>CM042177.1:4669976-4709976 GCA_023376005.1 Doryteuthis pealeii
GTGTGTAAGAGTGAGTGAGAGTGAGAGATAGAGCGAGAGAGAGAGAGACCGTGCGTGTAAGCGAACGCGCACGCGCGCGTGAGTATGTTTATTTATTTGTTTATTTATATATTTGTTTTTATTTTAGATACGTGACGAGAAAGTGTGTATGTGTGTGTAAAAATTTGTTAGTTAATGCTAAATTTTTAAACAGATAGAAAAATATAATTAATCAGACCCTCATCTTCATCGAAAAAAAGTAAAAATCGTATTTTTTCCGGTTCATTTTTTCATATTTCATAAAATAAAATAGAGACCTCGTAAAAAGTTTTTCATAAAATATTTTAGGAAAAAAACTATTTTAGACATATTTTCATCCAAAGGTAAGTAATTATGGAAATTTTCGTGAAAATCGGACCATTAATTGATTTTTCATAGAATTAAAAAAAAAGCCTCTCGTCATAACTTGTTTTTGGCTACGTTAAATTTCAATTGATTTAACGGTACAAAAATGTAAACATTGTTTTTTTGTTTATAATTTTCATTATTTTCGTAGGCAGAAATTAAAAAAAAAAATCATGAGTTTTTAAAAAAATGTTTCTTCTTTCGAATGGACAACACATTTTCAAGATAACATTAACCTTTATGTAAATTTCATTGTATAAAATATAGGTGGGGCGGTAAATTTCAAAGGGCAAATTGTTCAAACAAAAAACTTTGGATTGAAAGAAAAATTGTTCGAGATCTTTTTTGTCTTGGTTCTAAAAGTGTTAGGAGTTATGTTAAGAAAGTTCAAGTTTCGTTCATACCTCTTTAGTAATTCCACACACCCCTACGTACAAGGAAATAAAATTTCCTTCATACTCAATATCTTTCTTCTTTTTCTATCTCGTTCCTATCTAGTTGTTATGTCGATTAAAAAAAAATCAATTACAAACAAGTTGTATCTGAATTTATTCCTGTGTGGAAACTGAATTTTTTATTTCACACTTTCTCCACCACAAAATGTTTTCTACAAAGAAATTGGAAAACTAGACGTTTCCCCAGTTTAATAATAAACCATACTGTAATATCTTATATTGTCTTTGCAGGGCTTGCGGGTAATAACCAAATATCTACCACCAGGAGTACCACCAATGCTACTCCTAAGCAAGGTAAGTTTCATATATTCTATATGAATACTACTTTATAAAGATTGACATGTACCAGATTGGAGGCCCCGTTTCATAGATTCCGAGGGGTTCCTTGAGCCGCTAGCACCGGCCCAAGCTACATATTAACTCTTAAGGTTCATCCAATAACAATACATGTGAACCCCAAGATGACGGATCTAATACCAATTCTTATTATGACATTATCTAACATCAAATGCAGCATCACTTAAATGATATTATTTTTAAAAAAAAGCTACATATTAACTCTTAAGGTTCATCCAATAACAATACATGTGAACCCCAAGATGACGGATCTAATACTAATTCTTATTATGACATTATCTAACATCAAATGCAGCACCACTTAAATGATATTATTTTTTAAAAAAGCCAGGCCCCGACACAATCGTTTTTAATGACCGTCCCGAACAAAAATTATCAACCGTCCCGAATGGGGTTTAGACCGTCCCGAAATCAAAATATTTTTGTTTAATTCATTAGCATCATCTATACTTGTCAGTATATATTGAAATTTTATGTTATTATCTTCGGTCTTCACTAGTACCTGAGCCCCTAGGGGACAGGGGTCGAGTGTCACCGACACACATCAGCAGCAGCCTACCCTAACATTTCTTAGTTACGTGGTTGTTCTAAACAGTATTAGCATGCAAGCGTATGGTGATGAGGAAAAGAACAAAACACAGATTTAAGTTTAAAAATTGTATTAAGAAAAACAACATGAGAACGGTGAAAGGATAGAAATGAGAATTACAGGATAAATTTGGTGATAGTTGTGGGTGGATATTAAGTCCGTAAAATGTCCAGCTTGACTGTGGTAGTGGGGTGGTGACGTAGGCAGAATATTGTGTATGTGGTGGTAGGCGCTGTGTCTTGAATAAAAGTCAGTGAGTAGTGATGGGTGTTGGTAGGTGAGTCGAGTCTTGTGTTTTAGAGTCGTTAGCTGTTGTAGGCAGAATCTTGTGTTTCGGTTATTCTGAAGTCGATCGCTTGTCGTATCGTGTTATGATAGCTAGTATATTTTTTGTATCGTCGAATGATATACAAATGTTCGCTTGTTGACTTGACTGCCTTGTGAGGTCAGGTTTGGGTAGTGGTGTAGGTAAATCGCCGCCTGTGATGTTGATTTCGCTTGCGAGCGTGTATTCGAATTGACGCCCGGGACCTCTCTGTCGGCTGCCCTTCAAAGCTGGCCATTTATAGAGAACGGCGGTCCCAAGTTGGATCAATTGAAGTTATTTTCACTTCACCCGGGAATCGCTTTCATTGGATGATAATGCGAATTTTATTTACCACTTTTTAAAATTTTTTTATTTAATTTTAGGAATTGACTATCAAAGCGGAACTCCCGATCGGAGCCCATGCGCAGATATGTGTTAAAATGGTCATTCCGTTTTAGGTAACGATAGAGGACACTTCCGACTTTGTCCGTCTCGTTGGCAAGTGTATATATCTTTTATTAGTGAATCGGTAGATTTCGACTTTTGCTTATACAACATGGTGAACTTTCTAAAAGGCCATGGCAGTGGCTATTTCTTCCTCTTTTTAGTTGTATCACGATTTGGGTGACTGCTAGCTAACAGGTACCGGTGTAGAATGAAGACAATAACATAATAAAAGTTCAATATATAACATGTAATAAAACATTAAGAAAAGCTGAAGCAGTGATAATTC
The DNA here is from genome assembly GCA_023376005.1 of Doryteuthis pealeii. Lineage (NCBI taxonomy): Eukaryota > Metazoa > Mollusca > Cephalopoda > Myopsida > Loliginidae > Doryteuthis > Doryteuthis pealeii. The sequence goes on from CM042177.1 coordinate 4,672,802, forward strand.
TGGATATTTGGCTACTTATTTAAATTGTTTAAATATCTATCTTTATATGAAAGTGAATTATTTGTTAAAAACAAAAAAAATATGTTTTTTCTTTACAAAAAATCACTTGGGGGTGGGAGGTGTTGTCTACCCGAAAAATTAAAAATAGTTCTAATAATATTTTTCACCCAAAACTTGTTTCAAAAGAAAATTTATTCATAAATAAATTATTGAAAATTTCATTAAAATTGGACATATAACTGATTTTAGATTTAAAAAAAAAAGTATCAATTTGTTGACAAAAACGATCATCAAATTTCAATGCTAATTATTACGTCTTTTTTTTCAAGTTGAAAAATAAACGTAAATAAAAATTGTAATCACAATTTTCTTAATTTTATGATACAAAAAAAAAAAAAAAAAAAAATTAAAAAACATTGGAGTATTCTTTAATCTTATTTCTTTCAAATGATACAAAGCTTTTTATGAATAGATAACTTTTAGGGACGTTTTTTAAACTTTTCCAGTCAGGTATTCATTTATTGCGCAAAATCTATTGGGGGTACCTATACTACTACATTAACTACAGAGTGCCGGTAGAAAAAAATATTTTGATTTCAAATTCATGGAATTACATTTTCACGACCATGGCTTGTACATTATCCTTTACTTGATTATTTCTAGAATAGGGGACCAAATGAAAATATATTACTAGGGCCCCTGATTTCAAGTCGGTGGTTCAAGAAATTGAATTTTTTTAACAAGTATCTGTATATTAATTTATTTCTGAGTGAACGAATCTGTAGATTTCTTCCTCCTTTTTTCATTCTATTTCCATTCTATAGCACTTTTAGTTTGTTCAATTTTAGCATTTGGAATGGAATTTATTATGCAAAACAACTAAAAACACAACAAAATAGACATAGTTTTAATTAATAAGCTTTTTGACTATATTTGATCAATTTCTGTTTTTCAATCTCTACAGAAACAAGATAAATATCGGAATGTAGTACTAACTTTTAGGAAAACTTTTTACCGTCCCGGCAAACTGTCCCAGATGATGTATTGATCGTCCCGGGTGTAATTTTTATCGTCCACGGGACGACGGGACGGCGTTAATGTCGAGCCATGAAAAAAGCCTACCACACACACACACACACACACACACACACACACATATATATATATATATATATATATATATATATATATATATGTAATATATATATAATATATATTAGGTATACCCCAAAAAATCGTTTGCTACGTTTTAAAAAACGAATCAAAATTAATTTAATCTATTACTTAAGGTCAAACTTTGTCTAAATCGATAAGTAGTAACATAATGACCATCATTAAAAAAAAAAGAAGAAAAATATCATTACATATGCAGTTTATTTTTAATACATTTAAAAGGATTTTTTTTGTCAATTTCGACACGATCCGTCATTCTGTCTCTTTTTCAATGGTTTTAAGCGCTTTTTTTACAATTTTAATGTAACATTCGCGATTGAAATTTTTTTTTACCAAAAATCAGGTAATTATCCGATTTTAATGAATTTTTTCAGTATAGATTTATCAATTAATGAATTTTATAATGCATCAGTTATTTAATTTCAAAACTTTAATTAAACATTTTTGTTATGAAAAATTAATATATAAAATTCATTAAAAATATGAATCTTCGGATTTTAAGTTTAAAATGTTATATTTCTAGATTCTAGAAATAAATATCTATTTAATGCAAACCTTATTTTAGTCAAACAAAGTATACGCTTTGAAGAAAAACTTTATTGAAAATGTAGCCCCCCGCCTTTTTAAGCAGAAAAAATATCGATGTATAATTTTTTCTTTATAAGATAATAGCCAATTAAATAATTATCGAAATGAATAAAAAATAAATCTCCCAAAAATTAATTATTTATTATTTTTTACATTTTATTTTTCGATTTTCAGTACTTATTTTCTTATACAATCTTCCATTTTTTCTATTTACAACTTTGGTCTTTTATCTTTTATTTATACTGTAATTAGTACAGTATAAGACCAACGCGAAAAATGTTACGGACCCAAAATAAGGGGGTGGGGTCAGAATTAAGTGACCTGAAAAAATAAGAAAGTTTTGAAATAAAATAAATAATGCATTATAAAGATCATTCATTGATAAATAAACACTGAAAATTTCATTAAAATCCGATAATTCCCTGATTTTTGGTAAATTATTTTCGCTAGAGGGGAGGGGCTAAAGTCATTTTGTCAAAAATGCAATTTAGTCTCATTTTGGGTATCCCTAATATATATATATATATATATATATATATATATATATATATATATATATATATATATATATGCTTAATTGAAGTCGTACCTAATTTTGAAAATGAATTAATTAATAATGAATTAGGCGGGAATACCTATTAAATGTATGGCTAAACAAATCGAGAAAATTTTTCTCGATTTGTTTAGCCATACATTTAATAGGTATTCCCGCCTAATTCATTATTAATTAATTCATTTTCAAAATTAGGTACGACTTCAATTAAGCACTTATTCTCCCAAAAATTATCGGCAAAAAGCCATTCTAAACAAACCTTGTTTATATATACTAGCAAATATATGCACCCTCCGGGTGCAAGTATTTAAGTTTTGATATAATAAAATATCATATTAAATTAGAAAGGCTAATGAAACTGACTAAGAATGCAGATAAAAAGATCTGCAACAGAGGGGGTATAATCGAAAAATAGAACAACTTTGAAACTAACTATTCCATCATTTTCCCTTACTCCCCTCTTTTTATTGGTAAATTTTCCTAATTTAACTATTTAGTTAAAATAGGAAGTAAAGAATGATATTACAGTTATTTCTTCTTGTAAATAAATTTCTTTTAAGATTTATCCACGAGATTTTTGTTTATATTTCTTAAGATAAAACCAAACAATTAGAAATCAATAATACCAAGCACATATTTATTAAAATAAAATTTTAAATATCAATATGCAAATTAGCCTTCTCGTTCAAACTGTAAACCGCTATTTTGTTTTATATATAAATACAATTGCATGTTATTAGTACGTAGATATGGTCAACAGTATTAATAATGTAAAACAATTTTTATTAATAACTTAAGGTTTAAAAGAATGAAATCATGGAGAATTTGACGTAAATAATTAAGGGAATTGTGACTTGAGTAGTAATATAGTTTCGGTTACAGACAGAAAAACACACAATCTCCATTATAATAAGATATATATTATATATATATATATCCTATCTAAAGAGGAAAATCTTATGATTCTAAATATTTGGAAGAAGGAAAATTTGTTGAACAATAAATATATTATTCATTGTTTATCTTTGGATTTATATGTCAAATTGAGCATTTAAGTGTTGGTCACTCTTCACGGATATATCCACTTTATTCAAAACCCGGATATTTTCTAAATGTTGTTTTTAAAAGTGAGTTGCCAAATTCATTTCATAACATACACTGACCAACATTGGTGACTGATCCGAAGATTTGGAAATTTGAAAATATTCGTGAAGATGGAAAAACTTTATCTCTGCATTTTACTCACACTTTTCTTTTGTTTAAAATCTCAAGCTGAAAATGGTAAGTTTATTCTGCTTTTTATATTTTGTTGATATTTCAATCTTATGAAAAAATGTTAAGATTTATATTACTAGCAATAATGCAAGAACGTAAAATATAGTGAGAAAACATTCAGAGATACATTTAATTATATTAGATTTTTTCTATTGTTTTTTTAAAAATGAGACCCAAAATATAAATGATACTATTACATTATGATTTCATGTATGGTTGTGAAAAACTGTGAAAAGTTAGATAACTAGCAATAAAACAATTACCTAAAAATATATTAAGAAAACCTTTTGAAATTCATTTGAATTTTATTAGATTTTTTTTTCTTGTTTAAAAATGAAACAAAAAAGATAAATGGTACTATTATATTATATTTCATCTCTGCTTTTGAAAAATTGTGAAAATTTAGATAAGTAGCAATAAAACAAGTAACTAAAAATATATTAAGAAAACTTTCAGAGAATCATTTGAATTATATTAGATTTTTTTAAATTGTTTTTTTCTATTTTATTTTTTTAAATGAACAAAAAGATAAAAGATTACATTATAATTTCATCTATGCTTGTGAAAAACTGTAAAATAAAAAAATGAATAAAAAACAAGCAATAAAACAAGTACCTAAGTATATATTGAGAAAACTTTTCGAAATTCTTTTGAGTTTAATTAAATCTTTTTCAATTCTTTTTTAAAAATGAAACCAAAAATATAAATGATACTATTACATTATAATTTCATGTATACTTGTGAAAATCAGTAAAAATTTAAATAACTAGCAATAAAACAATTACATAAAAATAGATTGAGAAAACCTTTTGAAATTCATTTGAATTTTATTAGATTTTTTTGTTCTTGTTTAAAAATGAAACCAAAAATATTAATGATACTATTACATTATAATTTCATTTCAAAAAATATTAATGGTACTATTACATTATAATTTCATGTATACTTGTGAAAATCAGTAAAAATTGAAATAACTAGCAATAAAACAATTACCTAAGAATATATTGAGAAAACTTACCAAAATTCATTTGAGTTTAACTATATTTTTTTTTCTTAAAAAAAAAAAAATGAAACAAAAAATATAAATGGTACTATTACATTATAATTTCATGTATACTTGTGAAAAACTGTGAAAATTTAGATAAGTAGCAATAAAACAAATAACTAAAAATATATTGAGAAAACTTTCAGATATTCATTTGAATTTTATTAGATTTTTTTCTATTGTTTTTTTTTTTTATGAAACCAAAAAGATAAAATGTACTATTATATTATAATTTCACTAGCCAGACCTGTGGATATACCAGAATATGGTAATTTAATTATTACAATGTTTGATATATTTACTTAAGGACTATTGTAACATAGTTCAATATGTAAAAAGTATAATAATCTTGATCAAACTCTCTCTCACCCTTTCTTAAAAGTCTCTGTCTCTCTGCCTCTGTCTCTGTCTCTCTCTTTCAAGCTCGTTTTTTTTTTTCATTCTTTCTTTCTTTTCACCATCGATTGAAACAGATTAGCGTTATTGTTTTCGCGTTCTCACCCCCCCCTCTCTCTCTGTCTTTCTTTCATTTTCTTTCTTATATTTTTGTGCAGCATGCCCTTTGTTTATGATAAAAACGGAATGGTCCGTTATTTAGCTGGGGTGACGACACTCATAAGAATTAAGAATTTGGCGGATAAGCAATACCAGATAATCTTGATTTACATTTTTGCATTGCATCCTGGGCAATTTGGACAGTTTCATTTTAACCAGTGGGTGTTAAAGGATGACAACGGACGGAAGATTTAGGAACACGCGTATTAATATATAGATATATGATTTCTAGATATTTCTCGAAGTGTACAGTTCCACAGGATATTCTATCACCCCTACTCCCACACACCCTGAATGGGTCTATCCTCGGTGACCACTTTCTTCTCCATATTCACATATTTCCCATATGTTTAAGCACTATAACCTAACATGGGAGCAGATAGGATGATTTCATAGAATTTTTTAAAAGCCTCTAGTCATAACTTGTTTTTGGCTACGTTAAATTTCAATTGATTTAATGGTGCAAAAATGAAAACATTGTTTTCGTTCATAATTTTCATTATTTCCGTAAGCTGAATTTAAAAAAAAATCATCAGGAGTTTAAAAAAAAAAAGTTTTTTCTTTTGAATGGACAACATTTTTTTTCGAGATAATATTAACCGTTATGCAAATTTCATTGTGTTAATTATAAGGGGGTAAATTTCACTGGGGAAATTGGTGGTACCTACTGAACACCATAACTGTAGAGAACTAACTCAGGGTTAACGTTTTTATAAACAGGTTTTTATTTCGGGAACGTGTACAATGAGGTCTGTGTGGGTATATGTCCATTAGTAGTCCAGTCCCTATTTCCGGGGTCTCGCCCTATCGAGGTTTTTCCCTTAATCTTGCTTGGTCGAGATGTCAGGACACCACAATAACCTAAGATGGTAACAGCTAAGATGATTCCCTGCCCAGAAGGAAAATATTTACTGTGAGAATTGTAGAAGTAAATATTTTCCTGACCTCCCACCAGACCGGATTAACACAAGGTCTTTTTTTTTTTTTTAACGTGGGGAGCCTCACACAAACCGATGCGCATTCAGTGGCCAGTGCAATTTTGCGTGAATCTCTTCGGAATTTCCTTTTTGAGGCAATAAATCCGGCCCTGTCCCTTTTAGACGTGGAGGGAGGTGTTGCTTGGAGTGACGACCCCGGAGATTACGCTATTACTTAATATCGTACTGGTCCAGAGGCCGAAGCCACTGGACACAGTGCTCCGATGAACCGAAGTAAAGAGACCATAGTGCTAGTAAAAGAATGCGTTAAGACTGTCGAAATTTTGTTTTGGTCCTCAAAATTCGACGCCAGTAACAAAATAAAAAAATATAAAAGTGTAAATAATATGCTGAGGAAAAAAGAATTAACAAAGTCTAAAAAACGAGACAAACTCTACTTATAAATTAACTATATTTATTCAAATTTTAAACTACTCTACTGTCTGCTGAGGGTTGCACAAATTTCTCAGTGCAGTATCTTTACCTATATAAAAAAAAAAAAACATTTAAAAACATAAAACCAAACAAGACAAAAATTTACATACAAAATCACTTGCCGAGAGGCGAAAGTTCGTAATGCCCTTTTGTTTTTTGTGGGCCCTTATTTTGGTCTGTTGAAGACAGAGAACTGAATTAGTTACCTTCTCTCGTTTATCTTCTTCCTTCCTTCTCTCCTTCTATGTTCTTCAATGCTTTCTTCTTTCCTTTCTTTTAACTTTCTTCCTTGTTCTTTCCTCATTCAACTTTCCTTTGCTACTTCTTCAAATATCCCTGGACGTTCACGCCCAACGACCTTTTCTCACTATTCCTTGTCCCTGGATTTAACCAGTCAAAAAGACCCAGTGGTCTCAAAAAACGTAGATACGTTCACGTATCTTTCAAACCCTTGGATTCGTTCACGAATCCTAGTCCTTTATTTTGAAGAAGAACCTTTGCTGTTCACAGCGGACAACCATAAAAGGAGGGGAGGGCCTCAGCCCAAGAGAGACCTGTTCTCTCACCTCTGTTCACAGAGTGCCAGTCTTAGTAAGTGTCCAAAGTTAGGGAATTCAGCCAGAGCCCTTCCTCGTCCCCTACAGAGACGTCATCTTCGACCAATCAGAGGCCCACAAGAATTCGCTCCGCGAATTTTGAAAATAAAGGCACCATGGCACAAACAAAAATATACCTTTTTTTACAAAACATCCCCACAGGTGTGGGGGGGGGGCTACTTGTTGCAGCCATTTCAGAGAAATTTCTCCCCCCAAAAAATTTCAACAAAACCTCAGTGCCACTTCCAAAAATATATCAACGCCAAGCGTGCTGGACAGCAAAACCAAACCCTATGGAAGGATGGAAACAAAAGTGGTAGAATTATAGCATTATCACTGCCTGTATCCATCACAGCCAGAGAGAGAGAGAGAGAGAGAGAGAGAGAGAGAGAGAGAGAGAGAGAGAGAGAGAGCCAAACAGGATTCGTTTGTTATCGATGACTCTCTAATGAGAGGAGGTGTCTTGAAATATTTCACAAGAGTCTTTAATTCCCATATGTCTGAACACCATAACCTAACATGGTAACAGCTAGGATGATTCCCACCTCAGAAGGAAAATATTTACTATGAAAATTGTAGAAATAAATATGTTGCATAAATAAATAAATGAATATTGTGTCGCATAGAGTAACGAGCCCCTGGGATCACGCAATTACTCAATATCTTACCAGTCCAAGGGCCGAAGCAACTGGACATAGGGCTCCGAAGGGCCGAAGTAAAGAGACCATGGTGTCAGTAAAGGTTAGCGTTTAAGAGTGACTACCAGACCTCAGTGCCACTTTCAAAAATGTTATAGAAATTCTTATATGATATATCAATGCCGGGCGTGCTGAACAGCATAACCAAACCCTATGGAAGCCCAGGGTCCACTGACTTCGGCCTCTGGACCGGTAAGATATTAAGTAATTCCGTGATCCCAGGGGATCTTCACTCTATGCAACACCTGCCCCTCGTCTAAAAGAGGCAGCGCCGGGTTTATTGCCTGGTGCCTGAGGCATCTCAAAAAGGGAATTCCGAAGAGATTCACGCACATTTTGCACTGGCCACTGTACGAGTTTCGGTTTGTGTGAGGATCCCCACGTTAAAAAGACGTTGTGTTAATCCAATATCTGTCCAGAAAAATATTTTTTCTATAATTCTCACTGTAAATATTTTTATTCGGGCTGGGAATCATCCTATCTGCTAACATGTTAGTTTATGGTGCTTAAACATATGGGAAATATGGAAACAAAGGTGGTTGAATTATAGCATGATCCATCACAATTCCAGCACCAACACACACAGAGAGAGAGAAGAGAGAGAGGAGAGGAGAGAGAGAAGAAGAGAAAGAGAGAGAGAGAAGAGAAGAGAGAGAGAGAGAGAGGAGTAGCCAAACCAGGATTAGTTCGTTTATCGAGACCTCTCTAATGAGAGGAGGGGTCTGTGTAGATTTTGAAAATACTTCACAAGAGTCTTAATTCGCCCTTTTAGTAGTTTGTGGACTCTTTCGCAGATATGCGTCCTGCCTCTCCGCCTTAAAAACGCTTAGCCGGTGCCAGCTCAAAAAAAAAAAAAAAGAAAAAAAGTAATCTAGCTAAAAACGGTGCCCTGCTGAAAAAAAAAAAAACAAGCTGTGTTTAAGGCGTTTTTTTTCCCGAAAAGGTTTAATTGCGATGGAGAATTAATATCCCCGCCCCCACTCCATTTTTTGCGACAAGTAATTGTAAAATATTTTAACCCGCCCTCCCCTCTTTGAAATATTTTAAAGGGAGGGGGCTAAATAATTTACATTTACTTTTTGATAGAAATATGGCTTACTTTACGACTTCAAACGACTAAAAAAAAAAGTAATTTGTCCGATAAAAACGCCTTCAATCAGCTAAAAAAGTAAATCTTTTTTTTCGGTATTTCTTTTATTTTGATATCTTTATTTTGATATCTTTTTCGACATCAATTAAAAAATCTTCAATCTTTTCGAACAGTCAATTACAAAATAAAAAAAAAAAAAACTTAGCTGGGACTTAAACCCCCCCCCAAAAAAAAATCTGGCAAAACCGGCCTGTTTTAAGGCATGGAACGCAATTCCTGGGAAGAGCCCTGTAGTTTGAAGGAAGTTGTATTTGTCAGATTCCATAATTGTGTTTTGGTTTCAACAGGCGAACTTGAACAAGCACAGTTGACCATGATAAAAATCTTAAGTTCTGTAATATGCTATGTCGAGAAAAGGGGGTAGAAATCTTTACTGTCCTAAAGCCATCCTAATCTCGAGAGAGTAGGCACCAACGCAACGAATAGCTGCCATGAATAAAACGCAATGTAAAATTTGAAATAATGAAATGAAATAATAATGTAGAGTGACATCCAAAACGGATGCGACGCGCAGTTTTGTTTTCCTTAAAATGCCTGTGACCCAGAATGAGAGAGAGAGAGGAGCGAAGAGAGGGGGAGCCGAGGGCATGGGGGAGAGAAGAGGGGAGAGAGAGGGGAGAGAGAGAGAGTGGAAGAACGAATGGTGCATAGAAACCCTCCTTCATAGAGAAGTGCAGGGGGAAATCAGTCACTTGCCTGTTGACCCAACTGAGAGAGAGAGAGGAGAGAGGAGAGAGAGAGAGAGAATGAGGAGGGAATGCTTCAGTAAGAGAGGAGTAGAGAGAGAGAAGAAGAGAGAAAGGGGAGAGAGAATAGGATATAGAAAGAAAGAGATGATAGATAGAATAGACAGATAGTAGAAGATAGAAGAATTATAACATTATTAAAATGTATTTTTACACACACGGCAGCGAACACACACACAACCACAGGTCACAACACACAGACACATAATATTCATGGCGAACTGTTGGCAGATGTTAAGGTGTAAGTAGTAATTGATCCAACCTCCTTTATAAAGGAGAAAGGGAAAATTTCAGATCACTTGCTTGTTGACCAATTGAGAGAGAGAGAGAGAGAGAGGAGAGAGAGAGAGGAGGAGAGAGACGAGAGAGAGAGCAGAGGAAGAGAGAGGGAATAGAGAGAGAGAGATGATATTTTACAACAATTATAAAATGTTATTTGTAATATTACACACACAACACACACATCAACAACATATTGCAAGTTATTGATATTTATTTAGGAAAATAGTATACTCAAGATCAACAACACTTAGATAGAGAGTTTGGGAAAATAAGTTATTGTCTGATTGGACTAAACTCAGAGAGAGAGGAGAGAGGGAGAGAGAGAGAGAGAAGAGCAGAGAGAGAGAGAGAGGAGAGAGAGGAGAGAGAGGAGAATTTAGCAACAATTATAAAATGTATTTTTATATTAAACGCCACACCCAACATTGTAAATAAGTTTATTTTTTTTTATTACAAAATTCATTTTTGGATTTAATTTGTTTTAAATTTGTGCTAAATGTCATTTAGGGAAAGAAGAAAAACAAAAAGAAAAAAAAGAAAAGAAAAGTAAAACGCCGTATTGAAACGGTTTTGTTTTCATTTTAAGTTCAATAAAATTTCGATATACGCCGTTCTTAAGATCGAAGGGACGCAAACCCTGTAACTATCCTGAAAGTGTCCCATTCACTGAGAGCTGGACATAGGAAATATTTCTCGGTCTTTTTGTAAAATATTTCTTAAAAAATACTGAAACATTTGAATATTGAGAAAGATTATGAAAGCTTTGAAAGAAGAGAAAACAGGAGACGAAGGAGAAACAAAAAAAAATAGGAAGAAGTTAGTAAGAAAGTAAAAATTTAAGAAAAAGAAAGAAGATTGACAAGATACTTTGAAGAGAGAAGAAGAAGAAAAGATATCTAGAAGAGAAATTCAAAGAAAGAACCCAAAACAGTAAATTATAGGAAATTCAGAGAATTTCGTAATTAAAAACAAAATTAAAAAAAGAGAGAGAAAAACGAAAAAGAAAGAAATATGAAACTTTTCGTTTGAAAACAAAGACACAAGATGGATATATATAAATACCCTTTTGTATTAAAGCTCGAGTACCTTTATGAAAAAAAAAGGTATTTGTACGGCGCCGGTTGCCGTTAAATTATGTGGGGCCTTACCTTTCTGATATCTGCTTATAGATGTGGCCTACCCGGTTTGAATGCGTCCTACCAGTAAGAAATATATTTATAGATATAAGTAGTTAGGCAAATTTATTGAAACTAATTATTTTTTCACTATTATTCAATTCAAGCAAATGCAAGATTTAGATCAATAAGCTGTATATAGTATTAGTATCAATTTTATGCTATTTAGTGTGGAGTCTATTCAAAATATACAACTGAAATTGGGTTAGGTTAGGGTGGTTAGGTAGGTTGCGTTATTATTAACCTTATAATATACTTTTTATGGTAGGCCTATACTATAAGAGAGACATGAGTTTCGTATGCCACATTCAAGAAGTCGGCCAATACTATAAATGTCCTTGTACACCTTCCGGTAAACTTTTGATTCATTGTGATTGTTTTGCTCTTTTTCTTTGGAGGTAGGGTATTGTAAATTAAGTATTTCGTTTGCTCCGCCTTCTTTGGGATCTTATTATAAAATTTGCATAATTTCGTTTGAAACTTGAAACTTATATTTTCATATTCTAGCTTTTATACGCTAAGTCAAAAATTAGCAGACTTAATTTTATTTCTTTCATTTTTAAAAAATATATTATATAAGAAATTGGGTTTATTTCCTATAATATCTAACATGATTTAAAGGGGGACCACTCTTGAACTGATAATTGATTTATTATTTATGATCGACTAGAAAAAAGAAGACGGGGTTAACGATTAGGTTAGGAGTTTTGGTGTTAAGGTTAGGCTTTAGCTTAGGGTTAGGTTAAGTTAGGGTTAGTTAATAAGGATGGGATAACAAAGTAATAAATAATTTATCAGTCAAGAGTGGCCATCATGTTAGATAATTTGGAAATAACCAGAAGGTTGTTTACTACAATTGTTTACTACATTTTCAAGGGAAGTATGTACATGTAATAGTGAGTTTTTTTGTGCACTTTTGCTTCTTTTGTTTTTTTATATGTAGATAAAGTGAGTTGCTGTTATATTTAGTGGGGATGTTTCGACTTGTTATAAGTTCGTGATTTAAGGTGAATTGCGCTTCAATAATTATACTTTTATTTGTTATTCCGTGAATTGGAATTCGGAATACCGATAAGCTGGGGTTTCCAAACGAAAATCCTTTCAACACACACACAACACCACACAACACACACAACGACACGCCCAACACACACACATACACACACAAATATAGGAAAGAATAATAAAAAAAAGGTTAAAAAATGAGTTGATTTATATCGCCAACGCTGGCAAGTGTTTCAATCTGCTTTAATAGATCTTCTTCAGGGGCTTTTGTTGATTATTAAGGAAAAGTAAAATTATCACAGAATAATAAGGGACTGTGATAGTTTTTTGGTCTGGATCAGTTTGTTTAAAAAGTGTTTGAAAGAAAATTAGCGTTCTTAGAAATAGCTTCGAAATTATATGAAACGCTGGAATAAAACGGTATTGAAAGATAACATCGAACATTATCTTACGTTATGGTGTAGTGTTGTGTGTGTTGTGTGTTGTGTGTGTGAGTGTGTGGTGAGTGTGTGTAGAGATGAGAGAGAGAGAGAAAGAGAGAGAGAGAAGAGGGGGGAGTGGGGTGGGGGAAGATAGGATATAGAAAGAAAGAGATGGATAAGATAGACTGATAGAACAGATAGATAGTAGATTAGATAGAGAGAAGTTTAGTAACAATTTAAAATGTATTTTAATATTACACACCGCGCACACACAACCACACACACGAGCACACAGCATAATATTCATGAACTATTGCGTTTTTTTAGGATATACTAAGATCAACATCCTTTAGAGAGAGAGTAGGGAAAATTAAGTTACTTGTTCTGTTGACTAAGCTCAGAGAGAGAGAGATGAGAGGAGAGAGAGAGAGAGAGAGAGAGAGAAGAGAGAAGAGAGAGGAAGAGAGAGAGATTTAGCACAAATTATAAATGTATTTTATATTTAAACGCAAGCAACCACAATTGTAATAATTTTTTTAATTTATTACAAATTCATTTTGGATTTAATTTGTTAAATTTGTAATGTCATTCTGGGAAGAGAAAGAAAAAAAAAGAAAAGTAAAACGCCGTATTGAAACGGTTTTGTTTTCGAATATAAGTTCCAAATGAAAATTTCTAGACAGCGTCTTAAGATCAGGGACGCAACCCTGTAAACCTTCCTGAAAAGTTGTTCCCATTCATCGAGAGTGGACATAGGATAATATTCTCAGTCCTTTTTTTGACGTTAAATTATTTTTAAAATATAACTGAAACTTTACGCGAAATAATTTTGAGAAAAGAAAGAATTATTGAAAGAAGAACCTTTTGAAGAAAAGAAGAAGAAAACAGAAGAGTTACTGAATGAAAATTTAAAGAAAAGAAAACAAAGACAGATAATTATAGAAATTCAGAGAATTTCCTATTAAAACAAAATTAAAAAAAGAAGAGAAAACAGAAAAGAAAGAATATGAAACTTTCGTTAATAAAATAAAATTCGTAACTAAAGAAAATGTGTGTGTGTTGTGTGTGTGTGTGTTGTGTATGTAATATGTATGTAAATATATATATTTTACATAGCAAAAATTATGCTAACTAACATTATCAAAACAAAAACACAAAAGTATAACATTTTCACATTATCAAAGTTTTTTAAGTATATATTCATTTGGAAAAAGCTGACATTCCAAATTTCTTTTTCTCTTTGTTATTTTAAATACAACATTATGGGCCAGTCCATTCTACATGCCTCAATCGATGTCTCGTTAGAAAGAAGTTTTTTTTAAAAATTTGGCAGAAGTCATACTTTAAGCCTGTGAAAATTCTTTGGAATGTATATATAATATATATATATATATATATATATTAATAATATATATATATATATGGAAAAATTTAAAATTTAAAATATTTTCTTTGCTCATAATATATATATATAATATATATTATATATAAATAATATATACTAGCAGCGGCTAACCGGCCTAAGCCCCGGTAGAGGAGAATAAAAACATGGTTAATAATCGTTTGCAGATCTATTACTACTGATACCGAGTTCGGTCCTTGAAGGATGGACCCATAAAAATCAACGACGTAAACAATCTGTAAATTTAATCCTGCCTGGTGGGAGGTCAGGAAATTTTCGTTTTCGTGCAGAATTTGAGGGTATGCACATCATATGGCTTAAACTGCGAATCGGTCGGAAAATGAACATCCCTGACTCCCACCAGGCAGGATTAAATTAGGAATTTGTTTTTACGTGTTGATTTTTATGGGTCATCCTTCAAGGACCGAAACTCGGTATTCAGTAGTAATAAGATCTGCCAAAACGAGTTATTAAACCATGTTTTTATCTCCTCTACCGGGCTTAGTCCGGGTAAGCCGCTGCTAGTAATATATATATTATATATATATATATAAATATATGAGAAGAAAATATTTTAAAATTTTAAATTTCCATAATATATATATATATATATATATATATATATATATATATATATATATATACATTCCAAAGAATTTTCACAGGCTTGAAGTATGACTTCCTGCCATTTTTAAAAAAAACTTCTTTTTCTAACGAGACATCCGATGAAGGCTGTAGAATGTGACTGGCCATAATGTTGTATTAAAATAAAAAGAGAAAAAAGAAATTTGGAATGTTCATGCTTTTCCAAAAATGAATATAATACGGTTTAAGAACTTTGGATAATGTGTAAAATGTTATAAACTTTGTGTGTTTTTTGTTTTGATAATTTATGTTAGCATAATTTTGTAATGTAAATATATATATTTACATACATATAGTACATACAGACACACACACACACACACACACCACACACATTTTTCTTAGTTCGAATTTATTTTATTTACGAAAAGTTTTCATAATTTCCTTTCCTTTTCTGTTTTCTCTTCTTTTTTAAATTTTTGTTTTTTAAATAGAAATCTCTGAATTTCTATAATTATCTGTTTTGGTTTCTTTTCTTTAAATATTTCTTTCAGTACTCTTCTGTTTTTCTTCTTCTTTCTCAAAAGGTTTCTTCAATAATTCTTCTTTTTCTCAAAATATTTCGTAAAGTTTTCAGTTATCTTTTTTTAAAAATATTTACGTCAAAAAAAGGACTGAGAAATATTTCCGCTTGTCACTCTCGATGATGGGGACAACTTTTCAGGATAGTTTACAAGGGTTGCGTCCCTTGATCTTAAGACGCTGTCTACGAATTTTCATTTGAACTTATTCGAAAACAAAACCCGTTTCAATACGGCTTTTACTTTCTTTTTTTTTCTTTCTTCTTCCCTAAATGACAAATTTACAAAATTTAAACAAATTAATCCAAAATGAAATTTTGTAATAAATAAAAAATTATTACAATGTTGGGTGTGCGTTTTAAGTATATACATTTTATAATTGTTGCTAAATCTCCTCTCTCTCCTCGTCTCTCTCTCTCTCTCTTCTCTCTCTCTCGTCTCTCTCTCTCTCTCTCTCTCTCTCTCTGAAGTTAGTAACAGACAAGTAACTTAATTTCCCTACTCTCTCTCTAAAGGATTTGATTCTTGTAATAATTCTAAAAACGCAATAAGTTCATGAATATTATGTGTGTGTGTGTGTGTGTGTGTGTGTGCGCGCGTGTGTAATATAAAAATACATTTATAAGATTGTTACTAAATCTCTCTCTCTTCTATCTATCTATCCTATCTGTCTATCAGTCTATCCTATCCATCTCTTTCTTTCTATTCCTATCTCGTCTCCTNTTCTTCCCTGGACGTCAAGCCGGACGACCTTTTCTCACTATTCTTTCCTGGACGTTCACCACCCCGACAACGCATTTCTCGACTATTCTCCTGGACGTTGCACACCCGACAACCCTTTCTCACTATTCTTCCTGGACGTTCACACCCGACAACCCTTTCTCATTATTCTTCCTGGACGTTCACACCCGACAACTTTTCTCACTATTCTTCCCTGGAACGTTCACACCCGACGACCTTTTTCTCCACTATTCTTCCTGGGACGGTTCACACCCGTCGACCCCTTTTCACTATTTTCCTGGACGTTCACACCCGACAACCCTTTTCTCATATTTCTTCCTGGACGTTCACACCCGACAACCCTTTCTCACTATTCTTCTGGAACCTCACACCCGTCGACCTTTTCTCACTATTCTTCCTGGGACGCTTTCACACCCGACAACCTTTTCTCATTATTCTTCCTGGAAGTCACACCGACAACCCTTTCTCACTATTCTTCCTGACGTGTCACAACCGGACAACCCTTTCTAACTATTCTTCCTGGACGTTCACACCCGACAACCCTTTCTCACTATTCTCCTGACCTTCACACCCGACAACCTTTTCTCACATTCTTCCTGGACTTCACACCCGACAACCTTTTCTCACTATTCTTCCTGGACTCGTTCAACACCCGTCGACCTTCTCACTATTTTCCTGACGTTCTAACACACGACAACCTTTCTCACTATTTCTTCCTGACGTTCACACCCGACAACCCTTTCTCCACTATTCTTCCTGACGTCACACCGACAACCCTTTCTCACTATTCTTTCCTGGACGTTTCACACCCGACAACCTTTTCTCACTATTCTTTCCTGGACGTTCCACACCGACGACCTTTTCTCACTATTCTCCTGCGACGTTCACCACCCTCGACCCAAACTTTCTCACTATCTTCCTGGACGTTCACACCCGACAACCGTTTCTCACTATTCTTTCCTGACGTTCCACCCGACAACCCTTTCTCACCTATCGTCCTGTTACCTTCACACCCGTCGACCTGTTCTCACATATTCGTCCTGGACGTTCACACCCGACAACCTTTTCTCACTATTCTTCCTGGACTTCCACACCGACAACCTTTTCTCAGCTATCTTCCTGGACGTTCCACACCCCGACAACCTTTCTCACTATTCTTCCTGGACGTTTCACACCCGACAACCTTTCTCACTATTCTTCCTGGACGTTCACACGCCGACAACCCTTTCTCACTATTTCTTCCTGGACGTTCACAGCCGACGACCTTTTCTCACTATTCTTCCTGGACGTCACACCCGACAAACCATTTCTCACTATTCTTCGCTGGACATTCACACCCGGACAACCCTTTCTCACTATTCTTCCTGGAAGTTCACACCCGACAACCCTATTCTCACTATTCTTCCTGGGACGTTCACAACCGACAACCCTTTCTAACTATCTCTTCCTGTTACGTTCACACCCGACAACCCTTACTCACTATTCTTCCTGGACCTTCACACCGACAACCTTTTTCTCACTATTCTTCCTGGAGTTCACACCGACAACCTTTTCTCACTATTCTTCCTGACGTTCACACCGTCACCCTCTCACTATTCTTCCTGGCGTTCACACCGACAACCTTTTCTCACTATTCTTCGCTGGCGTTCACACACGACAACCTTTTTCTCACTATTCTTCTGGACGTTCCACACCGACAACCCTTTCTCACTATTCTCCGGACGTTCACACCCGAGCAACCCTTCTCACTATTCTTCCTGGACGCTTCGACACCGACACCTTTTCTCACTATTCTTCCTGGACGTTCACACCCGACTACCTTTCTTCACGTATTCTTCCTGGACGTTCACACCCACGACCTTTTCTCACTATTCTTCCTGGAACGTTCACACCCGACAGACCTTTTCTCACTATTCTTCCTGACGTTCACACCCGACGACCTTTTCTCACTATTCTTCCTGGACTTCACACCCACAACCTTTCTCACAATTCTTCCTGGACGTCACACCCGACGATCTTTTCTCACTATTCTTCTGGACGTTCACACCGACGAACCTTTTCTCACTATTCTTCCTGGACGTTCACACCCGACAACCTTGTTCTCACTATTCTCCTGACCGTTCACCACCGACACCTTTTCTCACTATTCTCCTGGACCTTCACACCCGAAACCTGTTCTCACTATTCTTCCTGACGCTTCACACCGACACCTTTTCTCACAATTCTTCCTGGACGTTCACACCCGTCGACCTTTTCTCATATTCTGTCGCTGGACTTCACACCCGAGACCTTTTCTCACAATTCTTCCTGGACGTTCACACCGTCGACCTTTCTCAGCTATTCTTCCTGGACGTTCACA
The DNA here is from genome assembly GCA_023376005.1 of Doryteuthis pealeii. NCBI lineage: Eukaryota > Metazoa > Mollusca > Cephalopoda > Myopsida > Loliginidae > Doryteuthis > Doryteuthis pealeii. The sequence goes on from CM042177.1 coordinate 4,691,145, forward strand.
CCCGACCAACCTTTCTCACTATTCTTCCTGGACGTTCACACCCGACCAAACCCTTTCTCACATTTCTTCCTGGACGTTCACACCCCGACGACCTTTTCTCACATTCTTCCTGGACGTTCCACACCCGACAACCTTTCTCACTATTCTTCCTGGACGTTCACACCCGACAACCTTTTCTCACTATTCTTCCTGGACGTTCACACCCGACAACCTTTTTCTCACTATCTTCCTGACTTTCACACCCGACAACCTTTTCTCACTATTCTTCCTGGACGTTCACACCCGACAACCTTTTCTCACTATTCTTCCTGAACGTTCAACCCGACCAACCTTTCTCACTATTCTTCCTGGACGTTCACACCCGACAACCTTTTCTCACTATTCTTCGCTGACGTTCACACCCGACGACCTTTTCTCACTATTCTTCCTGGACGTTCACACCCGACAACCTTTCTCACTAGCTTCCTGGACGTTCACACCCGACAACCTTTTCTCACATTTCTTCCTGACGTTCACACCCGACACCTTTTCTCACTATTCTTCCTGACGTTCACACCCGACGACCTTTTCTCACATTCTTTTCCTGGACGTTCACCACCCGACGACCTTTTCTCACTATTCTTCCTGGACGTTCACACCCGACACAACTTTCTCACTTATTCTTCCTGGACGTTCACACCCGACCTTTTCTCACTATTCTTCCTGACGTTCACACCCGACGACCTTTTCTCACTATTCTTCCTGGGACGTTCACACCCGACAACCTTTCTCACTATTCTTCCTGGACGTTCACACCGACGACCTTTTCTCACTATTCTTCCTGGACGTTCACACCCGACGACCTTTTCTCCACTATTCTTCCGGACGTTCACACCCGACAACCCTTTCTCACTATTCTTCCTGACGTTCACAACCCGTCACCTTTTCTCACTATTCTCCTGACGTTCACACCCGACAACCTTTCTCACTATCTTCCTGGACGTTCACCACCCGACGACCTTTTTCTCACTATTCCTTCCTGGACGTTCACACCCGACGACCTTTTCTCACTATTCTTCCTGGACGTTCACAACCCGACAACCTTTTCTCACCTATTCTTCCTGGACGTTCACACCCGACGACCTTTTCTCACTATTCTTCCTGGACGTTCACCACCCGACAACCTTTTCTCACTATTTCTTCCTGGACGTTCACACCCGACAACCCTTTTCTCACTATTCTTCCTGGACGTTCACACCCGACGACCTTTTCTCACTATTCTTCCTGGACGTTCACACCCGACAACCCTTTCTCACTATTCTTCCTGGACGTTCACCCCGCACAACCCTTTTCTACTACTCCTGGACGTTCACACCCGACGACTTTTCTCAATTCTTCTGACGTTCACACCCGACAACCTTTCTCCACTATTCTTCCTGGACGTTCACACCGACACCTTTCTCACTATTCTTCCTGGACGTTCACACCCGACGACCTTTTCTCACTATTCTTCCTGGACGTTCAACACCCGACAACCTTTTCTCACTATTCTCCTGGACGTTCACACCCGACGACCTTTTCTCACTATTCTTCCTGGACGTTCACACCCGACAACCTTTTCTCACTATTCTTCCTGGACGTTCACACCCGACACCTTTTCTCACTATCTTCCTGGACGTTCACACCCGACGACCTTTTCTCACATTCTTTCCTGGACGTTCACACCCGACAACCTTTTCTCACTAATTCTTCCTGGACGTTCACACCGACGACCTTTTCCCACTATTTCTTCCTGGACGTCACACCCGACAACCTTTTCTCACTATTCTTCCTGGACGTTCACACCCGACAACCTTTTCTCACTTTCTTCCTGACGTTCACACCCGACGACCCTTTCTCACTATTCTTCCTGGACACGTTCACCACCCGACGACCTTTTCTCACTATTCTTCCTGGACGTTCACACCCGACGACCTTTCTCACTTATTCTTCCTGGACAACCTTTTTCTCACTATTCTTCTGGACGTTCACACCCGTCGACCTTTCTCACTATTCTTCCTGGACGTTCACACCCGACGACCTTTTCTCACTATTCTCCTGGACGTTCACACCCGACGAACCTTTCTCACTATTCTCCTGACTTTCACACCCGACAACCTTTTCTCACTATTCTTCCGACGTTCACACCCGGACCTTTTCTCACTATTCTTCCTGGACGTTCACACCCGACAACCTTTTCTCACTATTCTTCCTGGACGTTCACACCCGACAACCTTTCTCACTATTCTTCCTGGACGTTCACACCCGACAACCTTTTCTCACTATTCTTCTTGGACGTTCACACCCGCACCTTTCTCACTATTCTTCTGGACGACAACCTTTTCACTAATTCCCGACGTTCACACCCGACAACCTTTTCTTTATTCTTCCTGGACGTTCACACCGACAACCTTTTTCTCACTATTCTTCCGGACGTTCACACCCGACAACCTTTCTCACTATTTCTTCCGGACGTTCACACCCGACAACCTTTTCCACTATTCTTCCTGGACGTTCACACCCGACGAACCTTTTCTCATATTCTTTCCTGGACGTTCACACCCGACAACCTTTTCTCACTATTCTACCTGACGTTCACACCCGACCTTTTTCTCACTATTTCTTCCTGGACGTTCACACCCGACGACCTTTTCTCACTATTCTTCCTGGACGTTCACACCCGACAACCTTTTCTCACTATTCTTTCCTGACGTTCACACCCGACAACCTTTTCTCACTATTCTTCCTGGACGTTCACACCCGACACCTTTTCTCACTATTCTTCCTGGACGTTCACACCGACAACCTTTTCTCACTATTCTTCCTGGACGTTCCACACCGACGACCTTTCTCACTATTCTTCCTGGACGTTCACACCGACAACCTTTTCTCACTATTCTTCCTGGACGTTCACACCCGACGACCTTTTCTCACTATTCTTCCTGGACGTTCACACCCGACAACCTTTTCTCACTATTTCTTCCTGGACGTTCACACCCGACAAACTTTTTCTCACTATTCTTCCTGGACGTTCACACCCGACCCCTTTTCTCACTATTCTTCCTGGACTTTCACACCCGTTTTTCTCACAACGTTCACACCGACAACCTTTTCTCACTATTCTTCCTGGACGTTCACACCCGACAACCCTTTCTCACTATTCTTCCTGACTTCACACCGACAACACCTTCTGGACGTTCACAACCGACAACCTTTTCTCACTATTTCTTCCTGACGTTCACACCCGACAACCTTTTCTCACTATTCTTCCTGGACGTTCACACCCGACAACCTTTTCTCACTATTCTTCCTGGACGTTCACAACCCGACAACCTTTCTCACTATTCTTCCTGGACGTTCACACCCGACAACCTTTTCTCACTATTCTTCCTGGACGTTCACCTTTTCTCACAATTCTTCCTGACGTTCACCCCGACAACCTTTCTCACTATTCTTCCTGGACGTTCACACCCGACAACCTTTTCTCACTATTCTTCCTGGACGTTCACACCCGACAACCTTTCTCTCACTATTCTTCCGGACGTTCACACCCGACCCTTCTCACTATTCTTCCTGGACGTTCACACCCGACGACCTTTTCTCACTATTCTTCCTGACGTTCACACCGACAACCTTTTCTCACTATTCTTCCTGACGTTCACACCCGACAAACCTTTTCTCACTATTCTTCCTGGACGTTCACACCGACGACCTTTTCTCACTATTCTTCCTGGACGTTCACACCCGACAACCTTTTCTCACTATTCTTCCTGGACGTTCACACCCGACCAACCTTTCTCACTATTCTTCCTGGACGTTCAACCCGACACCTTTTCTCACTATTCTTCCTGGACGTTCACACCCGCGACCTTTTCTCACTATTCTTCCTGGACGTTCACACCGACAACCTTTCTTCACTATTCTTCCTGGACGTTCACACCGACACCTTTTCTCACTATTCTTCCTGACGTTCACACCCGACAACCTTTTTCTCACTATTCTTCCTGGACGTTCACACCGACAACCTTTTCTCACTATTCTTCCTGGACGTTCACACCCGACAACCCTTTCTCACTATTCTTCCTGGACGTTCAAACCCGACGACCCTTTCTCACTATTCTTCCTGGGACGTTCACACCCGACACCTTTTCTCACTATTCTTCCTGGACGTTCACACCCGACAACCTTTTCTCACTATTCTTCCTGGACGTTCACACCCGACAACCTTTTCTCACTATTCTTCCTGACGTTCACACCCGACAACCTTTTTCTCACTATTCTTCCTGGACGTTCACACCCGACACCTTTTCTCACTATTCTTCCTGGACGTTCACACCCGACACCCTTTCTCACTATTCTTCCTGGACGTTCACACCGACAACCTTTCTCACATTCTTCCTGGACGTTCACACCCGACAACCTTTTCTCACTATTCTTCCTGGACCGTTCACACCCCAACCTTTTCTCACTATTCTTCTGGACGTTTCAACCTGGACCTTTTCTCACTATTCTTCCTGGACGTTCACACCCGACAAACCTTTTCTCACTATTCTTCCTGGACGTTCACACCCGACGACTTTTCTCACTATTCTTCCTGGACGTTCACACCCGACAACCTTTTCTCACTATTCTTCCTGGACGTTCACACCCGACAAACCTTTTCTCACTATTCTTCCTGGACGTTCACACCCGACAACCTTTTCTCACTATTCTTCCTGGACGTTCAAACCCGACGACCTTTTCTCACTATTCTTCCTGGACGTTCACACCCGACCTTTTTCTCACATTCTTCCTGGACGTTCACACCCGACAACCTTTTCTCACTATTCTTCCTGACGTTCACACCCGACAACCTTTCTCACTATTCTTCCTGGACGTTCACAACCCGACAACCTTTTCTCACTATTCTTCCTGGACGTTCACACCCGACGACCTTTTCTCACTATTCTTCCTGGACGTTCACACCCGACCTTTTCTCAACTATTCTTCCTGGACGTTCACACCGACAACCTTTCTCACTATTCTTCCTGGACGTTCACACCCGACAACCTTTCTCACTATTCTTCCTGGACGTTCACACCCGACAACCCTTTCTCACTATTCTCCTGACGTTCACACCGACAACCCTTTTCTCACTATTTTCCTGGACGTTCACACCCGACAACCTTTTCTCACTATTTCTTCCTGGACGTTCACACCCGACAACCTTTTCTCACTATTCTTCCTGGACGTTCACACCCGACACCTTTTCTCACTATTCTTCCTGGACGTTCACACCCGACAACCCTTTCTCACTATTCTTCCTGGACGTTCACACCGACAACCTTTCTCACTATTCTTTTCCTGGACGTTCACACCCGACAACCCTTTCTCACTCATTCTTCCTGGACGTTCACCACCGACAACCCTTTCTCACTATTCTTCCTGGACGTTCACACCCGACAACCCTTTCTCACTATTCTTCCTGGACGTTCACACCCGACAACCTTTCTCACTATTTCTTCCTGACGTTCACACCGACAACCCTTCTCACTATTCTTCCTGGACGTTCACACCCGACAACCCTTTCTCACTATTCTTCCTGGACGTTCACACCCGACAACCCTTTCTCACTATTCTTCCTGGACGTTCAACCGACAACCCTTTCTCACTATTTCTTCTGGACGTTCACACCCGACAAACCCTTTCTCATTATTCTTCCTGGACGTTCACACCCGACAACCTTTTCTCACTATTCTTCCTGGACGTTCACACCCGACAACCTTTCTCACTATTCTTCCTGGACGTCACACCGTTTTCACTATTTCTTCCTGACGTTCACACCCGACAACCTTTCTCACTATTCTTCCTGACGTTCACACCGACAACCCTTTCTCATATTCTTCCTGACGTTCACACCCGACAACCTTTTCTCACTATTCTTCCTGGACGTTCACACCGACAACCCTTTCTCACTATTCTTCCTGGACGTTCACACCCGACAACCCTTTCTCACTATTCTTCCTGGGACGTTCACACCCACAACCCTTTCTCACTATTCTTCCTGGACGTTCACACCCGACAACCCTTTCTCACATTTCTTCCTGGACGTTCACACCCGACAACCTTTTCTCACTGGGACGTTCACACCCGACAACCTTTTCTCACTATCTTCCTGGACGTTCACACCGACAACCCTTTCTCACTATTCTTCCTGGACGTTCACACCCGACAACCCTTTCTCACTATTCTTCCTGGACGTTCACACCCGACAACCCTTTCTCACTATTCTTCCTGGACGTTCACACCCGACAACCCTTTCTCACTATTCTTCCTGGACGTTCACACCCGACAACCCTTCTCACTATTTCCTGGACGTTCACACCCGACAACCTTTCTCACTATTCTTCCTGGACGTTCACACCCGACAACCCTTTTCTCACTATTCTTCCTGGACGTTCACACCCGACAACCCTTTCTCACTATTCTTCCTGACGTTCACACCGACAACCCTTTCTCACTATTCTTCCTGGACGTTTCACACCCGACAACCCTTTCTCACTATTCTTCCTGGACGTTCACACCCGACAACCTTTTCTCACTATTCTTCCTGGACGTTCACACCCGACAACCTTTTCTCACATTTCTTCCTGGACGTTCACACCCGACAACCCTTTCTCACTATTCTTCCTGGACGTTCACACCCGACAACCCTTTCTCACTATTTCTTCCTGACGTTCACACCGACAACCCTTTCTCACTATTCTTCTGGACGTTCACACCCGACAACCCTTTCTCACTATTCTTCCTGGACGTTCACACCCGACAACCTTTTCTCACTATTCTCCTGGACGTTCACACCCGACAACCCTTTTCTCACTATTCTTCCTGGACGTTCACACCGACAACCCTTTCTCACTATTCTTCCTGACGTCACACCCGACAACCCTTTCTCACTATTCTTCCTGGACGTTCACACCCGACAACCCTTTCTCACTATTCTTCCTGGACGTTCACACCCGACAACCCTTTCTCACTATTCTTCCTGGACGTTCACACCCGACAACCTTTCTCACTATTCTTCCTGGACGTTCACACCCGACAACCTTTTCTCACTATTCTTCCTGGACGTTCACACCCGACAACCCTTTCTCACTATTCTTCCTGGACGTTCACACCGACAACCCTTTCCACTATTCTTCCTGGACGTTCACACCCGACAACCCTTTCTCACATTCTTCCTGGACGTTCACACCCGACAACCCTTTTCTCACTATTCTTCCTGGACGTTCACACCCGACAACCTTTTCTCACTATTCTTCCTGGACGTTCACACCGACAACCCTTTCTCACTATTCTTCCTGGACGTTCACACCGACACCCTTCTCACTATTCTTCCTGACGTTCACACCCGACAACCCTTTCTCACTATTCTTCCTGGACGTTCACACCCGACAAACCCTTTCTCACTATTCTCCTGGACGTTCACACCCGACAACCTTTTCTCACTATTCTTCCTGGACGTTCACACCCGACAACCTTTTCTTCACTATTCTTCCTGGACGTTCACACCCGACAACCCTTTCTCACTATTCTTCCTGGACGTTCACACCCGACAACCCTTTCTCACTATTCTTCCTGGACGTTCACACCCGACAACCCTTTCTCACTATTCTTCCTGGACGTTCACACCCGACAACCCTTTCTCACTATTCTTCCTGGACGTTCACACCCGACACCCTTTCTCACTATTCTTCCTGGACGTTCACACCCGACAACCTTTTCTCACTATTCTTCCTGGACGTTCACACCCGACAACCTTTTCTCACTATTCTTCCTGGACGTTCACACCCGACAACCCTTTCTCACTATTCTTCCTGGACGTTCACACCCGACAACCCTTTCTCACTATTCTCCTGGACGTTCACACCCGACAACCCTTTCTCACTATTCTTCCTGGACGTTCACACCCGACAACCTTTTCTCACTATTCTCCTGGACGTTCACACCCGACAACCCTTTCTAACTATTCTTCCTGGACGTTCACACCCGACAACCCTTTCTCACTATTCTTCCTGGACGTTCACACCGACAACCCTTTCTCACTATTCTTCCTGGACGTTCACACCCGACAACCCTTTCTCACTATTCTTCCTGGACGTTCACAACCGACAACCTTTTCTCACTATTCTTCCTGGACGTTCACACCCGACAACCCTTTCTCACTATTCTTCCTGGACGTTCACACACCCGACAACCCTTTCTCACTATTCTTCCTGGACGTTCACACCCGACAACCCTTTCTCACTACTTCCTGACGTTCACACCCGACAACCCTTTCTCACTATTCTTCCTGGACGTTCACAACCGACAACCTTTTCTCACTATTCTTCCTGGACGTTCACACCCGACAACCCTTTCTCACTATTCTTCCTGGACGTTCACACCCGACAACCCTTTCTCACTATTCTTCCTGGACGTTCACACGACAACCTTTTCTCACTATTCTTCCTGGACGTTCACACCCGACAACCCTTTCTCACTATTCTTCCTGGACGTTCACACCCGACAACCCTTTCTCACTATTCTTCCTGGACGTTCACACCCGACGACCCTTCTCCACTATTCTTCCTGGACGTTCACAACTGACAACCTTTTCTCACTATTCTTCCTGGACGTTCACACCGACAACCCTTTCTCACTATTCTTCCTGGACGTTCACACCCGACAACCCTTTCTCACTATTCTTCCTGGACGTTCACACCCGACAACCTTCTCACTATTCTTCCTGGACGTTCACAACCTTTTTCTCACTATTCTTCCTGGACACACCCGACAACCCTTTCTCACTATTCTTCCTGGACGTTCACACCCGACAACCCTTTCTCACTATTCTTCCTGGACGTTCACACCCGACAACGGACTCGACGGACGTTCTTTCTCACTATCTTCCTGGACGTTCACAACCGACAACCTTTTCTCACTATTCTTCCTGACGTTCACACCCGACGACCTTTTCTCACTATTCTTCCTGGACCTTCCACTCGCGTCGACCTTTTCTCACTATTTCTTGTCCTGGATTCAACCAAAAGACCCAGTGGTCTCAAAAAACGTAGATACGTTTACGTATCTTTCAAACCCTGGATTCGTTCACGACCCCTAGTCCTTTAGTTGAAGAAGTACCTTCGTTTTCACAGCGGACTACCATAGAAGGAGGGAGGGCTTCAGCCCAAGAGAGACCTATTCTCTCCCCTCTGTTCACAGAGTGCCTATCGTAATAAGTTCAAAGTTAGGAGGGGAGGGCTTCAGCCCAAGAGAGACCTATTCTCTCCCCTCTGTTCACAGAGTGCCTATCGTAATAAGTTCAAAGTTAGGAAAATATTTTAAGTTTTTAAATATGGATAAAATTGTTGAACAATGAATCCATTGTATATCTTGGGAGTGGTGTATGAAATTCCGCATTTAAGTGTTTATCATTCTTAACGGAAATATTTACTTTATTTAAAACCCGGATATTCTCTATATGTTGTTTTTAAAAATGATTTGTCAAATTTATTTCAAAACATAAATTTGATTCTTGAGTATTTTTTCTTCTTTGTTTTATTTTGGGGCTTTTTGTACATGGTCCTATCGGATACTAATAATGTTTAAGCAGATCTATTTGACACATAGATATGACCCTAACATGTACAAACACTACGGGTCAAAGTGGACCTTTTTTGTACATGGTCCTATCGAATACTAATAATGTTTAAGCAGATCTATTTGACACATAGATATGACCCTAACATGTACAAACACTACGGGTCAAAGTGGACCTTGAATTAATAGCAATGACGGGGTACTCCATATTTCCAGTTCTCCAAAACCGGAGATTCTGTTTAGCATCATGTCCAGGACACCATTGTTTTGTGGGGGTGGGTAATCATAATGTTTTTATTAATGTTTATTAATACAGTTTATTAAAATGTTTAATTATTTTATAAATTATAACGTTTATACATTAATTTAATCAAAGATCTATTAGAAAAACCAAATGTAAAATAAATTTTCAAAGAAAATAATGAAATAAGATATTTTAAAAAGTGTTCTATTACGATTGCCATAGTAGTAAATAGAACATTTTTCTAATCCAATATTTATGAAATGTGAATGTAAAACAAAATGAAGTCTTTGAATTTAAAAAATATTGAAGAATAAATTTGATTAAAAATATGACGTTAAACTTTTTTAAATGTCGTTAAAGATTTAGATGTAAATCAATAAATACATTTTGGAACATGTAAAATTCGAATGATAAAATAATAATGTATATTTACTGTTTAGATAAATGCTTAATATTTTTTATTATATGAAGATAATATATATATATATATATATATATATATATATATATATATATATATATATATATGCAATTCTTTACTAGATCAGAGAGAAACATTTTAATGATATTGGAAGCCTAGATTACTGGTGCTAATTTGAAATGGACAATAAATTTATTTTTTTAAATAGTGGCAAAAAATAACACAATTTCAATATATTACTTTTACATATACAACAGTCAAATCCTGTAAAATACTTGATGAAACTTGAAAAGTTAATTGAAAAAGAAATGGCATGATGATGATACAAAATTGTTTTAATTTACCATCTCGGTATATAAATAAATTATCTACATTAATATGTTTTCATGTAAAGTTATTGGAGTGGCCTATTGTCGGTATCATCTGAACAGCGAGGGAGTTTATCCCCTTTATGCTAGATGAGAAAGATTGTTTTTGCCACACCTTCCGTCAAATATACGAAAAGCTTTGGTTTTCCCTTAACTGAAATTTAAACCTAAATTGATTTGGTTATTTTAATAATCTATGAATTAACAATTTTGAAAGAAAATAAAAAATATGATATTGCCCTGGAAAATCAGTCTAATTCCCATGAAAATAATATTGTTGAGGAGAATGCTTCCACCATAATTCCCAAAATTCTACAAAATTTACTTGAGAAAGTCTATGAACCTGAAATTTAACCAGACACTCATGATCGAGTTGATGTAATTAATAGTGGTGCAAATATTGATGGGAGCTCTCGGCTGCAATTTTGTACAGGTTATACATCTAATACACAAATATTTGTTGTTATTCTTTATGCAAGGTACTGCATATAGGAAGGAATAACTCTAAACACGAGTATTCTATGAGAAAAAAATCTCTCTAATGAAAGAGAAATACTAAGTGATACAGAGTTAGAGAGGGACCTTGGTGTGAATGTGGACCCTGAACTAAAATTTTCCAAGCATATAGGGATACAAGTGAATAGGGCAAATAAGATATTAGGGCTGATACGGAGGTCATATGAGTACATGGATGAGGAAATACTGAAAAATTTGTACACTGCATTGGTGAGACCTTATTTGGAGTTTGCTAATGTGGTTTGGAGCCCAAGACTCATCAAGGACACAAAACTCATTGAGGGAGTCCAGAGGAGAGCTACTAAATTAGTGAATAATTTAAAATCCCTTTCATATGAAGAAAGACTTAGGAACATTGACCTACCAAGTATGGTTTTCCGACGTATGAGAGGGGATATGATCGAAGCCTACAAATACACGCATGGTTTCTATTCAGCGAACTCTGACCTACTAAACATTGCTCAAAATACCTATACAAGGAGACATAAATTAAAACTCTTTAAAAAATCTTGTAAAGCAAACGCAAGACAAAATTATTTTAGCTACAGAGTGGTGAATACATGGAATAAACTACCTTCATCAGTAGTGAATGCCCCATCTCTAAACTCCTTCAAGGCAAGGTTGGATAATCTGTGGAATGACATTAAATATTCAGTGGATTTAAAATGAATATTTGTAAGGAACAGCTGACAGGTCTCAGACCTAATATACTAGCTGAAAAGATATTATTATTATTATTTACTCCTTTTGAGTTTTCACATCAGTGTTAGCTGATGGTCTTTCACTGGAGTCTGAGTGACAGCAAGTCTCCTCAGGTCTCCAGGACTCTTCTGAGTATTCTGGCAGATTGCAGCAGTGCAGTGTTCTGAATGGTTTCAATCCTTCCTCTGATATCCAAACTTTCCAAACCCTTTTCTAATGCTTTTGGGACTGTTCCAAGTGCACCAACTACAATTGGTATAACTTTCACTTTCATATTCCATAACTTTTTCAGTTCTCTGGCAAGGTCCAGATATTTGTCAATTTTTTCATTTTCCTTTAACTTCACCCTGTGATCCGCTGGCACTGCAAAATCCACCAGTTGACAAGTTCTTTCTTTTTTGTTAATCAACACTAGGTCTGGTCTTCTTGCTGGGATAAGGTGATCCGTTTTAATTTCAAAGTCCCAGAGAATTTTGTGCGTTTCGTTCTCAAGAACAGATTCTGGTTTATGCATATACCATTTTGTTGTGTGGTCAAAATTTAATTTCTTGCATAATTCCCAGTGGATCACCTTCCAACCCAGTCGTGTCTAGTTTTGTATTCTCGTTGTGCTAGTTTGCTACATTCGCAGAGTATATGGTTAACAGTCTCATCTCTATTACCGCAAAGTCTACATTTACTATTTTGTTGGGTCTTATCAATTTTCGCTTTGATGTAGTTTGTCCTTATGGCATTATTTTGTGCAGCAATTATAAGTGATTCTGTTTCTCTTTTGAGGTTTCCCTTTCTTAACCATGTCCAAGTCTTTTGATGTGCAACCTCATCTATTTGTCGTTTGAAGCGTCCATATAATTGTTTTTCTTCCCATTTTTGTTTTCTAGTCTTTGTCGTTCTTCTGTTTGTCCATCTGCCGTTTCTACTATTGTTGGTCGCCATAAGTAATTTGTCTTTGCTCTTCCTTGTGTAATCTTCAAGTTGTTGGATTGTGGTTTCTACGCATTCCTCTATGTTGGCAAGACCTCTTCCCCCTTCCTTTCTTGACACATACAATCTATCTCTATCATCTCTAGGGTGGAGAGCCTTGTGCATGGTCATTAATTTTCTCGTCCTTTGGTCTATCTGTCTGAGTTCTTCTTTTGTCCATTTTAAGAATGGTCCTGAGTATCTTATAATGGGGACAGCCCAGGTTATTATTATTATTATTATTATTATTATTATTGTTATTATTATTATTATTCTTTATCTTTATTTTCTGTTCCAGTTGTCATTACCTTCAGATTCTGTTTTACTCCAAATGTGCTGATGATAACTTCAGAGTTTGTTTTTTATTGTGTTACCAATGTTAATAAAGAATGTGTTGAATTCCATTTCAATGAAAAACATTGAGGAATTATGGGAATTAAAACTGTAAAAGGATTAACTCTCACTTGTGGGGGAAATTACCGCAACTTTCAAGTTCGGACACTGAATGAAAAGACAAGACAAGACAAATATATTTAACAACAAATTTAATATGTATAAACAAAAAAGAAAGGGAAAGATAGATTTAAGGATAGTTTTTGCAAATTTTGGTGTGATTTGCGGAGAACTTAACTCAGAGTCCGGTTAAGAAAGTTCTTTGAAGTGAAGAATGACCCGCCAACCTATCGGCAGAGGCGGGTTGAAATTTCGTATGTTTTGTTGGTGATGAATTTTAGAGGTTGATTTTAGGGAAGCTGTCTTTGAGTTGCAAACCCTAATTGAGTTGAGATGATTTCTGTAGTACAATTCTTTCAAAGTTGAATTTGTCGAATTTCAAGGTTTGCTCCTGGAAGCGAGTGGCAACTAATTTACCAATTCAGTCTGAGGGAGTCAACTCATTCAGGTCCTTACTGGTTTAAGCCGAACCGACCACTGACTGTTTTCTCGTTAACAGTGGGGATCGAGGACGTAGCAGAAGAGCCCTGGAATCTGGCGCCTTAGAGTCCCAAGGCTTTCGGGTTAAGAAATGGGACATATCTTTAATAGACACGTCATCTTTAATGAAGTTTTTATTGTGATTTTTAAAGGAAATTTTCATATACGTTTAAATTCGTGTTTTCTTTTTTTGACATATACTTTAGTCATTTTTGATTTGATTTTTAAAGGAAATGTTCATAGAATTAACAGCAATACTGGATATCAACGTATTAATTACAAGTATCTGACGTGATATCAGTTGTGCAGTAATATATATATATATATATAAAGTGGTCAAACAATGTATATATATATATATATATATATATATATATACATATATATATATAGAGAGAGAGAGAGAGAGATGCTAATAGGTACGCGTCCGACGTCCCTGACGCACACAAATCTAAAAGGACGCAGTAAAATCGTATCCATGCGTCCCAGTATTTTCCTTTTTTCTTTCCTCACTACAAGATAACTGTAAATACATTTCAATAGTTTCTTAGAAACAAATTACACAGGATAGATTAAATGGTAGGAGTTAGACGGCTTTAGTTGTTTCCCCTAGATCATAAATAAAAACCCTACAATTCATTAAGAGACTTTAATTGGGAACCATAAAGTTTCCTGGAGAGTCATTCAAAGCAAATATGTGCGTCCCAAGACGTACTAAAATAAAAAGCAATCAGCATAACTGTATATATATATATATATATATATATATATATATATATATATATATATATATATATATATACCAAGCGTGTTGGTAGATCCTTGCGGAGAGAAAAAACCCAGCAGAGAATTTGATTGTAAAAATATACTACCAAACATCAACCAGGAAGAAAAAAATTTTTGAAAAAAAGAAAGGACCAAGATATTCGTACAAACAAAAAATAATCTATTGGTACAGTATTTGGCCAAAAGAAAAAAACAATTTATATGTATATATATGTATATAATATATATATATATTCATATAACCACAAGGAGAAGCTAATATGTAAATATATATATATATATATATATATATATATATATATATATAGTTAATACAACTAAAAAATGCTACCGTCACTGTCAACCTACAGCATAAGTGATTATTTACTTCATAGCTTTTAGAATATCAAAATAGCACCACTTTCTGGTCTGGACTTGGTAATATATATGCATACATGCATGCATATATATATGCACGCACGCACACACACACACACACACACACACATATATATATATATATTATATATATATATATATATATATATATATATATATATACTAGCAAGTATTTTAGTTAAATTTTATAATAAAATATGATATTAAATTAGAAAGGCTAATGAAACTGAATAAGAAGTAGATAAAAAGATTTTGAACAGAGGGGGTATGATTGAAAAATAGAACAACTTTGAAACTAACTCTTCCATCATCTTCCGTTACTCCCGTCTTTCATTGGTAAATGTTCCTAATTAAACTGTTTAGTTAAAATAGGAAATAAAGAATAATATTACTGTTATTTCTTCTTGTTAAGGGATTTCTTTTAAGATTTATTGAAGATATTTTTGCTCAATTTTAATAAGATAATACCAAACAATTAGAAATCAATAATACTAAGCATATATTTATCAAAATCAATTTTTTAAGATCAATATGCAAATTAGCCTTCCCGTTCATACTGTAAACCTCTATTTTGTTGTATATATAAATACAATTGCATGTTATTAGTATGTAGATATGGTCAACAGTGTAAGTAATGTAAAACAATTTTATTAATAATTGAGGTTTAAATAAAAATAAAATCATGGAGAATATGATGTAAATAACTAAAGGAATTGTGACTTGTATAGTAATATAGTTTCGGTTACAGACAGACAAACCCACAATCTCCATTATAATAAGAAGATGTATATATATATATATATATATATATATATAAGGGGGTCCATATACAAATCTTATTATAATGGAGATTGTGTGTTTTTCTGTCTGTAACCGAAACTATATCAAGTCACAATTCTCTTAGTTATTGACATCACATTCTCCATGATTTTATTTTTATCTAAACCTCAATCATTAATAAAATTGTCTTATATTATTAATACTGTTAACTATGTCTACATACTGACAACATGCAATTATATTTATACATACAACAAAATAGCGGTTTACAGTGTGAACGGGAAGGCTAATTTGCATATTAATATTAAAAATCGAATTTAATAAATATGTGCTTAGTATTATTGATTTCTAACTGTTTGGTTTTATTTTAATGAATATAAGCAAAAATCTCTTCAATGAATCTTAAATGAAATCCATTAACAAGATAAAAATAACTGTCATTTTATTCTTTACTTCCTCTTTTAACTAAATACTTAAATTAGAAAAATAACAATGAAAGACGAGAGTGATGGAAGAGTAAGTTTCAGTTGTTCCATTTTTTATTATACTCCCTCTGTATCAAATCTTTTATTATACTCCCTCTGTTTCAAATCTTTTTTATCTGTATTCTTATTTAGTTTCATTAGCCTTTCTAATTTAATACAATATTTTATTACATTAAAACTTAAATACTTGCACCCGGAGGGTGCATATATTTGCTAGTGTTCCTAATGGAGAAAATTGTTATCCACAAATTAAAGCTTGAGCAAGAGAAGCAGGAATCATGTAAAAAAGGAAGAGAGACAGTGAAAGAGAGAAAAGGAAAGAAAAAAAGAAGAAAAGAAAGAAAGAAAGAAAGAAAGAAAGGAAAAGAGAGAGAAAGAAAGAAAGAAAGAAAGAGAGAGAGAGAGAGAGAGAGAGAGAGAGAGGAGAGAAAGAAAGAGAAAAAGAATGAAAGAAAGTGAGAGAGAGAAAAAAAGAACGCATGAGAGAAAGAATAAAAGAAAAACAGAGAGTGAGAGAGAGAGGGGGGGGGAGAGAATGAATGAAAGAAAGAAAGAAAGAAAGAGAGGGAAAGAAAGAAAAAACAAAAAAAGAAAGAAGGAGAGAAAGAAAAAGAGAGAGAAAAAGAAAGAAAGAGAGAGCGAGAGAGAGAGAGAGAGAGAAAGAAAGAGAAAAAGAAAGAAAGAGAGATAGAGAAAAAAAGGAAGAGAGAGAGTGAAAGAGAGAAAAGGAAAGAAAAAAGAAGAAAAGAAAGAAAGAAAGAAAGAAAGAAAAAAAGAGAGAAAGATCTCCACATTTTAATGATATTAATTATGATATTTAATGATAACCATTGTTGTTGTTGTTGTTGTTGTTGTTCTTCTTCTTCTTCTTCTTCTTCTTTGGTTAATTTTCAACATTCTTTTTCTTCTTCTTCTTCTCTTTTGGTTAATTTTCTTCTTCTTGTTCTTCTTGTTCTTCTTCTTCTTCTTCTTCTTCTTCTTCTTTGGTTAATCTTCTTCTTCTTCTTCTTCTTCTTCTTCTTCTTCTTCTTCTTCTTCTAATTTCCTCCTTGTTCATAACCTCCAACCTCTTCTTTTCATACCAATCATATCTTAACCATTCTTCTTGTTCTTGTTCTTCTTGTTCTTGTTCTTCTTGTTCTTGTTCTTCTTCTTTATAATTTTACTCTCTCTTTTTTTTCTTCTGTATAAGTCGATGTTGTTGTCCTCGTTGTTGTTCACTTTCTTGTAATTGTTTTTCTTTTTCTCTGTTATATAAACATTTTTCTTCTCTCTTTTTTCTCCTGTTGTTGTTGTTGGATGTTGTTGTTGCTGTTGTTGTTGTCGTTGTCGATATTCTTCTTCTTCTTCTTCTTCTTCTTTTTTCTTTCTTTCTTTCTTTCTTTCTTAAATATTCTCTGATCTATTGATGGTTAAGCCTGTTTTTTTTTTTCGGCATTCTTTCAATGAATGAATAAGCACATAAGACTTAATACTCTATTCTCTCAGTAGGTACCCAAAATGTGTGCAAGAATAAAGGAGAGGGGGATATGCCCAAACTTAAATTAGATCTGACCAAAGTAGAATGTTGCATTTAAACTCTCCTCTACTTTGCGTAGAGTCCTTGAGTGGCGAGGGAAAGCAAGTTACCATGGTGACAATTTAGGACCCTGTTACAATATTCGAAGAAAAAACATGTCCAGATTAAGCTGGCGCTCTAATACATATTAATAGAAAAATCCGGTAGTAACCAGGATAAAAGATAATATACTAATGCGCATTTTAGACAAACAAAAATTATGTGAGTTGCCATTCTCAGGCCCTGACGCACAAAAATCTAAAAGGACGCAGTAAAATCGTATCCATGCGTCCTAGTATTTTTCTTTTTTCTTTTCTCACTATTTCAAGCTATCTGTAAATACATTTCAAGAGTTTCTTTGAAACGAATAACACAGGACTTCAGAAGTTGAGCCCATTGAACTTGATGAAGACGGTCTGGTTAAATAAGTTTGAAAGGTGTTTTTAGGAGTAAGAAGATACCCGAGTCAAAAGTTTACAATAATATATTTTAGACCAAAGTGTTGTTATCACATTTGGAACAAGATGGTTAGAAATTGAATATGCAAACAAGAGAGGAGATTATTGAATTTTTAATGAAGCATTTTAACTATATATACAGGATCACATCTCAAAGTTAACCGAAATCTATTGACCGTAATGTATAGAGTTTTGACCGTCATAGAATGTTTAATATGCCGAATCGAAGGGTGGTTATCTCTTTCTAGAGACGTGCTTCGAGAAAGATCTGTTAGTCTCTCGTTCTGGTCGTATTGATCTCCCTTTCTGATAGCATTCATCTCTTTTTTTCGTATCCTGTTGGTCTCTTTTTCTAGGCATGTTGATCGTCCTTTCTGATCGTGTTGATCTACTTTTCTAATCTTGTTGATCTACTTTTCTGACCATGTTCATCGTCTTTTCTGATCGTGTTGATCTTCTTTGCAGTAGTGTTGATCTTCTTTCTGATCATGTTGATCTTCTTTGCAGGTATCTTCTTTTCTGATCATGTGATCTTCTTTGCAGGTAGTGTTGATCTTCTTTTCTGATCATGTTGATCTTCTTTGCATGTTGATCTTTTTCT
>CM042177.1:4717476-4772476 GCA_023376005.1 Doryteuthis pealeii
TTTACCTTGGTTTGAATTTCATTTAAATCTATTGGAAATATTTCAGGATGGATACGTGCCACTCTAGGGATCCTCAAATAAGTATAATTTATGGTCATTTACATCGGGTTTAAATTTCATTTAAATCTATTGGAAATATTTCAGGATGGATACGTGCCACTCTAGGGATCCTCAAATAAGTATAATTTCTGGTCATTTACATTGGGTTTAAATTTCATTTAAATCAATAGGAAATATTTCATGATGGATACGTGCCAGTCTGGGGATCCTCAAATATGCATAATTTCTGGTAATTTACCTAGGGTTTAAATTTCATTTAAATCTATAGCAAATATTCAGGATGGATACGTGCCACTCTGGGGATCCTCAATATGCATTATATATGGTCATTTACATCGGGTTTAAATTTCATTTAAATCGAAGGGAAATATTTCAGGATAGATACGTGCCACTCTGGGGATCCTCAAATATGCATTATTTATGGTCATTTACATAGGGTTTAAATTTCATTTAAATCAATAGGAAATATTTCAGCGTGGATACGTGCCACTCTGGGGATCCTCAAATATGCATTATTTCTGGTCATTTACCTAGGGTTTAAATTTCATTTAAATCTATAGGAAATATTTCAGGATGGATACGTGCCACTCTGGGGATCCTGAAATATGCATAATTTCTAGTCATTTACCTTGGGTTTAAATTTCATTTAAGTCTATAGGAAATATTTCAGGGTGGATACGTGCCACTCTGGGATCCTCAAATATGCATAATTTCTGGTCATTTACATTGGGTTTAAATTTCATTTAAATCGAAGGAAAATATTCAGAATGGATACGCGCCACTCTGGGGATTCTCAAATATGCATTATTTCTGGTCATTTACGTAGGGTTTTAATTTCATTTAAATCTATAGGAAATATTTCAGGGTGGATACGTGCCACTCTGGGGATCCTCAAATATGCATTATTTATGGTCATTTACATTGGGTTTAAATTTCATTTAAATCGATAGGAAATATTTCAGATGGATACGTGCCACTCTGGGGATCCTCAAATATGCAATATTTCTGGTCATTTATGTTGGGTTTAAATTTCATTTAAATCTATAGGAAATATTTCAGGATGGATACGTGCCACTCTTGGGATCCTCAAATTTGCATAATTTCTGGTCATTTACCTTGGGTTTAAATTTCATTTAAATCTATAGGAAATATTTCAGGATGGATACGTGCCACTCTTGGGATCCTCAAATTTGCATAATTTCTGGTCATTTAACTTGGGTTTAAATTTCATTTAAATCGATAGGAAATATTTCAGGATGGATACGTGCCACTCTGGGGATCCTCAAATATGCATTATTTATGGTCATTTACATTGGGTTTAAATTTCATTTAAATCGAAGGGAAATATTTCAGGATTGATACGTGCCACTCTGGGATCCTGAAATATGCATAATTTCTAGTCATTTAACTTGGGTTTAAATTTCATTTAAATCTATAGGAAATATTTCAGGGTGGATACGTGCCACTCTGGGATCCTCAAATATGCATAATTTCTGGTCATTTACATTGGGTTTAAATTTCATTTAAATCGAAGGGAAATATTTCAGAATGGATACGCGCCACTCTGGGATTCTCAAATATGCATTATTTCTGGTCATTTACGTAGGGTTTTAATTTCATTTAAATCGAAGGAAATATTTCAGGGTGGATACGTGCCACTCTGGGGATCCTCAAATATGCATTATTTATGGTCATTTACATTGGGTTTCAATTTCATTTAAATCGATAGGAAATATTTCAGGATAGATACGTGCCACTCTGGGGATCCTCAAATATGCATTATTTCTGGTCATTTACATAGGGTTTAAATTTCATTTAAATCAATAGGAAATATTTCAGGGTGGATACGTGCTACTCTGGGGATCCTCAAATATGCATTATTTCTGGTCATTTACCTAGGGTTTAAATTTCATTTAAATCTATAGGAAATATTTCAGGATGGATACGTGCCACTCTGGGGATCCTGAAATATGCATAATTTCTAGTCATTTACCTTGGGTTTAAATTTCATTTAAGTCTATAGGAAATATTTCAGGGTGGATACGTGCCACTCTGGGGATCCTCAAATATGCATAATTTCTGGTCATTTACATTGGGTTTAAATTTCATTTAAATCGAAGGGAAATATTTCAGAATGGATACGCGCCACTCTGGGGATTCTCAAATATGCATTATTTCTGGTCATTTACGTAGGGTTTTAATTTCATTTAAATCTATAGGAAATATTTCAGGGTGGATACGTGCCACTCTGGGGATCCTCAAATATGCATTATTTATGGTCATTTACATTGGGTTTAAATTTCATTTAAATCGATAGGAAATATTTCATGATGGATACGTGCCACTCTGGGGATCCTCAAATATGCAATATTTCTGGTCATTTATGTTGGGTTTAAATTTCATTTAAATCTATAGGAAATATTTCAGGATGGATACGTGCCACTCTTGGGATCCTCAAATTTGCATAATTTCTGGTCATTTACCTTGGGTTTAAATTTCATTTAAATCTATAGGAAATATTTCAGGATGGATACGTGCCACTCTTGGGATCCTCAAATTTGCATAATTTCTGGTCATTTAACTTGGGTTTAAATTTCATTTAAATCGATAGGAAATATTTCAGGATGGATACGTGCCACTCTGGGGATCCTCAAATATGCATTATTTATGGTCATTTACATTGGGTTTAAATTTCATTTAAATCGAAGGGAAATATTTCAGGATTGATACGTGCCACTCTGGGGATCCTGAAATATGCATAATTTCTAGTCATTTAACTTGGGTTTAAATTTCATTTAAATCTATAGGAAATATTTCAGGGTGGATACGTGCCACTCTGGGGATCCTCAAATATGCATAATTTCTGGTCATTTACATTGGGTTTAAATTTCATTTAAATCGAAGGGAAATATTTCAGAATGGATACGCGCCACTCTGGGGATTCTCAAATATGCATTATTTCTGGTCATTTACGTAGGGTTTTAATTTCATTTAAATCTATAGGAAATATTTCAGGGTGGATACGTGCCACTCTGGGGATCCTCAAATATGCATTATTTATGGTCATTTACATTGGGTTTCAATTTCATTTAAATCGATAGGAAATATTTCAGGATAGATACGTGCCACTCTGGGGATCCTCAAATATGCATTATTTCTGGTCATTTACATAGGGTTTAAATTTCATTTAAATCAATAGGAAATATTTCAGGGTGGATACGTGCTACTCTGGGGATCCTCAAATATGCATTATTTCTGGTCATTTACCTAGGGTTTAAATTTCATTTAAATCTATAGGAAATATTTCAGGATGGATACGTGCCACTCTGGGGATCCTGAAATATGCATAATTTCTAGTCATTTACCTTGGGTTTAAATTTCATTTAAGTCTATAGGAAATATTTCAGGGTGGATACGTGCCACTCTGGGATCCTCAAATATGCATAATTTCTGGTCATTTACATTGGGTTTAAATTTCATTTAAATCGAAGGGAAATATTTCAGAATGGATACGCGCCACTCTGGGGATTCTCAAATATGCATTATTTCTGGTCATTTACGTAGGGTTTTAATTTCATTTAAATCTATAGGAAATATTTCAGGGTGGATACGTGCCACTCTGGGGATCCTCAATATGCATTATTTATGGTCATTTACATTGGGTTTAAATTTCATTTAAATCGATAGGAAATATTTCAGGATGGATACGTGCCACTCTGGGGATCCTCAAATATGCAATATTTCTGGTCATTTATGTTGGGTTTAAATTTCATTTAAATCTATAGGAAATATTTCAGGATGGATACGTGCCACTCTTGGGATCCTCAAATTTGCATAATTTCTGGTCATTTACCTTGGGTTTAAATTTCATTTAAATCTATAGGAAATATTTCAGGATGGATACGTGCCACTCTGGGATCCTCAAATTTGCATAATTTCTGGTCATTTAACTTGGGTTTAAATTTCATTTAAATCGATAGGAAATATTTCAGGATGGATACGTGCCACTCTGGGGATCCTCAAATATGCATTATTTATGGTCATTTACATTGGGTTTAAATTTCATTTAAATCGAAGGGAAATATTTCAGGATGGATACGTGCCACTCTGGGGATCCTGAAATATGCATAATTTCTAGTCATTTACCTTGGGTTTAAATTTCATTTAAATCTATAGGAAATATTTCAGGGTGGATACGTGCCACTCTGGGGATCCTCAAATATGCATAATTTCTGGTCATTTACAATGGGTTTAAATTTCATTTAAATCGAAGGGAAATATTTCAGAATGGATACGCGCCACTCTGGGGATTCTCAAATATGCATTATTTCTGGTCATTTACGTAGGGTTTTAATTTCATTTAAATCTATAGGAAATATTTCAGGGTGGATACGTGCCACTCTGGGGATCCTCAAATATGCATTATTTATGGTCATTTACATTGGGTTTCAATTTCATTTAAATCGATAGGAAATATTTCAGGATGGATACGTGCCACTCTGGGGATCCTCAAATATGCAATATTTCTGGTCATTTATGTTGGGTTTAAATTTCATTTAAATCTATAGGAAATATTTCAGGATGGATACGTGCCACTCTGGGATCCTCAAATATGCATTATTTCTGGTCATTTACCTTGGGTTTAAATTTCATTTAATCGAAGGGAAATATTTCAGGTGGATAAGTGCCACTCTGGGGATCCTCAAATATGCATTATTTCTGGTCATTTACCTTGGGTTTAAATTTCATTTAAATCGAAGGGAAATATTTCAGGTGGATAAGTGCCACTCTGGGGATCCTCAAATATGCATTATTTATGGTCATTTACCTTGGGTTTAAATTTCATTTAAATCGAAGGGAAATATTTCAGAATGGATACGCGCCACTCTGGGGATCCTCAAATATGCATTATTTCTGGTCATTTACATTGGGTTTAAATTTCATTTAAATCGAAGGGAAATATTTCAGAATGGATACGCGCCACTCTGGGGATCCTCAAATATGCATAATTTCTAGTCATTTACCTTGGGTTTAAATTTCATTTAAATCTATAGGAAATATTTCAGGTGGATACGTGCCACTCTGGGGATCCTCAAATATGCATAATTTCTGGTCATTTACATTGGGTTTAAATTTCATTTAAATCGAAGGAAATATTTCAGAATGGATACGCGCCACTCTGGGGATTCTCAAATATGCATTATTTCTGGTCATTTACGTAGGGTTTTAATTTCATTTAAATCTATAGGAAATATTTCAGGGTGGATACGTGCCACTCTGGGGATCCTCAAATATGCATTATTTATGGTCATTTACATTGGGTTTAAATTTCATTTAAATCTAAGGAAATATTTCAGGATGGATACGTGCCACTCTGGGGATCCTGAAATATGCATAATTTCTAGTCATTTACCTTGGGTTTAAATTTCATTTAAATCTATAGGAAATATTTCAGGGTGGATACGTGCCACTCTGGGGATCCTCAAATATGCATAATTTCTGGTCATTTACATTGGGTTTAAATTTCATTTAAATCGAAGGGAAATATTTCAGAATGGATACGCGCCACTCTGGGGATTCTCAAATATGCATTATTTCTGGTCATTTACGTAGGGTTTTAATTTCATTTAAATCTATAGGAAATATTTCAGGGTGGATACGTGCCACTCTGGGGATCCTCAAATATGCATTATTTATGGTCATTTACATCGGGTTTAAATTTCATTTAAATCGAAGGGAAATATTTCAGGATGGATACGTGCCACTCTGGGGATCCTCAAATATGCATAATTTCTGGTCATTTACCTAGGGTTTAAATTTCATTTAAATCGATAGGAAATATTTCAGGATGGATACGTGCCACTCTGGGGATCCTCAAATATGCATTATTTCTGGTCATTTACCTTGGGTTTAAATTTCATTTCAATCGAAGGGAAATATTTCAGGTGGATAAGTGCCACTCTGGGGATCCTCAAATATGCATTATTTCTGGTCATTTACCTTGGGTTTAAATTTCATTTAAATCGAAGGAAATATTTCAGGTGGATAAGTGCCACTCTGGGGATCCTCAAATATGCATTATTTATGGTCAGTTACCTTGGGTTTAAATTTCATTTAAATCGAAGGGAAATATTTCAGAATGGATACGCGCCACTCTGGGGATCCTCAAATATGCATTATTTCTGGTCATTTACATTGGGTTTAAATTTCATTTAAATCGAAGGGAAATATTTCAGAATGGATACGCGCCACTCTGGGGATCCTCAAATATGCATTATTTCTGGTCATTTACATTGGGTTTAAATTTCATTTAAATCGAAGGGAAATATTTCAGGGTGGATACGTGCTACTCTGGTGATCCTCAAATATGCATAATTTCTGGTCATTTACATTGGGTTTAAATTTCATTTAAATCGATAGGAAATATTTCAGGATGGATACGTGCCACTCTGGGGATCCTCAAATATGCATTATTTCTGGTCATTTACCTTGGGTTTAAATTTCATTTAAATCTATAGGAAATATTTCAGGATGGATACGTGCCACTCTGGGGATCCTCAAATATGCATAATTTCTGGTCATTTACATTGGGTTTAAATTTCATTTAAATCTATAGGAAATATTTCACTTTTTCTGATCATATTGATCTCTTTTTCTGATCATATTGATCTCCCTTTTCTGATCATATTGATCTCCCTTTTCTGATCATATTGATCTCTTTTTCTGATCATGTGATCTGATCTCTTTTTCTGATCATATTGATCTCCCTTTCTGATCATATTGATCTCCCTTTTCTGATCATATTGATCTCTTTTTCTGATCATATTGATCTCTTTTTCTGATCATGTTGATCTCTTTTTCTGATCATATTGATCTCTTTTTCTGATCATATTGATCTCCCTTTCTGATCATATTGATCTCCCCTTTCTGATCATATTGATCTCCCTTTCTGATCATATTGATCTCTTTTTCTGATCATGTTGATCTCTTTTTCTTATCATATTGATCTCTCTTTCTTATCATATTGATCTCTTTTTCTGATCATATTGATCTCTCTTTCTGATCATATTGATCTCTTTTTTCTGATCATGTTGATCTCCCTTTTCTGATCCTGTTGATCTCTTTTTGCTGATCATATTGATCTCTTTTTCTTATCATATTGATCTCCCTTTTCTGATCATATTGATCTCCCTTTCTGATCATATTGATCTCCCTTTCTGATCATGTTGATCTCTTTTTCTGATCATGTTGATCTCTTTTTCTGATCATATTGATCTCTTTTTCTGATCATATTGATCTCCTTTCTGATCATATTGATCTCCCTTTTCTGATCATGTTGATCTCTTTTCTGATCATGTTGATCTCTTTTTCTGATCATATTGATCTCTTTTTCTGATCATGTTGATCTCTTTTCTGATCATATTGATCTCTCTTTCTGATCATATTGATCTCTTTTTCTGATCATGTTGATCTCCCTTTTTTGATCCTGTTCATCTCTTTTTTCTGATCATATTGATCTCTTTTCTGATCATATTGATCTCTTTTTCTGATCATATTGATCTCCCTTTCTGATCATATTGATCTCCCTTTTCTGATCATGTTGATCTCTTTTTCTGATCATGTTGATCTCTTTTTCTGATCATATTGATCACTTTTCTGATCATGTTGATCTCTTTTTCTGATCATGTTGATCTCTTTTCTGATCATATTGATCTCTTTTTCTGATCATATTGATCACTTTTTCTGATCATCTCTTTTCTGATCATGTTGATAGATTCTTGGCTATGCGATTTTCAAAGTAAGTTTATGTTGATAGATTCTTATTTATATTCTTATTTTTGTTAATTTAACTTAATTTGTTTAATCATCTTTATGATGTCTTAATATTATAGAAATTTGGCTGATATTTTGTGAATAGGCATAATTTTTGTTAATTTAACTATGATTTATATTCTAATTAAATCGAAGAGTCAAAATTCAATAGAAATTATGTGATAGCGGGGATCTCTTTTGATCAAAATGAAATATACTAATCCAAGTACCTTGGGTAATGTAGTTTCAGAATATATATGGTTATGGGGATTTATCCCCCAAACCCTTGAGGGTGTTTGTGAAAAGAAAAGAAAAAAACAGAAAAACAAAACTAAAACAAAACAAAAAACAAACATTAGGAACTACAACTTATATATATATATATATATATATATATATATATATATATATATATATATATATATATATTTCTCTGAATGTTTGAGATGAGGCTTGAAGATTAGTATTATCTGCGTTATTCGGACTATTGTCCATATCTTCATTGTTATTTGTAACAATTTTGTATTTTCGGCCGATATACCCTCCGGCCTTCATCAGGTATTTCTTGTCGGACTCTCTCTCTCTCTCTATATATATATATAGTAAATAAGTCGTCGTGGCGGCCTAATGTCAGTATCAGCCAGACAGTGAGGGAGTCTATAAAAATTCAACCTGCTAATCTTTCTTGCAATTTCCCAAAATTTTCTGCAGAAAACGGTGACTAAAGTTGGAGAAACAGGCACTTGTTTTCGACTAAGGTTTAATGGTTTGCTTATCGTTATTAAATTAATAACTCTAAGCAAACCATCCGCGATAGATCCCCATCCTCCCCAGTAGCCAAACATTTCAATCTAACCGGACTCACTCTAGAAAACATCAAATGCATCCTAATAGATAAACTAATATTGAAATATTTCTGAAGAAATTTTTAAAAATGTTATTCTCCAACTGAAATATAAAATAGATATTATTTTGTTTGTACCAAGCGAATATAGAAATATATTCAAATTTATTTCATCTTTCTTAATATGAAAACCTGTGATAAGCGACAGGTATTATAATTAAAGTAAAATAAATAAATGAAGTTTCTTACGTGATTGGCAATTTATTCCCCGGAATCCCCTTTCACATTTTCCATCAGAGCAATGGCCATTTGTTTTATTGCATTTGGCATTGTCAGCACAATGACATGTACTTAGACAATTCCGGCCAAACTTGCCGACTGAACATTCTGAAAAGAAACAAAAACACAAATGAGAATCTTATAATCAACTAAAAAAAGACACATCCTTAATTAATAATATTAAATGTATTTAAATCTATGACAATAATAATGATTATCATTTCTCTTACAAACTGTCATTGTCCATCCTTTAGCAGAATAACAGGATGCAGATGTACAGTGTGAAGAAGAATTACAATGACATCCATTTTGATAGTTATTTCCAAAACGTTCATATGCACACAATAAAACAAAGTGCGAGAATTTCTGATGAATTGATAAAAAACGTTTCCCATTCGAAATAATATATATATATATATATATATATATATATATATTATATATATATATATATATATATATATATATATATATAATGTATATATATGTGTGTGTGTGTATATATATATATATATATATATATATATATATATATACACATACACACACACATATATATTTACATTCATATATATATATATATATATATATATATATTATATATATATATTTACATACATATATATATATATATTTACATATATTTATCTATTATTATACTAAAGCTGAGTTTATCAACCTTCTCCAGCTAAAGGATTTTTTTCTATTTATGTTATGGACACAATATTTATACTCAGATATTCCTTGGTGTTAGCACTACAAAGTGAATGAAAAAAAATTCAGTTTAATTGGCTTTAAATAGGCGTAATTAGCAATTAAGTCAACGACCGACCAATCCCTGTCTTGGAGATTACCTGTTGCTCTTCCCATCTCGCTATGTCAGTTAAGTTAACTCTCCTCCCACCCTGTATTTGTCAGTTAGTAAGAGTGTAATAGCGTACAGTCTGTTACAGCCTGTAATAACTGAAAAATCAGCACTCAGGACCCCACCCATTACCTACGTACCGTAGGTGATGGCGTGGGGGCCTCCGTGTATTCACCCCCCTTTCATTTCTCCAGGCTAAAGAGAATTTTTTTTTAATAAAGTGGCGTAAATCAGGCTTTAAAATAGATTTTTTTAAATTACTTTAATTATTAATTTATAGAGTCAAATTTAACATGATTATTAAACTTACTTTAAAATATTTCATGTTGGGTAAAAAAAAAAGTAGTTATATATTTAAATGTGATGGGATCTTATTCAAATGAGCAAACGTTGACTCCCCCATCGTTTAACTAAAACAAACTAAAAGAATACATTGCTGACTAACTCCTTGATTTTTGGTAATTTATCTATCTTAAATTAGTGAATCAATCAACTTATTTGGTAAGTAGATAAATTGTCTTTGTTGCTCTTTTCGGAAAAATTAAAATCTTATTTTGTTTTAAAATCAAGATTTGTGGGTTAAAGTTCGGAAAATTTTTATAAGAAGTATATATTAACATTACCGACAAAAACTTAATTACCTTAACCCCTAAACCGTAACAGAATTTGCAAAAAAACTAAATAAGTTTCCGTTTTAACGACGATTTGCAAGTTTAACCGATTTAAGATTGTTTTGAGATTAAAAAATGTACGAGATAAATAATACACACACACAAACAAACCAATGCCTTTTTATTGTAACTAAGTTTTTGTCGGTAATGTTAATATATACTTATAAAAAATTTATTATGTTTCCTACAGTTTTTAATACAAAACAAATCAAGAGTTTATTAGAAAATAAGTTGTTTAGAATTAAATTGTCAGCTACGACATAATTTATTTACTAAAAGAATAGGTAAATGCCTCGCGATTTAACTCTTAATATTATTGAAAAAGAAAGTTGGGAAAATCAGAATTACAATGTTAGAAATTATTTATAATACAATTTTAACTGAACGGTAATATCTGCTTTCTGGATATAAACGGGAGAATTATTTGTTTCCAAATAAAATAATAAATTTATTCAAACACTGTTTGTTTGAGTTTTCTTTTACAGAGTATAAATATACATGCGTCACGGATTCGAACCTATTAACTTATGGACCCTTTTCTTTGATTAAATAAATACGATTTTGCTGTACATTAAAGAAAAGTATTTATTTTACATTTTATAAATTTTTAAAAATCCCTGAAAAATAAAATAAAAATGTAGACAATAGGAACTTTTAATATAAAATTCTTTTGAAAATAATCTAACAATTAAAAAACAACAACAAAAAAGAAAAAGATACATATTTTTTCTTATTTACGAGATTTATAGGTACCACCAATTTGACCCTGTGCAATTTACCCCCCACCTACATTTAAGACAATGAAACTTGCAGAAAAATTAATATTTTCTAGAAAATTTTTTTTTCCTTCGAAAGAAAAAACATTAAACAAACTCCTGATGATTTTTTAAATTTTTTATCAACTTACGAAAATAATGAAAATTATGATTGAAAAACAATGTTTTCATTTTTGCACTCTTAAATCAACTGAAATTTAACGTAGCTAAAAACAAGTTACGATAAGAGGATTTTTTAAAAATTCTATGAAAAATCAATTAATGGTCCGATTTTCACGAAAATTTCCATAAATTTTTACCATTGGATGTAAATACATCTGAAATAGTTTTTTTTCTAAAATATATTAGGGGAAATATTTTTTTACGAGGTCTATCCCCCCCCCCTATTTTATTTTATGAGATAAAAAATGACGTGGAAAAAAAATTTGGTACTTTTTTTCTATAAAGATAAGAGGCTGAATAACTATATCAATGAAATTGTATAACGTACCGAACTATAGTTTTTTTAGGAAAATTAATGAAATCGGAAATAAAAAGTGCAAAAAATGTCATTATATTAATATTTGAAAACTTTTTTTGCATGTAATTGGTATGTACTATATTCTATTAAATTCTCAAAAAAAAAAAAAAAATTTTTTAAGAAATGAATTTTTACGAGATTTTCAATCTTTTGTGTGATTAAATATTTTTATTTTCTGCGTGAAATAAATAAAAAAAAATTTTCTGCGGAAAAAAATCGAATTTTTCATGGATATTTAAAAATATGAATTTTAGAATTCAGGTGAATTAAAAGTTGGTCCGATCCGTGCTCGATTAATATTTTTAAAAGAATTTGTAATTTTTATTGTTGAATAATAATGTGTGATTCTTAGAATATACGGAAGAGCAAAACTGACATATGACGAGACGCTTCTCGGTAACTAAAGTTTGTTTTTCTGTGCGTAAAAAAATATTTTATTTAACTTTTACGACCAATTAGAATAAAAATAATATATTGAATGATTGTTTTATCAGTTTTTCTCTTAGAAAAATATTCAAATTTTCATTTTATTTTCGATTTTAAGAATTAATTCTAAAACCGAAGACATTTTTAACGTCAATTTCACTGTGAAATTTTAAGATTAAATATTTTCAAGTTTTTATTCATAGTAAATTGTAATATTAAAGTTTATAAAGATATTCATAGTAAATTGTAATATTAAAGTTTATAAAGACAGTGAGTGAGTCTATCCCCTTTTAACTTGCGCTAGACCAAGAAGATTATTTTAGCATCTGAGGTGGAGTGCCACACCTACCATCAGCTCCTCACTTTACCACACAGATCCCTGTGCTACTCATACGCTGAGTTGGCGAGGGTCAGTATCGAACCAAGAACCTTGTGGTTTCTAGCTGATCGCTCTACCGACTGAGCTAGTGAAATCTTATGATTCTAAATATTTGGAAGAAGGAAATTTGTTGAACAATAAATATATTATTCATTGTTTATCTTTGGATATATATGTCAAATGGAGCATTTAAGTGTTGGTCACTCCTCACGGATATATCCACTTTATTCAAAACCCGGATATTTTCTAAATGTTGTTTTTAAAAGTGAGTTGCCAAATTCATTTCATAACATACACTGACCAACATTGGTGACTGATCCGAAGATTTGGAAATTTGAAAATATTCGTGAAGATGGAAAAACTTTATCTCTGCATTTTACTCACACTTTTCTTTTGTTTAAAATCTCAAGCTGAAAATGGTAAGTTTATTCTGCTTTTTATATTTTGTTGATATTTCAATCTTATGAAAAAATGTTAAGATTTATATTACTAGCAATAATGCAAGAACGTAAAATATAGTGAGAAAACATTCAGAGATACATTTAATTATATTAGATTTTTTCTTCTTTTTTACATTATAATTCCATGCTTGTGAAAAACTGTGAATATTTAGATTAATAGCTATAAATCAAGTACCTAAAAATGTATTTAATAAAGTACCTAAAAATGTATTTAATAAGTACCTAAAAAATGTATTTAATAAAGTACCTAAAAATGTATTAATAAAGTACCTAAAATATATTTAATAAAGTACCTAAAAATGTATTAAAAAACATTCAGAGATTCATTTGAATTTTATTCAGAGATTTATTAGTAATAAAACAAGTATCTAAAAATATATTAAAAAATGTGCCTAAAAATATATTAAGAAAACATTCAGAGATACATTTCAATTTTATTAGATTTTAAAAAAATTTTTTTTTTTTAATGAATCAAAAAAGATAAAAGGTTACATTATAATTACATGTATGTTTGTGAAAAACTGTGAAAATTTAGATAACTAGCAATAAAACAATTACATAAAAATATATTGAGAAAACCTTCTGAAATTCATTTGAATTTTATTAAATTTTTGTTGTTCTTGTTCAAAAATAAAACCAAAAATATTAATGGTACTATTACATTATAATTTCATGTATACTTGTGAAAAACTGTGAAAATTTAGATAAGTAGCAATAAAATAATTACATAAAAATAGATTGAGAAAACCTTTTGAAATTCATTTGAATTTTTTTTTTATGAAACCAAAAAGATAAAATGTACTATTAGATTATAATTGCACTAGCCAGACCTGTGGATATACCAGAATATGATAATTTAATTATTACAATGTTTTATATATTTACTTAAGAACTATTGTAACATAGTTCAATATGTAAAAAGTATAATAATCTTGATTAAACTCTATCTCACCCTTTCTTAAAAGTCTCTGTCTCTCTGTCTCTCTGTCTCTCTGCCTCTCTGCCTCTTTGTCTCTCTGTCTCTGTCTCTCTGTCTCTCTATCTCTGCCTCTCTGTCTCTCTGTCTCTCTGCTTCTCTGCCTCTCTGTCTCTCTGTCTCTCTGCCTCTGTCTCTGTCTCTGTCTCTCTGTCTCTCTGTCTGTCTCTGTCTCTCTCTGTCTCTCTGTCTCTCTGTCTCTCTGTCTCTCTCTGTCTCTGTCTCTCTGTCTCTGTCTCTCTGTCTCTCTCTCTGTCTCTCTGTCTCTGTCTCTGTCTCTCTCTTTCAAGCTCGTTTTTTTTTTCATTCTTTCTTTCTTTTCACCATCGATTTAAACAGATTAGCGTTATTGTTTTCGCGTTCTCACCCCCCTCTCTCTCTCTCTCTCTCTGTCTTTCTTTTACTTTCTTTCTTATATTTTTTGTGCAGCATGCCCTTTGTTTGTCTATGATAAAAACGGAATGATCCGTTATTTAGCTGGTGTGACGACACTCATAAGAATTAAGAATTCGGCGGATAAGCAATACCAGATAATCTTGATTTACATTTTTGCATTGCATCCTGGGCAATTTGGACAGTTTCATTTTAACCAGTGGGTGTTAAAGGATGACAACGGACGGAAGATTTAGGAACACGCGTATTAATATATAGATATATGATTTCTAGATATTTCTCGAAGTGTACAGTTCCACAGGATATTCTATCACCCCTACTCCCACACACCCTGAATGGGTCTATCCTCGGTGACCACTTTCTTTCTCCATATTCACATATTTCCCATATGTTTAAGCACTATAACCTAACATGGGAGCAGATAGGATGATTTCATAGAATTTTTTAAAAAAGCCTCTAGTCATAACTTGTTTTTGGCTACGTTAAATTTCAATTGATTTAATGGTGCAAAAATGAAAACATTGTTTTCGTTCATAATTTTCATTATTTCCGTAAGCTGAATTTTAAAAAAAATCATCAGGAGTTTAAAAAAAAAAGTTTTTTCTTTTGAATGGACAACATTTTTTTTCGAGATAATATTAACCGTTATGCAAATTTCATTGTGTTAATTATAAGGGGGTAAATTTCACTGGGGAAATTGGTGGTACCTACTGAACACCATAACTGTAGAGAACTAACTCAGGGTTAACGTTTTATAAACAGGTTTTTATTTCGGGAACGTGTACAATGAGGTCTGTGTGGGTATATGTCCACATTAGTAGTCCAGTCCCTATTTCCGGGGTCTCGCCCTATCGAGGTTTTTCCCTTAATCTTGCTTGGTCGAGATGTCAGGACACCACAATAACCTAAGATGGTAACAGCTAAGATGATTCCCTGCCCAGAAGGAAAATATTTACTGTGAGAATTGTAGAAGTAAATATTTTCCTGACCTCCACCAGACCGGATTAACACAAGGTCTTTTTTTTTTTTTTAACGTGGGGAGCCTCACACAAACCGATGCGCATTCAGTGGCCAGTGCAATTTTGCGTGAATCTCTTCGGAATTTCCTTTTTGAGGCAATAAATCCGGCCCTGTCCCTTTTAGACGTGGAGGGAGGTGTTGCTTGGAGTGACGACCCCGGAGATTACGCTATTACTTAATATCGTACTGGTCCAGAGGCCGAAGCCACTGGACACAGTGCTCCGATGAACCGAAGTAAAGAGACCATAGTGCTAGTAAAAGAATGCGTTAAGACTGTCGAAATTTTGTTTTGGTCCTCAAAATTCGACGCCAGTAACAAAATAAAAAAATATAAAAGTGTAAATAATATGCTGAGGAAAAAAGAATTAACAAAGTCTAAAAAACGAGACAAACTCTACTTATAAATTAACTATATTTATTCAAATTTTAAACTACTCTACTGTCTGCTGAGGGTTGCACAAATTTCTCAGTGCAGTATCTTTACCTATAAAAAAAAAAAACATTTAAAAACATAAAACCAAACAAGACAAAAATTTACATACAAAATCACTTGCCGAGAGGCGAAAGTTCGTAATGCCCTTTTGTTTTTTGTGGGCCCTTATTTTGGTCTGTTGAAGACAGAGAACTGAATTAGTTACCTTCTCTCGTTTATCTTCTTCCTTCCTTCTCTCCTTCTATGTTCTTCAATGCTTTCTTCTTTCCTTTCTTTTAACTTTCTTCCTTGTTCTTTCCTCATTCAACTTTCCTTTGCTACTTCTTCAAATATTCTTGGACGTTCACGCCCAACGACCTTTTCTCACTATTCCTTGTCCCTGGATTCAACCAGTCAAAAAGACCCAGTGGTCTCAAAAAACGTAGATACGTTCACGTATCTTTCAAACCCTTGGATTCGTTCACGAATCCTAGTCCTTTATTTTGAAGAAGAACCTTTGCTGTTCACAGCGGACAACCATAAAAGGAGGGGAGGGCCTCAGCCCAAGAGAGACCTGTTCTCTCACCTCTGTTCACAGAGTGCCAGTCTTAGTAAGTGTCCAAAGTTAGGGAATTCAGCCAGAGCCCTTCCTCGTCCCCTACAGAGACGTCATCTTCGACCAATCAGAGGCCCACAAGAATTCGCTCCGCGAATTTTGAAAATAAAGGCACCATGGCACAAACAAAAATATACACTTTTTTTACAAAACATCCCCCACAGGTGTGTGTGTGTGGGGGGGGGGCTACTTGTTGCAGCCATTTCAGAGAAATTTTCTCCCCCCCAAAAAAAAATTTCAACAAGACCTCAGTGCCACTTCCAAAAATATATCAACGCCAAGCGTGCTGGACAGCAAAACCAAACCCTATGGAAGGATGGAAACAAAAGTGGTAGAATTATAGCATTATCACTGTCTGTATCCATCACAGCCAGAGAGAGAGAGAGAGAGAGAGAGAGAGAGAGAGAGAGGCCAAACAGGATTCGTTTGTTATCGATGACTCTCTAATGAGAGGGGTGTCTTGAAATATTTCACAAGAGTCTTTAATTCCCATATGTGGTAACAGCTAGGATGATTCCCACCTCAGAAGGAAAATATTTACTATGAAAATTGTAGAAATAAATATGTTGCATAAATAAATAAATGAATATTGTGTCGCATAGAGTAACGAGCCCCTGGGATCACGCAATTACTCAATATCTTACCAGTCCAAGGGCCGAAGCAACTGGACATAGGGCTCCGAAGGGCCGAAGTAAAGAGACCATGGTGTCAGTAAAGGTTAGCGTTTAAGAGTGACTACCAGACCTCAGTGCCACTTTCAAAAATGTTATAGAAATTCTTATATGATATATCAATGCCGGGCGTGCTGAACAGCATAACCAAACCCTATGGAAGCCCAGGGTCCACTGACTTCGGCCTCTGGACCGGTAAGATATTAAGTAATTCCGTGATCCCAGGGGATCTTCACTCTATGCAACACCTGCCCCTCGTCTAAAAGAGGCAGCGCCGGGTTTATTGCCTGGTGCCTGAGGCATCTCAAAAAGGGAATTCCGAAGAGATTCACGCACATTTTGCACTGGCCACTGTACGAGTTTCGGTTTGTGTGAGGATCCCCACCTTAAAAAGACGTTGTGTTAATCCAATATCTGTCCAGAAAAATATTTTTTCTATAATTCTCACTGTAAATATTTTTATTCGGGCTGGGAATCATCCTATCTGCTAACATGTTAGTTTATGGTGCTTAAACATATGGGAAATATGGAAACAAAGGTGGTTGAATTATAGCATGATCCATCACATTCAGACACACACACACACAGAGAGAGAGAGAGAGAGAGAGAGAGAGAGAGAGAGAGAGAGAGAGAGAGAGAGAGAGATTTCGTTCGTTATCGATGACTCTCTAATGAGAGGAGGGTCTGTGTAGATTTTGAAATATTTCACAAGAGTCTTTAATTCGCTCTTAGTAGTTTGGGGACTCTTCGCAGATATGCGTCCCGGCCTCCTGCCTAAAAAAAAAAAAAACGCTAAGCGGTGCCAGCTCAAAAAAAAAAAATCTAGCTAAAACGGTGCCTGCTGAAAAAAACAAGCAGTGTTTAAGGCGTTTTTTCCCGAAAAGTTAATGCGATATTATATCCCCCCCCACTCCATTTTTTGCGACAAGTAATTGTAAATATTTTACCCCCTCCCCTCTTTGAAATATTTTAAAGGGAGGGGGGCTAAATATTTACATTTACTTTTTGATAGAAATATGGCTTACTTTTAACGACTTCAAACGACTAAAAAAAAAAAGTAATTTGTCGATAAAAACGCCTTCAATCAGCTAAAAAAAGTATCTTTTTTTTCGGTATTTTCTCTTTATTTTGATATCTTTTTTCGACAAATCAATAAAAAATCTTCAATCTTTTAGAAAGTCAATTACAAATAAAAAAAAAACTTCAGCTAGGGACTTAACCCCCCCCCCCAAAAAAAAAAAAAAAACTGGCACCGCTTTTTAAGGCAGGGGGTGGGTGGGGGGACGCAATTCTGGGAAGAGCCCTGTAGTTTGAATGGAGTTGTATTTGTCAGATTCCATAATTGTGTTTGGTTCAACAGGCGAACTTGAACAAGCAACAGTTGACCATGATACAAAAATCTTTAAGTTCTGTAATAGCTATGTCGAGAAAGGGGGTAGAATCTTTACTGTCTATAGCCATCCTATCTCGAGAGAGTAGCCCAAACGCAACGAATAGCTGACCATGATAAAACGCATGTAAAATTTGAATAATGAAATGAAATAATAATGTATGAGTGACATCCAAAACGGATGCGCGCAGTTTTTCCTTAAAATGCCTGTTGACCAAATGAGAGAGAGAGAGAGAGAGAGAGAGAGAGAGAGAGAGAGAGAGAGAGAGAGAGAGAGAGAGAGAGAGAGAGGGGTAGAGAGAGAGAATGAAGTGATAAATAGAAACCCTTCTTCACAGAGAGAGGGGGGAAATTCAGTCACTTGCCTGTTGACCAAATGAGAGAGAGAGAGAGAGAGAGAGAGAGAGAGAGAGAGAGAGGGGGGAAGGGGGGGAGAGAGGGTGGTAGAGAGAGTGGAGGAGAACGAATGAAGTGATAAATAGAAACCCTCCTTCACAGAGAGAGGGAGGAAATTCAGTCACTTGCCTGTTGACCACTGAGAGAGAGAGAGAGAGAGAGAGAGAGAGAGAGAGAGAGAGAGAGAGAGAGAGGGGGGGGGGGGAGAGATAGGATATAGAAAGAAAGAGATGGATAGATAGACAGATAGATAGATAGATAGAGAGATTTAGTAACAATTATAAAATGTATTTTATATCACACACACACACACACACACACACACACACACACACACACACACACACACATATTCATGAACTGTTGCGATGTTAAGGGTGTAGTAGTAATTGTCCAACCTCCTTTATAAAGAGAAGAGGGAAAATTCAGTCACTTGCTTGTT
Source organism: Doryteuthis pealeii (assembly GCA_023376005.1). Taxonomy (NCBI): domain Eukaryota; kingdom Metazoa; phylum Mollusca; class Cephalopoda; order Myopsida; family Loliginidae; genus Doryteuthis; species Doryteuthis pealeii. The sequence goes on from CM042177.1 coordinate 4,736,886, forward strand.
GACCAATTGAGAGAGAGAGAGAGAGAGAGAGAGAAGAGAGAGAGAGAGAGAGAGAGGAGAGAAAGAGAGGGGGGGGATAAGATAGATAGATAGATATATTTTAGCAAACAATTATAAAAGAGGAAGAATCTGGAAGAGCATCTGACATTCCAGTCCCAAAGCTAGCCACAAAGGTTGCCTCCCTCTACAATTTGCTTTTCCGTAACAAAAAATACGAAACAAGAGAGACATGAAAAGGCATATAAACAGGTAAACCCATAGAAATCTCATTTAAAAACTATACAAAAATATTTCTGAACCCATTGTCTATTAGGATCTTGATGTTTTTCTTAGAGTGAGTCCCGGTTAGATTGAATGTTTGGCTACTGGGAGGATGGGGATCTACGCAAGATGTTTGCTTTAGAGTTATTATTTATAACGATAATCCAAACCTATAACCTTAAGTCGAAACAAGTGCTCGGTTCTCCACTTAGCCACCGTTTTTCTGCAGATAAAGCATTATTATATACTTTGTGTTTCGTCCGTGCTGACTCCTTTTTCCTACTGTGCATTCTTTATATTCAGTGTTTCTTGTGGGTGTTAGTTTTTATCCTTTTCTTTTTATTTTTATTTTCCATCTTTTGTGGCTTTTTTTTTTCGGTTTCCTAATTCTTCTCAGGATGATATGTTCCTTGTGAGGCCACTTCCATCTGTTTTTTTTTATTTGTCTATGTTATTTCGGTTGTTGCTCGCTTACGAATTTTTAGAGTCTGTTTGGGATTTACGGGCACTGTTGCTATCAAGCTCCAATCATATTATTTATCTTGTTTATTTCTTCATGTCTATTTTCTCTTGAGTGTTGTACTTTTTCCTTTTGTGATTTTCTTTTCNTTTCAGAATGGATCCGCGCCACTCTGGGGATTTCAAATATGCATATTTCTGTCATTTCTAAGGGTTTAATTTCATTTAAATCTATAGAAATATTTCAGGTGGATAGTGCCACTCTGGGATCCTCAAATATGCATTAATTTATGGTCATTTACATTGGGTTTCAAATTTCATTTAAATCGATAGAAATATTTCAGGATAGATACGTGCCACTCTGGGATCCTCAATATGCATTATTTCTGGTCATTTACTAGGGTTAAATTTCATTTAAATCAATAGGAAATATTTCAGGGTGGATACGTGCTAACTCTGGGATCCTCAAATATGCATTATTTCTGGTCATTACTAGGGTTTAAATTTCATTTAAATCTATAGAAATATTCAGGATGGATACGTGCCACTCGGGGATCCTGAAATATGCATAATTTCTAGTCATTTACCTTGGTTTAAATTCATTTAAGTCTATAGGAAATATTTCAGGGTGGATACGTGCCACTCTGGGGATCCTCAAATATGCATAATTTCTGGTCATTTACATTGGGTTTAAATTTCATTTAAATCGAAGGATATTTCAGAATGGATACGCGCCACTCTGGGGATTCTCAAATATGCATTATTTCTGGTCTTTACGTAGGGTTTTAATTTCATTTAAATCTATAGGAAATATTTCAGGGTGGATACGTGCCACTCTGGGGATCCTCAAATATGCATTATTTATGGTCATTTTACATTGGGTTTAATTTCATTTAAATCGATAGGAAATTTTCAGATGGATAGTCCACTCTGGGATCCTCAAATATGCAATATTTCTGGTCATTTATGTTGGGTTTAAATTTCATTTAAATCTATGGAAATATTCAGGATGGATACGGCCACATTGGGATCCTCAAATTGCATAATTTCTGGTCATTTACCTGGCGTTTAAATTTCATTTAAATCTATAGGAAATATTCAGGATGGATACGTGCCACTCTTGGATCCTCAAATTTGCATAATTTCTGGTCATTTAACTTGGTTTAAATTTCATTTAAATCGATAGGGAAATATTTCAGGATGGATACGTGCCAATCTGGGGATCCCTCAAATATGCATTATTTATGGTCATTACATTGGGTTTAAATTTCATTAAATCGAAGGGAAAATATTATAGGATGGATACGTGCCACTCTGGGGATCCTGAAATATGCATAATTTCTAGTCATTACCTTGGGTTTAAATTTTCATTTAAATCTATAGGAAATATTCAGGGTGATACGTGCCACTCTGGGGATCCTCAAATATGCATAATTTTGGTCATTTACAATGGGTTTAAATTTCATTTAAATCGAAGGGAAAATTTCAGAATGGATACGCGCCACTCTGGGGATCCTCAAATATGCATTATTTCTGGTCATTTACGTAGGGTTTAATTTCTTTAAATCGTATAGGAAATATTTGCAGGTGGATACGTGCCACTCTGGGATCCTCAAATATGCATTATTTATGGTCATGTTACATTGGTTTCAATTCATTAAAATCGATAGGAAATATTTCAGGATGGATACGTGCCACTCTGGGATCCTCAAATATGCAATATTTTGGTCATTTATGTTGGGTTAAATTCATTTAAATCTATAGATATTCGAGATGGAACGTGCCACTCTGGGATCTCAAATATTGCATTATTTCTGGGTCATTTTACCTTGGGTTTAAATTTCATATTAAATCGAAGGGAAATATTCAGGTGATAAGTGCCACTCTGGGGATCCTCAAATATGCATTATTTCTGGTCATTTACCTTGGTTTTAAATTTCATTTAAATCGAAGGAAAATATTCAGGTGGATAAGTGCCACTCTGGGGATCCTCAAATATGCATTATTTATGGTCATTTACCTTGGGTTTAATTTCATTTAAATCGAAGGGAAATATTCAGAATGGATACGCGCCATCTCTGGGGATCCTCAATATGCATATTTCCTGGTCATTTACATTGGGTTTAAATTTCATTTAAATCGAAGGGAAATATTTCAGAATGGATACGCGCCACTCTGGGGATCTCAAAATGCATAAATTTCTAGTCATTTACCTTGGGTTTAAATTTCATTTAAATCTATAGAGAATATTTCAGGGTGGATACGTGCCACTCTGGGGATCCTCAAATATGCATAATTTCTGGTCATTTACTTGGGTTTAAATTTCTTTTAAATCGAAGGGAAATATTTCAGAATGGTTACGCCGCCACTCTGGGATTCAAATATGCATTATCTTCTGGTCATTTTACGTAGGGTTTTAATTTCATTTAAATCTATAGGAAATATTTCAGGGTGGATACGTGCCACTCTGGGGATCCTCAAATATGCATTATTTATGGTCTTTACATTGGGTTTTAAATTTCATTTAAATCGAAGGGAATATCAGGATGGATACGTGCCACTCTGGGGATCCTGAAATATGCATAATTTTTCAGTCATTTACCTTGGGTTTAAATTTCATTAAATCTATAGGAAATATTTCAGGGTGGATACGTGCCACTCTGGGGATCCTCAAATATGCATAATTTCGGTCATTTACATTGGGTTTAAATTTCATTTAAATCGAAGGGAAAATTTCAGAATGGATACGCGCCACTCTGGGGATTTCTCAATATGCATTATTTTGGTCATTTACGTAGGGTTTTAATTTCATTTAAATCTATAGGAAATATTTCGGGTGGATACGTGCCACTCTGGGGATCCTCAAAATATGCATATTTATGGTCATTTACATCGGTTTTAAATTTCATTTAAATCGAAGGGAAATATTTCGGATGGATACGTGCTCACTTCTGGGGATCCTCAAATATTGCTAATTTCTGGTCATTTACCTAGGGTTAAATTTCATTCTAAATCGATAGGAAATATTTCAGGATGGATACGTGCCACTCGGGATCCTCAAATATGCATTATTTCTGGTCATTTACCTTGGTTTAAATTCATTTCAATCGAAGGGAATATTTCAGGTGGATAAGTGGCACTCGGGGATTCCTCAAAATATGCATTATTTCTGGTCATTTACCTTGGTTTAATTTCATTTAAATCGAAGGGAAATATTCAGTGGTGGATAGTGCCACTCTGGGATCTCATGAGTGGACTTATCCGACCTGAAATAATTTCCCTTCGATTGAAATGAAATTTAAACGCCACGGTAAATGACCAGGAAATAACATATTTGAGGATCCCCAGAGTGGCACGTATCCATCTGAATATTTCCTATCGATTTAAATGAAATTTTAAACCCTAGTAAATGACCCCAGAAATTATGCATATTTGAGGATCCCCAAGTGGCACGTATCCATCCTGAAATATTTCCTTCGATTTAAATGAAATTTAAACCGAATGTAATGACCATAAATAATGCTCATTTGAGGATCCCCAGAGTGGCACGTATCCAGCCCTGAAATATTCCTAATAGATAAATAAATTAAACCCTACGTAAATGACCAGAAATAATGCATATTGAGAATCCGAAGAGTGGGCGCCGCTATCCATCTGAAATATTCCCTTCCGATTTAAATGAGAATTTAAACCCAATGTAATGACCAGAAATTATGCATATCTTGGAGGATGCCCAGAGTGGCACGTAATCCACCCGAAATATTCCTATAGATTAAATGAAGTTTAACCAAGGTAAATGACTAAAATTATGCATATTTCAAGGATCCCCAGAGTGGCACTATCCATCCTGAAATATTTCCCTCGTTTAAATGAAATTAAACCAATGTAATGACCAATAAATAATGCATAATTTTGGAGGCCCCCACGAGTGGCACGTATCCACGCCTGGAAATATTTCCTATAGAGTTTAAATCAATTAAAACCTAACGTAAATGACCAGAAATAATAGCATATTTGAAGAATCCCCGAGTGGCCGCGTATTCCATTCTGAAATATTTCCCTTGCGATTTAAATGAAATTTAAACCCATGTAAATGACCAGAATTATGCATATTTGAGATCCCCGAGGGCACGTATCACTCCTGAAATATTTCTATAGATTTAAATGAAATTTAAACCAAGGTAAATGACTAGAAATTATCAATATTTGAGGATCCCAGAGTGCGCGTATCCATTTCTGAAATATTTCCTTCGATTTAAATGAATATTTAAACCCAATGTACATGACCAGAAATAATGCATATTTGAGGATCCCCCCAGAGTGGCGCGTTCATTCTATAATTTTCCCTTCGATTTAAATGAATTTAAACCCAGTAAATGACCATAAATAATGCATATTTGAGGATCCAGAGTGGCACTTATCCACCTGAAATATTTCCTTCGATTTAAATAAATTTTAAACTATTTCCCTTCGATTTAAATGAAATTTAAACCCAATGTAAATGACCAGAAATTATGCATATTTGAGGATCCCCAGAGTGGCACGTATCCACCCTGAAATATTTCCTATAGATTTAAATGAAATTTAAACCCAAGTTAAATGACTAGAAATTATGCATATTTCAGGATCCCCAGAGTGGCACGTATCAATCCTGAAATATTTCCTTCGATTTAAATGAAATTTAAACCCAATGTAAATGACCATAAATAATGCATATTTGAGGATCCCCAGAGTGGCACGTATCCATCCTGAAATATTTCCTATCGATTTAAATGAAATTTAAACCCAAGTTAAATGACCAGAAATTATGCAAATTTGAGGATCCCAAGAGTGGCACGTATCCATCCTGAAATATTTCCTATAGATTTAAATGAAATTTAAACCCAAGGTAAATGACCAGAAATTATGCAAATTTGAGGATCCCAAGAGTGGCACGTATCCATCCTGAAATATTTCCTATAGATTTAAATGAAATTTAAACCCAACATAAATGACCAGAAATATTGCATATTTGAGGATCCCCAGAGTGGCACGTATCCATCCTGAAATATTTCCTATCGATTTAAATGAAATTTAAACCCAATGTAAATGACCATAAATAATGCATATTTGAGGATCCCCAGAGTGGCACGTATCCACCCTGAAATATTTCCTATAGATTTAAATGAAATTAAAACCCTACGTAAATGACCAGAAATAATGCATATTTGAGAATCCCCAGAGTGGCGCGTATCCATTCTGAAATATTTCCCTTCGATTTAAATGAAATTTAAACCCAATGTAAATGACCAGAAATTATGCATATTTGAGGATCCCCAGAGTGGCACGTATCCACCCTGAAATATTTCCTATAGACTTAAATGAAATTTAAACCCAAGGTAAATGACTAGAAATTATGCATATTTCAGGATCCCCAGAGTGGCACGTATCCATCCTGAAATATTTCCTATAGATTTAAATGAAATTTAAACCCTAGGTAAATGACCAGAAATAATGCATATTTGAGGATCCCCAGAGTGGCACGTATCCACGCTGAAATATTTCCTATTGATTTAAATGAAATTTAAACCCTATGTAAATGACCATAAATAATGCATATTTGAGGATCCCCAGAGTGGCACGTATCTATCCTGAAATATTTCCTATAGATTTAAATGAAATTTAAACCCGATGTAAATGACCATATATAATGCATATTTGAGGATCCCCAGAGTGGCACGTATCCATCCTGAAATATTTGCTATAGATTTAAATGAAATTTAAACCCTAGGTAAATTACCAGAAATTATGCATATTTGAGGATCCCCAGACTGGCACGTATCCATCATGAAATATTTCCTATTGATTTAAATGAAATTTAAACCCAATGTAAATGACCAGAAATTATACTTATTTGAGGATCCCTAGAGTGGCACGTATCCATCCTGAAATATTTCCAATAGATTTAAATGAAATTTAAACCCGATGTAAATGACCATAAATTATACTTATTTGAGGATCCCTAGAGTGGCACGTATCCATCCTGAAATATTTCCAATAGATTTAAATGAAATTCAAACCAAGGTAAATGACCAGAAATTATACATATTTGAGGATCCCTAGAGGCCACGCATGATTAATAATATTGTGAAAATTATGTAGACTACATCAAAATTCAGAAAATGAATGCAGCAAGGTATAAGATGAGAGGCCACGCTAATGATTAATAATATTGTGAAAATTATGTAGACTACATCAAAATTCAGAAAATGAATGCAGCAAGGTATAAAGATGATAGGCCACGCTAATGATTAATAATATTGTGAAAATTATGTAGACTACATCAAAATTCAGAAAAGGAATGTAGCAAGGTATAAAGATTATAGGCAATGCTAATGATTAATAATATTGTGAAAATTATGTAGACTACATCAAAATTCAGAAAAGGAATGCAGCAAGGTATAAAGAGGATAGGCCACGCTAATGATTAATAATATTGTGAAAATTATGTAGACTACATCAAAATTCAGAAAAGGAATGTAGCAAGGTATAAAGATGATAGGCCACGCTAATGATTAATAATATTGGGAAAATTATGTAGACTACATCAAAATTCAGAAAAGGAATGTAGCAAGGTATAAAGATGATAGGCCACGCTAATGATTAATAATATTGGGAAAATTATGTAGACTACATCAAAATTCAGAAAAGGAATGTAGCAAGGTATAAAGATGATAGGCCACGCTAATGATTAATAATATTGGGAAAATTATGTAGACTACATCAAAATTCAGAAAATGAATGCAGCAAGTATAAAGATGATAGGCCACGCTAATGATTAATAATATTGGGAAAATTATTCAATTTTTTCAATTTTTCCTTCTGTACGAATGATTTTGTCTTTTCCTCTTTTGTTTATTTGTTGTTCTTTTCTCATATTTAGTAAATTGAATCTATCCTTCTCAATAGTGAGTTTTATATTCCTTCTTGGACTTAATGGAATATAAAAGTATGGTATCATAATTCTAAGAAATGGATCAAAGTATTCAGTATTCACGGGTGTAGGAATAATTTCGTCGTTTATATATATATATATATATATATATATATATATATATATATATATATATATTCAGGACTGCTCGCAGCATTCTTGTGCAGCTCCCATCTAGCTTATTCTCAAGGCGCTTCGTTAGGGTCCAGGTGGTACAGCCATACAGCAGTACCGATATGACCACAGCCTGGCTGAATAAGTCGTGGAAACAGCACCCAACCAAGAAGCAGCTGTATGACCACCTGCCTCCCATATCACAAACCATACGAGTAAGGAGGGCTAGGCATGCGGGGCACTGCTGGAGAAGTAGGGATGAGCTCGTAAGCGACGTATTACTGTGGAAGCCAACACATGGACATGCTAACGTGGGCCGCCCAGCCAGAACCTACATTGACCAGCTATGTAAAGATACTGGATGCTGCGCGGAGGAGCTCCCAGAATCGATGAGTGATAGGGAGGGTTGGCGAGAGACCGTCATGGATATCCGTGCAAATTGCGCGACATGATGATGATGATATATATATATATATATATATATATTTTATATATATATATATATATTGGGGGGATGACGATAGCGATAGGGTATCTATTTATAATGTGGGATACTGGTGTGTGATTTGGGGTATATAATGAAACTAAGGTAAAGAAATTCAAATTTATATTTAAAAGAAATTATTAGAAATATATAAAAAAAATCAAATTAAAGATTTAAATGGTGTTCTGTGTTTGTTTTTTATTGGTTGGTTTTAGTTTATGCTAATTTATTTAAATCACGATGGAAGGTTTTGTATAATAGAACGTTTGCTTGCTCTAAGTCTCTTTAGTCAGATCATTGCCTTGAAGAGCACTAAGCGAAACTGTTAGTAGGTATATCCGACTCATTAGGTATATATATATATATATATATATATATATATATATATATATATATATATATATATATATATATATATATATATATATAAAGTTCGAATATATATATATATATATATATATATATATATATTCTAAAGTTCGATATATATATATATATATATATATATATATATATATATATTCTAAAGTTCGATATATATATATATATATATATATATATATATATTATATATTATATATATATATATATATATATATATATATATATATATATATATATATAAATATATATATATATATATATATATATATATATATATATATATATATATATATATATATATATATATATATATATATATATATATATATATATATATATATATATATATATGAGTGAGAAAACTGAGTGTCTTTTTGTATTTAATGAAATATAAAATGTATGGAAATATACGAGTATTTAGTTCTAAGAAATGGATGAAAATGTTCAATATTCAGGAGTGGAAGAATAATTTCGACATTGATTTATATATATATATATATATATATATATATATATATATATATATATATATATATATATATATATATATATATATATATACGTGTGTGTGTGTGTTTGTACATGTGTATATATATATATGTGATATATATATATATATATATATATATTCGAAAGTTCGATATATATATATATATATATATATATATATATATATATATATATATATAGGTATTTTCCATTGTGATCTTCTGGTGCTTCTTATTACATTTATTCTATTACAGAACCCTAAAAACGAGACATTTTTATTAAAGATATTTTTTAAATGAGATATGTTTGAAAAATTGCTTGCTGTAGAAATCATAGCACCCTCAACTATTTCAATAGAATTTACTAAGACGTGCATGCAAATTTTCCTTATTAGGAATATTGTGACACACCGACAATATAACCTACACACCCATATACATATATATATATACTTTTCAGGCGTTTTCCATTGTTATCTTCTTGTATTTATTATTATATTTATGGTATTACAGGACCCTAAAATAGGAACTGCAAATTCCTCATTAGAAATATTGTGACACACCTTCAATATAAACTACACATCCATATATGTACTTTAAGATGTCCGGTCACTTTCATCGAGATATGAATAATTGTCCAAAAATACAATCATATTTTTCAAGTGTTATTCTGACCAGAAACACTTGTTCATATATAGAAAGATTTTGTTAAAAATTATTAAATGACCTTGTTAGATTTTGTAAACAAGCAATGACTGTAGTCGCACTAAATCCTGTTTCTGTAATAAGTGCTCTTGAATATGAAAAAAAAAAAGAACAAACAATATGTTGTGAAAGCCATTTAATTCTAGCCAGATCATCTAGATAACAGAAGTATAGAATTCATTTGGATGGGTTTCGTATATTGACACCATTTATCAGTTTACATCATCAGGAAGATTTAGTGGCTTCTCTACGACTATCCTACTTTATATATACTAGCAAATATATGGGTGCAAGTTTTCAAGTTTTAATATAATAAAATATCATGTTAAATTAGAAAGGCTAATGAAACTGAATAAGAATGCAGATAAAAATATTTGGAATCAGAAAATAGAACAACTTTGAAACTAACTGTTCCACCATTTTCCCTTACTCCCGTCTTTCAGTAGTAAATTTCCCTAATTTAACTATTTAGTTAAAATAGGAAGAAAAGAATAAAATTACAGTTATTTCTTTATGTTAATAGATTTTCTGTTAAGATTTATCCCCGAGATTTTTGCTCATATTTATTAAGATAAAACCAAACAATTAGAAATCAATAATACTAAGCATATATTTATTAAAATCAAATTTTTTAAGATCAATATGCAAATTAGCCTTCCCATTCATACTGTAAACTGCTATTTCGTTGAATATATAAATATAATTGCATGTTATTAGTATGTAGATATTGTTAACAGTCTTAATTATGTAAAACAATTTTACTAATAATTGAGGTTTAAATAAAAAATAAAATCATGGAGAATGTGATGTAAATAACAAAGGGAATTGTGACTTGTATAGTAATATAGTTTCGGTTACAGACAGACAAACCCACAATCTCCATTATAATAAGATATATATATATATATATATATGTGGGGGGGTATGTATATTTATGTGTGTGTGTATGTGTACGTACGTGTATATCAGTCATCAGGAAGATTTAGTGGATTCTCTACGCCTATCCTACTTTATATATACTAGCAAATATATGCACCCTCCGGGTGCAAGTATTTTAGTTAAATTTTATAATAAAATATCATATTAAATTAGAAAGGCTAATGAAACTGAATAAGAATGTAGATAAAAAGATTTTGAACAGAGGGGGTATGATTGAAAAATAGAACAACTTTGAAACTAACTCTTCCATCATTTTCTGTTACTCCCGTCTTTCATTGGTAAATTTTCCTAATTAAACTGTTTAGTTAAAATAGGAAGTAAAGAATAATATTACAGTTATTTCTTCTTGTTAAGGAGTTTCTTTTAAGATTTATTGTAGAGATTTTTGCTCATATTCAATAAGATAAAATCAAACAATTAGAAATCAATAATACTAAGCATATATTTATTAAAATCAAATTTTTAAGATCAATATGCAAATTAGCCTTCCCATTCACACTGTAAACCGCTATTTTGTTGTATATATAAATACAATTGCATGTTATTAGCATGTAGATATGGTCAACAGTGTAAGTAATGTGAAACAATTTTATTAATAATTGAGGTTAAAATAAAAATAAAATCATGGAGAATATGATGTAAATAACGAAAGGAATTGTGACTTGTATAGTAATATAGTTTCGGTTACAGACAGACAAACCCACAATCTCCATTATAATAAGATATATATATATATGTATATATATATATATATGCTTGTGTGTATGTATGTGTCTAGGTGCGCGTGTAAGTACCTGTATATCTATCTATCTATCTATCTATCTATATATATATATATATATATGTGTGTGTGTGTGTGTGTGTGTGTGTGTTTGTATCTGTATACTTGAATGTGTTTGGTATAATTGCACCATTTATCAATTTACATAATATCAGTCATCAGGAAGATTTAGTGGCTTCTCTACGCCTATCCTACATTATATAAAGTAAAAGTAAAGTCGTCGGGGCGGCCTCATATCGGTATCAGCCATGCAGCGAGGGAGTCTATCCCCTTTTCACTAGCGCTAGACCAAGGAGATTATTTTAGCGTCTGAGGTGGAGCGCCACACCTACCATCAGCTCCTTACTTTACCACACAGATCCCTGTGCTACTCATAACGCTGAGTTGGCGAGGGCGGGTATCGAACTAGGAACCTTGTGGTTTCTAGCCGAACGCTCTACCGACTGAGCTAACCCGGCCCTTACATATACATATATATATGTATGTGTGTGTGTGTGTGTATGTATATGTGTGTGTGTGTGTGTGTGTGTATTTGGATTAACTACTAATGCTACTACAGTGAAAACGTAGCTGCATTTGAAATATATATATATATATATATATATATATATATATTATATATATATATATATACATTTTCTAGAGATTGTATAATAATGGATGAATAATTCTTTCCCAAAGAAACATTTTAAAAAGGGTCATTTAGATTTATGTTGTAAGTAATTCATTTGAGCCAATTAATAAAAACGTCTTAGAGAAACTTGGTAGGTAAAAATCTCCATATTGTGGAAATTTAAAAGGATATATGTCCGTCCTCTTAAGTCCTGTAAAAAAAATTAATGTTAACTTAGCACACTAAACTTTGACAAACGATAAAAGACAGTATAAAAAGGAAAGGAGACAATAATAGTAATTCAAATTTTATTATAAGAAAAATAAAGGCAACTAATGACTTGCATAATTTGTCCCTTATGCTAAGCGTAACAATTGGGCTCGGAGCCAAAAAAATAGGGAAAATATTACAAATTATAAAAGGCACGAGGCCGAAAAAACAAAGAATTTTTCAGATACAAAAAATTGGTAATTACTCAGAATTACAAAGATAAAAATAAAAAGTACTTCTTCTTTTCTCTGTCGGTCGGTCAGGATCGAACTCTTTCAATGGGGCAGAGTGAAAACTGGCGTCTGTCAGTCTAAAACTTCCTCTTTTTGGGGGTTGAAAGAGGTATCTGCTCTCCTCTCAGGATTCCGCTACTATAGTAGTTAGAGTCCGTAGTGGTGACTCAACAAATGTTTAAGGCTAAAGTGCCTTGAAGATCAATGAAGCTTCTTGCTTCTCGCAAATACAATTTCAAAATAAGTCGGCTTTACAAGGCGACACGGAACAGAAACTTTTCTTCTTTTGGGAAGAAAGGGGCTCTCTCTGAGAGCCAAAATTATGCTATTTGGGTTTTTCCAAATAGCAATCAAACAGTTCGAAAATAATTAAACTTCTCCTCCGGAGAAGAAAAACAAATTCTCTCTCTGAGAGAATAACGCAATATTTGGGTCTTCCAAATATGCAACAAACAATTTAAAATCTTTCAACTTCTCCTCTGGAGAAGAAAAACAAAATCTCTCTCTGAGAGAATAAAACCCGATAAATTTGGAAAATAAAAATTACGTTAACTCGTGTTAACGGAGACAACGAAATCGATCCTGTTTTCTCAAAATCAACCTCGAGTCTGCCGAATTTCGCGCCCCTTTTCAGGGAACAGGAAATCAGCCTCGTTCCAAAAACAAAACCCAAAAATCCGACCAATCACCAACCGACCTGAAGAATTCAAGAACCTTATGAGCGTGGCTGAGAAAGACTGAACCTTTACAAAAAAAACAAAAAAATAGGCTCGTATCTTTCCACCGAATGCCCTTTACAATAACAAAAAATAGTCATTGCAATGCCTTCAATGCATACTTCAATAAAAAAGTTCTCAAAATATCTAATTTACGAGGGTGAGTCAAAGATTCTGCAACATTTTGGTAACGTGGGACACAAAGCCGTCATGGTGACGACCTATACAGGACTGTGCCAAGATCGCATGACACCATGCTAATTATCGAATTTGACTCTATAGCTTGTAGCATAGCCTCGGAACCAATGATTTTAAGCCTACCTTGTTTGATCATCAAGATTTTTGCATTTCTGTGTTCCTCTGCAGCTTCGCCTTTCCCTAAAAAAATTGTTTTTGATTGTTTTTCTATCATTATGTTCCAGTTCGAACTTGTAAAACACAAAAAAATATGTTTGGTTGTTTTTCTAGCATTGTGGCCCAGTTTGGACACTTAAAGCATAAGTTCGCAATTTATACTACATTGTACGTTAATATGTGTTACTTTTAAATCACACATGAAATGAAACAATGCACAACCTTCCAGCGTACCAACTACCACGATACCACGAACATCAACGGGTACCTACCACGGCTTGAACTGCTTTGGTCATGTGATATACACACCACAAACTAACACTTACCAAAATATTGCAAAACTTTTGACTCACCTTATTATTAACTTTGTAGATATCAACAAAGATGACGTATTTTACAAAGTCAATTTAACCATAGCGATTTAAACAAAAATACAAAAAATCAGTTAATTGTCCGAGTTTAAAATCTAAGTGTTTAATGGAAATTTCATTAAAATTGGACAATTCCCTGATTTTTGGTAATTATTTTGATATTAAAAAAAAAGAAGAAAAACATTCTTATTACTTCCCTTTAGGAAAATTGGACATACATAGTCATAGAATAGACATCTATTTTCTATTATATCTCTAAATATTTATAAAAAAAAAACTCTTCAGCAAATTTATACGTTATTATTATATTTGTTTTACTGTGGAAATTCAGGATATTATTTGTAATATTATTTGAAAATGTTTGTGAGTCATGAAGAAGGGGGAAATTACAATCCCGAAAATTCCCTACTACTAAATAAAGGTACCCCCCCCCAAAAAAAAAACAACAACCGAGTTTTCTGATATTTATTCACAGATGAATATATTATGATAACTACATTATTATAAAATAGCACATTAATGCTTCACACTAATGCCCAAACCTGATATATGTACTTAAAAAAAACGGATATAGATACAAAAATATCTCAAATATATATACATACTAGAAGCATACGGGGACTCCTAAACAACACCATATATATATATATATATATATATATATATATATATATATATAGTCAACAACGGATTTATTAGTACACTGCCCAGTTTTGAAAGTTATTATCCATTTCTAAAAATCTGCTCGTATGATGCCAGGTTTTTATATGCACCAAAGAGAAAAGAAAACATATAAAAAATGTATTGACTCGTGTTAGTATAAGTAAATTACATAATTATATTATTGGTGAAGCCATCTAGACTTAAACATATATTCTACATTTTTGGTGACTTACTGCGCGACAGTATGAAAGTAAACACACAGATGTTTGAAATGGCGATAGCCGACAATTTTGGGGAGAATATGTGCTTAATTGAAGTCATACCTAATTTGAAAATTAAGTAGTTGATGATTAATGAATTAGGCGAGCATATTTGTTCAAATACGTCAGTTTAAAAACAAACTGAAATCTGCGAAAACCAGCTAGTGTAAGGATTAGAATCCCTGCCTGTCAGCCTGGCAGTTAGGGTTCGAATAATACACAGATCAGCTTCCTGTTTATAACTCTGCTGATGAGGCATAATATGCCGAAATGTACAAACAGAGATTGACTTTTCTCGATTTGTTTACGCCTTACATTTGAACAAATATGCTCACCTAATTCATTAATTATGAACTAATTAATTTTCAAATTAGGTATGACTTCAATTAAGCACATATTCTCCCAAAAATTGTCGGCTATAGCTATCTTAATCAGACTGTTTGTTTACTTTCATGCTGTCGTTCAGTAAGTCACCAAAATGTAGAATGTATCAGTTTAAAAACAAACGCGAAATCTGTGAAAGCCAGCTAGTGTAATGGTTAGAATCCCCACCTGTCAGCTTGGCAGTTAGGGTTCGAATCACACACAGAGCAGCTTCCTGTCTATAACTCTGCTGATGAGGCATAATATGCAGAAATGTACAAACAGAGATTGACTTTTTCTCGATTTGTTTACGCTTTCATTTGAACAGATATACTCGCCTATTTCATTAATTATAAACTAATTAATTTTCAAATTAGGTATGACTTCAATTAAGCACATATTCTCCCCAAAATAAATATATATGTGTATGTGTGTGTATTTGCATGCGTGTGTTTGTATGGGTCAAATTATTTTTGTATGTGTGTATGTTTGTGTATGTGTATGTGTGTGTGTTTGTATTGATCAAATTATTTTGGGGAGTGTTAGACCCCTTATTCTTTGTTAGGTTATCCAACTAGAAGAAGGATAACTCTGATTTAACACCTGCGATTGACATGATAACCGGTTATCTTGCTTAGATTTGTCACTGGATAATAATCATGAAAATTTAGAGAGTGGTAATCGTGTTGCACAAGCGTTGACCACTATAATACCCTGATGTACAAATGTTCCCTTCTTTTTATCATCTATCAACCTCTCAAAAAGTCCCAAGCCGATGGATGTGTTGCTTCGTGTGCTGCACACGAAGCAACACATCCATCGGCCAGTTAGAAGCATGCAGTTACATATCTACGCATTGGCGACAGGGGTTTTATCCTAACATCGTTGTTGTGTCTACCCGTCACAGGGACTAACCCTAGTGGAGACTCAGTGGAACTGTTGAAGGTAAAAAGTTTTGATGTCAAACTTGTCAATCTTGCTCTGTTTGATCTCTTAACTCAATGTTGGAACGGTTCTACTCTACCAAATGAATGGATTGATGGTGCTTTGGTGTGTTTATATGAGTGCAAAGGAGATAAAGGTAGTTGTGATAACTATCGTGGAATCACACTTCTGGGTACTGTTAGCAAGGTTCTCTCAAGAATCTTGTTGAATCAATTGCTTTTTTACATTTGCCCGGTAGTCGTTCATGAATCACAAAGTGGTTTAAGGTCTGGCAGAGGAACGAACGATATGATATTTTCGGCTAGGCAAGTACAAGAGAAGTGTATTGAATAAGGAGTCCTCCTGTATCAGGTTTTTATCGATTTGACAAAAGCTTTTGATACAGTCAACAGAGATGCACTTTGGACGATGTTGGGTAAAGTTGGGTGCCCACCAGTATTTGTGAATATACTCAAGCGGTTGCACAATGGTATGAAAGCTAGAATTGTCATGAGTGGTAGATTGTCGGATGAAATACCAATAGATAACGGGGTTAAGCAGGGAGGTGTCTTGTCCCCAATATTATTCTCAGTATTCTTTTCTGTAATATTCTCTCATGCATTCCGGCTTTGTGGGAAAAGCGTCCTCTTGGAATTTAGAACCACAGGAAGAGTTTTTGACTTGAGAAGATTTAACTTCAAGTCAAAGATATCCTATACACTTATCAGAGAGTTCCTTTATGCCGATGACGTTGACTTTCTGGTTCACACTGAGGAGGATATTCAAGATATTGTGAACCAAAAGGTTCACAATATCTTGAATATGCTGCCTCGTGCTCGGCTTTTAGATTAAACATAAGCTTGGCAAATAGGTTACAATCCCAAAGCGATATTCGTTCAGTTCTGTCGGATGTAAAAAAAAGGTCTAAAATGAGTTGTTCTTAATTATTAAGATAAAATCACCCCAAAAGTCCAATTTTTTCGCGCATAAGATTTTTGGTTCAATAATTAATCAAATAGGTTTTAAATGAGTAAAATACGTATAAAAATGAAGTTAGCTCCGAAATCAAATTAGCCAATGAGATTACAGATTTTATCTGGAATGTAACCGTCAGCTGATGATATCTGTGTTTACGAAATAAATAAATAAATGTAGAGCGATCCTCAAAACAAACAAAAAACTTTACTAAACCAAACAATTTTTTTTCTTCCGGAAAAATTTCAAAATATCATAATTTTCAATTACAAAAGAACTGGCTTTTTAGAAAATCAGAAAAAAATGAATAGTATTTCGTATACATGTGACAACAAGTCTCACTTCTTAAAAACGTAAATGTTTATTGTTTATCTATATCCTAGAATTGCTTACACATATGAACATACACACACATACATATGTAATATAAAAAAATTTGAAAAACACAATTTCATAAACGAGTAATGTTGATTTCGCCTACGCGATCGAAGCAACTCGATTGTTGAAACAATAAATATTTACGTTTAAATGTCTGTTAAATGGAGGGTTAGGCACCTTGACAATGTGGTTGAGGTGAATCCAATGTATGTATTATCATTTTCTGGGAGACTGCAATTTCCTATAATCTATATACTATATTGGTCTCATTAAGCCGACTTGTCTGGGGAGAAAAATTGTTACGAATGACGAGATTGGTAGTTTTGTATTTTGTATAATAAATAATAAATTTTACCTTATTATCAGGCCTGGTTGCAGTAACGTTATTCCGAATTATTTGTTTTAGTGCTATTTTGTTTGTTCTTAAAAGCCAGTTCTCTTTTTAATTGAAAATCATGATATTTTGAATTTTTTTCTGAAGAAAGAAAATTTATTTGGTTTAGTAAAGGGATTATTATGAGGTATTGTTTATTTCGCTACACAAAATAAATATTACTCGTTAATGAATTGTTTTTCAATTTTTTCATATTACATACTCTCAGATTCAATACCACTTTTTCCTCACACACACATATATATATACACATATTATATATATATTGATATAATATATGTATATATATATATATGTATGTATATATACATATATATACAAACATATGTATATATATTGATATATGTATGTATGGTGATTGCCACTTCTTCACAGAATAAGGCCATTTCTACAAGTTCGGTTGTGAGCGCGCGATAACCAGGCGTTCAGCTTTGTTTTTATTCACTGTTATACATATGAGCCTCTTCCCCAGTTTCCTCTCGTGTGCGACCGTACGTGACTAAGAAACCCAGCCTTTGACAGGCAGGCCCTGCCACACATGTCACATATATAGTCCGGCTTAAATGTAGGAAATGTGTCCATGACGTTCGTCATGTGCCATTTGCATAGAGACCGCTTCAGGATGGAGTGTTCGAGCCGTTTTACCTCAAACCCCTTGCAGCTATTATAGACATGTTTTCTCCATACTGCACGATTCGTAGCTACTCTCTCCCACTCATGAACATTTATGTTGAGAGTTTTGATGTTGTTTTTGATAGCATCCCCAAAACGCTTTTTGGGCTTGTGCCTCGGACGCTTCCCACATTGCAGTTCTCCGTAGAACAATTGCTTCGGGAGTCTGCTGTTTTGCATTCTGGCAAGATGCCCAGCCCAGCGCATCTGGTTACGTATAATGCGCATTTCTATGCTGGACGTATTGGCTTGTTGCAGGACTTCAGCGTCTGACGTAAGGGATTGCCACCCTGTGTTTACTATCTTTCTGAGACATGTCTGATGAAATCTCTCCAAGGCTTTGATATGTCGACGATGTGTAGTCCATGTTTCCGAGAAGTACAGGAGTATAGATAAGACGATTCGTACACACTGAGCTTCGTTCTGATGGTAATACCTCTATCCGACCATACTCGTTTTTCGAGGTCACCGAAGGCTCTGCTTCCTCTCTCGATCCTTAGGGAAACTTCAAAGTTGAGTGTGCTGGAGAGTGTGCTGCCAAGATAGACAAAAGAATCAACTACCTTCAATCTGGTTCCCTTAACGTAGATGTTGGGCTCCACATACCTTTGTC
This sequence comes from Doryteuthis pealeii, assembly GCA_023376005.1. Taxonomy (NCBI): domain Eukaryota; kingdom Metazoa; phylum Mollusca; class Cephalopoda; order Myopsida; family Loliginidae; genus Doryteuthis; species Doryteuthis pealeii. The sequence goes on from CM042177.1 coordinate 4,756,273, forward strand.
CAGGTGGTGGAGTGAGCATCACCTTCGTTTTCTCCAAACTGATGGTAAGTTCAAAGGCAGTACATGCTTCAGAGAAGTGATTCATCATTTCCTGTAGGTCTTCCTCAGTGTGGGCAATGAAATCTGCATCGTCAGCATAGAGCAGCTCACGGATGAGGGTCTGGAAGGTCTTCGTCCTAGCCTTAAAACGGGCAAGATTGAAAACCTTGCCAGTGGTCCGGAATCGTATAAGGACACCGGAATCGCAGTTTTGGAAGGCGTAGGATAAAGTCATCGCAAAGTAGATAGAGAAGAGTGTTGATGCAGGGATATCACCCTGCTTAACACCGTTGTTGATGGGTATTGGCTCTGAGAGGGACCCGTTAAAGTGAAAGCGTGCCTTCGTGCCCTGATGGAGTTGTTCAATCATCTGAACGAATCCCGAAGGGCATCCGAGTTTCCTGAGAATAATCCATAGCGCGGTTTTATTCACCGTGTCAAAGGCTTTTGTTAGGTCCACGAAGACCTGGTAGAGTGCTATCTGCTGTTCGATGCATTTCTCTTGAAGTTGCCGAGCGGAAAAGATCATGTCCATTGTTCCACGACCAGGTCTGAAGCCGCTTTGGCATTCTGGGATAGCCACGGGACAGATCTACTTAGTGATCCGGTTGAGCAGGAGCTTGGCAAAGACCTTGCCCACTGCCTCGAGAAGGCTTATGCCCCGGTGATTGCCACACCTTTGCCCTTGTATAGCGAGACCAAGATTGCATCGACCCAGCCTGAGGTAGAGGAGCACCCAACCATACATCAGAGATAAGATGATGAACCTCCGTGGCGATCTTGTCACCACCGTAGCGGAGAGCCTCAACGGGTATGCCATCAAGGCCAGGTGCCTTTCCAGTATTTATTTCCTTGATTGTTACGCGGACCTCACCGATGGTGGGGTGATCCATCATCTCGTGGATAGTTTCCCTTTGAAGTAGGCTATTGATAAGGCTGTCGTCGACTACTGAGGGGTTGTGAAAGAGGTCTGTGAAGTGATCTGTCCATCGTTTCATGATGCCCCCAGTACTCTTATGGAGAAGAGACCCGTCCTTTGATTTAAGAGGAACCATTGTTGATCGTTGTGGGCCGAATGCCTGTGATTAGATGGTAGAGAGTTTTCGTGTCCTTGCTATCGTAAGCCTTCTGTATCCTCTCTGATATGTTTAAACACCACTGGTTTTTAATACTTCGTAGGCTCTGTTGAAGTGACGATCGTGCACTTCTGAATGCCTGTCGTGAGGGTTCACAGTCTTTAACAGATGCACCGAGAAATTTGTGATGCAACTTGTCTTTCTCTTCCAGAGGTTTGTTGATTGATCATTTTCATCAAACCAGTCATGATGTTTTCGTTTCTTGAGGCCAAGGACCTTGGCGCTTGTCTCATAGGCCGTTCTCTTGAAGTTATCCTATGTACCGTCGAACTGCGCCCCTTCGAAAGCCTTTTGCAGATTCTGCCGTACATACATGTCTTTAAATTTGGATACATCGATGCGTTTAGGGACTTTCACTCCCGAGGCGCGAAACTTGCGCCTGACATGGAATTTTAGTTTACCGCACACAAGCTTGTGATCCGAGCCACACTCTGCGCCCCGCATGGCCCTTACAATGCATACATCCTGGAGGTCACGTTTGCGGGTTATGACATAATCGAGCATATGCCCATGTTTGGATCGTGGATGAATCCAGGTCGCCTTGTGAGATAACTTTTGGTGAAAGAATGTGTTACAGATAACAAGTCCGAGTTCAGTACAAAACTGGAGGAGGTGGAGTCCATTTTTATTCATGTCTCCAGTCTATACTTACCTAGAGCTATCCAGGTTCCGTAATCCTGTCCCACTCTGGCGTTAAAATCGCCAAGCAGTAGGATTTTATCAGCTTTTGCGATGGATGTTATGACTGACCTAAGACTCTGGTAGAAGGTCAGAATTACCTCTTCATCGCTATCAAGAGTGGGAGCATAGGTTGAGATAGCAGTCATAAAGCGGTTGCCTGGTAATGGGGCCCGAAAGTGTATGATCCTGTCATTAACACCGTGTGGCTGCTCGATATGTTTGACCAGTTCTGTTCGAATTGCAAAGCCCACTCCGCCAGGCCGCCTCTTCCCGATTGGCCTACCTTTCCAGAAGAAAGTGTACCCAGCCCCTAACTCTGTCAGCTGATCCTCATCGCTGAAGCGGACTTCCGAGAGTGCCGCGATATCTACCCCGTATCGAGACAGTTCCTTTGCCACGATACCAGTTTGTCGTTCGGGGTTTCCTGATCCCGCGTGATCCAGGAGTGTCCGAACATTCCAGGTGGCTATTGTAAGCCTAGGTTTTTTGTTGTAGTATTTTGTTTTCATCCTGATATGTGAACGGGTATTTGTTTAAGTCACCACTTCTAGCCCCCTCTCAAATGTTTGGGTGAACAGTGCTACCCAAGAGGCTGTTCAATCACACAAACTTGCCGAGGCACGTTACTGTTTGATCAACGATACAGCGACATTAGTTGGGTCATGAACCGCGTCAAGCCCGCGCCTGTTGCCATTCCTCCACCGCCGTTGAAATTATAGAAATATCTGCACATGTTGACATGTTGTGCGCTTGTGCGACACGCACCGCATGCTCTCCTTCTCCAGAAACCAGTATCAGTGACAAGCCGAACAAGATGACTGAGAGGCTTTGGGGAACGCAGGTGAATGATCTGATTAGATTTACGGGTCCACCATACAAACATATGTATGTATGTATATGTGAGTGTGTATATATACATATAGATATACAAAGATGTAAATATATATACATATGTATATATATATACATATATGTATGCATATATATACACATATATATATATGTATATATATATGTATGTATAAATATATATACATATATGTATGTCTCTCAATGTTTGAGATGAGGCTTGAAGATTAGTATTATCTGCGTTATTCTGACTATTGTTCACATCTTCATTGTTATTTGTACAACGTTTCGGCCGATATGCCCTCCGGCCTTCTTCAGGTATTTCTTGTCGGACTCAGGAATCTTTTCGGACTCGGGAACCTTCTTTTTGAACTCGGGAACTTTCTTGTCGTAATCGGGAGCCATCACGGAACTTTGAACCTAACCCTTTATTTAGTCCACGGGGTATCCTGTTCTCTTTCCGCTAACCATAGCTGGGGTAGGAGTTGTGTTAATTATTTTTCTATCTAACTGCAGGATTGAACTCGGGATCCAGAGATAACTGTCACTTAGAAACTGTCTTAACCTACCTTATCCACTAGGCCATGTCTCCAATTGGACAATTTAGTGTGAATTTTGGAAACTTATAAACCTAATGTCTTGTTTTTGGCTAGAATATCTACCTATTTACTTATGTACGATTTTTTACCTAGACATATTTTTTTTTTCTCTCTCCTTTCTCAATCTGATCTAGCCTTCTTAATTATGGGTTCCCATATTGTATTCATTCCTATGCTAGGTCTACTTAACAGCCCAGTACAGCCTATCATATGTGCTGATTTTTTGAGGCGTCTTCTCTTCCAATGTTCTTCTCTATCTATTATTCTAACTTCATCCCATAAGGGCAGATGGTTCCCTTTTCATTCCATATATGGTCAGCCATACCCGACTTTTGTATTTCTCCTCGGACCACTGCTTTACGATGTTTTTCTGGTCTTACTTTCAGTGGGCGGCATGTTTCACCATTGTATTCTTTGCCACAGCTGCATGGGATGGAATACACACAATTTTTGGTCATGTTGTATTCTGTTGGGGGCTTGACTCGGACGAGATGTTTACGAAGAGTTGAGTCACTCCATAATGTTGTCCTGATGTCATAGGGATTACATATCTTTTTAATCTTTTCAAGACTGGGAAAGTATTTGTAGCTTCCTTCTAGCATCAGTGATCGCATTATGAAACTGCGTATCCAGCTGCAGTATGGACGGTACGCGACCTTATTTTCTATATATGCCCCGACCCTTCAAGCTAATGAGGAGACTGTCATGACTTTTTATGAAAACCTTCGCACTGCTATTGTCTCTACACCAAAGGAGGATAAGCTGATTATACTCGGGGATTTTAATGCACATGTTGGCAGGAATTTTGAGATATGGAATGCACTTGGTCATTATGGTATTGGTGGGGTAAATTCGAATGGACTGAGACTACTTGAGTTCTGTTCTGAGTTCAATTTAACCATTTGTAATACTCTTTTCCGTCATAAAATCATCCACGAAATTACTTGGACTCAGCCAAGATCAAAACATGGCCATATCATTGACTTCATCATAACTCGCCGCCGTTATATTAGTGATGTCTGTAATGTGCGTGTTATGCGTAGTGCAGATTGCGACACAGATCATAGTTTAGTGCGAGGTAAACTTAAACTTCGTGTTCGAAAAAAAGACTCACATGCCTGGAGTAAAATCACCAAGGTGCCTAGATTTAAACAAGGTCAAGCAAATGGAAGTGAAAGAAAGACTGATTAAACATCTTGACAGTCTGGAGTTTAATGGGACATGGGAAAACTTTAGAGACCAAGTTTATTCCACTGGTGCAGCTGTTCTTGGTTTCAGAGTCAGGAAACATCAAGACTGGTTTGATGACAATGTAGTTGTCATAAGTCAATTACTTGAAAAGAAAAGAACTTATTTTATAAGTACACTTCATAATAAGTCATATCTCAGACCGTCTACCCTGAAGAAATATAATGAGTTTAAGCAGCTATTACAGCGTGAAATAAGGAGGATGAAAAATGAGTGGTGGTCTAATATCTCGTCTGAAATCCAGAAGGCCTTTAATAAAAAGGAACTAAAACTGTTCTATAGCCTCATGCGTACGGTTTTCGGTCCATTAACTTCTTCCATTGCTCCTCTAAGGTCAAAGGAGAACATCACTTTGATTAAAGAACCCGACAAAATCCTTCAACGATGGCAACAACACTTCACAGATTTATTTAATAACCCTTCAGTAGTCAGTGCTGATGTTCTACAGAGTCTTCCTCAACAGGAGACCAAATGTGAGACGGGCCATTTACCAACTTTCACAGAATTTTAAATGGCTATCAAACAAATTAATTCTGGTAGGGCACCAGGTTTGGACGGGCTTCCAGTGGACCTGTTGAAGGTAAAAAGTTTTGATGTCAAACCTGCTCTGTTTGATCTCTTAACTCAATGTTGGAATGGTTCTACTCTACCAAATGAATGGATTGATGGTGCTTTGGTGTGTTTATATGAGTGCAAAGGATATAAAGGTAGTTGTGATAACTATCGTGGAATCACACTTCTGGGTACTGTTAGCAAGGTTCTCTCAAGAATCTTGTTGAATCAATTGCTTTTTTACATTTGCCCGGTAGTCGTTCATGAATCACAAAGTGGTTTAAGGTCTGGCAGAGGAACGAACGATATGATTTTCGGCTAGGCAAGTACAAGAGAAGTGTATTGAATAAGGAGTCCCCCTGTATCAGGTTTTTATCGATTTGACAAAAGCTTTTGATACAGTCAACAGGGATGCACTTTGGACAATGTTGGGTAAAGTTTGGTGCCCACCAGTATATGTGAATGTACTCAAGTGGTTGCACAATAGTATGAAAGCTAGAATTGTCATGAGTGGTAGATTGTCGGATGAAATACCAATAGATAACGGGGTTAAGCAGGGAGGTGTCTTGGCCTCAACACTATTCTCAATATTCTTTCTGTAATATTATCTTATGCATTCCAGCATTGTGATAAAGGTGTCCTCTTGGAATTTAGAACCACAGGAAGAGTTTTTGACTTGAAAAGATTTAACTTCAAGTCAAAGATATCCTATACACTTATCAGAGAGTTCCTTTATGCCGATGATGTTGACTTTCTGGCTCACACTGAGGAGGATGTTCAAGATATTGTGAACCTTTTTGCTGCCTCGTGCTCTGCTTTTGGATTAAAAATAGGCTTGACAAAGACAAAAGTAATGTCCCCCCCCGTAAAAGGTGAACCATATATCAAACCAACAATAACCATTCATGGTACTTGTCTGGATGTTTTTCACATACTTGGGAAGTACACTAACTTGTGATGAATCTTTGGATGCTGAGATTCACTGACGTATCCTATGGAACGCTCGAAAAACAGTTATGGTCTAGTACCGGCATTAACCATAAAACAAAATTGAATGTTTATAGGTCCTGCGTGTTGAGTGTTTTATTATACTCCTCATAAACATGGACATTGTTTCGAAGACATTTGAAAATTCTTGAACACTTTCATCAGAAATGTTTGAGACGCATTCTAAACATTAAGTGGAATTCCAACACACCTAACACAGAAGTCCTTGCAAGGTCAGGATGCTCAAGCATTGAAACTCTTATCATAACGGCTCAAATGTGTTGGGCAGGTCATGTACGTATGAGTGATGCTAGATTGCCAAAGCAACTCTTTTACGGTCAGCTGCGTGGTGGCAAAAGGTCACAGCATAAGCCTTGGAAGAGGTATAAGGATTGCTTAAAAAACAACCTTGTAAAAACAAAAATAAATCATGACAACTGGGAAAAGCTGGCACTGGAGAGAACTGACTGGAGAGTTCATGTGGATGATGGTTGTACCAGTTTTGAGAGTGAAAGAATCGTGCATGAAAACCTAAAGCGTCAACTTCGAAAGAGCTATACCTGTCATATTGGAGAGAACATGGAGGGTTGGAAATGTCAGACATGTGGTCGAACTTTGCTTTCTAAGGCTGGATATGTCAATCATAGGAAACCTCACCAGGGTCAATCCATGCAAATTCCATGAACAAACAATGTGTCTTGTGCTATCTGTGGCAGGGTCTGTAAGTCGGCTTCTGGTCTTAAGAGACATATGGTGGTGCATAAGCATCAAATTTTATCATCTGATTCATCTGAATCATCTTATTCATCAGGAAGAAAGTCCTCTCAATGTCATATTTGCATCAAACTTTGTGGATCTGCAGCAGGTTTGATGAGTCATTCGAGGGCTCATGAGAGGAAAGGTTCTGGTAGTGGAGTTATGGGATTTTAAGAGACGGCAATGAACTGTAAATATTATGCTATTGCTTGCGTGTTTGTACACACACACACACACACACACAGTGTGTATACATACATACATACACACACACACACACACACACACACACACATATATATATATGTGTTTGTGTGTGTATATATATATGTATATATATATATATATATATATATGTTTGTGTGTGTGTATATATATATATATATATATATATATATATATATATATATATATGTGTGTGTGTGTGTGTGTGTGTGTGTGTGTGTGTATTTTCCATTGTGATCTTCTTGTGTTTATTATCACATTTATTCTATTACAGGACTCTAAAAAAGGAACAGATTTAATAAAGATATTTTTTAAATGAGATAAAGTTTAAAAAATTGATTGTAGAAATCATAAACCCTCAACCATTTCAATAGAATTTATAAAGACGTGCATGCAAATTTTCCTTATTAGGAATATTGTGACACACCAACAATATAACCTAAACACCCATATATATATATATATATATATATATATATATATATATATATATATATATATATATAATATACTTTTCAGGCGTTTTCCATTGTTATCTTCTTGTATTTATTATTATATTTATGGTATTACAGGACCCTAAAAAGGGAACTGCAAATTCCCCATTAGAAATATTGTGACACACCTTCAATATAAACTACACATCCATATATGTACTTTAAGATGTCCGGTCACTTTCATCGGGATATGAATAATTGTCCAAGAATACAATCATATTTTTCAAGTGTTATTCTGACCAGAAACACTTGTTCATATATAGAAAGATTTTGTTAAAAATGATTAAATAACCTTGTTAGATTTTGTAAACAAGCAATGACTGTAGTCGCACTAAATCCTGTTTCTGTAATAAGTGCTCTTGAATATGAAAAAAAAGAACAAACAATATGTTGTGAAAGCCATTTAATTCTAGCCAGATCATCTAGATAACAGAATATAGAATTCATTTGGATGGGTTTCGTATCAGTTTACATCATCAGGAAGATTTAGTGGCTTCTCTACGACTATCCTACATTATATATATATATATATATATATATATATATATATATATATATATATATATATATATGCGTGTGTGTGTATGTATGTGCCTATGTGCGTGTGTACGTACTTGAGTATATATATATATATATATATATATTATAATTATAATATATATATGGTGTGTGTTGTGTGTGTGTGTGTGTGTGTGTGTGTGTGTATTTGGATTAACGACTAATGCTACTACAGTGAAAACGTTGTAGCAGCATTTGAAATTTAAATTAAATGAGCCTAAAATGCGTTTTTGACAAAATGACTTTAGCCCCCAAACAGAAAATAATTTCCCAAAAATCAGGGAATTATCGGATTTTAATGAAATTTTCCGTGTTTATTTATCAATGAATGTTCTTTATAATGCATTATTTATTTTTTCAAAACTTTCTCATTTTTTTCAGGTCACTTAATTTTGACCCCCCTTATGTTGGGGGCGTAACTTTTTTTTCAAATTGGTCTTATACTGTACTAATTACAGTATAAATAAGAGATAAAAGACCTAAGTTATGAATAGAAACAAAAAAATTTACGATGGCTTTTCTATGAAAAATAAGTACCGAAATCGAAAATAAAATGTAAAAAAAATAATAGATAATTAATTTTTTGGAGATTTTTTTTTCGATAATTATTTAATTGACTATTATCTTGTAAAAGAAAAAATTATACATCGATATTTTTTCTGCTTAAAAGGTGTGCGGTGGGGGGATTAATTTTCAATAGAGTTTTTCTTCAAAACGTATATTTTGATTGACTAAAATAAGGTTTGCATTAGATAGATATTTATTTCTAGAATATAAAAATATAACTTTTAATTTTAAAATCCGAATATTTTTATTTTAAATGAATTTTATATATTAATTTTTCATAGCAAAAATACTAAATTAAACTTTTGAAATAAAATAACTGATGCATTATAAAAGCATTAATTGATAAAAATACTGAAATTTTCATTAAAATCGGATAATTACCTGATTTTTGGTAAATTTTTTTTTGCAATCGCGAATGTTATATTAAAATTGTAAACAAGCGCTTAAAACCCTTTAAAAGAGACAGAATGGCGGATCGCGTCGAAATAGACCAAAACAAATCGTTTAAAATGTATTAAAAATAAACTGCATATGTAATGATATTTTTTCTTTTTTTAATGATGGTCATTATGTTACTACTTATCGATTTAGACAAAGTTTGACCTTAAATAATAGATTTAATTATTTTTAATTCGCTTTAAAAACTCGTAGAAGCTGATTTTTTGCCAGTCCCTAATTTATATACTTAACTTTCAAATAAAGAAAAACTTAACAAACCGTCATCCCGTTATATTTTATATGTTTTATTGTATATATATATATATATATATATATATATTATATATATATATATATATATATATATATATATATATATATCCTTCTAGACTGGTTGCCATACCAAATTTAGATATCCCCCATTTTAAAAATGTTAACACTTTGACCTTTCTTCTGTTAATAAAAAGAAATCAAACGTTAATAATGCAACTTTTCAATCAGCTTAATTAAGCCTAAAAGAGGTGGGGTATTAAAAAAAACCTTGGAGACATATACAACAAACTCCTAAACTTTGTTATTTAAAAATTATTTAATTCAGTCAAAATTTCATTATTAGTCATTTTCTGACTGGATCAAGATGAGCTCCCTAATTCGTTCAATGAATCTACTAAAACTTGATGTTATTTATTCTTAATATATCATCATTTATTTCCATCTTCCTATTATTTTTATTCTCCTATCATTTTGATTTGCTTTAAATAGGGATACTAATTTTTTTCGCCTGCTTTTCATTTTAAAAACGATTATTTAATTTATTTTTAAAACGATTATTTAAGGTCAAATTTTGTCTAAGTCGAAAAGTAGTAACATTATGAGCATCAGTAAATAAAAAAAATTAAAAAAAGCAAAATAATATTACACATGTAATTTATTTTTAATACATTAAAACTATTTTTGCGGTCAATTTTGATCAAATATATCTTAAGGTAGTCGCTGTAAAATCCGTGTTTACAAAATGAATTTAAACACTCACAACTGGAATAAAATGAACAAAATCAGAGAATTGTTAAGATTAATGAAATTTTCAAGTATTGATGTATCAATGAATGAATTTCATAATGTATCAGTTATTTTATTTCAAAACTATCTGATTAATTAGGTATTTCTGCTGTGATAAATTAATATATAAAATTCATTTAAAATATGAGTCATCATGATTTTAAGTTCAAAATGTCATATTATCAGATTCTAAAAAACATTTAAAAGTTTTGTTCACTGATCATTTATAAGTTATTCTATGCAGGGATGGGCACAATTTTTTTATTTTTATTACAGGCCAAAACATTTTTTACTAAACGGTCCAGCAAATTCTTTTAATTATATTTAACAAATTATATTTATAATATTCTTCTATTTTGTACTATAATTTGACCTGTTATCCAAATTAATTAGAAAAGTCATAATTTAGTTAATTATTATTATAACTAGAAAATTAAAAAGTTGTTTTATTTTTTAATAGATTCATTAAAACTCGTAATGAAATTTTAAAAAAATGTTTTTTAAATAAAAATAGAATTTATATAAATCAAAAATTAATATTGATATGAAAATATTCAAATTAATAGCTTTACACTTAATTTTTGTTATCTATAAAAATAGGGACGTCCAGAAAGTGGGAATAATATTTTTTTTTTATATTTTCAAACTATTACCAAAAATCAGGAAATTATCCGATTTTAATGAAATTTTCACCAAATTATTCAGTAATGACTTAATTCTGTAATTCAGAATATAGGGGTGGGGGCATTTTATCAATTTTCGAAGAACTTATGAGAAAATCATGCGTTTTTCTATATATGTATATAAATTTTCACGTGTTTAAAAAAAAAAGATTTACATTAAAATTCAACAAAACTGGGAAAAAATCAATAAACAATGTAATTTTTGCTGTATTATGAAGAAAAAGGATTTTTAAAAATCATGTAGAAATTATCTGTTTTACAGTCATTAAAACAAGTAATTTTTGCTGTATTATGAAGAAAAAGGATTTTTAAAAATCATGTAGAAATTATCTGTTTTACAGTCATTAAACAGTAATTTTTGCTGTATTATGAAGAAAAGGATTTTTAAAAATCATGTAAAATTATCTGTTTTACAGTCATTAAAACAATTAATTTTGCTGTATTATGAAGAAAAAGGATTTTTAAAAATCATGTAGAAATTATCTGTTTTACAGTCATTAAAACAACGTAATTTTTGCTGTATTATGAAGAAAAAGGATTTTTAAAAATCATGTAGAAATTATCTGTTTTACAGTCATTAAAACAATGTAATTTTTGCTGTATTATGAAGAAAAAGGATTTTTAAAAATCATGTAGAAATTATCTGTTTTACAGTCATTAAAACACAGTAATTTTTGCTGTATTATGAAGAAAAAGGATTTTTAAAATCATGTAGAAATTATCTGTTTTACAGTCATTAAAACAACGTAATTTTTGCTGTATTATGAAGAAAAAGGATTTTTTAAAAATCATGTAGAAATTATCTGTTTTACAGTCATTAAAACAACGTAATTTTTGCTGTATTATGAAGAAAAAAGGATTTTTTAAAATCATGTAGAAATTATCTGTTTTACAGTCATTAAAACAACGTAATTTTTGCTGTATTATGAAGAAAAAGATTTTAAAATCATGTAGAAATTATCTGTTTTACAGTCATTAAAACAACGTAATTTTTGCTGTATTATGAAGAAAAAGGATTTTTAAAAATCATGTAGAAATTATCTGTTTTACAGTCATTAAAACAACGTAATTTTTGCTGTATTATGAAGAAAAAGGATTTTTAAAAATCATGTAGAAATTATCTTTTTTACAGTCATTAAAACAACGTAATTTTTGCTGTATTATGAAGAAAAAGGATTTTTAAAAATCATGTAGAAATTATCTGTTTTACAGTCATATAAAACAACGTAATTTTTGCTGTATTATGAAGAAAAGGATTTTTAAAATCATGTAGAATTATCTGTTTTACAGTCATTAAAACAACGTAATTTTTCTGTATTATGAAGAAAAAGGATTTTTAAAAAATCATGTAGAAATTATCTGTTTTACAGTCATTAAAACAATGTAATTTTTTGCTGTATTATGAAGAAAAAGGATTTTTTTAAAATCATGTAGAAATTATCTGTTTTACAGTCATTAAACAATGTAATTTTTGCTGTTATGAAGAAAAAGGATTTTTTAAAATCATGTAGAAATTATCTGTTTTACAGTCAGTAAAACAACGTAATTTTTGCTGTATTATGAAGAAAAAGGATTTTTAAAAATCATGTAGAAATTATCTGTTTTAACAGTCATTAAAACAACGTAATTTTTGCTGTATTATGAAGAAAAAGGATTTTTTAAAAATCATGTGAAATTATCTGTTTTACAGTCATTAAAACAACGTATTTTTGCTGTATTATGAAGAAAAAGGATTTTTAAAAATCATGTAGAAATTATCTGTTTTACAGTCATTAAAACAACGTAATTTTGCTGTATTATGAAGAAAAAGGATTTTAAAAATCATGTAGAATTATCTGTTTTACAGTCATTAAAACAACGTAATTTTTGCTGTATTATGAAGAAAAAGGATTTTTTAAATCATGTAGAAATTATCTGTTTTACAGTCATTAAAACAATGTAATTTTTGCTGTATTATGAAGAAAAAGGATTTTTAAAATATATGTAGAAATTATCTGTTTACAGTCATTAAAACAATGTAATTTTTGCTGTATTATGAAGAAAAAGGTTTTTTAAAAAATCATGTAGAAATTATCTGTTTTAAGTCATTAAAACAACGTAATTTTTGCTGTATTATGAAGAAAAAGGATTTTAAAAATCATGTAGAAATTATCTGTTTTACAGTCATTAAAACAACGTAATTTTTGCTGTATTATGAAGAAAAAGGATTTTTAAAAATCATGTAGAAATTATCTGTTTTACAGTCATTAAAACAACGTAATTTTGCTGTATTATGAAGAAAAGGATTTTTAAAAATCATGTAGAAATTATCTGTTTTACAGTCATTAAAACAACGTAATTTTTGCTGTATTATGAAGAAAAAGGATTTTTTAAAAAATCATGTAGAAATTATCTGTTTTACAGTCATTAAAACAACGTAATTTTTGCTGTATTATGAAGAAAAAGGATTTTTAAAAATCATGTAGAAATTATCTGTTTTACAGTCATTAAAACAACGTAATTTTTTGCTGTATTATGAAGAAAAAGGATTTTTAATCATGTAGAAATTATCTGTTTTACAGTCATTAAAACAATGTAATTTTTGCTGTATTATGAAGAAAAAGGATTTTTAAAAATCATGTAGAAATATCTGTTTTACAGTCATTAAAACAGGAGAATTTATAAATTAAAATCTGTAACTATCAAACGTATTTTTCCTTTTTTTCCTCTTGAAAGTGTTGGGAACAATCTTGTTTTATTCTCTATGACACAAATTGCTACTATGTTAGTTTTCATAAATTTATCTCTTTGTGATTGTGGTTAAATTGGTTTTATTTATGAAAAGTATTGGGGGGGGGGCAGAAATCCTGATTTTTGCTTCCTATTATTTTTAGTAATTCCTAATTGGATAGAGGTGAAATATTCAAATCACTTACAATCGCTCAATGAATATTTTAAATTCAAAAATCATTTTCCTTTTTTCAATGAGCTCTATAAATAAAACTAACTTTTATATATATTATTAGTGTGTGTGTGTGTGTGTGTGTGTGTGAAAATAATTAGATGGTAATTTGTTGCATAAAAAGTCGTCGTCGGGGCGGCCTAATGTCGGTATCAGCCAAGCAGCGAGGGAGTCTGTCCTCTTTTCACTAGCGCTAGACCAAGGAGATTATTTTAGCGTCTGAGGTGGAGCGCCACACCTATCCATCAGCTCCTTACTTTACCGCACAGATCCCTGTGCTACTCATACGCTGAGTTGGCGAGGCCGGGTATCGAACTAGGAACCTTGTGGTTTACTAGCCGAACTCTCAACCGACTGAGCTAACCCGGCCCTCGCTAACATAATTACTCACAGTCGCTAAATGAATACGTTAAATTCAAAAATCATTTCCCTTTTTTTTCAATGAGCTCTAATAAGTAAAAATTTATATACATTACACCAAATAAAAGGGACCGGTTAGCTCAGTCCGTAGAGCGTCGGCTAGAAACCACGAGGTTCCTAGTTCGATACCGGTCCTCGCCAATCAGCGTATGAGTAGCACATGGATCTGTGCGGTAAAGTAAGGAGCTGATGGTAGGTGTGGCGCTCCACCTCAGACGCCAACAACAATCTCCTTGGTCTAGCGCTATTGAAAAGAGGATAGACTCTCTCGCTGACTGGCTGATACCGACTTTAGACCGCCCCGACGACTTTTTTTTTACAGCAAATAAAAAAGTAAAAATTTCAGTGTGCATTTCTAGTTATAAAACATTCGTTTGCGCTTTTCAAGTAATAAAAAAGATTTTGCAATAATTATCATGTGCGGCCCTCATGACATACATTTGTAAACCATGCAGTCCTAAGGGGCTACTAAGATTGACATGCCTTGTGTAGAAGATATCAGCAGCTCATTAGATTTTCAGAATGTTCGGTGTTGTTCAACTAATCTGTTTATTTTTGGCTATCAGTCATGTAAGGTTGCTAGTATAATTGACAGTCTTGGTAGATATTTATGGTAATAATTTATCATATCTAAATATGATATCAATCTATTGATCTTTTGAGGTATTTCTACTTCTGAATTGCTCGTACATTCACTTTAACTCATGTGACTTCTTCTTTGGTAAACATTACGCTACCTTTACTACCATGAACACACATTTTTTCCTGCTTCAAATCCACATTTTAATGTTGTTTCAATACGTCTTCCAAGTTCCATAGATGTTCTGTATCATTTCTGACACTGACCAGAATGTCATCAAGTCTCACCGTCCCAAATCATTCACAGCCAGCAAAATATTCCATGTCTCGTTGAAAAAAATTCCTCGGCTAAAGGAAATTCCATAAAGTAATCTCGTACACATAAATAGTTTCCTAAATGTATTTATTGTTGTATACTTACATCTTTCTTCATCCAGTAACTGTTGGTGGTAGGCGTGACGTAAGTCTAGTTTGGTAAACTTTTGATCCCCTCCAATTCTGACTAGGAAGTCTTCTATTTTGGGGGTAGGGTAGTTATCCAGCTTTGAGGCTTGATTTACCGTGACTTTGTAGACTTCATATATTCAAATGTTTCCATCCGTCTTTACTAATAGGTACAATGAGTGAATCCCACTCAGAATGTATTACAAAAACTATTACATCGACTGTTTGTAATCACTCCATTTTCATGAACGTTGCAGTGCGTAGACTAATGGTTAAATACCTTGGTTTTCCGCCATCAGATACTTGGATGTGGGCCTTCATCCTTTTCATAGTTCACAGTTCTTCACGGAATACCTTAGGATATTGGTCTGTCATGCATTGCCATAGTTTACCATTTCCTCTTCTTACATCTGGGTCTATTCACATTTTATGATATTCAACAAGTTTTTACCCAGTAAATCAGGACCTTTGCGTTCGGCTACTTTTGTGAGTAACTTATAATGTTGACCCTGATAATCAATTTTAATGAGTTTGCAGATTAAAGGTAAATTTCATAGCATCTTCGCACTTCTTTAAATGCTACTTTTAAAAACCTAATGGAGAAATCTCATGTGGTTAGCAAGCTAGATGAGAGGCCATTAGTAGTCAATACAATTGTCACTTCGTGATCCAAATTTCTGACCATGTGTCACGTGTCAGCTAAGCTTAGTAAACAAATATTATGAAAACTGCACAGATACTACTCTTTCATCCTAACTAGAAATGATCATCTATACTATGCTAAAAGGAATATGGTTATTTTGTCACGATGGTGACATCCATTGAAAAGTTTCTTATATAATACTAGCAAATATATGCACCCTCCGTAGGGTGCAAGTATTAAAGTTTTAATCTAATAAAATATCATGTTAAATTAGAAAGGCTAATGAAACTGAATAAGAATGCAAAT
>CM042177.1:4774976-4789976 GCA_023376005.1 Doryteuthis pealeii
ATATATATATATTAATATATATATAATACATATATGAATTACGTATATATATATAAATATATATAATATATTATATTATATATATATATATATATTATATATATTATATATATATATATTATGGTATAGGCAAACACAGCCTCAGAGTCATTTTTTACCAAATGACTTTAGCCCCGCCTACAGAAAATAATTTACCAAAATCAGGGAATTATCGGATTTAATGAAATTTTCAGTGTTTATGTATCAATGAACGATCTTTATAATGCATTACTTATTTTATTTCAAAACTTTCTCATTTTTTTCAGGTCACTTAATTTTGCCCCCCTTATGTTGGGGGCGTAAAATGTTTTGCAAGTTGATCATTCTTCGATACTAATTATGTAAATAAATAATGAGATAAAAGACCGAAGTTATGATTAGAAACAAAAAAAAAATTTACGGTTGCTCTTCTATGAGAAAATAAGTATTAATTATCCGAAAATAAAATGTAAAAAAAAAATATAAAATAATTTTTTAGTAGATTTCTTTTTTAGTCATTTCCCATAATTATTAATTGACTATTATCTTATAAAAAAAAAATTATACATCGATATTTTTTCTGCGAAAATAGAATTTTTTCTTCAAAATTATTACTTCATGAGTATAAATTAAGGTTAAAAATTAAGGTTAAATTAAATAGATATTTATTTCTAGAGACTAAAAATATAACATGTTAAACCTAAATCAAGACTTACATATTTTAAAACAATTAAATTGATTTTCAATATAATAAACATAATGTTAGAATATTAATTGTATGGAGACAATTAAAATCAAATACATAAAATATGAAATATATCTCCTCTATTAGGAAGAGTTATTTTTTGTGTCAAGTAATTTAATCGAAAGATTCAATATCTAATAGTTAAGGTAAGTTCAATTCATTATTACTATTTTTAATTCAATTATTCGGACTTTTTTTTATAAAATAAAAAAAAGTTTTTTTATTTATACTGTAATTAAAAACCGAACGCTGACCACCCGCAGAGATTTTACGCCCACAGAGTAAGTGGGGGGGGGGGTCAAAATTAAGTGCCCTGAAACAAAAATAAAGTTTTGAAAAAGTTCATTCATTGATTAATCAACACTGAAAATTTCATTAAAATCCGAATAATTCCTGATTTTTGGTAAATTATTCTGTGGGGGGGGGGGTGCTAAATTCATTTAGTCCCAAAAACGGATTTTACTTCAAACAAGAACAAAAAAGTTTAAAATATTATGGTCATTACGGAATTCCATAGAATTCCATAATATAAGAGAATAATTATCCAAATTTATTTTCAACCGGAAGTAATAATATAAAACTCAACGTAAATTTTTTGTTGAAATTCGGACGATTTTTAATGTATAAAATGTATTATAAAATAATTGCATATTGTAATAATATTTTTTCTTTTTTAATGATGGTCATTATGTTACTAATTATCGATTAGACAAAGTTTGACCGTAAAATATAGATTTAATTATTTTTAATTCGCTTTTAAGACGAATTTTTTGCCTATAGCTAATATATATATATATATATATAATTATATATATATATATATAATATTATTATTATTATTATTTTATTATTATTTATTATTATACTAATGCTGAGCTAATCCAACTTTGCCACCTAAAGGCTTTTTTTCTATGTATACTAATGATATAAAAAGCATCTCAAAATATTATCTAATCATAAAACCTAATCAATGTTTGAAAAAAATAACACCCTTCATATGATTATAAATTATTCGTAATTTACAATTAAGGTCAAAGACTGACCAATCTCTGTCATAAGTATAGTTTATTTCTCTCCCCCCTCTTCAATACATGTAGAATGGAGGATAGAATGTGGAGAGAAAAACATTACTGGGCTTGAAAAAAATTACTTGTAGCTGCGGCTGACTGATTTTATCCTCTCTCTCTCTCTCTCTCTCTATTATTAATATTATATATATTTTATTATATATATTATATATATTATATCTTATACTTATTATCTACATAAATTTATCGAAGGAAGTAAACATGTTGAGCCTAAAATGCTTTTTTGACAAAATTACTTTAGCTCCCCGACAGAAAATATTTAACCAAAAATCAGGAAATTATCGGATTTCTGAAAATTAATAGTATTTTATTTACTCAATGAATGATCTTTATAATGAATTATTTATTTATTTTCAAAACATTCCTCTTTTTCTTTTTTTTTTTCATGTCACTATATTTTATGAGTCAATGTATGTTGGGGGTACTTTTTTGCCAGTTGGTCATTTTCTGTACTAATTACAGTATAAATAAAGAGATAAAAGACCGAAGTTATGAATAGAACAACAACAAAAAAAATTACGCTGGCTTTTCTATAAGAAAATAAGTTCCGAAAATGAAAAAATAAAATGTAAAAAAACAATACATAATTAATTTTTTGAGATTTCTTTTTTTACTCATTTCGATAATTATTTAATTTATCTTATAAAGAGAAAACATATACATCGCAAATTTTTTTTCTGCTTAAAAAGGGGGCTAAATTTTCAATAGAGTTTTTCCTTCATTACTTTTTGTATCTGGAAATAAGGTTTGCATAAAATAGATATTTATTTCTAGAAACTAGAAATATAACATTTTAGAGTTAACATCAGGGTCTATCTTTTAAATGAATTTTATATACTAATTATTTCATAGCAAAAATACTAAAGTTTTGAAATAAAATAACTGATGTGTTATAAATTCATTTATTGATAAATCAATACTGAAAATTTTATTAAAATCGGATGATTCCTGATTTTTGGTAATTTTTTTTTTTTTTTTTTGGCAATCGCGAATTTTTACATTAATTTTTTTTTTTAAAGCTATTTTACGCTTTTCAGACCGAAAGCGATAGATTGACCGAAAAATCGTTTTAAAATGTTTGTTTTTTTAATTGTATATGTAATGATATTTTTTCTTTTTTCAATGATGGTCGTTATCTTACTACTTATCGTTTATTAAATAATTGATTTAATTAATTTTTATTCGTTTTTAAAACAAAAGATCTGTCGTGACAGACGAATTATGGGCAATCCCCTATTATCTTAATAAAGAAAAAATATACATTGATATTTGTTCTGTTTCAAAGGAAGGGGTCCTAAAATGTTCAATATAGTGTTTCTAAAAAATTATTAGATAATAATAACTAAAAATAGTTATTAAATAGATTATTGTTTTTAGAATCTAAAAATAGGAAAATTGAAACTAAATAGGCGTTTTCAATATTATAAATGAATTCTAAATATTAATTTACCTTAGCAGAAATACCTAATTAAGTCAGGAAGTTTTGAAATAAAATAACTGATGCATTATAAAATGCTTTTATTGATAAATCTACCCTGAAATTTCATTAAAATTGGAAAATTCCCTTGGTTTTATTTTACATTATTATGATTTTTTAAAACAATATAACCCGAGCTGCAATGGGTGACCCAGCGGGTCACGTATTTTCTAGTATATTATATATATATATATATATATATATATATATATATATATATATATATAGTGTGTGTGTGGTGTGGTGAATTACGTATACATATATATATATATATATAATATATATATATATTATATATGAATTAGTTCATAAATAACACACACACACATATCACCACACATACAACGCATATCACACACACACACAACACACACACACATATATATTATATATATATATATAATATTATATACATCAAAACAATATATACTATATATATATATGTATATATATATATATATATATAATATATATATTGATGTAAAGATCATATTTAATGACAAAAGTATACATTGAAATACAGTATTATTACACATTCGCAAACATTCTTCCGGCAGTATCTAACACTTCCAATATTTTAAATGTTATTTTTTCTTTTCTGAAATACTTCCAAACATCTTGAAAAGAATTAACAACAGGACTCATACACAATCAATTCTAAACAATCAAGACCGTTGAATGTATTAAATCCATTTTGGAAGTTTAAACCAAAATCAACTTCGGAATTTTATCTAATAAATTTATTTTCTAATAAATAAACCACTGATATTTCACGTTCCAGATTATGGAGCTTACTTGTTTGTGTAACGACTACTTGTCTGTGCATCCTCAAAGACTCATTTCTCCTCCTTTTCCAAAATATTCCTGCTTCTTCTTTTTGAACGCTCGGATTTTGAAATTTAGGTCTGTTAGTATCCGTATTACATTTTTGGAATCTTACTCCCCCATTTTCAGACATGACTACCTCTGTGTGTTTTTGCAAAATGTGCCAAAAAGTGGATCTTTTTGAATAGGAGAGCCACATATTTCCACAAGAATATGGCCTGTCTCTCCCGTGTGTGCTCGCCATGTGTTCCATAACATAGTTTTTTTGTGAAAATGAATGAGCCACATACTTCAACAAGAATATTGCTTCTCTCCAGTGTCGTGTTTTCATATGCACAGCAAATTGTATTTTTCTGTAAAAGCAAAAGCCAAATAATTTCACAAGAATATGATTCTCTCATTTTTTTGTTTCATTTTCTTATTAGAATTTTTAGAAGTCAAGGGCCCCCTGTCTGTTGCTACACTGGTTTCTTTTATAAATTAAATGTATCCTAACTGAATCTTTTTTAGTATGGGAGTATGTTCCTTTGTAAGCTGCTATTTGGTTTTCGTACAACTTGGCTTCCCTGGTATTTGTTTCAAGGTTTTTACATTTGTGAAAAGAAGAGTCACAATACTTCACAAGAATATACCTTTCTCTCCTGTGTGTTTTTCATATGCATTCTAAAGTGATTTTTGTGAAAAGGGAAGAAACTGCACATTCCACAAGGAAAATGGTTTTCTCTACAGTGTGTCTTCTCATTTGATCTAGCAAAGTTTGATCTACGTGAAAATTAGAGCCACACACTTTCACAAGAATATGGCCTCCTCCCTGTAGTTTTCTCATATGTAAATTTTGTTTTTGGTGTAAAGATAAGCTACACATTTTCACAGGCAAATTGCTCCCTGTTGTGTCTTCTCATATGCACTTGTAATATTTGATTTTCTTGAAAAGGCAAGAGCCACAACTTCAATGTGTTGCTTTTCTTACTGTGTACGTTTGCATGTGAACCAGCAAATCGGATAAGTATGTGAAAAGGGAAGACCACACATTAGACTGAACATGGTCTATTTTCTTTGTGTGTTTGCATATTTTTTGATTGTTCAATGTTCATAAATGTTGTTTCAAAAAAGTTGGTGCTAGTTAAAAGTTATACCGAATTGTTCCACTTTGTTTTAGTCCCCATACAAAGATTTTTCTCTTTTTTTTCAAATTTCAACAATTTTTATTGCTTCGAAAAGTTCCTTTTTATAGTACACATTTTTACTCTGGTGAAAAATCTTTAGCTACATATCTAGCCTTAAATTGTTCTTCATTGTTTGGTCCTAATTTACCGCATATGCCCTCTTGCCTGATTAATTTTTTTTGTTATTGAGGTACAGGGGTAAGTTCTTAAGTTCCATTTTCTTTAAGAGCATTTACTTCATCATTCATTGCTTTTTCCCATTTTAATTTTCAATAGATATGTTGCACTTAATCATAGCTTTTTGTGGATGTATTTACTCTCTCTCTCTCTCTCTCCCTCTCTCTCTCTTTCTCTCTCTCTCATACTTATATATATATATATATATATATATATATATATATATATTAATATTATATTAAACAGTTGTTGTTCTAGTTGTCCTGAATTATCTAATACTGTAATCATCCAATATATGGGGTTTATTGATTTTTTTCGTTTGGAAAGATTTTCTTCCTTATCAATTTTGTGATTCAGGACTTTTATTTTGCAAGTTCTTCCATCATTATCATTTTGTGATTCAGTGTTTTTTATATTTCCAGTTCTTCATCATTATCATTTTGTGATTCAGTGTTTTATTTTCCAGTTCTTCATCATTATCATTTTGGTGATTCAGTTGTTTTATTTTCCAGTTTCTTCATCATTATTCATTTTTGTGATTCAAGGGCTTTTATTTTTCCAGTTCTTCCATCATTATCATTTTGTGATTCAGCTGTTTCGTGAAAAATATACATCTTAATTCTTTAATTAACTTTTCTGTCTGGAAAGGTAATAAGATAGCTGGACTTGTTGGATTCATATCCACACAAAATTTCCTTTGTTGATTCCTTGGACCAATTTTGTTTTATTTTTGGATATAGGCAAAGCATGTAACTACCAAATGTATGCATATTGGTTATGTCAGGTTTTTGAGATGTAATAACCATTTTCATAGGAATTTTTTTCCAGTTTCTTATTGAAGATCTATTCTTATACTAAGGATTTGTTCTTAATTGCACTAATTCCACAAGTTTTTTTGGTAATTTACAATTCTATCAAATAAACATCTTGCCATTCAAAGAGTGTTCGCCAAATCTTTCAGCGCCGTACATTTTAGTGGTGTGGTGAATAAGGAGCTGAGAATTTCTTGTTGTTATTTATTTTTTACAAGAATATTTTTTAATTTGTACAAATAAAATTCCAGAGTATTGTTCTGTTCTTAATCTTTAATAGATCCCATAGGGTGACTATCCGCTCAACCATTTTCTGTTGCATCTGCTGCTTCCGATTTATTTTTTAAGAAAAATAAACCACTTTAATCCTGAGTTATTCATCAACGAAGGTTATTGCATATGTGTTATCATTTATTGAAATTGGGTTTCAATAGGCCCTCCCCCAAATACAATGATCAAAATCAAGGTATTTATTTGCCTTTAAATCGGCTTTTGTATTTCTTATTGGACACATTTTTCCTTGAGTACAAACTTTTGCAACTCAAATTTAATTTTTATAACTTAATTTTCATGCCTTTTTACAGCTTGCNGAGATGAATCCCCCTGTCAGCTTGGCAGTTAGGGTTCGAATCACACACAGAGCAGCTTCTGTCACTAAATCTGCTGATGAGGCATAATATGCAGAAAATGTACAAACAGAGTTGACTTTTTCTTCGATTTGTTATACGCTTTCATTTGAACAGATATCTCGCCTATTTCATTAATTATAAGATAATTAATTTTCAAATTAGGTATGACTTCAATTAAGCCATATTCTCCCAAAATAAATATATATGTGTATTGTGTGTTTTGCATGCGTGGTTTTGTATGGGTCAAATTTTTTGTATGTGTGTATGTTTGTGTATGTGTATGTGTGTGTGTTTGTATTGATCAAATTATTTTGGGGAGTGTTAGACCCTTATTCTTTGTTAGGTTATCCAACTGAGAAGGGATAACTCTGATTTAACACTGCGATTGACATGATAACCGGTTATCTTGCTTAGATTTGTCACTGGATAATAATCATGAAATTTAGAGGTGGTAATCGTTGTTGCACAGCGTTGACCATATATACCCTGATGTACAAATGTTCCTTCTTTTTATCATCTATCAACCTCTCAAAAAGTCCCAAGCCGATGGATGTGTTGCTTCGTGTGCTGCACACGACAACACATCCATCGGCCAGTTAGAAGCATGCAGTTACATATCTACGCATTGGCGACAGGGGTTTTATCCTAACATCGTTGTTGTGTCTACCGTCACAGGGACTAACCCTAGTGGAGACTCAGTGGAACTGTTGAAGGTAAAAGTTTATGTCAAACTTGTCAATCTTGCTCTGTTGGATCTCTAACTCAATGTGGAACGGTTCTACTCTACAAATGAATGGATTGATGGTGCTTTGGTGTTTTATAGAGGTGCAAAGGAGATAAAGGTAGTTGTGATAACTATCGTGGATCACACTTCTGGGTACTGTTAGCAAGGTTCTCTCAAGAATCTTGTTGAATCAATTGCTTTTTTCATTTGCCCGGAAGTCGTTCATGAATCACAAAGTGGTTTAAGGTCTGCAGAGGAACGAACGATATGATATTTTCGGCTAGGCAAGTACAAGAGAAGTGTATTGAATAAGGAGTCCTCCTGTATCAGGTTTTTATCGATTTGACAAAAGCTTTTGATACAGTCAACAGAGATGCACTTTGGACGATTGGGGTAAAGTTGGGTGCCCACCAGTATTTGTGAATATACTCAAGCGGTTGCACAATGGTATGAAAGCTAGAATTGTCATGAGTGGTAGATTGTCGGATGAAATACCAATAGATAACGGGGTTAAGCAGGGAGGTGTCTTGTCCCCAATATTATTCTCAGTATTCTTTTCTGTAATTTCTCTCATGGCATTCCGGCTTGTGGGAAAAGCGTCCTCTTGGAATTTAGAACCACAGGAAGAGTTTTGACTTGAGAAGATTTAACTTCAAGTCAAAGATATCCTATACACTTATCAGAGAGTTCCTTTATGCCGATGACGTTGACTTTCTGGTTCACACTGAGGAGGATATTCAAGATATTGTGAACCAAAGGTTCACAATATCTTGAATATGCTGCCTCGTGCTCGCTTTTAGATTAAACATAAGCTTGGCAAATAGGTTACATCCCAAAGCGATTTCGTTCAGTTCTGTCGGATGTAAAAAAAAGGTCTAAAATGAGTTGTTCTTAATTATTAAGATAAAATCACCCCAAAAGTCCAATTTTTCGCGCATAAGATTTTTGGTTCAATAATTAATCAAATAGGTTTTAAATGAGTAAATATGTAAAAATGAAGTTAGCTCCGAAATCAAATTAGCCAATGAGATTACAGATTTTATCTGGAATGTAACCGTCAGCTGATGATATCTGTGTTTACGAAATAAATAAATAAATGTGAGGCGATCCTCAAAAACAAACAAAAAACTTTACTAAACCAAACAATTTTTTTTTCTTCGGAAAAATTTCAAATATCATAATTTTCAATTACAAAGAACTGGCTTTTTAGAAAATCAGAAAAAAATGAATAGTATTTCGTATACATGTGACAACAAGTCTCACTTCTTAAAAACGTAAATGTTTATTGTTTATCTATATCCTAGAATTGCTTACACATATGAACATACACACACATACATATGTAATATAAAAAATTTGAAAACACAATTTCATAAACGAGTAATGTTGATTTCGCCTACGCGATCGAAGCAACTCGATTGTTGAAACATAAATATTTACGTTTAAATGTCTGTTAAATGGAGGGTTAGGCACCTTGACAATGTGGTTGAGGTGAATCCAATGTATGTATTATCATTTTCTGGGAGACTGCAATTTCCTATAATCTATATACTATATTGGTCTCATTAAGCCGACTTGTCTGGGGAGAAAAATTGTTACGAATGACGATTGGTAGTTTTGTATTTTGTATAATAAATAATAAATTTTACCTTATTATCAGGCTGTTGCAGTAACGTTATTCGAATTATTTGTTTTAGTGCTATTTTGTTTGTTCTTAAAAGCCAGTTCTCTTTTAATTGAAAATCATGATATTTTGAATTTTTTCTGAAGAAAGAAAATTTATTTGGTTTAGTAAGGGATTATTATGAGGTATTGTTTATTTCGCTACACACAAATAAATATTACTCGTTAATGAATTGTTTTTCAATTTTTTCATATTACATACTCTCAGATTCAATCCACTTTTTCTCACACACACATATATATATACACATATTATATATATTATTGATATAATATATGTATATATATATATATGTATGTATATATACATATATATACAAACATATGTATATATATTGATATATGTATGTATGGTGATTGCCACTTCTTCACAGAATAAGGCCATTTCTACAAGTTCGGTTGTGAGCGCGCGATAACCAGGCGTTCAGCTTTGTTTTTATTCACTGTTATACATATGAGCCTCTTCCCAGTTTCCTCTCGTGTGCGACCGTACGTGACTAAGAAACCCAGCCTTTGACAGGCAGGCCCTGCCACACATGTCACATATATAGTCCGGCTTAAATGTAGGAAATGTGTCCATGACGTTCGTCATGTGCCATTTGCATAGAGACCGCTTCAGGATGGAGTGTTCGAGCCGTTTTACCTCAAACCCCTTGCAGCTATTATAGACATTGTTTCTCCATACTGCACGATTCGTAGCTACTCTCTCCCACTCATGAACATTTATGTTGAGAGTTTTGATGTTTTTTGATAGCATCCCCAAAACGCTTTTTGGGCTTGTGCCTCGGACGCTTCCCACATTGCAGTTCTCCGTAGAACAATTGCTTCGGGAGTCTGCTGTTTTGCATTCTGGAAGATGCCCAGCCCAGCGCATCTGGTTACGTATAATGCGCATTCTATGCTGGACGTATTGGCTTGTTGCAGGACTTCAGCGTCTGACGTAAGGGATTGCCACCCTGTGTTTACTATCTTTCTGAGACATGTCTGATGAAATCTCCCAAGGCTTGATATGTCGACGATGTGTAGTCCATGTTTCCGAGAAGTACAGGAGTATAGATAAGACGATTCGTACACACTGAGGCTTCGTTCTGATGGTAATACCTCTATCCGACCATACTCGTTTTTCGGGTCACCGAAGGCTCTGCTTCCTCTCTCGATCCTTAGGGAAACTTCAAAGTTGAGTGTGCTGGAGAGTGTGCTGCCAAGATGACAAAAGAATCAACTACCTTCAATCTGGTTCCCTTAACGTAGATGTTGGTCCACATACCTTTGTCCAGGTGGTGGAGTGAGCATCACCTTCGTTTTCTCCAAACTGATGGTAAGTTCAAAGGCAGTACATGCTTCAGAGAAGTGATTCATCATTTCCTGTAGGTCTTCCTCAGTGTGGGCAATGAAATCTGCATCGTAGCATAGAGCAGCTCACGGATGAGGGTCTGGAAGGTCTTCGTCCTAGCCTTAAAACGGGCAAGATTGAAAACCTTGCCAGTGGTCCGGAATCGTATAAGGACACCGGAATCGCAGTTTTGGAAGGCGTAGGATAAAGTCATCGCAAAGTAGATAGAAAGAGTGTTGATGCAGGGATATCACCCTGCTTAACACCGTTGTTGATGGGTATTGGCTCTGAGAGGGACCCGTTAAAGTGAAAGCGTGCTTCGTGCCTGATGGAGTTGTTCAATCATCTGAACGATCCCGAAGGGCATCCGAGTTTCCTGAGAATATCCATAGCGCGGTTTTATTCACCGTGTCAAAGGCTTTTGTTAGGTCCACGAAGACCTGGTAGAGTGCTATCTGCTGTTCGATGCATTTCTCTTGAAGTTGCCGAGCGGAAAAGATCATGTCCATTGTTCCACGACCAGGTCTGAAGCCGCTTTGGCATTCTGGGATAGCCACGGGACAGATCTACTTAGTGATCCGGTTGAGCAGGAGCTTGGCAAAGACCTTGCCCACTGCCTCGAGAAGGCTTATGCCCCGGTGATTGCCACACCTTTGCCCTTGTATAGCGAGACAAGATTGCATCGACCCAGCCTGAGGTAGAGGAGCACCCAACCATACATCAGAGATAAGATGATGAACCTCCGTGGCGATCTTGTCACCACGTAGCGGAGAGCTCAACGGGTATGCCATCAAGGCCAGGTGCCTTTCCAGTATTTATTTCCTTGATTGTTACGCGGACCTCACCGATGGTGGGGTGATCCATCATCTCGTGGATAGTTTCCCTTTGAAGTAGGCTATTGATAAGGCTGTCGTCGACTACTGAGGGGTTGTGAAAGAGGTCTGTGAAGTGATCTGTCCATCGTTTCATGATGCCCCCAGTACTCTTATGGAGAAGAGACCCGTCCTTTGATTTAAGAGGAACCATTGTTGATCGTTGTGGGCCGAATGCCTGTGATTAGATGGTAGAGAGTTTTCGTGTCCTTGCTATCGTAAGCCTTCTGTATCCTCTCTGATATGTTTAAACACCACTGGTTTTAATACTTCGTAGGCTCTGTTGAAGTGACGATCGTGCACTTCTGAATGCCTGTCGTGAGGGTTCACAGTCTTTAACAGATGCACCGAGAAATTTGTGATGCAACTTGTCTTTCTCTTCCAGAGGTTTGTTGATTGTATCATTTTCATCAAACCAGTCATGATGTTTTCGTTTCTTGAGGCCAAGGACCTTGGCGCTTGTCTCATAGGCCGTTCTCTTGAAGTTATCCTATGTACGTCGACCTGCGCCCTTCGAAAGCCTTTGCAGATTCTGCCGTACATACATGTCTTTAAATTTGGATACATCGATGCGTTTAGGGACTTTCACTCCCGAGGCGCGAAACTTGCGCCTGACATGGAATTTTAGTTTACCGCACACAAGCTTGTGATCCGAGCCACACTCTGCGCCCCGCATGGCCCTTACAATGCATACATCCTGGAGGTCACGTTTGCGGGTTATGACATAATCGAGCATATGCCCATGTTTGGATCGTGGATGAATCCAGGTCGCCTTGTGAGATACTTTTGGTGAAAGAATGTGTTACAGATAACAAGTCCGAGTTCAGTACAAAACTGGAGGAGGTGGAGTCCATTTTTATTCATGTCTCCCAGTCTATACTTACCTAGAGCTATCCAGGTTCCGTAATCCTGTCCCACTCTGGCGTTAAAATCGCCAAGCAGTAGGATTTTATCAGCTTTTGCGATGGATGTTATGACTGACCTAAGACTCTGGTAGAAGGTCAGAATTACCTCTTCATCGCTATCAAGAGTGGGAGCATAGGTTGAGATAGCAGTCATAAAGCGGTTGCCTGGTAATGGGGCCCGAAAGTGTATGATCCTGTCATTAACACCGTGTGGCTGCTCGATATGTTTGACCAGTTCTGTTCGAATTGCAAAGCCCACTCCGCCAGGCCGCCTCTTCCCGATTGGCCTACCTTTCCAGAAGAAAGTGTACCCAGCCCCTAACTCTGTCAGCTGATCCTCATCGCTGAAGCGGACTTCCGAAGTGCCGCGATATCTACCCCGTATCGAGACAGTTCCTTTGCCACGATACCAGTTTGTCGTTCGGGGTTTCCTGATCCCGCGTGATCCAGGAGTGTCCGAACATTCCAGGTGGCTATTGTAAGCCTAGGTTTTTTGTTGTAGTATTTTGTTTTCATCCTGATATGTGAACGGGTATTTGTTTAAGTCACCACTTCTAGCCCCCTCTCAAATGTTTGGGTGAACAGTGCTACCCAAGAGGCTGTTCAATCACACAAACTTGCCGAGGCACGTTACTGTTTGATCACGATACAGCGACATTAGTTGGGTCTGAACCGCGTCAAGCCCGCGCCTGTTGCCATCTCCACCGCCGTTGAAATTATAGAAATATCTGCACATGTTGACATGTTGTGCGCTTGTGCGACCCGCACCGCATGCTCTCCTTCTCCAGAAACCAGTATCAGTGACAAGCCGAACAAGATGACTGAGAGGCTTTGGGGAACGCAGGTGAATGATCTGATTAGATTTACGGGTCCACCATACAAACATATGTATGTATGTATATGTGAGTGTGTATATATACATATAGATATACAAAGATGTAAATATATATACATATGATATATATATACATATATGTATGCATATATATACACATATATATATATGTATATATATATGTATGTATATATATATACATATTGTATGTCTCTCAATGTTTGAGATGAGGCTTGAAGATTAGTATTATCTGCGTTATTCTGACTATTGTTCACATCTTCATTGTTATTTGTACAACGTTTCGGCCGATATGCCCTCCGGCCTTCTTCAGGTATTTCTTGTCGGACTCAGGAATCTTTTCGGACTCGGGAACCTTCTTTTTGAACTCGGGAACTTTCTTGTCGTAATCGGGAGCCATCACGGAACTTTGAACCTAACCCTTTATTTAGTCCACGGGGTATCCTGTTCTCTTTCCGCTAACCATAGCTGGGGTAGGAGTTGTGTTAATTATTTTTCTATCTAACTGCAGGATTGACTCGGGATCCAGAGATAACTGTCACTAGAAACTGTCTTAACCTACCTTATCCACTAGGCCATGTCTCCAATTGGACAATTTAGTGTGAATTTTGGAAACTTATAAACCTAATGTCTTGTTTTTGGCTAGAATATCTACCTATTTATTTTGTACGATTTTTTACCTAGACATATTTTTTTTTCTCTCTCCTTTCTCAATCTGATCTAGCCTTCTTAATTATGGTTCCCATATTGTATTCATTACATGCTAGGTCTACTTAACAGCCCAGTACAGCCTATCATATGTGCTGATTTTTTGAGGCGTCTTCTCTTCCAATGTTCTTCTCTATCTATTATTCTAACTTCATCCCATAAGGGCAGATGGTTTCCCTTTTCATTCCATATATGGTCAGCCATACCCGACTTTTGTATTTCTCCTCGGACCACTGCTTTACGATGTTTTTCTGGTCTTACTTTCAGTGGCGGCATGTTTCACCATTGTATTCTTTGCCACAGCTGCATGGGATGGAATACACACAATTTTTGGTCATGTTGTATTCTGTTGGGGGCTTGCCTCGGACGAGATGTTTACGAAGAGTTGAGTCACTCCATAATGTTGTCCTGATGTCATAGGGATTACATATCTTTTTAATCTTTTCAAGACTGGGAAAGTATTTGTAGCTTCCTTCTAGCATCAGTGATCGCATTATGAAACTGCGTATCCAGCTGCAGTATGGACGGTACGCGACCTTATTTTCTATATATGCCCCGACCCTTCAAGCTAATGAGGAGACTGTCATGACTTTTTATGAAAACCTTCGCACTGCTATTGTCTCTACACCAGGGAGGATAAGCTGATTATACTCGGGGATTTTAATGCACATGTTGGCAGGAATTTTGAGATATGGATGCACTTGGTCATTATGGTATTGGTGGGGTAAATTCGAATGGACTGAGACTACTTGAGTTCTGTTCTGAGTTCAATTTAACCATTTGTAATACTCTTTTCCGTCATAAAATCATCCACGAAATTACTTGGACTCAGCCAAGATCAAAACATGGCCATATCTTTGACTTCATCATAACTCGCCGCCGTTATATTAGTGATGTCTGTAATGTGCGTGTTATGCGTAGTGCA
This sequence comes from Doryteuthis pealeii, assembly GCA_023376005.1. Classification (NCBI taxonomy): domain Eukaryota; kingdom Metazoa; phylum Mollusca; class Cephalopoda; order Myopsida; family Loliginidae; genus Doryteuthis; species Doryteuthis pealeii. The sequence continues at coordinate 4,789,917 of CM042177.1, forward strand.
GATTGCGACACAGATCATAGTTTAGTGCGAGGTAAACTTAAACTTCGTGTTCGAAAAAAG
>CM042177.1:4794976-4862476 GCA_023376005.1 Doryteuthis pealeii
ACTTAACAAACCGTCATCCCGTTATATTTTATATGTTTTATTGTATATATATATATATATATATATATATATATATATATATATATATATATATATATATATATATATATCCTTCTAGACTGGTTGCCATACCAAATTTAGATATCCCCCATTTTAAAAATGTTAACACTTTGACCTTTCTTCTGTTAAATAAAAACGAAATCAAACGTTAATAATGCAACTTTTCAATCAGCTTAATTAAGCCTAAAAGAGGTGGGGTATTAAAAAAAACCTTGGAGACATATACAACAAACTCCTAAACTTTGTTATTTAAAAATTATTTTAATTCAGTCAAAATTTCATTATAGTCATTTTCTGACTGGATCAAGATGAGCTCCCTAATTCGTTCAATGAATCTACTAAAACTTGATGTTATTTATTCTTAATATATCATCATTTATTTCCATCTTCCTATTATTTTTATTCTCCTATCATTTTGATTTGCTTTAAATAGGGATACTAATTTTTTTCGCCTGCTTTTCATTTTAAAAACGATTATTTAATTTATTTTTAAAAACGATTATTTAAGGTCAAACTTTGTCTAAGTCGAAAAGTAGTAACATTATGAGCATCAGTAAATAAAAAAAAATTAAAAAAAGCAAAATAATATTACACATGTAATTTATTTTTAATACATTTAAAACTATTTTTGCGGTCAATTTTGATCAAATATATCTTAAGGTAGTCGCTGTAAAATCCGTGTTTACAAAATGAATTTAACACTCACAACTGGAATAAAATGAACAAAAATCAGAGAATTGTTAGATTTAATGAAATTTTCAGTATTGATGTATCAATGAATGAATTTCATAATGTATCAGTTATTTTATTTCAAAACTATCTGATTTAATTAGGTATTTCTGCTGTGATAAATTAATATATAAAATTCATTTAAAATATGAGCATCATGATTTTAAGTTCAAAATGTCATATTATCAGATTCTAAAAAAACATTTAAAAGTTTTGTTCACTGATCATTTATAAGTTATTCTATGCAGGGATGGGCACAATTTTTTTATTTTTATTAAAGGCCAAAACATTTTTTACTAAACGGTCCAGCAAATTCTTTTAATTATATTTAACAAATTATATTTATAATATTCTTCTATTTTGTACTATAATTTGACCTGTTATCCAAATTAATTAGAAAAGTCATAATTTAGTTAATTATTATTATAACTAGAAAATTAAAAAGTTGTTTTATTTTTAATAGATTCATTAAACCGTAATGAAATTTTAAAAAAATGTTTTTTAAATAAAAAATAGAATTTATATAAATCAAAAATTAATATTGATATGAAAATATTCAAATTAATAGCCTTACACTTAATTTTTGTTTATCTATAAAAATAGGGACGTCCAGAAAGTGGGAATAATATTTTTTTTAATATTTTCAAACTATTACCAAAAATCAGGAAATTATCCGATTTTAATGAAATTTTCACCAAATTATTCAGTAATGACTTAATTCTGTAATTCAGAATATAGGGGTGGGGGGCATTTTATCAATTTTGAAAGAACTTATGAGAAAATCATGCGTTTTTCTATATATGTATATAAATTTTCACGAAAAACTATGGGGGTTTTTCACGGGGCCTGGGTAAGCATTAACAGAACTGAAATTAATCATTATTACACCAAATCATTGGTTTTGCTCCATGTAAATTAAAATCAACAGTCATTGTAATTTTTGCAGAAATTGTAGAAATTATGCGAATCATGTAGAAATTATCTGTTTTACAGTCATTAAAACAACGTAATTTTGCTGTATTATGAAGAAAAAGGATTTTTAAAAATCATGTAGAAATTATTTACACGTAAAACAACGTAATTTTTGCAATCGAAATTTTTGCTGTATTAAAAAGGATTTTTAAAAATCATGTAGAAATTATCTGTTTTACAGTCATTAAAACAGGAGAATTTTATAAATTAAAATCTGTAACTATCAAACGTATTTTTCCTTTTTTTTCCTCTTGAAAGTGTTGGGAACAATCTTGTTTTATTCTCTATGACACAAATTGCTACTATGTTAGTTTTCATAAATTTATCTTTTGTGATTGTGGTTAAAATTGGTTTTATTTATGGAAGAGTATGGGGGGGGGGGAGAAATCCTGATTTTTGCTTCCTATTATTTTTAGTAATTCCTAATTGGATAGAGGTGAAATATTCAAATCACTTACAATCGCTCAATGAATATTTTAAATTCAAAAATCATTTTCCTTTTTTCAATGAGCTCTATAAATAAAACTAACTTTTATATATATTATTAGTGTGTGTGTGTGTGTGTGTGTGTGTGTGAAAATAATTAGATGGTAATTTGTTGCATAAAAAGTCGTCGTCGGGGCGGCCTAATGTCGGTATCAGCCAAGCAGCGAGGGAGTCTGTCCTCTTTTCACTAGCGCTAGACCAAGGAGATTATTTTAGCGTCTGAGGTGGAGCGCCACACCTATCATCAGCTCCTTACTTTACCGCACAGATCCCTGTGCTACTCATACGCTGAGTTGGCGAGGCCGGGTATCGAACTAGGAACCTTGTGGTTTACTAGCCGAACTCTCAACCGACTGAGCTAACCCGGCCCTCGCTAACATAATTACTCACAGTCGCTAAATGAATACGTTAAATTCAAAAATCATTTCCCTTTTTTTTTCAATGAGCTCTATAAGTAAAAATTTATATACATTACACCAAATAAAAGGGACCGGTTAGCTCAGTCCGTAGAGCGTTCGGCTAGAAACCACGAGGTTCCTAGTTCGATACCGGTCCTCGCCAACTCAGCGTATGAGTAGCACATGGATCTGTGCGGTAAAGTAAGGAGCTGATGGTAGGTGTGGCGCTCCACCTCAGACGCCAACAACAATCTCCTTGGTCTAGCGCTATTGAAAAGAGGATAGACTCTCTCGCTGACTGGCTGATACCGACTTTAGACCGCCCCGACGACTTTTTTTTTACAGCAAATAAAAAAGTAAAAATTTAAGTGTGCATTTCTAGTTATAAAACATTCGTTTGCGCTTTTCAAGTAATAAAAAAGATTTTGCAATAATTATCATGTGCGGCCCTCATGACATACATTTGTAAACCATGCAGTCCTAAGGGGCTACTAAGATTGACATGCCTTGTGTAGAAGATATCAGCAGCTCATTAGATTTTCAGAATGTTCGGTGTTGTTCAACTAATCTGTTTATTTTTGGCTATCAGTCTATGTAAGGTTGCTAGTATAATTGACAGTCTTGGTAGATATTTATGGTAATAATTTATCATATCTAAATATGATATCAATCTATTGATCTTTTGAGGTATTTCTACTTCCTGAATTGCTCGTACATTCACTTTAACTCATGTGACTTCTTCTTTGGTAAACATTACGCTACCTTTACTACCATGAACACACATTTTTTCCTGCTTCAAATCCACATTTTAATGTTGTTTCAATACGTCTTCCAAGTTCCATAGATGTTCTGTATCATTTCTGACACTGACCAGAATGTCATCAAGTCTCACCGTCCCAAATCCATTCACAGCCAGCAAATATTCCATGTCTCGTTGAAAAAAATTCCTCGGCTAAAGGAAATTCCATAAAGTAATCTCGTACACATAAATAGTTTCCTAAATGTATTTATTGTTGTATACTTACATCTTTCTTCATCCAGTAACTGTTGGTGGTAGGCGTGACGTAAGTCTAGTTTGGTAAACTTTTGATCCCCTCCAATTCTGACTAGGAAGTCTTCTATTTTGGGGGGTAGGGTAGTTATCCAGCTTTGAGGCTTGATTTACCGTGACTTTGTAGACTTCATATATTCAAATGTTTCCATCCGTCTTTACTAATAGGTACAATGAGTGAATCCCACTCAGAATGTATTACAAAAACTATTACATCGACTGTTTGTAATCACTCCATTTTCATGAACGTTGCAGTGCGTAGACTAATGGTTAAATACCTTGGTTTTCCGCCATCAGATACTTGGATGTGGGCCTTCATCCTTTTCATAGTTCACAGTTCTTCACGGAATACCTTAGGATATTGGTCTGTCATGCATTGCCATAGTTTACCATTTCCTTCTTCTTACATCTGGGTCTATTCACATTTTATGATATTCAACAAGTTTTTACCCAGTAAATCAGGACCTTTGCGTTCGGCTACTTTTGTGAGTAACTTATAATGTTGACCCTGATAATCAATTTTAATGAGTTTGCAGATTAAAGGTAAATTTCATAGCATCTTCGCACTTCTTTAAATGCTACTTTTAAAAACCTAATGGAGAAATCTCATGTGGTTAGCAAGCTAGATGAAGAGGCCATTAGTAGTCAATACAATTGTCACTTCGTGATCCAAATTTCTGACCATGTGTCACGTGTCAGCTAAGCTTAGTAAACAAATATTATGAAAACTGCACAGATACTACTCTTTCATCCTAACTAGAAATGATCATCTATACTATGCTAACAGGAATATGGTTATTTTGTCACGATGGTGACATCCATTGAAAAGTTTCTTAATATATACTAGCAAATATATGCACCCTCCGTAGGGTGCAAGTATTAAAGTTTTAATCTAATAAAATATCATGTTAAATTAGAAAGGCTAATGAAACTGAATAAGAATGCAAATAAAAAGATTTGAAACAGACGGGGGTATGATTGAAAAATAGAACAACTTTGAAACTAACTCTTCCATCATTTTCCATCACTCCCATCTTTCATTGGTAACTTTTCCTAATTTAACTATTTAGTTAAAATAGAAAGTAAAGAATTATATTAGTAATTTCTTGTTAATGGATTTCTTTAAAGATTTATCCCTGAGATTTTTGCTCATATTCATTAAGATAAACCCAAACAATTAGAAATCAATAATACTAAGCATATATTTATTAAAATCAAATTTTAAAGATCAATATGCAAATTAGCCTTCCCTTTCACTCTGTAATCCGCTATTTTGTTGTATATATAAATACAATTACATGTTATTAGTATGTAGATATGGTCAACAGTCTTAATGATGTAAAACAATTTTATTAATAATTGAGGTTTAAATAAAAATAAAATCATGGAGAATGTGATGTAAATAACAAAGGAAATTGTGACTTGAGTAGTGATATAGTTTCGGTTACAGACAGACAAACACACAATCTCCATTATAATAAGAAGATATATATATATGTTTAGTGATTGTGGTTAAAATTGATTTATGAAAGAGATTTTTAGGGGGAGGGGGTGAAATACTAATTTTTGCTTCTTATTGTTTTTAGTAGTATAGTAATTCCTAATTTGGTACAGATTAAAATATCCTAATTACCCAACAATCGCTCAATGAATATTTAAAATTCAAAAATTATTTTCCTTTTTTCAATGAGCTCTAAAAAAAAACTTTTATAAATATATAAGTGTGTGTGTGTGTGTGTGTGTGTGTGTGTGTGTGTGTGTGTGTGTGTGTGTGTGTGTGTGTGTGTGTGTGTGAAAATAATTAGATGGTAATTTGTTGCATAGTCAAAGTAATTCAGTCTCTAAAATAATTGTTAGCATTTAATATAAAGATTATGTCAGAAGAAATTCTTGCGTCGAGAAATGAGAATTATTACAAGGGAGATAATAGTAAAAATATTTATGAGTAGTTACTTCCCTTGTTTACAGAATATTCCCTACAATTTGATGGCGATACACCACACTTACATTTTTTAAATAAGTATATATATATATATATATATATATATATATATATATATATATATATATATATATATATGTGTGTGTTGTGTTTGTGTGTGTGTGTGTGTGTGTGTGTGCGTGTGTGGCGACTCCAGGGATCGGGTCGGCTTGATTAAGCAACATTCATGTATATCTATCAAAGCTACAAAGATCTTTCGTAATGCGTTGTTTTCTTTCTTGATTTATTTGGAACCAAAATTAATTGTTTTATTTCTGTGTCTCAAAATATTCCCTGAAATATATTTCATTGACATTGTTCATAATAAAGAAGAAAGAAATGAAAAAAAAAAAAGAAAGAAAGAAAGTAAAAAAAAAGAATGAAATTAAATGAACGTTGCTAGTCGGGATTGGGAGATTGGAGACATACTTAGGCAATAATCTATTCCTTGTTTTAATTTCATAGAAAGAATATTTTTAAAATAATGACTTGTATGTTTTTGTCTTGGCTCGCCCAGATTTGAATCCCACATGAGCTGTAGGGGAGCCATATGCCTCGTTGATAACCTCTGGTATAATTTGTTAAAGATTGTAATGAGTGCCGACAAATATTGATCACCTAAAGTCCACACACACACACACACACACATATATATATATATATGAAAAGAAAATATTTTAAAAATATAACAAACACAGGATGTTACGATCAGGAAACAATTTTTAGTGTCAATACTTAAGCATTTCGGTATTTCTACGAGGTTTTTATTCCAACATATTAAAATTCTATATTAATCAATCCTCGCCAAATATGAATATTTTAGAATTTCTGCCACCAGGTACGTTTTATTTTAAGAATATACTTAAAGTTCTCTACATACCAAATCTAGAAATAATAAAAATTAGGAGATCAAATGAAATATATTGAATACTTCTTTAATTTAAGAGCAAAAAAAAAAAATGACCCCAATAAAATTTATTTTGATGTGAAAATTAAATTTAATAACAAAATTTTACATCGAAGTATTTTTACACATTCGCATAACATTCTTCCAGTGTCTAAATCTTGAAATGTTTTAATGTTTTTGTTTTTTGAAATATATTTCAACGTTAATCTGTTGCATTTTTTTAAAATACTTATGAAATAATCATATTATTTAGTCATCATCATAATATTTCATCTTGAAACAGTGAAGAATTAACACAGATTCTAACACAATCAACTCTGAACTATCAAGTTTTACAAGGGAGATAAAAAATAAGATATTTGATAGTAGTTACTTCCCTTGTTTAAAAAGCATCCAAATATATATATATATATATATATATATAGAGAGAGAGAGAGAGAGAGAGAGAGAGAGAGAGGAGGAGAGAGAAAGGTATATATAGATTGCGTATATATATATATATATATTTATATATATATATATATATATATATATATATATATATATATTGCGTATATATATATATATATATGAATTACGTATATATATATATATATATATATATATATATATATATATATATATATATATATATATATATATATATATATATATATATATATATATATATATATATATATATATATATATATTAGGTATAGGCAAACACAGCCTCAGAGTCATTTTTTACCAAATGACTTTAGCCCCGCCTACAGAAAATAATTTACCAAAAATCAGGGAATTATCGGATTTTAATGAAATTTTCAGTGTTTATGTATCAATGAACGATCTTTATAATGCATTACTTATTTTATTTCAAAACTTTCTCATTTTTTTCAGGTCACTTAATTTTGACCCCCCCTTATGTTGGGGGCGTAAAATGTTTTGCAAGTTGATCATTCTTCGATACTAATTATAGTATAAATAATGAGATAAAAGACCGAAGTTATGAATAGAAACAAAAAAAAAAATTTACGGTTGCTCTTCTATGAGAAAATAAGTATTAATTATCGAAAAATAAAATGTAAAAAAAAAATATAAAATAATTTTTTAGTAGATTTCTTTTTTAGTCATTTCCATAATTATTTAATTGACTATTATCTTATTAAAAAAAAATTATACATCGATATTTTTTCTGCGAAAATAGAATTTTTCTTCAAAACTTATTACTTCATGAGTATAAATTAAGGTTAAAAATTAAGGTTAAATTAAATAGATATTTATTTCTAGAGACTAAAAATATAACATGTTAAACCTAATATCAAGACTTACATATTTTAAAACAATTAAATTGATTTTCAATATAATAAACATAATGTTAGAATATTAATTGTATGGAAGACAATTAAAATCAAATACATAAAATATGAAATATATCTTCCTCTATTAGGAAGAGTTATTTTTTGTGTCAGTAATTTAATCGAAAGATTCAATATCTAATAAGTTAAGGTAAGTTCAATTCATTATTACTATTTTTAATTCAATTATTCGGACTTTTATTTTTATACAAATAAAAAAAGTTTTTTTTATTTATACTGTAATTAAAAACCGAACGCTGACCAACCCGCAGAGATTTTACGCCCACAGAGTAAGTGGGGGGGGGGTCAAAATTAAGTGCCCTGAAACAAAATAAAAGTTTTGAAAAAGTTCATTCATTGATTAATCAACACTGAAAATTTCATTAAAATCCGATAATTCCCTGATTTTTGGTAAATTATTTTCTGTGGGGGGGGGTGCTAAATTCATTTAGTCCCAAAACGGATTTTACTTCAAACAAGACAAAAAAGTTTAAAATATTATGGTCATTACGGAATTCCATAGAATTCCATAATATAAAGAGAAATAATTATCCAAATTTTATTTTCAACCGGAAGTAATAATATAAACTCAACGTAACTTTTTGTTGAAATTCGGACGATTTTTAATGTATAAAATGTATTATAAATAAATTGCATATTGTAATAATATTTTTCTTTTTTAATGATGGTCATTATGTTACTAATTATCGATTTAGACAAAGTTTGACCGTAAATAATAGATTTAATTATTTTTAATTCGCTTTTAAGACGAATTTTTTGCCTATAGCTAATAATATATAATATATATATATATATATATATATATATATATATTATTATTATTATTATTATTATTATTATTATTATACTAATGCTGAGCTAATCCAACTTTGCCACCTAAAGGCTTTTTTTCTATGTATACTAATGATATAAAAAGCATCTCAAAATATTATCTAATCATAAACCTAATCAATGTTTGAAAAAAATACCACTTCATATGATTATAATTATCGTAATTTACAATTAAGTCAAAGACCGACCAATCTCTGTCATAAGTATAGTTTATTTCTCTCCCCCTCTCTCAATACATGTAGAATGGAGGATAGAATGTGGAGAGAAAAACATTACTGGGCTTGAAAAAAATTACTTGTAGCTGCGGCTGACTGATTTTATCCTCTCTCTCTCTCTCTCTCTCTATATATATATATATATATATATATATATATATATATATATATATATATATATATCTTTATTATCTACATAAATTTATCGAGGAAAGGTAAACATGTTGAGCCTAAAATGCTTTTTTGACAAAATTACTTTAGCTCCCCCGACAGAAAATATTTTACCAAAAATCAGGAAATTATCGGATTTACTGAAATTTTCAGTTTTTATTTATCAATGAATGATCTTTATAATGAATTATTTATTTTATTTCAAAACATTCTCTTTTTCTTTTTTTTTTTCATGTCACTTAATTTTGACCCCCGCTCAATGTTATGTTGGGGGCGTAACATTTTTGCCAGTTGGTCATTTTCTGTACTAATTACAGTATAAATAAAGAGATAAAAGACCGAAGTTATGAATAGAAACAACAACAAAAAAATTACGCTGGCTTTTCTATAAGAAAATAAGTACCGAAAATCGAAAAATAAAATGTAAAAAAACAATACATAATTAATTTTTTGGAGATTTCTTTTTTACTCATTTCGATAATTATTTAATTATCTTATAAAAGAAAAACATATACATCGCAATTTTTTTTCTGCTTAAAAAGGGGGCTAAATTTTCAATAGAGTTTTTCTTCATTACTTTTTGTATCTGAAATAAGGTTTGCATAAAATAGATATTTATTTCTAGAAACTAGAAATATAACATTTTAGAGTTAACATCAGGGTCTTCATCTTTTAAATGAATTTTATATACTAATTATTCATAGCAAAAATACTAAAGTTTTGAAATAAAATAACTGATGTGTTATAAAATTCATTTATTGATAAATCAATACTGAAAATTTCATTAAAATCGGATGATTCCCTGATTTTTGGTAATTTTTTTTTTTTTTTTGCAATCGCGAATTTTACATTAAATTTTTTTAAAAGCTATTTTACGCTATTTTCAGACCGAAAGCGATAGAAATTGACCGAAAAATCGTTTTAAATGTTTGTTTTTTTAAATTGTATATGTAATGATATTTTTCTTTTTTCAATGATGGTCATTATCTTACTACTTATCGTTTTATTTAATAATTGATTTAATTAATTTTAATTCGTTTTTAAAACAAAAGATCTGTCGTGAGCAGACGAATTATGGGCAATCCCACTATTATCTTATAAAAGAAAAAATATACATTGATATTTGTTCTGTTCAAAAGGAAGGGGTCCTAAATGTTCAATATAGTGTTTCTAAAAAAATTATTAGATAATAATAAACTAAAATAGTTATTAAATAGATATTTGTTTTTAGAATCTAAAAATAGGAAAATTGAAACTTAAAATTAGGCGTTTCATATTATAAATGAATTCTAAATATTAATTTACCTTAGCAGAAATACCTAATTAAGTCAGGAAGTTTTGAAATAAAATAACTGATGCATTATAAAATGCATTTATTGATAAATCTACCCTGAAAATTTCATTAAAATTGGAAAATTCCCTGGTTTTATTTTACATTATTATGATTTTTTAACAATATAACCCGAGCTCAATGGGTGACCCAGCGGGTCACGTATTTTCTAGTATATATATATATATATATATATATATATATATATATATATATATATATATATATGTGTGTGTGTGTGTGTGAATTACGTATACATATATATATATATATATATATATATATATATATATATGAATTATGTACATAAATAACACACACACACATAACTCACACACATACACACGCATACACACACACACACACACACACACACATATATATATATATATATATATATATATATATACATCAAAACATATATATATATATATATATATATATATATATATATATATATATATATATATGTTTGATGTAAAGATCATATTTAATGACAAAAGTATACATTGAAATACAGTATTATTACACATTCGCAGAACATTCTTCCAGTATCTAACACTTCCAATATTTTAATGTATTTTTTCTTTTCTGAAATACTTCAAACATCTGAAGAATTAACACAGACTCTACCACAATCAATTCTAAACAATCAAGACCGTGATGTATTACAATCCATTTTGAAGTTAAACCAAATCAACTTCGGAAATTTTTCTAATAAATTATTTTCTAATAAATAAACCACTGATATTTCACTTCCAGATTATGGAGCTTACTTGTTTGTGTAACGACTACTTGTCTGTGATCCTCAAAACTCACTTCTCCTCCTTCTTCCAAAAATTCCTGCTTCTTACTTTTTGACGCTCGATTTTGAATTTAGCGTCTGTTAGTTCCGTTATTACATTTTTGGAATTCTTACTCCCCCCTATTTCAGACATGACTACTCTGTGTGTTTTTGCAAATGTGCCAAAAAGTGGATCTTTTTGAATAGGACGAGCCACATATTTCACAAGAATATGCCTTCTCTCCCGTGTGTGCTCGCATGTGTTCCCTCAAATTAGTTTTTTTGTGAAAATGATGAGCCACATACTTCACAAGAATATTGCTTCTCTCCAGTGTGTGTTTTCATATGCACCAGCAAATTGTATTTTTGTGAAAAGCAAAAGCCAAATATTTCACAAGAATATGACTTCTCTCATTTTTTGTTTCATTTTCTTATTAGAATTTTTAGAAGTCAAGGGGCCCCTGTCCTGTTGCTAACACTTGGTTTCTTTATAAATAACATTTGTATCCTAATGATCTTTTTAGGATGGAGCATGTTCCTTTGATAGCTGCTATTTGTATTTCGTAGCAACTTGGCTTCCCTGGTATTGTTTCAAGGTTTTACATTTGTGAAAAGGAAGAGTCACATACTTCACAAGAATATAGCTTCTCTCCTGTGTGTTTTTTCATATGCATTCGTAAAGTTGATTTTTGTGAAAAGGAAGAACTGCACACTTCACAAGAAAATGGTTTCTCTACAGTGTGTCTTCTCATATGATCTAGCAAAGTTGATCTACGTGAAAAGTTAGAGCCACACACTTCACAAGAATATGGCCTCTCTCCCGTATGTTTTCTCATATGTAAATTTGTTTTTGTGTAAAGGATAAGCTACACATTTCACAGGAAAATTGCTTCCCTGCTGTGTGTCTTCTCATATGCACTTGTAAATTTGATTTTCTTGAAAAGGAAGAGCCACACACTTCACAATGGTGTTGCTTTTCTACTGTGTACGTTTGCATGTGAACCAGCAAATCGGATAGTTGTGAAAAGGGAGACCCACAAACATTAGACGAACATGGTCTATTTTCTTTGTGTGTTTGCATATTTTTTGATTGTTCAATGTTCATAATGATTGTTCAAAAAGTTGTGGCTAGTTAAAAAGTGTATACCGAATTGTTCCACTTTGTTTTAGTCCATACAAAGATTTTTCTCTTTTTTTTTTCAAATTTGCAAACAATTTTTTGTCGAAAAAGTCTTTTTATAGTACACAATTTTACCTGTGAAAATCCTTTAGCTACATATCTAGCCTTAAATTGTTCTTCATTGTTTGGTCCTAATTTTACCGCATATGCCCATCTGCCTCGAATAATTTTTTTTGTTTTGAGGTACAGGGGTAAGTTCATAAGTTCCATTTTCTTTAAGAGCATTTACTTCATCATTCATTGCTTTTTCCCATTTTAATTTTTCAATAGATATGTTGGCTTAATCATAGCTTTGTGGAATGTTATTTACTCTCTCTCTCTCTCTCTCCCTCTCTCTCTCTCTCTCTCTCTCTCTCTCTATATATATATAATATATATATATATATATATATATATATATATATATATAGAACAGTTTGTTGTGTCTAAGTTGTCTGAATTATCTAATATGTAATCATCCAAATATATGGGTTTATTGATTTTTCGTTTGGAAAGATTTTCTTCTTTATCAATTTTGTGATTCAGGACTTTTATTTGCCAGTTCTTCATCATTATCATTTTGTGATTCAGTGTTTTTTATTTTCCAGTTCTTCATCATTATCATTTTGTGATTCAGTGTTTTTATTTTCCAGTTCTTCATCATTATCATTTTGTGATTCAGTGTTTTTATTTTCCAGTTCTTCATCATTATCATTTTGTGATTCAGGGCTTTTATTTTCCAGTTCTTCATCATTATCATTTTGTGATTCAGTGTTTCGTGAAAAAATATACATCTTATTCTTTTAATTACTTTTCTGTCTGGAAAGTAAATAAGATAAGCTGGACTTGTTGGATCATATCCAACAAAAATTCCTTGTTGACTCCTTGGATCCAATTTTGTTTTATTTTGGATATAGGCAAAGCATGTACTACCAAATGTATGCATATTGCTTATGTCAGGTTTTTGAGATGTAAACATTTCATAGGAAGTTTTTTCCAGTTCTTCTATTGAAGCATCTATTTCTTATATAAGCTGATGTTCTAATTGCATAATTCCACAAGTTTTTTGGTAATTTAAATTCTATCAATAAACATCTTGCCATTTCAAAGAGTGTTCGCCAAGATCTTTCAGCCGTACCATTTTGGTGTGGTGAATAAGGAGCTGAGAATTCTTGTTTTATTTTATTTTTTACAAGAATATTTTTTAATTTTGTACAAATAAATTCAAGAGCATTGTCTGTTCTTAATCTTTTAATAGATCCATAGGGTGACATATCCGCTAAACATTTTTCTGTTGCATCTGCTGCTTCCGATTTATTTTTTAAGAAAATAAACCACTATTAATCCTGAGTATTCATCAACGAAGGTTATTGCATATTGTGTATCATTTATTGAAATTGGTTCAATAGGCCCTCCCAAATCACAATGAATCAAATCAAGTATTTTATTTGCCTTTAAATCGGCTTTTGTATTTCTGTATTGACACATTTTTCCTTGAGTACAAATTTTGCAATCAAATTTATTTTTATAACTTATTTTCATGCCTTTTACAGCTTGCTCTAATTTTAAAACATCTTCTTTTTTACAATGTCCAAGAATACTATGCCATTCTTAAAGTATGAGTTCGTATAGTTTTTACATTATCTAGGAAATATAACTTTCCTTGTTTTTTAATATTGCATACACATCCATTAGGTGTCTTGAGTTTGCGCCACTTTTGTCAAAATGGAGGGAAGCACCATTTTGGGTCGCTTACTGTACCGACAAAAATATTTTGTTTATAGGATGGAATATATAATGCATTTTTTAATGTTGTTTCATGAGTATTGCCTTTATCTTTTATTAAAAATTTTGCATCGCTTTTTGCATGTACCAAACCTGTGGTTCGGGTACCGTCAGCAAGTTCAATGGTATGTTGCGATGCATTAAAATCTTCATTGAAACGAACAAATTTCGTCTTATCTGTAATTATATGTACCGTAGCTCCACAATCCACTAGTAAATTAAATGGATCTTCAAAGGATTTTTTAAAAGTACTTACAGTGAAAAGAAATGATTTTTTTTTTCATCTGTGTCTTTCAGTGAGTTGACTGTATTTTATTTTATTTTATTTCGGCAATACTTTGTGTCGTGAGTATTTTTTCTGCAATGTTCACTCCATCTTTTTTTAAATTTTGGCGCGTTTTGCATTCGGAATTTCGGTGCCCCAGCTTCTGGCAATTGAAACATCGTATGTTTCTCCTATCATTTTGTTGAACATTAATTTTCATGGAGTAATCTTCTCGTGGTCTATTTGTTCTGCATTTTTCAGTCTCTTCGTAGCTTCTGAGTGCTGATTTGAATTTCAATTCGTCCTTTCTCTGTGTTATCACAGTCGAAAAGGGTTTAAAATCGCTAGGTAATCCCTTTAGAATCATAGCTATCAACAAGCTATCAGATATGCTTTCGCCGATTGAGTTTAACAACGAAGCGGCATTCTCGCCTCTTAGCATGTAATCCGTGACATTTTCGTGTTCTGACATTTTTTAATGATGTCAATTCCGTATATAGAGAAATTATCCTGGGTTTACTGCTTTCAACATAATGTTCTCTCAATATTTCCATTACCAATCTTCAATTATTTCTGGCATCTCTAATAATTAGAGTAAGACTTCTATCATCGAGTAATTGAATCATCAGAGCAAAAACTTCAGCATGTTTTATCTGGGTCGATATCGTCTGTCTCGGATTCTATAATATGTGCCAGCTTCTGGAGTCGTAAGTAGGAAACAAATTTAATTTCCCATAACTGAAATTGTTCAGGATTTCCATCAAAGTAAATTCTATTTTTATAACTGGGCCCATAACCTGTTGAGGTTGAATAGTCAGAGTGCATAATGGAAAACAATGCGTGAAAAAACAGAATTTACAATAGGTAAATGTTAAGGTGGGGAGATGGACACACACGAGGTAGATTCAACAAAGGTTTATTACGAACTGATTAGTTTTACAGAAAGTTAAATCAAGCGGGAACAAATCTTGGACGGAAGTATGCGGAGTTTAAGCTCCTGCTGATGTCACATTAAATATATTTATTAATAGAAATATGAGCTTATAAACATATCTTAACAAGATAGATAAACAATAGGTAACACCTATTTTACCCCGTGAAATCCCCCCCCCATATTTAACACAAGGAAACTTGCAGAAAAATTAATATTTTCTTGAAAAAAAATTTTCCATTCGATATTTTCGACATGTAAATGTATTTGGAGGAGGTCGCTTCTTTTTTTGTCGTAATTCTTATAGATAGATAAACAAACAAAATGATATAGATAGATATGAACAAATGGAGATAGATAGATAGATAAACAAACAAAATGATATAGATAGATATGAACAAATGGAGATAGATAGATAGATAGATAGATAAACAAATAAAATGATATAGATAGATATGAACAAATGGAGATAGATAAATAGATAAACAAACAAAATCTATATCATTTTGTTTGTTTATCTATCTATCTATTTATCTATCTCTCTCCATTTGTTCATATCTATCTATATCATTTTATTTGTTTATCTATCTATAAGAATTACGACAAAAAAAGAAGCGACCCCCTCCAAATATATTTACTTGTCGAAAATATCTATCCATCTCAGTCTGTTCAAAACTATCTAAACAAGAAATATGACAAATTTCTATAAATAAACAAGAATTACGACAAATTACGATAATAAGAATTACGACAAAGAAAGGAAAATAAGAATTACGACAAAAAAAGAAAAATAAGAGGTAATTTATGAGTTTGTTTAATGTTTTTTCTTTCGGATGGAAATTTTTTTTTTCAAGAAAATATTAATTTTTCTGCAAGTTTCATTGTGTTAAATATACAGGGGGGATGTAAATTTCACGGGGTAAAATAGGTGTTACCTATTGTTTATCTATCTATCTTATCGGGATTAGCGCCGAGAAGCACCAATACCAACATTGGGGATATCTTCTAGCTCCAAATTACGGGTAAATTCGTTTTGTAAATATACCGGGGAAAATCTCCTAGTTCCGATATACAAGTGAATAAACCTTTTCAAGTACAAAGGGAAGATCATTTCAAGGGGGCGGGAAATATGCAGATTCAAATCGGATGCTGAATGAAAGAAAAACACGATAGCAAATACTAAAGTTCAACAATTTTAATGTAACAAATAAAATAGGTAGAAGAAAGAAGAAGGGATAATTGTCAATTTGATAGAGGGTGGCGTAGTAACTAATAGATAGAGAGAGATTTAGTTGTTTGCAAAAAACGATTGTTTTGCGGGCGACTTATCTGTGAGCCCGGTAGCAAGTGTTCATTTTGTCGTAATTTCGCAGTTCTTTGAATCGTAGAAGGGTCGAAGTTGAATAGTCTTGTGTTGTCTGTAGAGTTGAATTTCGTTGACTTAGTAGATCTTTGTAGAGTTCTTGGTTGTAGAAGATTTAACTTGTGGAGTTCTTTGGTTGTTGATTTCGTATTACAATAAGGTAGCGTATGCTACAAATTTCCCTATGGTTCTTGCATTAATTTAAGTTCTTGGGTTGTTGAATTTCGAGTGAGTGCCGGTTTGTCCTTTTTTCATTCTTGAGGGAGTTAGACTCTAATTCCTCAAGGCGTGGTTGATTTTCATAACCCAGTGTGGTAGCGAAAAGCTACGAAGTTCCACTCTGGTCACAGTCTTGCTCGACACTGAGGTTTCAAAGGCGAAATTCTCCCTTGCCCTAATCCGTGACGTCACATTTCTCTGTGTAAGCCTGGCCCTTCCTTTTTTTTCAAGCCTACGTGATGAAGGAACAAGTATAGTGGGAGTTGTTCGCTTGGGTCAAATACTGGGACGAAGCAGCAACCGTGACGTCATGGGCTTTTCGGAAGATTCTTCATATTTTTAATTTTAATTTTTATTTTTATAACATAAATTTTGATAATCTATCTATCTCAGTCTATTCAAAACTATCCATCTTCATATCTATCTATCTATCTATCTATCTATCTATCAAATACTAAGATTTTCTTTTATTACGATAAATTACGATAAACAAGAATTACGACAAATTACGATAAATAAACAAGAATTATGAAAAATTACGATAAATAAACCAGAATTACGACAAATTTCTATAAATAAACAAGAATTAAGACAAAAAAGAGAACCCCCCCCCCCGTCACTAAAATACATTTAACGCCCTAAGTTGGTTGTTTTCTTTCAAATAACACCGATGTGGCACCGAAGCTTGGGGTCGTTATTTTAAAATTCACCGGGCAGCAATTTCGGAGGCAGGGGACCGGGACGCACTTCCTCATAAATTACCGAATTTCGAACGATGTACAAAAAATGTCATCTCTCTTTATGATATAATTTAAAGTTAAACTTATTAAAGTTTAGATTTAAATAATATTTAAAAAAACGGTGACGTTTGTTTTAAATGAAAACAAAATATCTAAATGTTTATACGTGCTTTGTTTTTTGTAATTTTTTTGTTTATTTTTGTAAAAATATATTGTAAAAATTCAACTGAAAATTTTAAAAATTGCACAGGTCTATCGTTATTAAAAATGCATTGGAAATGATTTTTATCATAAAAATTCGTTTGAAATTATTTTTACTATAAAAATGCATTGGAAATGATTTTTACTATAAAAATGCATTGGAAATGATTTTTACTATAAAAATGTATTGTGTAGCTGTCACTGTTTTAGGCTGATTTCCAGCAGTAATCTAAATTTTGTCTTGTCATTGGCATCATGTCCGGTTTTAGGCCTCTCTTTCCCACTTCCTCGTCTGACCCCAAATAAAGTACCCCATGACCCTGGTCATCCGCCTGGTAAAAATGGTTACCTTATAAGAAATAGTTCTTGGGTTTTTAATAACCCCAAATATATATGTGTGCATTTTTGAGATTGTTTGGAGTGCTTATTTTGCCTTTGTGTTATATGATAATTAACTCACTGCTGTTTGTACAGTGAAATAGAAAAGGGTTTTAAATAAAAGATAAAGTCTTGGACTGAGTAGTAATTTTTGGTATTGTCAGGTCTAAAAGAGTCCTGGCAAGGATCTTTCTTTCCGTTGAGATGCTCATTTGAGCAAGTCAAGTTTTTTGAGGCTCCTATTGTGAGCAACTTTGGCGGTATTTTTGAAACCGCAATTCTTGGTATAAGAACCACTAAGATATTGGTCTATTTTAATGTGCAAGTCCCTACGTGCCAGCAAAGGTATTTAAGTTCTCCATTCTCTTCTCTGAAACTGCATTTATTTACATGTTGTTATTTTTTTGGTTTAATTTGTAATTTCTCAAAATGAGAAATATCCTTTTCCCCTGTTAAAATATTGTTTGTGCCTTTTTGTGGCATTTGAGTTCTAAATACCCCAAACCCCCCTTGATATGTTTAATTTGTAATTCATAGTTTTAGCTTTGAATGTTTTTATAGTTGGAATTTTCTGTAAAGTTACATGACGTAAACCTTTCTTGGTAATTGTGTTTTTATCCTTTTTGTGTAATAGTTGTCTATTTCATTGTATTTGTATTTTATTGTATTTTGTGTGATATTGTGACTTATTCGAATTTTCGTTTAATTCACAGTTTTCACGGCATTCGCCGTATGAAAAAATAAAGAACTATTTTTGAACTACGGTGTTGTCTGTACGTCCTTGAGCGCACGGTGCGAAACAACTTCATTGTAAAAGAACCAGGAAGCCAAATTTGTTGTCATCAAAATTGTGGGACTGTCATTAACACATTGGCCAATGATTTTTACTATCAAAATGCATTGGAAATGATTTTTTTCTATCAAAATCCATTAGAAATAATTTTTACTGCGGCAAACAGTGTGGCTGGAAAATGTAAGTAATTATTAGGGATAGGCGATTTTGTCGTCTGCTAGGAATTTTAGAAGCGAATTAGAAATAATTAAATCTATTATTTAAGGTCAAATTTTGTCTAAATCGATAAGTAGTAACATAATAACCATCATTAAAAAAAGAAAAATATCATTACATATGCAGTTTATTTTTAATAGATTTAAAAGTATTTGTTTTGGTCAATTTCGACGATATCAGCCAGTCAGCCTCGTTTTCGATGTTTTTAAGTGCTTGTTTACTATTTTACTGTAACATTCGCGTTTGCAAAAAAAATTTACCAAAAATCAGGTAATTATCCGATTTTAATGAAATTTTCAGTATTGATTTAACAATTAATGAATTTTATAATGCATCAGTTATTTTATTTCAAAACTTTAATTTAGTATTTTTGTTATGAAAAATTAATAGATAAAATTCATTTAAAATATGAAAAGCCTGATGTTCAGTTTAAAATCTTATATTTTTAGATTCTAAAAATAAATATCTACTTAATGCAAAACTTATTTTAGGCGCCAAAAGTAATAAGTTTTGAAGAAAAACTCGATTGAAAATGTACTCCCTCCCCTTTTAAGCAGAAAAAAAAACATTGATGTATCATTTTTTCTTTTATAAAATAATAGCCAATTGAATAATTATCGAAATGAGTAAAAAAGAAATCTCCAAAAAATTAATTATTTATTATTTTTTACATTTTATTTTTCAATTTTCGGTACTTATTTTCTCATAGAAAAGCTACCGTAAAAAAAAAATGTTTGTTTCTATTCATAACTTCGGTCTTTTATCTCTTTATTTATACTGTAATTAGTATATAAAAATGATCAACTTGCAAAACATTTTACACCCACAACATAAGGGGGGTCAAAATTAAGCGACCTGAAAAAAATGAGAAAGTTTTTAAATAAAATAAATAATGCATTATAAAGATCATTTGTTGATACATAAACACTGAAAATTTCATTAAAATCCGATAATTTCCTGATTTTTGGTAAATTATTTTCTGTAAGGGGGGGGGGGCTAAAGTCATTTTGTCAAAAACGCATTTTAGGCTCCGTTTCCCAGTTCCTAGTAATTATACAAAATTTAAATTTCCAAACTTCAAAAGAACCAGTTATTATTTTTTTTTTTTTGTAGCGATTGTGCTTTGTTTTTCTTGAAGAACCAATTTTCACTAAACACCGCCAATTTCCGTTATTTTTGTTAGGAATCTTCGGCAGGCTACGTTACCCAAAGAAAGAAATAGAAATAACAATAAAAGCAACAAAGACAAGGTATTTGATTTATTTTATATCATTAATATCATTAGGTATGTACAAATAAATAATGGACTTTTTATGGCGTAAAAATCTAATAATGCGTATTAAAAAAAAAAAAAATGTGAAATTGTCATTTTCAACTTTATCTTCATTTTTTATTTCTAATAATTTTCATTTTTAATAAATAGAAT
The DNA here is from genome assembly GCA_023376005.1 of Doryteuthis pealeii. NCBI lineage: Eukaryota > Metazoa > Mollusca > Cephalopoda > Myopsida > Loliginidae > Doryteuthis > Doryteuthis pealeii. Next base: position 4,815,726 of record CM042177.1, read on the forward strand.
AAAATACAGAATTTTATGTAGGAAAAAAGAAAAAAAATATTTAAAAACTCAGAACTGTAATTTAAACAATGTTATTTTTGTTTTCGTAAGTTTTTAATATCAGCAATATCACAAGACTTTGGGCACCTCACGTGCTGTAATGGTTAGCAAGGTAGATTTGCAGACCATTGTTAGTGAGTTCGATTCTCACTGGGTGCCCCATACTTCTGGCCTTGTGCCATATCTAAGCTAAGCTTAGTAAATAACTATATCACCGAACTTTTCTTCTAAAGTATGGTGATCCAAAAGTGTAATAATATTTTGTTTTATGTTGTTTGTTTTATTTCATTTTTTTAAATTTTCTAAATTGTAATGCATGCTTTTTTTTCTTCGCTCATGTAAAGAACTGAATTAAATCGATTATTTCCTGGTTCTCCATAGAAAAAAATATGTACATCCATAGAGTAATTTTACATTAATTGATAAAATCCCAGTCACTTAGGGATACAATGTAAAAAAAATACAATGTAAAAACAGTGTTTTTTTTTTGGAGGGGGGGGGGTTAACGCTCGCCGAATCTACGTAAGATTTCCCAAAATTAGTTATGAATATTCATTAAACAGTAAAAATGCTTCTGACTGGGTGGGTACTTGTCGATTTCATCCTATGGAGTCTCGCTTTCATCATGTAGCGATATTTTGATTTATTTTTATGTGACACTGAAGATAAACAAGACAAGAATTCGTCAGTCAGACCACTTTAAAGATTGTTAAAGAGTTAAAAGTTTAAAAAATACATTCCGTTTTACAAGACGTAACATTTCGTAAAATTCAGAACATGTATCTTTAACATTTTCTTTATAATCATGTTCAGCAGTGTTTAATTGAATAAAATGATTTAATTTTTAGAAAAAAGTAAATATTTTAGCAAGGCTTAGAATTTGTTTTAAATGAATTTTTTGTCTGTAAGTCAATCAAATAATTTTCACAGAAATTCGACATAAAAACATCTCCACAATTGAATTGACATAATTTTAATTTTATCATAAATAGCATAGCTATCGGCACTTTTGTTGTCTGCTAGGAATTTTAAAAGCGAATTAGAAATAATTAAATCTATTATTTAAGGTCAAACTTTGTCTAAATAGATAAGTAGTAATATAATAACCATAATTAAAAAATAAAAATATCATTACATATGCAGTTTATTTTTGATAGATTTAAAAGTATTTGTTTTGGTCAATTTCGACGATATCAGCCAGTCAGCCTCATTTTCGATGTTTTTAAGTGCTTGTTTACAATTTTACTGTAACATTCGCGTTTGCAAAAAAAAATTACCAAAAATCAGGTAATTATCCGATTTTAATGAAATTTTCAGTATTGATTTAACAATTAATGAATTTTATAATGCATTAGTTATTTTATTTCAAAACTTTAATTTAGTATTTTTGCTATGAAAAATTAATATATAAAATTCATTTAAAATATGAAAATGCTGATGTTAAGTTTAAAATGTTATATTTTTAGATTCTAAAAATTAATATCTACTTAATGCAAACCTTATTTTTGTTGACGAAAGTAATAAGTTTTGAAGAAAAACTCGATTGAAAATGTACCCCTTCAGAAAAAAACATCAATGTATAATTTTTTCTTTTATAAAATAATAGCCAATTAAATAATTATCGAAATGAGTAAAAAAGAAATCTCCAAAAAATTAATTTATTATTATTTTTTACATTTTATTTTTCGATTTTCGGTACTTATTTTCTCATAGAAGCGCAACCGTAAAATCTTTTTTTTGTTTCTATTCATAACTTCGTTCTTTTATCTCTTTATTTATACTGTAGTTAGTATCAGGTAAGGACCAACTTGAAACAATTTTACGCCCCCAACATAAGGGGGGTCAAAATTAAGTAACCTGAAAAAAATAGAAAGTTTCGAAATAAAATAAATAATGCATTATAAAGATCCTTCTTCGATAAATAAACACTGAAAATTTCATTAAAATCCGATAATTCCCTGATTTTTGGTAAATTATTTTCTGTAGGGGGGGGGGTGCTAAAAACATTTGGTAAAAAATGATTTTGAGGCTCTGTTTGCCAGTCCCTAAAATAGCATTATTTAGAAGAAATTTCGAGTAAAATGCTGAGATAAAATTTATTTGAAAAAGTGAGCTAAAATCATTTTTCTTCGAGAATAGCACTTGTGTAAAATAGAAACTAAAAATTAAAAAAATAAATAAATAATGTACTTGTTTAGAATAGCACGCACGCAAAATTTTGACTGAAAATGAATAATTAAAAAAAGAAAACAAACAAAAACAACAACACAAAAAAAAGAAAACAAAACAAATAAAAAACAATACACAATAACGTAATACTAAAATTTAAGAATTACATAAAATTAATGTTCATTTAAAAAAAGGTTTTTATTAAACATTTTTGAAAGTTCTGAAAAGTGAAAGGCAAACGTTGGTCCCCACCGCAGACCCTGAAGTAAGGCTTCAAGCAATGGCGTTTGAACAAAATTTTCGTTTTTTTTCTCCATCAAATGTCAATTTCTTCTCAGTTAAAAAAAATAACTGTCTCTTTTACGATGTAAATAGCACCCCCTCCCACCACCACCACTCATTCTTGGAAAATATTGGTAATTTTAACGTTTTGCCACCCTGGCCTAATTTACTCTGTTTTTACTTGCCATTTTCAGGCATAATTCCGGCCAAAGATATTTTTTGAGTCGTGCAATTTATTGGCAAATTAATGTAGATATTTTACAATATCTCCCACCACCCTAGCTTTTTATCAGCAAAACAATTTAAATATTTTAACCCCCACCCTACCCCATTTAAAATATTTTTCAATTAATTTTTACAAAACACAAATTCAAATTTCAAATATTAGGTACTGCCAATTTGGCCTCATAGACGTATTATACAAAATAAATTGAATCCCTTCGATTTACATTGAGTAGACCAAATACAAAAAAAAAAAAAATTAAAATCAGAGAAATATCAGATTTTAATGAAAATTTCAGTGTTGATTTATCAATGAATGAATTATTTTTTTTTTTAATTCTGATCTTTTTCAGGTCCTTTAATTTTGACACCGCCACCCCACCCCCTATTTTGGGGGCTCAAAATGTCTTTTTAAACTAATTATAGTATGAAAATATACTTTCGAAACTAATTACAGTATGAATAAAAAGACAAAAGACCAAATGTGTGAATAGAAGAAAAAATTATTCTAAAGGAGCACCTCTTGTAAAAAGTAAGTAATGGAAATCTGAAAATTAAATGTAACCCCCCTCCAAAAAAAACTAAAAGGAATTTTGGATTTTTTTTACTCTTTTGTTTATATATATATATATATATATATATATATATATATTCAATTGTCTTTTAGATTATCAGTGAAAACATTATACATTGATATTTGTTTTGTTAAAAAGGGTGGGAGCCTAACTTTTGAATTGAGTTTTTTCAAAAAATTATTAAATAACAATTCTAAAGTAGGCTTGTTATAAATTAGATATTTGTTTTTAAAATCTAAAATTATAAAATTTAAAACTTCAATTTAGGGATTTTATATGAAATGAATTGTATCTATTGATTAGGTATATGGATTGTTGTTTTCAAGGTGCTTATAGGTGGCATTTATTTTCAAGAATTTCAATTTATTTCCACTGGATCAGTTTGATTGAAATGATTCAGTAATTTAAAAGAATTCATTGATTAATAAGTCCACACTGAAAATTTTTATAAAAATCAGATAATTCTCTGATTTTTAGCAATATTTTTTCTGCAAGCTGTGCCTCCATGTTTTTTAACATATTTCTTGGTGACTTTTTGTAAACAAAAACGCTAGATTTTTTGGGGGACTCTTTAGTTTTTCTGTATGTTTTGAACAAAAAAAGATATTTCTTTTAAATCAATATCAAAAAGTTAATAATTTTTCTGTACATAGTGTATTTAATGTTTTTTTAGTATTATCTGAGTTATTCGGACTATTGTCCCCATCTTTATTGTTATTTGTAGTTAGGTAGTTGGTAGTTAGGTTAAGACAGTTCTAAGTGACAGTTATCTCTGGATTCTGAGTTCAATCCTGAGTAGTGGCAGTAACATAGAAAAACAATTAACAACTCGTACCCCAGCTATGGTTAGTGGAATGAGAACAGGATACCACTGAGGACTGAATAAAGGGTTAGGTTCAAAGTTCTGTGATGGCTCCCAATTATGACAAGAATGTTCCCGAGTCCGACAAAAAAAAGAAAAATACCTGAAGAAGGCCGGAGGTCATATTGGCCAAAACGTTGTACAAATAACAATAAAGATGGGGACAATAGTCCAAATAACACAGATAATACTAATCATCAAGCCTCATCTCAAACATTCAGAGAAATATTAATGTTTTTTATTAGGGATTTCTAAGAAAAAACTATTATAAGTCTTAAAATGTTAAATTATGTGGGGATTTTTAGTCAGTAACTATTTAACACAAATGGCCCATTTTGATAACATTTTTAGCTGAATTTAATTGTTTAAAATGTATTAAAAATAAATTACATGTGTAATTTTTTTTTTATTGGTGCTCATTATGCTTTTTTTTCTGATGCTTAACATACTTTTCAAATTAAACAAAAACTTGACCTTAATCGATTTAATTAATTTTAAAATGAAAATGAGCACACACATTTGTGTTACCTACCAAATATGTACTGTAATGTTTTTTTCGCTTTTTATCGACAAATATATGTAGATATTATACCATACCCCCCACCCGCTTTTTATCAGCACATCAATTTAGATATTTTACAACCCACCCCATTAAATTATTATTTTGAGGAATTTGTATGAATTTCAATTGAATTTCTAAAAAACACAATGCCCAACACACCCAACCCTTGAGGCATAAAATCCTTCTGTCTTTTTCAATATTTTGATTTTAAAATAATCTACTTAAAAAAACAATTTGTTTCAGCCTTTTTAATGATTGATTCCCATATTGTATTCATCTCTGTATTTGGTCTACTCAATAGGTTACTACAGCCCAACATATGAGCTGCTTCTTTAAGACATCTTGTTTTCCATGTCCTTCCCTATCTATCATTTCAACTTGAAAATATAACTTTAATATATAGGGATGCTCAAGGGTTGCCAAGGGAGATAAACATTTTTTAAATTCTTCATTTTAAAACTATTCCCAAAAATCATGGAATTATCCTATTTTAATGAAATTTTAACCAAATTATTTTCCAAAGAATGTGGTAGGGGATGTTTGACCTTTGACCATTTGAAAAAAAAAATCCCTGTCTCTAATTTTTACATTTCTTGAAAGATCATATCCTGAAAAATATATAGAAAAATAAAAAAATATATAAATTCAATACGGTAAAAAAGTGGTTTGAAAATTTAATAGCGATGATATGCTGCATATTTTCCGAGAGTTAAAATTTTTTTAAATTGCCAATTTCAACTATGGATGACAAAACAGGCCGAATTCTTTTCCAGTTTAAATAAGTATGTTAATCTCAACAGAGACAAGTCTTTTTTGCTACACTTCCAAGAAAAAATATTTTTAAAGATATTGGAAAAAAAATCCAATATTCATCTTTTACTTCGAAATACCCGGATGTGAAAACATACAAGATAGCAAAAAAATTTCAATGTCTGTCCATAGGTGTGGACTTAGCGGCAAGGGACAAATAATGAGTTATCACCTCTAGGGATATGCATTTATCTCCCTTATACCCCCAAAATTGAACATGGTTATTGATATACAATAGTATATAAAATATGATGCAGATATAAAATGAAGGGTGGTCATTGTAAAATATTTACATATATTTGCCAATAAAAATAAGTGAGAAACACAGCACTGTAAATATCTGAAATTTGTACTAATTAAAAAAAAAATCCCCCCCCCCATTTATTTAAAATATTGGGTGAGGGTTTAAAATTGATTTGCTAATGAAAAAATAACCCATTAATATTGATCACGGCTAAGCAAAAACAGGAGGCAAGACAAAATTATCGTACAGGGTGTCTATAAAGTCAGAGTGCGCTTAAAATAATTTATAACTTTAAAGTGTATATGGACTTTGTGGACACCCTGTGTAGTTAATTGATTTAGGCATCATCTATAATAAACCCAAGATAATTCATTAACCCCGCAAGATAAAAAAGTAACAATAAAAGTGTCTAAATGTGTCGATATTAGATTAATATCGATTAAATTATGAAATTGCCATGAACAAGTGCTGTCCTGGAAATGTCCTGGAAAATGATTTCCTAAAATGAGTGGGAACCCTGCATTTTCTTTCTAAATAAATCTTTGGTCAAAGTAAAATATTTGTTATTTAAATTTTATTTTATCTAAATTATATTTTTGAAATTGTTAATATTATTTTCTTGTTTGAATATAAATGACATGATTGGACACGATGTATTTTCTCATTAAATAAAATGTCACTTGTTTTCTATAATTAATAATACCTGTTTTTTATTTACAGATATCAAATGCAGTTAAGGACAAAAAAATGATAGAAAGGAAATCTATTCTTGAAAGGTGCGTGAACCTGAATATTAACATAGTTCATGTTAAAAAGTTGAATTCAAAAAACAAAGGACAGGATCATTACTCTTCAAAAAAGTGTACATCATCCTTGTTATTAAATTGACATTTCAAATTATACATGCAAGTTCACACAAAGAAAACACCCTACTGTTATCAAGTGAGCATATTAGTAATTTCACATCATTTTTTTATATAGTGTCTGAATCGGCAATTTTAGTGTGTTGCAACTGCAAACCTCAGATGCAAACACAATCTTAAAAGAAACCAATTTCTTGTGAAGTTTGTGGATCAGCATTTTCAGTGAGGAGCTCTTTGAAAAATCACATCCAAACACACACTGGCGAGAAACCTTTTTCATGTGAAGTTTGTGGATCAGCATTTACCCGAAAGGAACATTTGAAAAGCCATATGCAAACACACACTGGTGAAAAACCTTTTTCTTGTGAAGTTTGTGGATCATCATTTTCACAGAGGAACTCTTTGAAAGATCACATACAAACACATTTTGGAAAGAAACCATTTAATTGCAAAGTTTGTGGATCAGCATTTCCATGTAATTCAAATTTGAAAAGACACATGCAAACACACACTGGCGAGAAACCAATTTCTTGTGAAGTGTATGGATTTTAACAGATTTGTAATTTGTAAATGTACATGCAAACACATGGGAGAGTATTTTCTCATAAGTCTATAAAAAGAAACATGGAAAGAGAGAAGGGAGACAAACCATTTTCTTGTGATGTTTGTGGATATGCATTTTCATGTAATTCAGCATTGAGAATGCACATGCGAACACACACTGGAGAGAAACCTTTTTCCTGTGAAGTTTGTGGATCAGCATTTTCAAAGAGGAGCTCTTTGCAAAAACACATGCGAACACACACTGGCGAGAAACCTTTTTCATGTGAACTTTGTGGATCAGCATTTTCCCACAAGGACACTTTGAAAAGCCACATGCAAACACACACTGGCAAGAAACCTTTTCCATGTGAAGTTTGTGGATCAGCATTTTCCCAAAAGAGCTCTTTGAAAAAACACCAGCAAACACACACTGGCGTGAAACCTTTTTCATGTGAAGTTTGTGGATCAGCATTTTCCCTAAAGGACTCTTGGAAAAAGCACATCCAAACACACACTGGTGAGAAACCTTTTTCATGTGAAGTTTGTGGATCAGCATTTTCCCTAAAGAACTCTTTAAAAAAACACACGCGAACACACACTGGAGAGAAACCTTTTTCTTGTGAAGCTTGTGGATCAGCATTTTCCCTCAAGGAATCTTTGAAAAGACACATGCGAACACACACCGGCGAGAAACCTTTTTCATGTGAAGTTTGTGGATCAGCATTTTCAGTGAGGAGCTCTTTGAAAAATCACATCCAAACACACACTGGCGAGAAACCTTTTTCATGTGAAGTTTGTGGATCAGCATTTACCCGAAAGGAACATTTGAAAAGCCACATGCAAACACACACTGGTGAAAAACCTTTTTCTTGTGAAGTTTGTGGATCATCATTTTCACAGAGGAACTCTTTGAAACATCACATACAAACACACTTTGGAAAGAAACCATTTAATTGCAAAGTTTGTGGATCAGCATTTCCACGTAATTCAAATTTGAAAAGACACATGCAAACACACACTGGCGAGAAACCTTTTTCATGTGAAGTTTGCGGATTACTATTTTCCCGAAAGGACCATTTGAAATGTCACATGCAAACACACACTGGTGAAAAACCTTTTTCTTGTGAAGTTTGTGGATCAGCATTTTCACAGAGGAATTCTTTGAAAGACCACATACAAACACACTTTGGGAAGAAACAATTTACTTGCAAAGTTTGTGGATCAGCATTTCCACGTAATTCAAATTTGAAAAAACACATGCAAACACACACTGGTGAAATAAATTAATTTTCTATTTGTTGTGATTAGTGGCAACTAGATTGGTCAAGAAAGGTGACTTTGACAAAAATATAGAGCCAAATAGATACATAAACAGGGTTCTCACACGTCCTGGAAAACCTGGAAAATGAAATGTACATTTTCTAGTACTGGAAAACCTGGAAAAAAGGAGGGGTTGTCAAAATTTTTGGAAAAAAATTGTAATTTGTCCTGGAAAATTAGAATTATCTGAGACAAAATTAATGTTATTGTTACACTTAACAAATATAACTAGTAAAATAACAAGGACAGTGTTTTTTGTTTTTATTTTTAATGCTCACCAAATCTACCCAAGATTTCCCAAATTAGGCATGAATATTCATTAAATGGTAAAAATGATTCTCATTGGCTGGGTACTTGTTGATTTCATCCGATGAAGCGATATTTTGATTTATTTTTACGTGACACTAAACATGAACAAGACAAGAATTTATCAGCGTCAAGCTACTTTAAAGATGAGATATTTGTTAAAGCGTTAAAGGCTTAAAAAATAAATTCCGGTTTACAAGACATAATATTTCGTAAAATTCAGAAAAGTAAATATTTTAGCAAGGCTTAAAATTTGTTTTAAAGGAATATTTTGATTGTAAGTCAAATAATTTTCACAGAAATTCGATATAAAAAACATCTCCACAATTGAGTTGACATAATTGTAATTTTATTGTCACAAATACCATTATTTATAAGAAAGTTTGAGTAAAATGCTCAGATGAAGTTTAATTGAAGAAGTTATCTAAAATCTTTTTTTTTTCGAAAATAGCACTTGTGTAAAATAGTTACTGAAAATCAAAAAATATTTTATACTTGTATAGAATAGCGTGCACGCAAAATCTTGACTGAAAATAATTAAAATAATAATAATAATACGCAGTAACGTAATACTAACATTTAAGAATTACATAAAATTAATATTAATTCAAAAAAGCTTTTATCAAACATTTTTTTAAGCTCTGAAAAGTGAAAGTTTTCCTAAGACAAACGTTGATTTCATTTTATTGGTGGGATGAGGGGCTAAATGACCATGTCATCAATCGAGGGATTGGGGGTGTTACTGTTTTTAGTAAAAAAAAGATGTTCATTTGGTAGGGTGGGAGGAACGAATTAATCAAAAAAATCTTTTAGCAGCATGGTGCAAATACACATTCAAAATATAGCTAGATCAAACAACTGGAAGTGGGTCAGGAGCATTACTTATTGAACGCCCCTCGTGTATATATATATATATATATATATATATATATATATATCTTTTAGATTTTCAGTGAAAAAATTATTCATCAATATTTGTTTTGTTAACTGGGGTGGGAGCCTAACTTTCAATTGAGTTTTCTCCAAAAATTATTAGATAACAATTCTAAAGTAGGCTTGTTATTAAATAAATATTTGTCTTTAGAATCGAAAATTATGAAATTTAAAACTTGAAATTAGGCATTTCATAGTTTAAATGAATTTCATCTATTAATTAGTTATATGGATTGTTGTAGGTATGGTGCATATAGGTGGCATAAACGATAATATTCATTTTAAAGAATTTCCATTTATTTTCATTGAATTAGTTTGATTGAAACGATTCAGTTATTTAAAAGAATAAAAATTCATTGTAAGTCAACACTTTAAAATTTTTTTTATTAAAATCAGATAATTCTCTGATTTTTAGCATATTTCTTTTTCTTTTTTTTATCAATCTGGGCCTCCGTATTTTTAACATATTTCTTGCTGACTTTTTGTAAACAAAAGCAGCAGATTTAGGGGGGACTCTTTAGTTTTTCTGCATGTTTTGAACAAAAAAAATTCATTTAAATCAGTATAAAAAAGTTAATCATTTTGCTCTACATAGTGTATTTAATGTTTTTATCATTGATTTCTAAGAAGAAACTGTTATAAGTCTTAAAAACTTAAATAATGTGGGGTTTTTAGTCTGTAACTACTTCACACAAAACGCCCATTTTGGTCAAATATTTAGCTGAATTTAATAGTTTAAAATGTATTAAAAATAAATTACATATCTAATATCATTTTGCTTCTTTTTTTTTTAATTTTTTACTGATTTACTTTTAGACTTAGATAAAAATTTGACTGTAAATAATAAATTTAATCAATTTTAATTTTTTTTAAAATGAAAATGAGCACATAAATTGGTGGTACCAATCAAATATGTACCGTGATGTGTTTTTTCACTTTTTATTCACAATTAAAATTGATTAAATTTATTATTACCAGTCAAATTTTATCTAAGTCTAAAAGTAAATCAGTAAAAATTAAAAAAAAAGAAGCAAAATGATATATAGATATGTAATTTATTTTAATACATTTTAAACTATTAAATTCAGCTAAATATTTGACCAAAATGGCGTTTTAGTGTATGAAGTAGTTACAGACTAAAAACACCCACATTTATTTAAGTTTAAGACTATAAACAGTTTCTTCTTAGAAATCAATTGATAAAAACATTAAAATACACTATGTAGAGCCAAAATGATTACTTTTTTACTGATTTAAATGGAATTTTTTTTTGTTCAAACATGCAGAAAAACTAAAGAGTCCCCTAAATCCTGCTGCTTTTGTTACAAAAAGTCAGCAAGAAATATGTTAAAAATACGGAGGGCCCAGATTGTAAAAAAAAAGAAAAGAAATATTGCTAAAAATCAGAGAATTATCTGATTTTAATTAAAAAAAAAATTTTTAAAGTGTTGACTTACAATGAATTTTTATTCTTTTAATAACTGAATCGTTTCAATCAAACTAATTCAATGAAAATAAATGAAATTCTTTAAAATGAATATTATCGTTTATGCCACCTATATGCACCATACCTACAACAATCCATATAACTAATTAATAGATGAAATTCATAAACTATGAAAATGCCTAATTTCAAGTTTTTAAATTTTAATTTCGATTCTAAAAGACAAATATTTATTTAATAACAAGCCTACTTTAGAATTGTTATCTAATAATTTTTGGAGAAAACTCAATTGAAGTTAGGCTCCCACCCCAGTTTAACAAAACATATTGATGAATAATTTTTCACTGAAAACTAAAAGATTATATATATATAATATATATATATTAATATTATATTATATACACGAGGGCGTTCAATAAGTAATGCTCCTGACCCACTTCCAGTTGTTTGATCTAGCTATATTTTGAATGTGTATTTGCACCATGCTGCTAAAAGATTTTTGATATTCGTTCCTCCCACCCTACCAAATGAACATCTTTTTTTACTAAAAACAGTAACACCCCAATCCCTCGATGAATGACATGTCATTTAGCCCCTCATCCACCAATAAAATGAATCAACGTTTGTCTTAGGAAAACTTTCACTTTTCAGAGCTTAAAAAAATGTTTGATAAAAGCTTTTTTGACATTAATATAATTTTATGTAATTCTTAAATGTTAGTATTACGTTACTGCGTATCATTATTATATATTTTAATTATTTTCAGTCAAGATTTTGCGGTGCACGCTATTCTATACAAGTATAAAATATTTTTTGATTTTTCAAAGTAACTATTTTTACACAAGTGCTATTTTCGAAAAAAAAAAGATTTTAGATAACTCTTTCAATTAAACTTCATCTGAGCATTTTACTCAACTTTCTTATAAATATGGTATTTGTGACAATAAAATTACAATATGTCAACTCAATTGTGGAGATGTTTTTTATATCGAATTTCTGTGAAAATTATTTGACTCTACAATCAAAATATTTCCTTTTAAAACAAATTTTAAGCCTTGCTAAAATATTTATTTCTGAATTTTACGAAATATTATGTCTTGTAAACCGGAATTTATTTTTTAAGCCTTTAACGCTTTAACCAAATATCTCATCTTTAAAGTAGCTTGACGCTGATAAATTCTTGTCTTGTTCATGTTTTAGTTCACGTTAAAAATAAATCAAAAATATCGCTTTCATCGGATGAAATCAACCAAGTACCCAGCCAATGAGAATCCATTTTTACCATTTAATGAATATTCATGCCTAATTTGGGAAATCTTGGGTAATAGATTTGGTGAGCATTAAAAATTAAAAACAAATAACACTGTCCTGTTATTTTACTAGTTATATTTGTTAGTGTAACAATAACATTAATTTTGTCTCAGATAATTCTAATTTTCCAGGACAAATTACAATTTTTTTCCAAAAATTTTGACAAAACCCTCCTTTTTTCCAGGTTTTCCAGTACTAGAAAATGTACCATTTCATATTTCCAGGTTTTCCAGACGTGTGAGAACCCTGTTTATTTATCTATTTGGCTCTATATTTTGGTCAAAGTCACCTTTCTTGACCAAATCTAGTTGCCACTAATCACAACAAATAGAAAATTAATTATTTCACCAGTGTGTGTTTGCATGTGTTTTTTCAAATATTGAATTACGTTGGAAATGCTGATCCACAACTTTGCAAAGTAAATTGTTCTCCCAAAGTGTGTTTGTATGTGGTCTTTCAAAGATTCCTCTGTGAAAATGCTGATCCACAAACTTCACAAGAAAAAGGTTTTTCGACCAGTGTGTGTTTGCATGTGACATTTCAAATGGTCCTTTCGGGAAAATAGTAATATAAAAAGCCGCCAAAATTTCCACAGTGAAAAAGGTTCTTCGCCCAGTGTGTGTTTGCATTGTTCTTTCAATTTGAATTACGTGGAAATGATGATCCACAAATTGCAATTAAATGGTTTCTTTCCAAAGTGTGTTTGTATGTGAATGTTTCAAAGAGTTCCTCTGTGAAAATGATGATCACAAACTTCACAAAAAAAAGTTTTTCACCAGTGTGTGTTTGCATGTGGCTTCAAATTTCCTTCGGGTAAATGCTGATCCACCAAACTTCACATGAAAAAGGTTTTCTCGCCAGGTGGTGTTTGGATGTGATTTTTCAAAGAGCTCCTCACTGAAAAATGACCTGATCCACAAACTTCACATGAAAAAGTTTTCTCGCCGAGTGGTGTGTTCGCCATTGTGTCTTTTTCAAGATTCCTGAGGGAAAATGCTGATCCACAAGCTTCACAAGAAAAAGGTTCCTCTCCAGTGTGTGTTCGCGTGTGTTTTTAAGAGTTCTTATAGGGAAAATGCAGACAACTGAGGTCGCACGGAGGTTCTTTACTCACCATGAAACTAATGATTGTTCCTCACTTGTTGAGTCGCTAGACAAGGAGATTTAGTGTTTGTGGATAAGTGCTTTTGGTGGCAATCATAGTCCTCTTAGGAGTAAAAGTGTTCTTGGAGTGCCACACCTTCACACACTTGAGCACAAAATAGAGTTTCACTGTCACCATGTGTGTGAGTGTTGTGGTGTTATGCTCATCTCGCAAAGAGCTCTTCATTTCGGGAAACGTCTGATCACAAGATAGCTTACAACATGCGAATAGCGTTTTCATTCTGCCAGCTTGTGTGGTTTGCTAGCTGTAGGGGCTTTTCAAAGGTGTCCTTGTGGGGAAAATGCTGATCCACAAAGTTCTCACTGAAAAAGGTTTATCTCGCCGCATAGTGTCCTCGGCATTGTTAGTTTCTCAAAGAGCTCCTCTTTGGAAAATTGCTGGATCCACTCAAATACTCTCACAGAAGAAACGCGTGTTCTCTCACAGTGGTGTTCGGCATGTGCTATTCTACAATCTCGGACTTGAGCTAACTGAGATATACAGAGATAATGCANGTTTACCGACCAGAGTCACAAATGGGTTCAGTGAATATACAGTCAATTCAGAGAAGTAAATCCTCAAAAAGATCAAACAGTTGATATGATAAATTATTACCATTAAATATCTACCAAGACTGGTCCAATTAATACTTAGCAATCTTACTAAGACTGATAGCCAAAACTAAACACAATGATTAGTTTGAACAACACAAAACATCTAAAATCTAATTGAAAGCTGCTGATATCTTCTACAATAGGCATGTCAATCTTAGTAGCCCTTAAGGCACACTGTCATCGGTTTCAATGTAACTGTCATTGATGGGCCGCACATGATATTATGCAAATCTTTTTTTTATCACTATGAATAGCGGAAACGAATAGTTTTATAATAAAATGCAACTAATTTATACTTTTTTATTTGGTGTAGAAAGAAGAGAGTCCGTCCGGGGGTTGTCGTTTAGCTTCTACAGTCCGGAAGTCGTGATGAATAGACCGTCAGCGCGACGATGTACGGAGTCCTATCCTCTTTGCAAAATAAGCGCTAGACCAAGGCGAGAATTGGTTTGGCTCGCTATCCTATGAGGCTAGGGGCGCCATATTCATTTGTATAAACCCCCTACGTGTCCACCTCGGCCAACATCCAGTTCTAGTGTCTATGTAGTAGCCCAGCACAGATCACTGCATGGTAGCTTCCATAGGCTGAGCTTGGCGGAGGATCCGGTAATCAACTAAGGAACTATACGTGAGTGTTACTAGCCGATCGGCACTTAGGTCCAGGACTGAGCTAGACCCGGCCCGCCTTTTGTTATGTCTGGTGAGCATCGTATCCATACCTACTTTCAGTACTTATACAGAGCTCACTTCAGAAAAAAAAAAGGGAAAATGATTTTTGCAAATTTCTACACGTATCTAGTTGTTAGCGTATTGCTGAGTAAAGGATGCGTTCTAGATGATGGGCCGGAGAATTAGACGAGTCGATCGATGGAGCGTTCGGTCTCTAGTAATCGCCCGACCAATGTTTCGTACGTGTCAGATACGCCTCGCCACTTAGCGTTATGAATAGCACAGGATCTGTGCGGTAAAGTAAGGAGCTGATGGAGGTGTGGTCGCTGCCACTATCCTCAGACTGATGAGAGCTGAGTCTCGACTTGAGCTTCTTTAGCGCTATGAAATAGAGGCGCATAGCAAATAACACAATACGGCTGACTATAGGATCTGAAAGTGAATGCATTTTATCCACGATCTATAATACAGTCGTCTGCCCGTACGCGCTTTTCAAGTGAATCAGACTTTTATAAAGAGAACTTTTGCAATAATTATCAAACAATTACGTACGTAATCTAAGTTGTCACGCGTGCACCACACACACACATCACACGACACTAACGCCAATTCACTATGTAAACCATGCAGTCACCTAATTAATAAAGTAGGCTACTTTATAAAAGATTAGTTAGTTTATGTTTAATCAAGAGCTCGATTGAAAAAGCGCAAAAGTGACTTTTGTAATTTAAAAATGTAAGTTCAATATGAAGCTGATTGTAAAGATCTGAGTGTGAACTATATGGTTGCACCCTATCTCAACATAATGTAATTATGAAAAATCTTAGAATAATGCAAAAATACAGTATTTCTCCCCCCCCCCCATACTCTTTTTCGTCGTCATAAATAAACATCATTTTAATCCACAAATCAGTTCTAACTAATCCAAAGATAATTTATGAAAACTAACATAGCAGCATTTTTTGGTCATAGAGAATAAAACTAGAGATGTTTCAACACTATTTCAGATGATAAAAATGGAAAAAAACTTTGTGTATTCATGATATGTTACAGACTCTCTTTAAATTTGATAAATCCTCTAAGATTGCTACTGTTTGTAATGACGTGTAAAAACAGATATTTTACATCTTATATTATATATGAGATTGAGTGTTGTTCTCTTTCTTCTGTAACCGAAGCTATATTCTATACTGACAAGTTCCAACAATTCTCTTAGTTTTGACATCACTTCTCCAGATTTTATTTTTTATCTAAACCTCAATTATCTAAGAAATTGTCTGTACAGTTATTAATAACGTTAACTATAGTCTCCTATCTGAACTTAACTATCATTATTATAATTTTATACTAATTAACACTTGTGTTACAAAAGTATGAGCTGGTCTACTAGTTGTGTGATACTGTGGGGTAGATATGTGGCTATAACTTTTGCCCTCGAATATTAATTTGATCTTAAGAAAATACGTAATCATCTCGTAATTAAATTAATCGTCATAGAGCTTAGATACTTTTTTCAGTTGATATCTATCTACACGTGTCGGTTGTTCACCTTTGATATCTACCTATTGAAACAAAATTGATTAACAAACACTGATCTTTCAGATCCTTCTTCAAGAATATTCAATTGTAAATTCCATACTTGAAACTAGATGAATAATATAACCCTTAGCAACTTTATTCACGTACTTCCTCCTTAATATACTGAGTTACTCTCACACAATTAGTAAAATACATCTAACATATGAAAGATGAGATCTATGAACGTTGGATGGATAGCATGTAAGTTCTTTTCAGTTAGATTCGCATATCTTTATTATACCTCGCAGCCTTTAAAGATGTTTTTAGTTTATACATAGTCCTCGATGCCTGTTTTCAAAATCTTTTTTATCTGCTCATTTCCTTATTTAGTATTTTCCATTACTCCTTCCTAATATAACTACAATATCATCTTTAATTTACAGCTCAAAAACCTAGAAACTACCCTAATGACTACCATGTCGCGAGGGTGGCTTTTAAATGGAACTTAGTGATCCTCGAAGCTAAAAAGGAATTCTCCCTTATATTATGTATACTCTCTGTATCACCAATAAAATAGCTTCCCACTAAATGTATTTATTCACGTTGTAGCAGTAAACTATTTACAGTCTTGTCCTCTATCTCAATGTGATTTTTTGGTTCGCGCGCAAGCTAGGTTTTAGTGATTTATGATGTAATGCTTCTATATGTTATTTGGTTATCTAATAATATAAGATACACGTGACAAATCTACTACTACAATTATCATGACGTAAGGAATAACGGCATCGTATTCTATCTTTTGGGGCTATGAATATCGTTTATCGAACAGATTCGTTATGAAGGCTTATGATTTCCGTGACTTTTGTGACTTCATATATTACAATGTTTCCATCCGATCTTTACTAATGTACAATTGATGAATCCACTCAGAATGTATTACCAAAACTATTACACCCGACTGTTTGTAATCACATTCCCATTTTCATTATTGCGTAGACTAAATGGTTTAAATACCTTGGTTTCCGCCATCAGATACTTGGATATGGGCCTTCATCCCTTTCATAGCTCACAGGAATATGGTCTGTCATGCATTGCCATAGTCTTACCACATCTTCCTTCTTCTTACAGCTGGGTCTATTCACATTTTATGATATTCAAACTAGTTTATTACCCAGAAAATTAGGACCTTTGCGTTCGCTACTTTGTGAGTAACTTATCAAATGTTGACCCTGATAATCAATTAATGAGTTGCAGATTTAAAGGTAATTTTCATAGCATTTTCACACTTCTTAAATGCTACTTTTAAAACCTAAGAAATCTCACGTGTATGAGCTCAGATAAGAGGCCATTAGTAGTCAATACAATTCTCACTTTGTGATCCAAATTTGACCATTGTCACGTATTCAGCTAAGTATAACAAATATTATGAAAACTGCACATTGATACTATTCTTCATCCTACAAGAGAAATGAACATCTATCTATCTTTAATCAAGAATATGGTTATTTTGCACGATGGTGACATCCATTGGAAAGTTTCTTAATATATAACTACAATATATCTCCCTCCGGGTGCAAGTAAAAGTTTTAATCTAATAAAATATCATAGCTTTAATGAATAATAATGATAATGTAATTTTTGTGTACAGTGCTCAGTGCATACCAAACTCATCAAAGTCTCATGTCAGGTACACGAATAATGATTGTGCACATGAACAGATTCACATAGTAATAGGATGTATGTGTCTGTGCATGTGTATTGGGAGTGGCATCAGGTATAGTGTTGGCGGACTACTCAGAGCATGGAGGCTTTCGAAAGCTCAGTGCTCCGGCAGCCTACAATAGATGCAGGGAGTTTATTCCATGTCTCCAGCAATTCTCGAGCGTGAAAAAAATGTTTCCGAACGTCACTTGAACATGCTGTTTTCTGACTTTGTCAGGCATGCCCACGTGTATTGGAGAGATGGAGATAAAAGGTGCTCCAGGTTCTGTTGTTAGAGATAATACCTTTATGAGCATTTACCAGGTCATTGCCAGACGCCGAAGTTTTCAACGAATCCATTCCCAGGGCTGCGAACGTTCAGAGATAGGCAGTTCCTGGTGGAGGGTACTCGCCTGGTTGCATCGTCTCTGTACATTTTAGAGGTAATTCTGAAGAAAGGTAGAGGAGTTCGCGAGACTGGTGATGCAACTCCAAGTGAGTGGCCTGTACCATGGCTTTGTACAGCTTCAAATAAGACTAGCCGGTGAGACGGCTGACAAAGGTCTTGCTGAGTGACGCCAGGACGCCTCGGCTTTTTGGCAATTTTGGAGATGTGTTTTGTCAACGTAAATCATTGCTGACAGTAATACCCAGATCACGTTCGCAAGAAGATCCTTGATATTTGTTGTGGAGGGAGTAGTTATGTATGATGTTTTCCTCCCAAATGCATGGTGTGCAGCTTTGTCCACAGCCAGCCTTCAGTTGCCAGTCAGTGATCCATTGTCTGCGAGCTGTGTCCACGGTCTGATTGTAGTAACGATCTGCAGGCGTTCAGGATCTGTCTTTTATTTCAAGGTACAACTTGATGTATCGGCATACTTCAGGGCTATGGTATTCCTAAGTAAGCATCTATATCATTGATATACGCAACCAAAAATGGGGGCCAAGAAACTGAGCCCTGTGGTACCCCAGATGAACATCTCATATGGTGAGGAGTGTTGCCCAAGAACTGTAACTACCTCCTCTCGGTTGACTATGAACGGACTTTAACCGTCAAAAGATCATCCTTCACCCCCATTGCAGAGAGTTTTGCCAAAAGTCTTTTGTGCGGCACAGAGTTTGAAGGCCTTAGCAAAGTCAAGGTAGACAAACATCTACCATGAGCCCACATCAGTAATGAACCTGAATAAGAATGCAAATAAAACGATTTGAAACAGACGGGGGTATTGATTGAAACATAGAACAACTTTGAAACTAACTTCTTCCATCATTTCCATCACTCCGTTTCATTTGTAACTTTTCCAATTACTGTTTAGTTAAAATAGAAATAAGAATAATTTAAGTAATTTCTGTTAATGGATTTCTTTAAAGATTTTCCCTGAGATTTTTGCTCAGATTCATTAAGATAAACCAAACAATTAGAAGCAATAATACTAAGCAGCATATTATCATAAATACTCAAATTTTTAAGATCAAGTATGCAAATTCCTTGCAATTCACACTGTAATACCGCTATGTTGTTGTAATATAAATCTAATTGCATGTTATAGTATGTAGATATGCGTCAAAAGTCTTAATGAGTGTAAAACTCACTATTATTATAATCTGAGGTTTAAATAAAAATAAAATCACGGAGATGTGATGTAAATAACAAAGGAAATTGTGACTGAGTAGTGATATAGTTTTGGTTACAGACATACACACTCATCTCCATTATAATAATAAGATATATATATGTTTAGTGATGTGTAGTTAATAATATGCTTATGAAAGATTTAGCGAGGAGGGGTGAAATACTTATTTTTGCTTTCTTATTGTTTTTAGAGTCATAGGTTTCAATTTCCTAATTTGGTACGGATTAAAAAATCCTATTACCCCAAACATCAGCTCAAGAATATTTAAAAATTCAAAACTTATTTCTCCTTTCTCTTCAATTTGCAGCTCAAAAAAAATAAAAACTTTTATAAATATATAATGTGATGGTGTGGTGTTGTGTGTGTAGTGTGTGTGTGGTCGTGTGAACTGATGAACTTGTTGATGGGCAATATTTGTGCTAGATCTATCAGTCTCCTCAAAAATAATTGTTAGCAGTTAATACTAAAGATTTTTCAGAAGAAATTCTGCGTCAAGAATAAAATTTATTACAAGGGAGATAATTAGCTAAAATATTATCGAGTAGTTATTCCCGTTTACAGAACAATTTTCCTCACCCACTTTGGACTGGTGATACCATCCACACCTTTGATAATTTCTTTGAAAATAGGTAATATATATATATATATATACAATATTATATATATTATATATATATAACTATGATAGGGACTGGCAAAACTGGAGCCTAAAATGGCAGTTATGACCAGATAATTTCAGCCCCCTACAGAAAATAATTTACCAAAAAAATCAAGGAAATTAATCCGGATTATCTATGAACCTCCACTTCCCACCGCCATGATTCTGAATTATTAAGGGTTATTTAGTCATAAGAAATAGAGATATTTGTGTGAAATTCTTATTTAAAATCTGATAAATTCCCTCTATTTTTGGTCAATAGTTATGATATATTTAAAAAAATAATTATTCCATCTTTCCCTGGACGTCCCTATTTTTTATAGATTGACTAAAATTAAGTGTAGTGCTATTAATTTGTAATATATCAATATTCATATTAATTTTTGAATTGGTTATATATTAAAAATTCTATTCTTTTTTTACTTATATTTAAAACATTTTTTTTTAAATTTTCTATTACCGATTTTAATGAACTATCAAATAAAACCCACTTTTTAATCTCTTCATAGTTTTTTAATTATTAACTTTAAATTCAGAGGGTTATTTTTCTAATTAAGTTGAGGATGCTAAACAGCCTCTGGCAACAATTGATCACTGTACAAAATATTGAATAATATATTTGATAAATGTAAGGATAACTTCTGTTTAAATATGGATTATAAAGATAGTGCTGGACCGTTAGGGTACACAAATAGTGAGTTTGGCCTTTGAATAAAAAAAATTAAAAAATATGTGGCCCATCCCCAGCTTATAGAATTAACTTATACATGGATAAGGTAACTATAACTATTTAATGTATTTATATAGATATTCTGATAAATTGACATTTGACATTGGATAATCTTAATATACTCATATTTTAATTAGGAAGTTTTTGTATATTAATTTATCAACAGCAAGAAATACCTAATATAATCACGAAAAGTTTTTGAAATATAATTAACTGATTTTTAATGAATAATTCTGTTCATTGAATACATATAACTGAAGATATTTCATTAAAATCATAGACAATATCTTGATTTTGTTGCTCTCATCTTCTGAGGGGAGTGTGTTTATATTATTTGTAAACACGGATTGTACAGCGACATACTTAAGAGTAAGATACTATTGATCAAATTGAACCGCTAAAATAAGTTTTAAATAGATTATTAAAAATATTAATGTGTAATTATTAAATTTTGGTTTCTTTTTTTTATTGTGCTTTTTTCTTTTGTTTTTTTATCTGTATGTCGAGACAAATAAATGTTACTACATTTTTCGATCTTAGACTAGAAGAATTTGAGTATCCTAATAAGGTCGTTTTAACAAAATAGAATTTAATCATAATCGAATTTGTTAAAAATGAAAAAAGCATATGACAGAATAAAAATGAGTATCCCTATTTTAAAGCACATCAAAATGATTTGGGAGAATATAAAATAGATTGGTAGAAAGATTGTCGAATAAATGATGATATACATTTAAGCGACTCTATAAACAAATAAAGTTTTTCTAGTAACTCTAACTGACTAGCTTTATCAACTTGACGACTGTAAATTTGTTTTGATTAGGTTACGGTTAGGTTTGTATCTCTCGTTTATAAACGGCACTCACAATCACCTCAG
This sequence comes from Doryteuthis pealeii, assembly GCA_023376005.1. Lineage (NCBI taxonomy): Eukaryota > Metazoa > Mollusca > Cephalopoda > Myopsida > Loliginidae > Doryteuthis > Doryteuthis pealeii. The sequence goes on from CM042177.1 coordinate 4,837,756, forward strand.
TGGGCTCATTATAATGCCAATGAAAGTTTTGAAATAAATCAATTTATTAATGGAACTAATAGCAATTATTTTTATAAAACTACAGTTCATTCTTTTAACCATAGAATGGGACCTAACAGGTACTAACTCCGGGTCAGCAGTGGACCAGGGAGCAATGGTGATGACAGGGGTGCTCACCATCCCAAACCTCCAACTGAAATTTCGCCATCAGATATGAGTTTAACGTCATTCCCCAGTGAACATGTAGATCCCGCAGCCACCGCCTTCTAGCCACCAATATGTTAGAAAAGGGATTGGGATTTGCCATACAAAGGCAAATCAGGGTTGGGAAAATTCATATAGGTGCTAGGGCTTGACGTGAGCAGCCGCATTGATCGGAGGGGCGCGGAGTCTGAACATTGCTACTCTTCAGTTACTATAGCTCAACCAGCGTAGCCAATAAGTGGAGTATTCATATAGTATTCTAATTATGATACTGCTTGCTATGAGACAAGACGGACAGAGGAGCATGTGCTCGGGTAGCGGTATAGCTGATCATCGAGGCGTCAGCTTAGCAAGTCCTAGAGCAGCGTTGTAGGCCCAATTGGGGGTTCTTACCTACATCTCCTGCAGAAGGTTACAGTCGGTGCAATTACATATCGACTACAGCCAGCACAGGTAAAGTCGAGAAGTTTGTTAGAATTTAAGCATGAAGACTCTATAATATTGATTACACTATTAAAATCTGGTCAATAGAAATGGGAGATTCTAGTTTTAGCTAGGGTCCTGCTTAAATGATATCTAATAATGGGAGTATTACCCAGTTAGGCGATTTTTTAGGTTATCTAGAAACACAAATGACTAAATGAAACCAAGATTTAGAGATTATTTATGTTTGTGTTATTGGTGTATTTGTTCTGTTTTACGGCATACTCAATACCCTGTTTTGGGTCTTGGGATAGTCATCAATTGTCGATTCTCTAATTCACAATTTTTATAGTATATTTTGGGCTCTTCTCTACACGTTAATTGCGGGGTTGCTTTAAATGAGTTCACCGATCTAATAGTATACAGTAAACTATGAGTTCTATTTCATTAGCTTAACTCTTTGGTATTGATCATGCGAGACTTGATGTTTATCAACTCGAGACTTCGAAACCAATTAAATTTATGGTATGAATTCGAGTTTGCAAAACTCCTTATCAACTAACTTTGATATAGAAGGTGGGACAGTTTTATCAGGTTGGTCTATAATACCAAATGGGTTAAACTTTGCAAAATCTTGATCCAGTCAAAAAGCACTATAATGAATTTTGAAAGATTAAAGAATTTCTTGAATAACAAAGTTGGAGTTTGTTGTACTATGTCTCCAGTTTGTATTAATACCCCACTCTCTTTAGGCTAATTAAGCTGATTAAAAGTTGCTTATTATTAACGTTATTTTCGTTTTTATTTAACAGGAGAAAGGTCAAAGGTAACATTATAACATGGGTGAATCTAAAATTGGTATGGAACCAGTCTAGAAGGATATTAATATATATATATAATTATATTATATATATTATATTATATATATATATATATAAAATAAACATATAATAAACGGGATGACATTCTGTAAGTTTTCTTTATTTAAAGTTTTAAGTTTAATTCAGGGTACTGGCACAAAAATCAGCTTCTACGAGTTTTAAAGCGAATTAAAATAATAAATCGATTATTTTTAGTAACTTTGTCTAATCGATAAGTAGTACATAATACCATCATAAAAAAAGAAATTCATACATATGCAGTTTTATTATTTAATACCATTTAAACTATTTGATTGTAGTCAATTTCGACCATCCATATTCTTCTTTTTATAAGGTTTTAAGCGCTTGTTTACAATCTTTTAAAGTAACATTCGGATTGCAATAAAAAAACATATACCAAAAATCAGGTAGTTATTGATTTTAATGAAAATTCACTATTGTTTCAATTAATATTTTATAACTGCATCATTATTTTATTTCAACTTTAATTTAGTAATTTTTGCTATGAAGAATTAATATAAAATTCATATAATAATAAATATATCAATGTTTAAGTTAAAATTGTTATATTTTTTTATCTGAAATAATTATTATTCTAAGCCACCTTATTTAAGTCAATCAAAGTATACGTATTGAAAAAAATTCCTATTGAGGAAAATTACCCCCTTTTAACGCAAAAAAATAATATCGATGTTATATTTTTTTCTTTTACAGAGATATAGTCAATTAATATTATCGAAATGTAAAAAACAATCTCCAAAAACTTAAATTATCTATCATTTTTTTACATTCATTTTCGTTTTCGTACTTATTTTTTTCATAAGAAAGCCATCGTAAAGTTTTTTTGTTTCTAATTCATAACTTCGGTCTTTATCTGCGTATTTATACGTTATCTAGGTACAATATAAGTACCATGTTGAAAAAAAGTTCGCCCCCACATAAAGGGGGGCAAATAAAGTGACTGAAAAAATGAAGAAAGTTTTTTTGGAAATAATAAATAATGCATTTAAGGATCATCATTAGTTGAGAATAATAACACGGTAATATTTTCTATATTAATCCTCGATAATATTCCCTGATTTTTGGGAATTAAATATTTCTGTTGTGGGGGGTTAACGTGCAATCTTATGACAATCAATAACGCATTTAGACAGTCATTTAATTTTAAATCAGATACTTGCATGTTTCCTGACGCTGAAACGAAGACAGCTGCACCAGTGGAATAATCCTCGTAGGTCTCTAAAGTCTATACCCTGGTCCTTAAACTCCAGACTGCCTAAGATGTTTTAATCGTCTTCTTTCACTTCCATTACTTTGCTTGTTTAAAATCTAGGCACTTGGTGTTTTTACTCCAGCGCATGCGAGTCCTTTCTTTTTCGAACACGAAGTTTAAATTTACCTCGCAACCTCAGCTGATGATGATGTGTCGCAATCCCTGCACTACGCATAACACGCACATACAGACATCACTAATATAACGGCGGCGAGTTATGATGCAAGTCAAATGATAAGGTGCTATAGTTATTGGATCTTGATGAGTCCAGAAATTCGTGATGATTTTATGAACGGAAATATGATGTATTACAAATAGGTTAATTGAGTCAGACCAGAACTCAAGTAGTCTCTATAGTCCATTTCGAATTTACCCCCAGCCAATCGATAATGACAAGTGCATTCCCATATTTCTAAAATTCCTGCCAACACGTTGCATTAAAGATGGCCGGTACTAATCAACTTATCCTCCTTTGGTGAAGGGACACCAAGGAAGATACATCTCAATTAGACACATAATACAGGATGGTGTGTGTGGTGTGTGTGTGTGTGTGTGTGTGTGTGTGTGTGTTGGTGTGTGTGTGTATGTTGTAATTTGAAAAACACAAGTTCCTTAACGAAATGATGTTTTTAAGTTCTCGCTGCAACTGTCTTCGGTATGGTTTCGATAGACCTGTCATCCACAGGGCTTTCGTTGGTTTAAGGAAAAATAATTATCGATGGTAAATCAACCTTAAATCAACGAAAGGATACAGATTGATGCTTAGGTGCACCACCATATGTCTCATTTTTATTTTTTTTTTTTTAAGACCAAAGCCGAACTCACAGAACCTTGCAACAGATACACAGACCAATTGTTTGTTCCTGGAATTTGCAGGTTGACCTCTCGGTAGATTCCTATGCATTGAAATATCTAGCCTTAGAAGGCAGAATTCCGACCATACTATGTCTGACATTTCCACCTACCTGTTCTCCCCCAATAGTAACCAGGTGTAACTCCTCTCGAATGTTGACGCTTTAGGGTACTAGTCTGCCCACACTATCCCATTCGAAAAAGCCTGATATAAATCCTACTGCTGCGCTTGGCGATTTTTAAACGCTCAGAGTGGGACAGGATTACGGAACCTGTAGGCAGCTCTAGGTTAAGGTATGGACTTGAGACATGGAATAAGAAATTGGACTCCACCTCCTTGCCAGCTTTGTACTGAACATCGAACTATTGTTATCCTGTACATTTTTCACCAAAACTATCTACACAGGCGACTCTGTGATTCATCCATCGATCAAACATGGCATAATGCTCGATATGGTCATAACCCGCATCGGACCCAGGATGTATGCATTGTAAGGGCCATGCGGGGCGCAGAGTGTGGCTCGATCAACCACAGCTTCGTTGCGGTAACCTAAAATTCCATGTCAGGCGCAAGTTTCGCGCCTGCGGGAGTGAAAGTCCCTAACGCATCGTGTATTCCCAAACTTAAAGACATAGTTAGTAACGACGAGATCTGCAAAAGGAGCTTTCGAAGAGGCGCAGTTCGGACGGTACATGACGGATAACTTCAAGAGAACCAGCCTATGAGACAAGCGTCCAATGTGTTCCTTGGCCTCAAGAAAGAAAACATCATACTGGTTTGATAGAAAATGATCAAAATCACCAAACCCTGCAGAGGGGGGGGGGGGGGGGGGGGGGGGGGGGGGGGGGGGGGGGGGGGGGGGGGGGGGGGGGGGGGGGGGGGGGGGGGGGGGGGGGGGGGGGGGGGGGGGGGGGGGGGCGGGGTGGAAGAGAAAGCAAGTTGCCAATCAGAAATTTCGCGGTTGCCTGTTAAAGACTGTGAACCCTCACGACCAGGCTTCAGAAGTGCACGATCCGTCACTTCAACAGAGCCTACGAAGGATTAAAAAACAGTGGTGTTTAGAATCATAATTGAGAGGATACAGGAAGGCTTACGATAGCAGGACACGAAACACTCTTACCATCTAATCAGACAGGCATTCGACCAATAACGATCAAAACAATGGTTCCTCATTAAATAAGAAGGAGGGTCCTCTCCTCTATAAGGGAGTACTGAGGGGCATCATGAAACGATGGACAGAGCACTTCACAGACCTCTTTCACAACCCTCATTTAGTCGACAACAGCTCTTCAACAACCTACCTCAAGGGAAACTCACCACGGAGATGATGGATCACCCCCCATCGGTGAGGTCCGCCGTACAATCAAGGAAAAATAAATACTGGAAAGGCACGGGCTTGCATGGCATAGCCGCGTTGAGGCTCTTCCGCTCCGGTGGTAACAAGAATCGCCGCGAGGTCCGACTCTTATCTCTAACCTTGTATGGTTGGATGCTCCGTCTACCTCAGGACGGTCGATTGCAATCTTGGGTCTCGCTATACAGGGCAAGGTGTGCGGATCGGTATGTGGCAATCACCTGTGGAGAATAGCCTTCTGAGGCAGTTGGCAAGGTTCTTATAGCCAAGCTCCCTGCTCAACCGATCCTAGATGGATCTGTGCCGTGGCTAATCTCCAGAATGCAAAGGCGGCTTCAGCCTGGTCGTCGGAACAATGATCTTTTCCGCTCGGACCAAATTCAGGGAAATGCATCGCAAAGCAGATAGCCTCTCCAGGTCTTCGTGGACCTAACAAAAGCCTTTGACACAGTGAATAGAACCGCGCTATGGAGTTAATTCTCAGGAAACTCGGATGCCGCTTGCGGATTCGTTAGCATGTTTGATAACACTCCATCAGGGCATGAAGGCATGTTTTTACTTTAAACGGGTCCGTCTCGGAGCCAATACCCATCGACAACGGTGTTAAGCAGGGTGATATCCCTGCAGCGCAACTCTTTCTCTATCTCTTTGCGATGACTCTATCCTACGCCTCCAAAACTTGGATTCGGTGTCCTTATCGATTTCCGGACCACTGGCATAGGTTTTTCAATCTGTCGTTTTAAGGCTAAAGGTACGAAGAATTCCAGACCCTCATCCATGCAGATTGTCGTAGGCCCACACTGAGGAAGAACCTACAGGAAATGATGAATCACTTGCTCTGAAGCATATTACGCTGCCTGTACTACCATGAACAAACATTTTTTCCTGCTTCAGATCCACATTTTACTGTTGTTTCACTACGTCTTCCAAGTTCCATAGATGTTCTGTATCATTTCTGACACTGACCAGAATGTCATCAAGTCTCACCATCCCAAATCCATTCACAGCCAGCAAATATTCCATGTCTCGTTGAAAAAATTCCTCGGCTAAAGGAAATTCCATAAAGTAATCTCGTACACATAAATAGTTCCCTAAATGTATTTATTGTTGTATACTTACATCTTTCTTCATCCAGTAACTGTTGGTGGTAGGCATGACGTAAGTCTAGTTTGGTAAACTTTTGATCCCCTCCAATTCTGACTAGGAAGTCTTCTATTTTTGGGGGTAGGATAGTTATCCAGCTTTGAGGCTTGATTTACCGTGACTTTGTAGACTTCATATATTCAAATGTTTCCATCCGTCTTTACTAATAGGTACAATGAGTGAATCCCACTCAGAATGTATTACCAAAACTATTACACCGACTGTTTGTAATCACTCCATTTTCATATTGCGTAGACTAATGGTTAAATACCTTGGTTTTCCGCCATCAGATACTTGGATATGGGCCTTCATCCCTTTCATAGCTCACAGGATATTGGTCTGTCATGCATTGCCATAGTTTACCATTTCCTTCTTCTTACAGCTGGGTCTATTCACATTTTATGATATTCAACTAGTTTTTACCCAGAAAATTAGGACCTTTGCGTTCGGCTACTTTTGTGAGTAACTTATAATGTTGACCCTGATAATCAATTTTAATGAGTTTGCAGATTAAAGGTAAATTTCATAGCATTTTCACACTTCTTTAAATGCTACTTTTAAAAACCTAATGGAGAAATCTCACGTGGTTAGCAAGCTAGATGAAGAGGCCATTAGTAGTCAATACAATTCTCACTTCGTGATCCAAATTTCTGACCATGTGTCACGTGTCAGCTAAGCTTAGTAAACAAATATTATGAAAACTGCACAGATACTATTCTTTCATCCTAAAGAGAAATGATCATCTATACTATGCTAAAAAGAATATGGTTATTTTGGCACGATGGTGACATCCATTGAAAAGTTTCTTAATATATACTAGCAAATATATGCACCCTCCGGGTGCAAGTATTAAAGTTTTAATCTAATAAAATATCATGTTAAATTAGAAATAATAATGTAATGTAATTTATTGTGTACAGTGCTCAGGTGCACCACAACTCATCAAAGTCTCATGTCAGGTACACAGAATAATGTTGTGCCAGGAACATGAACAGTTCACAGTAGTAATATGGATGTATGTGTGTGCATGTGTATGTGGAGAGTGGCATCAGGTATAGTGTTGGCGGACTACAGGAAGCATGGAGGCTTTGAAAGCCTCAGTGCTCCGGCAGCCTACAACAGATGCAGGCAGTTTATTCCATGTCTCCGCAATTCTGAGCGTGAAAAAATGTTTCCGAAAGTCACGTGAACAGTGCTGTTTTCTGACTTTGTAGGCATGCCCACGTGTATTGGAGAGATGGAGATCAAAAAGGTGCTCCAGGTTGCTGTTGTTCAGATGATTAATGACCTTATGAGCATTTACCAGGTCAGTTGCCAGACGCCGAAGTTTCAACGAATCCATTCCCAGGGCTGCGAGACGTTCAGAGTATGGCAGATTCCTGGTGGAGGGTACTCGCCTGGTTGCACGTCTCTGTACAGTTTCTAGGAGGTTAATATTCTGAGAAAGGTAGGGGTTCCAGACTGGTGATGCAAACTCCAAGTGTGGCCGTACCATGGCTTTGTACAGCTTCAAATAGATAGCCGGTGAGCGGCTGACAAAGGTCTTGCTGAGTGACGCCAGGACGCCCTCGCCTTTTTGGCAATTTTGGAGATGTGTTTTGTCCAACGTAAATCATTGCTGACAGTAATACCCAGATCACGTTCGCAAGAAGATTCCTTGATATTAGTGTGTGGAGGGAGTATATGTATGATGGATTTTTCCTCCCAAAATGCATGGTGGTGCATTTGTCCACAGCCAGCTTCAGTTGCCAGTCAGTGATCCATTGTTGCACTGTGTCCAGGTCTGATTGTAGTAACGATCTGCAGCGTTCAGGATCTGTCTTTTTTATTTCAAGGTACAACTTGATGTCATCGGCATACTTCAGGACTATGGTATTCCTTAAGTAGCATCTATATCATTGATATACGCAACAAACAAAAGGGGGCCAAGAACTGAGCCCTGTGGTACCCCAGATGACATCTCATATGGTGAGGAGTGTTGCCCAAGAACTGTAACTACCTCTCTCCGGTTGAGTATGAAGGACTTTAACCAGTCAAAAAGATCATCCTTCACCCCCATTGCAGAGAGTTTTGCCAAAAGTCTTTTGTGCGGCACAGAGTTGAAGGCCTTAGCAAAGTCAAGGTAGACAACATCTACCCATGAGCCCCCATCAGTAATGAAACTGAATAAGAATGCAAATAAAAAGATTTGAAACAGACGGGGGTATGATTGAAAAATAGAACAACTTTGAAACTAACTCTTCCATCATTTTCCATCACTCCCGTCTTTCATTGGTAACTTTTCCTAATTTAACTGTTTAGTTAAAATAGAAAGTAAAGAATAATATTAGTAATTTCTTGTTAATGGATTTCTTTAAAGATTTATCCCTGAGATTTTTGCTCATATTCATTAAGATAAACCAAACAATTAGAAATCAATAATACTAAGCACATATTTATTAAAATCAAATTTTTAAGATCAATATGCAAATTAGCCTTCCAATTCACACTGTAAACCGCTATTTTGTTGTATATATAAATACAATTGCATGTTAATAGTATGTAGATATGGTCAACAGTCTTAATGATGTAAAACTATCTTATTAATAATTGAGGTTTAAATAAAAATAAAATCACGGAGAATGTGATGTAAATAACAAAGGAAATTGTGACTTGAGTAGTGATATAGTTTTGGTTACAGACATACAAACACACAATCTCCATTATAATAATAAGATATATATATATGTTTAGTGATTGTAGTTAAAATTGATTTATGAAAGAGATTTTTAGGGGGAGGGGGTGAAATACTAATTTTTGCTTCTTATTGTTTTTAGTAGTATAGTAATTCCTAATTTGGTACAGATTAAAAATCCTAATTACCCAACAATCGCTCAATGAATATTTAAAAATTCAAAAATTATTTTCCTTTTTTCAATGAGCTCTAAAAAAAACTTTTATAAATATATAAGTGTGTGTGTGTGTGTGTGTGTGTGTGTGTGTGTGTGTGTGTGAAAATAATTAGATGGTAATTTGTTGCATAGTCAAAGTAATTCAGTCTCTAAAATAATTGTTAGCATTTAATATAAAGATTATTTCAGAAGAAATTCTTGCGTCAAGAAATGAAAATTATTACAAGGGAGATAATAGTAAAAATATTTATGAGTAGTTACTTCCCTTGTTTACAGAATATTTCCTACAATTTGATGGTGATACATCACACTTGTAATTTTTAAAAATAGGTAATTATATATATATATAATATATATATATATATATATATATATATATATATATCAGGGACTGGCAAACTGAGCCTAAAATGCGTTTTTGACCAAATGAATTTAGCCCCCTACAGAAAATAATTTACCAAAAATCAGGAAATTATCGGATTTTAATGAAATTTCCAGTGTTTATGTATCAATGAATGATCTTTATAATGCATTATTTATTTTATTTCAAAACTTTCTCATTTTTTTCAGGTCACTTAATTTTGACCCGCCCCCCTTATGTTTGGGGCATAAAATGTTTTGCAAGTTGATCATTTTCGATACTAATTACAGTATGAATAATGAGATAAAAGACCGAAGTTATGAATAGAAACAAAAAAAAATGTTTACGGTTGCGCTTCTATGAGAAAATAAGTGCCGAAAATCGAAAAATATAATGTAAAAAAATAATAAATAATTATCACCTAAATATTGATCACCTAAAGTCGACACACACACACACACACACACACACACACACACACACACACACACACACATATATATATATATATATATATATATATATATATATATATATATAGAGAGAGAGAGAGAGAGAGAGAGAGAGAGTGGGTGAGTGAGTGACTTACTGGTCTCTGCATGAACTATATATATATATATATATATATATATATATATATATATATATATATATATATATATCAGATTTTAGCCCTGAAGAGCTTTATGCGAAACTAATAGTAGGTTCGTCTGACTCATTAGATTATCTTTATTACTTGGCTCTACGTAGGTATCGAGCACTTTTTACATATTAGCTTCTCCTAGCGGTTATATGAATATATATATATATATCTTATATACATATATATACATATAAATTGTTTTTTCTTTTGGCCAAATACTGTACCAATAGATTATTTTTTGTTGGTACGAATATCTTGGTCCTTTCTTTTTTTCAAAAAATTTTTTTCTTCCTGGTTGATGTTTGGTAGTATATTTTTTACAATCAAACTTTCTGCTGGGTTTTTTCTCTCCGCAAGGATCTACCAACACGCTTGGCATATTATATATATATATATATATATATATATATATATATATATATATATATATATATGATCACTGAGTTCATAGACCAGTAAGCCAGTAAGAAAAGCCACAAAATGTCGGAAAGGTAAAATTAATTGCAACAGAATTTTCTTTTTCACGATGTATTTCTACAAGGTTTTTATTCCAACATATTAAAATTCTATATAAATCAATCCTCGCCAAATATGAATATTTTAGAATTTCTGCCACCAGGTACGTTTTATTTTAAGAATATATTTAAAGTTCTCTACATACCAAATCTAGAAATAATAAAAATTAGGAGATCAAATTAAATATATTGAATACTTATTTAATTTAAGAGCAAAATAAAAAAGAACCCCAATAACATTTATTTTAATGTAAAAATTAAATTTAATGACAAAATTTTACATCGAAGTATTTTTACACATTCGCATAACATTCTTCCAGTGTCTAATAATAATAATGTAATTTATTGTGTACAGTGCTCAGGTGCACCACAACTCATCAAAGTCTCATGTCAAGTGCACAGAATAATGTTGTGTCAGGAATATGAACAGTTCACAGTAGTAATATGCATGTATGTGTGTGCATGTGTATGTGGAGAGTGGCATCAGGTATAGTGTTAAATCTTGAAATGTTTTAATGCTTTTGTTTTCTGAAATATATTTCAACGTTAATCTGTTGCATTTTTAAAATACTTATGAAATAATCATATTATTTAGTCATCACCATAATATTTCATCTTGAAACAGTGAAGAATTAACACAGATTCTAACACAATCAACTCTGAACTATCAAGTTTTACAAGGGAGATAAAAAAATAAAATATATGATAGTAGTTACTTCCCTTGTTTAAAAAAAAAACCATCCAGTATATATATATATAAGTCGTCGGGGGCGGCCTAATGTCGTTATCAGCCAATCAGTGAGGGAGTCTATCCCCTTTTCACTAGCGCTAGACAAAGGAGATTGTTTTGGCATCTGAGGTGGAGCGCCACACCTAGCATCAGCTCCTTACTTTACCGCACAGATCCCTGTGCTACTCATAACGCTGAGTTGGCGAGGACCGGTATCGAACTAGAAACCTTGTGATTTCTAGCCGAACGCTCTACCGACTGAGCTAACCCGGCCCATATGTATGTATATAAATTACACGCACACACACGTAAATAACACACACACACATATCGATATAAATAACACACTCATATATATATAAATAACACACACACACACATATAACGAACACACACACACACACACACACACACACACACACACACACACATAGCGAACACGCACACATATATATGAAGTGTACAAACTGTTTGAGATGGCGATAGCCGACAATTTTTGGGAGATTATGTGCTTAATTGAAGTCATACCTAATTTGAATATTAATTAGTTATAGTTAAATGAATTAGGCGGGCATATCGGTTTAAATGTAAAGTGTAAACAAATCGAAAAAAAGTCGATCTCTGTATGTACATTTCAGCCTATTAGGCCTCATCAGCAGAGTTCTAGACAGGGCAGTGCTTTGTGCGTGATTCGAACCCTAACTGTCAGGCTGACAGGCGGGGACTCTAACCATTACACTAGCTGGCTTTCCCAGATTTTCTCATTTTTTAAAAACTGATATATATATATATATATATATATATATATATATCGCACATTTTTGGTTGACTTACACCACGACAGTATGAAGTGTACAAACAATCAGTTTGAGATGGCGATAACCGACAATTTTGGGGAGAATATGTGCTTAATTGAAGTCATACCTAATTTGAATATTAATTAGTTATAATTAAATGAATTAGGCGGGCATATCAGTTTAAACCTGGGTAAGCCAGCTAGTGTAATGGTCTGCCATCAACGAAAGTTATTGCATATTTTGAGTCATTTATTGAAATTGATTCAATAGGACCTGCCAAATCACAATGAATCAAATCAAATATTTTATTTGCTTTTTATCGGCCTCTGTATTTCTATATTGACACATTTTCCCTTGAGTACAAATTTTGCAATCAAATTTATTTTTATAACTTATTTTCATGCCTTTTACAGTTTACTCTAATTTTAAAACATCTTCTTTGTTGCAATGTCAAGAATACTATACCATTCTTGTAAAGTTTGAGTTCATATAGTTTTTATGTTATTTAGGAAATATAACTTCCTTGTTTTTTAATATTACATATACATCCATTAGGTGTCTTGAGTTTGGCGCCAATTTTGTAAAAATGGAGGGGGCGCCATTTTGGGTCGCTGACTGTACCGAAAAAATATTTTGTTTATAGGATGGAATATATAATGCATTTTTTAATGTTGTTTCATGAGTATTGCCTTTATTATCTTTTATTAAAAATTTTGCATCGCCTTTTGCATGTACCAAACCTGTGGTTCGGGTACCGTTGGCAAGTTCAATGGAATGTTGTGAGGCATTAAAATCTTCATTAAAACAAAAAGAAATTGTTTTATCTGTAATCATGTGAGCGGTAGCTCCACAATCTACTAGTAAATTAAATGTATCATCTTCAAAAGACTTTTTAAAGGTACTTACAGTGAAAAGAAATGATTTTTTTCATCTGTGTCTTTCAGTGAGTTGACTGAATTGTCTTTTCTTTTATTTCCGCAATATTTTGTGTCGTGTGTATTTCTTTTGCAATAGTCACACCATCCTTTTTAAAATTTTGGCACGTTTTTTCATTCGAAATTTCGGTGCCCCAGCTTCTGGCAATTGAAACATCGTATGGTTTTCATATCTTTTTGTTGAATATTAACTTTCATCGCGTAATCTTCTCGTGGTCCACTTTTTCTGCATTTTTCAGTCTCTTCGCAGCTTTTGAGAGCTGATTTGAACTCATTAAATTTTAATTCGACCTTTATCTGTGCTATTATTTGTTTTTCTTTCGTTTGTAGTTTCATTTTCGTCTGTTATTGCTATTGCTGTTTCATCTTCATCTGTGCTTGGTAAATCTGACTTTTGTGGTGTGTCCTCAATTATTGTGGTTGTTTCTGATGTTAGTGTGTAGTTAGTGCATATTTCATCGTAATCACTATAATTGTCTACATTATTCTTTGTTTCATGTATTTCAGTTTTCTCAGTTCTGTGTCAATCCCTAGTCTTTCATTCACTAGTTGGTTTGCAAGTTTAAATTGTCTAATGTCCCGGGTTACCTCCCTTGCATCATATATTCGCCTAGCTCTAATTTGTGATCCTTTAGTTTCAGTTACAATATAGAATGTTGGTTCATATTGTGTTGACCATTTGTTTCTCTTTGGTTGTTTTATGAGTACATAGTCACCAGTTATGAATTTTCTTTCTTTAGTCCTTCGGTTTGCATTGAATTTATTTTTATATTTTTCATCATTATGTTCTATTATCTCGTTTTTCTCTTTCTTTTCTGTTTCAATTTTGTTAGGTTTGTTATAATCTAACTTTATCCTAATTTCTTTACCTTCCATAGCTTTATAAGGTTCTATACCTGTTGCTGGGTGTGGTGTAGCTCTGTATGCCGTCAGCATTTCTATTATGTTGATTCTTCTTTTATCTTGTCTTTATTTTGTAGGTTAGCGATTTATTCTGCTTTATTTACCATTCTCATAAATGATTCTACTTCTCCATTTGCTTGAGGATGTAATGGAGTTATCCTGTGGGGATAGAATCTGTCTTCTTCAGCGACTTCTGAAAATTCTTTTCCCTTGAATGGTGGCCCATTATCAGTTAATATTTTTCTAAGGATCCCGTAGGTTGCGAATATCTCTTTCAGTTTGATTCTTGTCTGTTTGAAAGATGTGTTTTGTACCTCTTCCACTACTGGGTATCTTGACCTTTGGTCTACCATAACAAGGTTGTAATGTCCGTCTGGGTATGGCCCTCCAAAGTCTAGGTTTACTACATCCCAGCTTCTCTTCGGTATGATAGTGGGTTTTATTGGTTCTGGTCGTGGATCACTTGCTACTACTTTGCATTCGTAACATTGGTCTATGACTCTATCAATCATAGAGTTCATTTTAGGGAATTAATATCTTCTTCTTAATAGTTGTTTGGTTTTCGTCCTTCCCAGGTGTCCTAAGTAGTGTACTATTCTTGCTATTTTCCTTTGAAGTGATTTTGAGAAAATTATTTTATTTCCACTGTTTACTATCCCTTCTATTATGCCGATTTCTTCTTTTATATGTTTGTAGGTCATTATCGGCTTTGATCCAGTCGTTGTTGATAATGTATAATGTCAATTTTGTTAGTGTATCATCTTTCTTTGTCTCTGTCCTTATTCTATCTAAAGTTTCAGCATTTTCTTTGTGTGAAATGTGGTTTATTATTTGTTCTGTGTTGTCTCGACAGTTCTCTGATATATATATTTACCTGTCCGTCCACACAAGCAGGATGCGACACAGGGTCAATTTCTTATGCAGAGTTTAACAGGTTTGAATTCAGACTTTTCCTTTTTCTAAACTGGTTACCTAGCCAGGATTAAAGTGCCCAGTCTGCCCTGATATTTGCCCATAGCTGGAGGGAGAATTTAATTCATACATTTCCCAAGGGTATCAGCGCCATGTGAAATGCAGCAGCTTCGTCCAAGAATTGAACTCAGGTCGACAAGTCCATTTCCTACGACTCAAACCATTACACCACGCACCTCCGCCACAGTTTTCTGATATAGGGTGTCTTGATATGTAGTCTAATGGATCCAGTTCATTTCTTCTTTGTTCGTGTTTAAGTTCAAAGTCGAAGTCCGTTATTTCCATAATCCACTTTTTTATGCGTGGTGGTAGTCAATGTTGGACTTAAACATTGGGATTAGAGGTTTGTGCGCTGTTATTATGACGAATTTGGGTGCTCCTATCAGATAATTTCTGAGTCTCGTTACTGCCCATATGTATTAATGTATCTTTTTCTGTTTGGATGTATCTATTTTCTGTGTCCGTTAGTCCTCTGCTGATGAAGTGTATCGGTTGCTGTCCGAGTGGTCCTTTCTGGAACAACGCAGCACTCAGTCCTTCATGGAAGCTCGCTTCTGTTCTTAGTGTAGTCTGTTTGTTTGGGTCGAAATATGCCATTGTTTCAGGGCTGGTTATTGCAGATTTCAGTTTTTCAAACGCTTCTTTTTCTTCGTTGTTCCATTTGAATTTTGTTTTGTTCCTTGGTAAGTTCGTCAGTGGTGCACTAAGTGTTGCATAGTTCCTTATAAAATTGTCAAGGTAGCCTGTCATTCCAAGAAGGCTTCTAACTTCTTCTTTGGATTTTGGTTCCTTGCAGTTTAGTACAGCTTCAATTTTCCTAGGGTCTGGTTTTAGCCCTTCTGATGTGAACAAATGACCAAATAACGTGATTTGTGTTTAACAAAATTCACTCTTCTCTCGGTTGAATTTGACTCCGTCGTCCTAGGCTCTTTGAAATACTTTCATTAAGGTTCTGTTGTGTTTCTCTGTATCTTTTCCTCTGAGGATTATATAATCTCGTTGGTTCATGCATAGAGGTATGTCTCCAAATATTTGGAACATTACTTGGTCAAATACATCTTGTGATGATTTTGCCCCGAATATCAACCGTTTTGTTGAATAGTTTCCCCACGGTGTACAAAATGTAGCTAGTTTTCGGGTTTCCTCATTTATTGATAGTTGGTGGTACCCTGCCTTTAGGTCCATTTCACTGAACACTTTTCATCCCCTTAGGTGATATGTAAAGTCCTCGATAATGGGTGCTTGGACATATCTACTTTTTATATATTTGTTCGGTATCTGCATGTCTATGCTAGCTTGTATCATGTTCGGTTCCAGTTCGTTGCGATCTCTCGTCGCGTACCTCGGTTTAGTTTGCATGATTAATGGGGGAACACCACGTGATGGCTTCGTTTCTGTGCCCTTTTTCGAAAATGACATCCGCTTCTCCTTGTGAAATCCATTTTTTAAGTGGAGTTTCTAAATGGTATGGTACGTACCTAGGTTTTTGTGCTATAGGTTGTATTCCAGCTTCGATTTTATATTTCGATGATCTTTCATGTCTGAGGTTCCTTAATGTTTCCTTGGAATACATTTTCATATTTTTCAATTAATTGCTTCGTGGATTTTGGTTCGTTTGTTCCGTTTATTCGTTTGATCCGTAGCTCATTAGTTTCTTTCGGGTTCCCATTCGGTTCTAATACCACCATACCTAGTTCTATCAGGGTATCTCTTGACTATCAAGGAGAGTTTATCTATATGTCCTCTTTCGACGATAAATTTTGTTTTAGTTCCTCTCTTCTTATTCTGAATTATCATTTCAAGTTCCCCTTTCACTGATAGTTCATCCTGTATTGTTTTTACTCGGTCGTAATTGGGTTTTAATTCACCCACACTTGTTCTTCTTTTTAGTGCCTTAAATTGGTATTTATCCATAATATTCGCGGATGCTCCACTATCAGGCTCACAGTATGTGTCCACTTCTCCTATTCTTATTTCTATGATGTTATTATATTTTTGTTTTACGGTTTTTATTTTATGAATTTTAATCTTCATTTTTCTAATGAATTCTTCATCTTCAGAGCTTGTATCTGCCTCCTTTTCAACCCTCCATATATTTCTAGGGGTATTATCTTGTTTTCTGTAAAGTTGTCTGTCGTTTTGGTTCACTGCCCCCTGTTGCCGGGTACAGCAGCAGCCGTAGTGATTAATTTCCCACAGTTGTAACACCTTCTGTCTTTTATCAAATCTGTGTTGGCCCCACAGTATCGGCATTTTTTTTGTTTTTTCAACTCTGTCCGCCCTGTTGGTCGTTTTCTTCCTATAGCATTGACTCTATCGGTCCAGTTCTCGTTGTCTATAGTTTTTAAATTGGGTTTTAATTCACCAACATTTCTTGTATTGGTATTTATCCATGATATTCGCGGATGCTCCACTGTCAGCTTCACAGTATGTGTCCATTTCTCATATTCTTATTTCTATAGTGTTTTTATATTTTTGCTTTATCGTTTTTATTTTATGAATCTTAATTTTCGTTTTTCTGATAAATTTCACATCTTCAGAAGTTGTATCTGCTTCCATTTCAATCCTCCTTATATTTTCAGGAGTATTATTTTGTTTTCTGTAAGGTTGTTTGTCGTTTTGGTTCCCACCAACCTGTTGTCGGTGGATACAGCAGTCGGCGAAATGGTTGCTTTTCCCACAATTGTTGCATACTCGTCCGAATACCGGGCAATTCACTCTTTTATCAAATCTATGTTTTCTATCACAATATCGGCATTTTATTTGTTGTTTCTGCTCTGTCCAACTTGTTGGTCATTTTCTTCTCATATTGTTGACTCTATCGGCCCAGTTCTCGTTGTCCAAAGCCTTTGAATGAGTTTTCCTTAAATCTTTTACTTATCGCTTAAGGTCATTAAGTTGACTCGCTTCTTCTAGACATTTATTCAAATTCCAGCTTTTTGTATCGCTCTAGTTATCATTTCACTGTCGTTAATTGTTTGAATAAGGTGTTTCAAAATCGCAAGCTTCATTTTGTTATTTTAGTCTCATAGTGTATTACGAAATTATTTCCTTGTATTCCTGTCTCATTCTATTGAATAAAACCAAGCGTGTTGTTTATTTTGTTTTGGTATGAAATGGTGGTTTAATTTTTTTTTAACCTCGTAAGATTCTTCTCCATTTTGTGTTCGGCAAATACTTTATTATTAGTCTTATGTTTTCCATCTTTTTAAACAAATGATTTTATTGTTATCCTCTGTGATTCTTTGCTAGTAAAGTTTCTCTTCAAATACTTCAAACCAGAATTTCCATTTTTCACTTAAATTGGTCCTGTCCTAGTTTCTGTTAGATGGTTCTAGACGTAAACTTATTGCTGCATTAGCCATGTTAATTTAATCTTTTTTCGTTTAAAATACAGGGTGTGGCTGCCACTGTAGGCAGCTTGTAGTAGTAGTAGTAGTATTTGTCTTGTCATGGTCATCAGGCCTGATTTACGCCTTCCCCTTGCCTTTTCCTCTTCTTCTGAAAAGTACCTTGTGACCTGGTCACTCCACTGTAAAAAAGCACCCTATGACCTGGTCATCCCACTTGTAAGAATTTTCCCTTAGAGAAAATAGTTCCTTGGTTTTAAAAACCCCTAAATATGTGTAAATCCTTTTTTTTTTAGATTGTTGGAATACTTGTTTGTCTTTGTGTTGCTATGTAAAATAGAACACTACCATAGGTGGTAATTGCAAAAGGTTTTTTAGTAAAAAGTAAAAGTTTGTAGGGTTTTTAGATTTGGTGCAGTGATTTGGTTAATAGTCAGGCTAGGAGAGTACCAGCCAAAATCTTTATTTCCCTTTGAGGTGACTATGATATAGTCACAATTTTTGAGTTCTCTGATGTAGAGTTTTTTGGGCGGTAAATTTAGACACCGCACTCATAGTACAGAACTACTAAGATATTAGTTCCGTTCAAGTCCAAGTCCCTACGTGCCAACAAGGGTAAACTAGTTTTCCATTCCTTTCTTTGAAACTGCATTTAAATTTATTGTGTTATTTTCTTGTTAAATTTGTAATTTCTCTTAAATGTTAAATTATTCCTTACCTTGGTTAACTCACATGTTTGTGTCTATTGAGGCAATTATGTTAAATACCCCAACTCCATTTGTATGTAAGTCATTTAGTTATGCTGCCTGGAACCCTTTTGGTCCTCTTTTATGGGTTCCAAACCCCCGAATCCAGGGCTCTGATTGGCCAGCCAGTAGAAATGCCAGACCAATGGCCCTACAGTGTAAACATCAGGAGGTGTACAAAAACCCACCCACGCGGTTGCATTTGATTGGACGGCCAATCTTTACCCCACCACTGACTTGTACTCTAATCTAAGTCGCTTGTACGACTCTAAACTCAATTGTTATTTTTAAGTATCTAATAAGATATCGCCAATCAGTCCATAACACTACTACAGTGTTATATTTGTATGTAAGTCATTTAGTTATGCTTAAATGTTTTTATATTTAGAATTTTTGGTAAACTATAAGGCGTAAACCTTTCCTGTAATTTTTGCTGTAACTTTTTTGTGTGAAATTCATTTATTTTATTGTTCTGTAAATTTATTCTTTATAACCCAGCTTATAAAAAGGGTAACTGTGGATTCTTTAAGCGAGAATAAAACAAGTCAACACTCTTTGAGAACAGAATAACAAATGATTTTTATTTTTAAAAAATTGGCGCCTGTTGTTGTATGTGTGTCTGCGCATGTCAAGTATTTGTGTATATTTATTTCCGGTAGTGAGGCCACAACAATCAGCAGTGAAATAATTTGTAGAGAGAGAAGACAAAGTTTTTAGTACCTTCAGTGGCAGGTAAATAGTTTTAAGATAAACAAATAGTCAAGCATATGTTTGTCTTTCTGAACTTCTCTATGAAAACCTTCCTTTAAATTGGTTTTAGCCAGGCTCCAGATTCAGTATTTTTAAAAACTTCTTTTTAGGCGTGAAGGCCTCTGATTAGCCCAAAATTATAATTTTTTTAATTCATTCAACGACTGCTATTTACACAGTAGCATTGCAGCCAACAAAGCCTTCATCAGATGATGACTCTTGGTTCAGGCATAGTTTCGGGACCGAAGCATCATCACCACTAACCCAGAGCGCCCCAGCAGTGTCTCACGATACCACCAGACTTTGTCGGATTGATGTCACATTTAAGGATTGCTATATCCACGCTGATGCAGTTAGAGCTTTATCCTGGATCTTTTTTTATGTATTTCCTCTTGTCTGGTGGAGAAAGTCCACGTTTAATAAAAAATGCCAAGGTTGGGTTGGTAATAAAGCCTCAAAAAATTATATTTTTGCTTTCTACCTGCGCTGATCCTATGCGTAGATTGCTTACTTCCGTCATTTTCTTTCTGCTTCCAATGCATTAACTTCCGAATCGTTTCTTATATCACTATAATGCAATCAATGTGTTCACCATAAATCAAGATTTATTTAATCTATCAAAAAATATAAGTTTTGAAATGCCCAATTTTTGCCACATATTTTCCGAGATTTAAAATTTATTTATAACGATTGTTTGGTTAAATCGAACTTAACGGACCTAAATTCCACCTTCGTAGGTTACGCCGTTGAAAGAAAAAAAAAAACAAAAAATCAGGGAATTAACTGAATTTAATGATGAGTGGTGAAAATGTATTTTCTAGTATACAGACAACTAAAAGAAAAGACAATTTCGTTTCGTTAAGCCGATTCTGAGATTTTGCATTAGGGGATGTCGATTTTGGTGGTACTTATTGTAATAAGTGTTATACACGATGAATAACTTCTAGAAATGTTTTGTAACTTTTCCTGTGCAAAATCAGTTGGAGGTCCTTACATTTATTTATTAACGCTTGAAATTCTTGGCCTAACTGAATAACTTCCCTTGAATATCAAAACTGAAAGTAATTTAAAAAAAAATCTATTGAAAGGCAAACGCCTTTATTCCAGGAAATGGGTTATTTTTATTACTTTAAAACTTGTTCATTGATCAGGGTTTTTAAAAAAATAATTTTCGGTAATGAAGGACTATTTGCTCGTAAATTCCTACTATAAAATAAACTGAACCCCCATTTTATGTCCGTATTTTTGCATTAAATGTTTTATTTTTCTTGCACCCGTTATTTTACAATACAAAATATATTTTATTTATTTATTTTAATATTCATTTCAATGTCCATATTCTAAAAGATTTTATTTTGTGAGAATGTTTAGTTTTAAAGTGGGGGCTCGTTTTACAATTCAGGCATAGGATCCTCCTTTTATGACCGTATTTTGTTTTTTCGTCGACGATGATTAAAATCTGACGTTTTTATTTTAGAGTACCAAAGCCAAAAAAGAAAAGAAATAACAACAAAAAGTAATATTCAACTTTTTACTCGTAAATTCCTACCATAAAATTAGGCTTGGGCATTTTATGATAGGAATTTACGAGTAAAAAGTTGAAGTGTAAAAACGAACCCCCACTTTAAAACTAAGCATTCTCACAAAATAAAAGCCTTTAGAATATACACATTGAAGTGAATATTAAAATAAATAAAGGAAATATATTTAGTATTGTAACATAACGGGTGCAAGAAAAATAAAACATTTATTGCAAAAACACAGACATAAATTGGGGGTTCAGTTTATTTATGGTAGGAATTTACGAGCAAATAGTCCTTCATTACCTAATTTTCTCTCCATTATGATTATATTTATATTACTTTTATCTTTAAAATAATTTAATTTTCTAATAAACCTTTTTTCTAATCTTCCAGTTTTTTCTGTTTTTCGTTTATTTATTTATTATAATATTATAATGAAGACTTTTACAATCTTGATTATAAATTGGTTGATTTCGGTGTTTTGTTTTACGGTATATAAACCCTTTTAGGGTTATTTAATGCCAAGTTATTTTAATATGCACACATTTTCACTTAAAAAGTAAATTAAAATGAATAACATCGATTATCTAGGGTTAAATTTTAGTTTTAGTAAAAAATAATAATAACATAATAAGTGTAGCTGTCGTCTTTGAGTGCGCCTAATGTTAGATTTATTTTTTACCCTCAAAATATACCCTTAAATTTGGACAGTGTAAGGGAAACAACTCTGTTAGGGTCTGATAATCAAGTGACCCACAGGGCCTGAATAGCATTATGGGAAGGTCAACAGATATCCTTAGGGCAAAATAGGGACTTCCGCCAGGCTGATGCAGCAAAAAGGTTGTGTGGATAATATCGTCCTAAAATTAGAACTTTAGTCTTTTAGTTAGTTCTCGGTACTGGTAACGGCGCACAGATATGTTTCTTTCCAATTTTCCCGTGATTTTGCTGGCATTTGTTAAAGACCCTTTTTGTAAATTAGTAATTGTTTTATACCCCATTTTATTTCAGTATTTCACGGTGTTTCGAAGTAAATAAAATATTCTACGTTCAACATCAGTCGTCTTCGTGTCATCAATACATCACCAGAAAATATTACCAGGGAACTGCTACAATAAGCATCAGTAAAAAGGAAAATAATATGACATTTGTAAATAATTTTCAAACATTAAATTTACCCCCAAATTTACGAAAGTAGACAGTAACTTACGTACTTACGAAACACGTCATTAAAAGTTAATTTAAAAGAAATGATTTTTTTTTCTAAAAAATCAATAACAAAAAATTAAATAAACAATGTACAGAAAAATTACTCGCATGTTTATATTTCATTTCAATATAAAATAATAATAATATTGAAATTTATTGTGTACAGTGCTCAGGTGCACCACAACTCATCAAAGTCTCATGTCAAGTACACAGAATAATGTTGTGTCAGGAACATGAACAGTTCACAGTAGTAATATGCATGTATGTGTGTGCATGTGTATGTGGAGAGTGGCATCATGTATAGTGTTGGCGGACTACAGGAAGCATGGAGGCTTTGAAAGATTCAGTGCTCCGGCAGCCTACAACAGATGCAGGCAGTTTATTCCATGTCTCCACAATTCTGAGCGTGAAAAAATGTTTCCGAAAGTCACGTGAACAGTGCTGTTTTCTGACTTTGTAGGCATGTCCACGTGTATTGGAGAGATGGAGATCAAAAAGGGTTCTCAAGTATAGTATCCTTTGTTTTTGTTCACAACACGCAGGAAAAAAATTCCGCTCAAGCATTTACTAGGTACCACCAAAATACGTCACGTGATCACTTTAAGCCATATTGAAAGAAGAAACGTAAATATTTTTGAACTTAAAAAAAACTTGCAAAAAAGAAATAGCGAACATAAAGAGTTGTTACAACGAAAAACAGTTAAGTCAAAGATCAAATTATCCGATTGAGGAAAAAAGTAAAACAGTCCGTTTTTATTATAATTGGGTCACTTTCTTTATTAATATTTTTCGTAGAATTCTGTATTCATGGTTCTTTTTTTAATCTGGCATAGAAACTTATAAAAATCTTTCTGATATAATTATTCAGACTCTTATCTTTATAGAAAAAAAAGTAAAAATCGTTTTTGTCGGTTCATTTTTTCATATTTCATAAAATGAAACAAGTGTGTGCGGGGGAGGGGAGGGGTAGACCTCGTAAAAATATTTCCCCTTATATATTTTAGGAAAAAAAACTATTTCAGATATATTTACATGAAATGGTAAGTAATTAGGGAATTTTTGTGAAAATCGGACCATTAATTGATTTTTCATAGATTTTTTGTCAAATCCTTTAGTCATAACTTGTTTTTGGTTACGTTAAATTTAAATTGATTTAATGGTGCAAAAATGTAAACATTGTTTTTCGTTCATAACTTTTATTATTTCTGTTAGCTGAAAAATTTTAAAATATCATTAGGAGTTTGTTAAATGTTTCTTTTTCGAATGGACAAACATTAAAAAAATAAATATTAACCTTTATGCAAGTTTCCTTGGGGGGGTAAATTGCATTGAGAAAATTGGTGGTATCAATCATTTACTCTTGATGTGCTTAGGTGAAATTCCTGCAAAATATTTTAAAACTGTTATAATTTTTTTTTTTACAAAACATTATCAAAAATCAATTATCCAATTGTAATAAAATTTTCAATGTAGAAAATGCACTAGTTATTTTATTTAAAAAATTGTAGCTAATTTTCAGGTTACTTGTGTCCCAACATTTTGTGGACTAAAATCACTCACGGTTTTTAGGGCTATGTTTTTATATCATAATCAAATTGAAATAGATTTATCTTTAATTACAATGAATTTTTGAATTAAGAATAGAAATAAAGAAATGAACTTACCTTTCTTTTAAATTTCTGAATCGTTTCAAACTGACTTTTAGACCAATCAAAGGAAACAATTCAAAATTATTTGAAATAAATATTACTTTTAAGATTTGAAAATAAATATTTTTTATTGAAGTTGATCACTAAGTAGACCTGAGTCTATTCTAGTAGTGACCAGGATTGAATTCAGAGTTTTTCTTCGCCTGGACTGATTGCCAAACCAAAGTTAAAGAGCCCAGTCTGACCTACTATTTACCCATTTATTCTATTTAACTGGAGGGAGATAGTTGGATTCATACCTTTCTTAAGGGTATTAGCACTATGTAAACATTGGCTTCGTCCAGGAATTGAACTCGGATCGACGAATCCATTTCCTACGACTGCTAACCAGTAAACATTTTTTCATACCTGATTAATAAATAAAATTCATTAAAATTATTGTCGTTCAATTTCTAGCATTAAAAGTTAGATTTTCAGATTAGTAAAAAAAAATATTCAATTAATAACATGTTAAGATTTGTCGGCCACAAAATAACATTAATTTAAATCTCAATTCAAAATGAAACTCCCACCCCCACCCCATTTAAGCAGAAAAATAAATAAAGAATTTTTTTCT
>CM042177.1:4867476-4882566 GCA_023376005.1 Doryteuthis pealeii
CTTTACAAGATATCATGGCTTCTCTCACAAATACTGAAACCTTTACTTTCCACCTTTCCAGGACATGTTCAAAACTCCGATGAAGTCATCCATAGACTACAGCAATTAAATACTCGAGTACTTAAGCAAAATAATTACACATTCAGTTTAGATGTAGTCTCCCTGTACACCACAGTATCTGCAAACCCGGCGGTTGATCTCATATCAAAACATATCATCTCTCAAAACCTATACTGTCTCAACTTAACTGCAGCGGATATACACCAGCTACTATCCATTATAGTAGACAATACCTACTTCACGTATAACGGACATACATACAAACAAATGACAGGATTATCCATGGGATCCAGTATCTCAGGCATACTAGCCATTTCATATATGCATAAATTAGAACGACGAGCGCTAACCACCTCCCCATCATGCATTTTTTTCACCGGGTATAATGACGATATACTCATGTTGACATCATCCAGCGAAGAATCCAATGCCATAACTGAGAAATTCCAAAATATAGATAGCCACATTCAATTTCAAATAGAACATCCAAATAACACCGGTTCCTTATCACTCTTAGATTTTAGAATAAAAATATCACTAACAGGCAAAATTTACACAAACTTCTATACCACTAAGGATCTCTTTGTGCATTCATAAAATCACACACACAGCACACATTATGAATACTCTCAGTAACAATGGATACCCAACTTCATAAATACGCCATTTAAATAATAAAAAAACACGGACACTACATACACACACTCTAACACCTGTTTCCTAAAACTACCACATTTCAGCGAGACAATCACAAAAGAAATACGCAAGGCTATTTATAAAGAGGGACTAGATATCCAACTAGCCCACTCTGAGCCCTCACTACGCCAACACCTAACAAAAAACATAAGAATGTTATTACAGCATGCACACCAGCCAACCTCCCAATAAAAGATCCTAATATACGTCACAAAACTTACACCATTTATCGTTTAGCTTGCTCCAAATGCCTTGATCTTTATATAGGAAGTACAATTAGACCCCTCCACATTGGAATTAAAGAACATATCCACACACGTGCATTCTCATTCCATAAACATTTAATCAAATGCAAAAATAAGGACAATAGTTTTTCCGTTAAGATAGAGACAATAATACGCAACATTGGTAATCTCAGAATTAGAGAAAGTTTATTAATAGCTAAATTAGGTCCTAGTATAAACAATAGGTTAGAATTAAACACAGAATATATAATTAATTAAAATACACATTCCATATATACACATATATATACATAAAACAAATAAATAAAAATAAATGAATAGATAAATACATAAATATTTAAATAGATGAAAAGAATAAAATTGAAATTCATTGAATAACGGCTGTCACGACCCTTCCGCGTGGCGTTATAAAAAAAAATCCACGAGACGCGTGTTTATAACGTATAAAAAAAAGAAGAAAAGAAACGACACAAAAACGCGTCCATTTCTGAAAACGTCTTTGATGATAAAGTTACTTTGAAATCGATAAGACTAAACATCTTTTTATTTTAATTTTATACGCATTGTAATTGCTTTCCTATCATTAATAAATAATAACATACTTAACAATGCTTCAAGCAAATTACCAAATACTATAATCTGTGTTTGTTTTTTCATTGCCACCATACACTTCATACTAACCCTGTTTATAACACTGGTGTTAAAAGTGCACCACCCAGGAAATGCATTATACAGATCTTCCCCGAAAGGAATTATTCGACCTTTTTGCAAAACGAAAAATAGAAACACTGTTTCTAAAATGCAGTCAAAATCTACCAGACAAGGCGACAATCACAAAATTGCGGGAGGATCTAAAAAAACATGACAGCCGCCCTTAAATATTGGAATTAAAACTGTAGAAGGATTAACTCTCATTTGTGGGGGAAATTACCGCAACTTTCAAGTTCGGACACTGAATGAAAAGACAAGACAAGACAAATATGTTTAACAACAAATTTAATATGTATAAACAAAAAAAAGGGAAATATAGATTTAAGGATAGTTTTTGCATATTTTGGTGTGATTTGCGGAGAACTTAACTCCGGTTAACAAAGTTCTTTGAAGTGAAGTGTGACCCACCAACCTATCGGCAGAGGCGGGTTGAAATTTCGTATGTTTTGCTGGTGACGAATTTTAGAGGTTGATTTTAGGGAAGCTGTCTTTGAGTTGCAAACACTAATTGAGTTGAGATGATTTCTGTATAATTATTTTAAAGTTGAATTTGTTGAATTTCAAGGTTTGCTCCTGGAAGCGAGTGGCAACTTATTTACCAATTCAGTCTGAGGGAGTTAACTTATTCAGGTCCTTACAGGTTTAAGCCGAACCGACCACTGACTGTTTTCTCGTTAACAGTGGGGATCGATGACGTAGCAGAAGGGCACTGGAATCTGGCGCCTTAGAGTCCCAAGGCTTTCGTGTTAAGAAATGGGACATATCTTTAATAGACACGTCATCTTTAATCAAGTTTTTATTGTGATTTTTAAAGGAAATTTTCATATACGTTTAAATTCATATTTTCTTCTTTTGACATATACTTCAGTCAATTTTGATTTGATTTTTAAAGGAAATTTTCATATAAAGTTATAAAACCTACCGAACCGACCTTATACGAGATTGCGCACAACACAGCACCGGCAACAAAGGATGCAACCACAACCAGCACAGCGATCAAAACAGCTGCCTTTGAGGATATAAAACCTCAAAACACAATTGCACACAACACTGCACATTATACAACAATGATATCAACCACAACTAGCGCAGTGATCAAAACAGTCACCTTGGAGGATATGAAACCTCACAAAACAGCTTCAAGTGAGTCAACCACAACCGACACCCTGGTAAAAACAGCACCTTCCACATCTCACCTCCCACTAGTTGACAACAGTACTAAAATTAAATTTATGACCCCTACTATTAGTCACAACAGTACTAGAGCGGTATCTCCCATACTAACGATTGCCACAATTAACGCCACTCCGCCACACGAACGTGAGCATACTACAGAACCCGCTATATGCAAGAATTACGCCATGAGTCACACTTGATCGCGCGGACACGACTATCCATATCGTCACCCACTACTCACTCGGACACATGTCACAGCAACAGATGATGACAAACCATCCATAAGCATCACGACCGTATTCCCCGTGCTCCACTTCAGCTCCATAGTTACCATCCAGGCAACACCACTTCAAAAAAAAAAAAAAATAATTACACCACTTTTTCCGGATTCAGGCACAACCACCTTAGGGACAACGATAAAAAAAATCACTTTCCCAAAGTAGATGTGCCATATAAACTAATAACCATAGTCTTCGTCACCCTGCACTACACAATAACTATTCTAACCAGCTTAAACCGACACTTTTCTGTCATACCAGGCGAAAGGGACCAAACAATCAAAGCTATCAGTAGATCAAACCAATTTTCTCTCCACCACAGAGAAATACATAACAAATCTTCAGATCGTAGTCCCAATGTCAATTTCTCAAAACTACACGTAGAGAAAACCATGAATATTAAACAAGTGCTTATGTGATGTCAATAAGGCCTGTGATGTCAATAAGCCATCTCCCAAAGCAAACTATCACTGCCAAGTGCTTATGTGATGTCAAAAGCCATCTCCCAAAGCAAACTATCACCGCCCACCATGAATATTAAACCAAGTGCTTATGTGATGTCAATAAGCCATCTCCCAAAGCGAAACTATCACCGCCCCACCATGAATATTAAACCAAGTGCTTATGTGATGTCAATAAGCCATCTCCCAAAGCGAAACTATCACCGCCCCACCATGAATATTAAACCAAGTGCTTATGTGATGTCAATAAGCCATCTCCCAAAGCGAAACTATCACCGCCCACCATGAATATTAAACCAAGTGCTTATGTGATGTCAATAAGCCATCTCCCAAAGCGAAACTATCACCGCCCACCATGAAATTAAACCAAGTGCTTATGTGATGTCAATAAGCCATCTCCCAAAGCGAAACTATCACCGCCCCACCATGAATATTAAACCAAGTGCTTATGTGATGTCAATAAGCCATCTCCCAAAGCGAAACTATCACCGCCCCACCATGAATATTAAACCAAGTGCTTATGTGATGTCAATAAGCCATCTCCCAAAGCGAAACTATCACCGCCCCACCATGAATATTAAACCAAGTGCTTATGTGATGTCAATAAGCCATCTCCCAAAGCGAAACTATCACCGCCCCACCATGAATATTAAACCAAGTGCTTATGTGATGTCAATAAGCCATCTCCCAAAGCGAAACTATCACCGCCCACCATGAATATTAAACCAAGTGCTTATGTGATGTCAATAAGCCATCTCCCAAAGCGAAACTATCACCGCCCCACCATGAATATTAAACCAAGTGCTTATGTGATGTCAATAAGCATCTCCAAAGCGAAACTATCACCGCCCCACCATGAATATTAAACAAGTGCTTATGTGATGTCAATAAGCCATCTCCCAAAGCGAAACTATCACCGCCCACATGAATATTAAACCAAGTGCTTATGTGATGTCAATAAGCCATCTCCAAAGCGAAACTATCACCGCCCCACCATGAATATTAAACCAAGTGCTTATGTGATGTCAATAAGCCATCTCCCAAAGCGAAACTATCACCGCCCCACCATGAATATTAAACCAAGTGCTTATGTGATGTCAATAAGCCATCTCCCAAAGCGAAACTATCACCGCCCCACCATGAATATTAAACCAAGTGCTTATGTGATGTCAATAAGCCATCTCCCAAAGCGAAACTATCACCGCCCCACCATGAATATTAAACCAAGTGCTTATGTGATGTCAATAAGCCATCTCCCAAAGCGAAACTATCACCGCCCCACCATGAATATTAAACCAAGTGCTTATGTGATGTCAATAAGCCATCTCCCAAAGCGAAACTATCACCGCCCACCATGAATATTAAACCAAGTGCTTATGTGATGTCAATAAGCCATCTCCCAAAGCGAACTATCACCGCCCCACCATGAATATTAAACCAAGTGCTTATGTGATGTCAATAAGCCATCTCCCAAAGCGAAACTATCACCGCCCCACCATGAATATTAAACCAAGTGCTTATGTGATGTCAATAAGCCATCTCCCAAAGCGAAACTATCACCGCCCCACCATGAATATTAAACCAAGTGCTTATGTGATGTCAATAAGCCATCTCCCAAAGCGAAACTATCACCGCCCCCACCATGAATATTAAACCAAGTGCTTATGTGATGTCAATAAGCCATCTCCCAAAGCGAAACTATCACCGCCCACCATGAATATTAAACCCAAGTGCTTATGTGATGTCAATAAGCCATCTCCCAAAGCGAAACTATCACCGCCCCACCATGAATATTAAACCAAGTGCTTATGTGATGTCAATAAGCCATCTCCCAAAGCTATCACCGCCCCACCATGATATTAAACCAAGTGCTTATGTGATGTCAATAAGCCATCTCCCAAGCGAAACTATCACCGCCCCACCATGAATATTAAACCAAGTGCTTATGTGATGTCAATAAGCCATCTCCCAAAGCGAAACTATCACCGCCCCACCATGAATATTAACCAAGTGCTTATGTGATGTCAATAAGCCATCTCCCAAAGCAAAACTATCACCGCCCCACCTGAATATTAAACCAAGTGCTTATGTGATGTCAATAAGCCATCTCCCAAAGCGAAACTATCACCGCCCCACCATGAATATTAAACCAAGTGCTTATGTGATGTCAATAAGCCATCTCCCAAAGCGAAACTATCACCGCCCCACCATGAATATTAAACCAAGTGCTTATGTGATGTCAATAAGCCATCTCCAAGCGAAACTATCACCGCCCCACATGAATATTAACCAAGTGCTTATGTGATGTCAATAAGCCATCTCCCAAAGCGAAACTATCACCGCCCACCATGAATATTAAACCAAGTCTTATGTGATGTCAATAAAGCCATCTCCCAAAGCGAAACTATCACCGCCCCACCATGAATATTAAACCAAGTGCTTATGTGATGTCAATAAGCCATCTCCCAAAGCAAACTATCACCGCCCCACCATGAATTTAAACCAAGTGCTTATGTGATGTCAATAAGCCATCTCCCCAAAGAAAACTATCCCGCCCCACCAATAATATTAACCAAGTGCTTATGTGATTCAATAAGCCATCTCCCAAAGCGAAACTTACGCCCCACCATGAATTTAAACGAAGTGCTTATGTGATGTCAATAGGCATCTCCCAAAGCAAACTATCAACCGCCGCACCATGAATATTAAACCAGTGCTTATGTGATGTAATAAGCCATCTCCCAAAGCGAAAACTATCAACCGCCCCACCATGAATATTAACCAAATGTTATGTGATGTCAATAAGCCATCTCCAAGCGAAAACTATCACCGCCCCACCATGATATTAAACCAAGTGCTTAAATGTGAATGTCAATAAGCCATCTCCCAAAAAGCAAAACTATCACGTCGCCCGCACCATGAATATTAAACCAAGTGCTTATGTGATGTCAATAAGCCATCTCCCAAGCAAAACTACAACCGCCCACATGAATATTACCAAGTGCTTATGGTGATGTCATAAGGCCATCTTCCCAAAGCAAACTATCAACCCCCCACATGAATATTAACAAGTGCTTATGTGATGTCAAATAAGCCTACTCCCAAAGCGAACTAATCACCGCCCACCATAGAATATTAAACAAGTGCTTTATGTGATGTCCAATAAGCCATCTCCCAAAGCAAAGAAACTATCACCGCCCACCATGAATATAAACCAAGTGCTTATGTGATGTCAATAGCCATCTCCCAAGCAAAACTTATCACCGCCCACCATGATATTTAAACCAAGTGCTTATGTGATGTCAATAAGCCATCTCCCAAAGCGAACTATCACCGCCCCACCATGAATATTAAACCAATGCTTATTGATCAAAGCCATCTCGGCCATAAGCATAAAGTACTATGCACCCGCCCAGCCCATGAATATTAAAACCCAAGTGCTTATTGATGTCAAAGCTATTCCCAAAGCGAAACTATCACCAGGCCCACCATGATATTAAACCAAGTGCTTATTGATGTCAAATAAGCCATCTCCGCAAAGCGAAACTATCACCGCGCGCCACCATGAATATTAAACCACATAGTGCTTATGTGATGTCAAAAGCCAATCTCGTTCCGCAAAGCGAAACTTCACGGCGTCCCATACGCATGAATATTAACCGAAGTCCTTATGTGGTCAATAAGACATCTCCCAGAGCAAAAACTATCACGCGGCCGGCCAACCATGAATATAAAAGCCAAAGTGCTTATGGTGTGTCAATAAGCCATCTCCCAAAGCGAAACTATCACCGCCCCACGCATGAATATTAAACCAAGTGCTATGTGATGTCAATAAGCCATGCTCGGCGCGTAAAGCGAAACTACACCGGCCCGCACCATGAATATTAAAACCAAGTGCTTATGTGATGTCAATAAGCCTCTCCCAAAGGAACTATCACCGCCGCACGCATGAATATTAACCAAGTGCTTATGTGATGTCAATAAGCCATCTCCAAAGCGAACTATGCAACCGCCCTACCATGATATTAAACCAGTGCTTAGTGATGTCAATAAGCCATCTCCCAAGATCGAACTATCACCGCCCCAGCCTGATATTAAACCAAGTGCTTATGTGATGTCAATAAAGCCATCTCCCAAAGCAAAAACTATCACACGCCCGACCATGAATATTAAACGCAAATGCTTATGTGATGTGCAATAAGCATGCTCCAAAGCAATAACTAACACCGGCCCCACCATGAATTTAAACGCAAGTGCTTATTGAGTCAATTAAGGGCCATCTCCCTAAAGGGCAAAAGTCTAATCACCGCCCCACCATGAATATTAAACAAGTTGCTTATGTGAGTGCATAAAGCCATCTGCCCATAAGGCGAAACTATCACGCGCCGCACCCAGAATATTAACCAAGTGCTTATGTGATGTCAATAAACATCAGCTTAAGCACTTGGTTTAATATTCTGGTGGGGCGGTGATAGTTTTGCCTTTGGGAGATGGTTATTGACATCAGCATAAGGGCACTTGGTTTATATTCACTAGGGGGCGGTGATAAGTTTTGCCTGGGAGATGGCTTATTGACATCACATAAGCCTTGGTTAATATTCATGGTGGGGCGTAAGTTTCGCTTGGGAGATGGCTATTGACTCAACATAAGCAGCTTGGTTTATAATTCAGGTGGGGCGGTGATAGTTTCGCTTTGGAGATGGGCTTATGACATCACATAAGCAATGGTTTAATATTCATGGTGGGGCGTGATAGTTTCGCTTTGGGAGATGCTATTGACATCAGCATAAGCACTTGGTAATATTCAATGTGGGGCGGTGATGAGTTTCGGTGTGGGAGATGGCTTATTGACATCAGCATAAGCACTTGTTTAATATTCATGGTCGGGGGCGTGATAGTTTCGCCTTGGGAGATGGCTTATTGACATCACATAAGCACTTGTTTAATATTGCATGGTGGGGCGGTGATAGTTTTGGCTTTGGGAGTGGCTTATTGACATCACATAAGCATTGGTTTAAATATTCATGTGGGACGGTGATAGTTTCGCTTGGGTGATGGCTTATTGACATCACATAAGGCACTTGGTTTAATATTCATGGTGGGGGCGGTGATAGTTTCGGCTTGGGAGATGGCTTAATTGACATCACATAAGCACTTGGTTAAATATTCATGGTGGGGCGGTGATTAGTTTTCGCTTGAGATGCTTATGACATACATAAGCACTTGGTTTAATATTCATGGTGGGGCGGTGATAGTTTGCTTTGGGGAGATGGCTTATTGACATCATAGCATAAGCACGTTGGTTTATATTCATGGTGGGCGGTGATAGTTCGCTTTGGAGAATGGCTTATTACATCCATAAGACTTGTTTAATATTCATGGTGGGCGTGATTTTTGGCTTGGGAGATAGGCTTATTGACATGCACATAAGCACTTGGTTTAATATTCATGTGGGGGCGGTGATAGTTTTGCTTGGGGATGGCTTAATGACATCAAAAGCATAAGCACTTGGTTTAATATTCATGTGGGGCGGTGATAGTTCGCTGTTGGAGTGGCTTATTGACATCACATAAGGCCTTGGTTTTAATATCATGGTGGGGGCGGTGATAGTTTTTGCTTTTGGGAGATGGCTTATTGACATCGCCGCCGCAAATAAGCACTTGGTTTAATATTCATGTGGGGTCGGTGAATAGTTTTGCTTTGGAGATGGTTATTGACATCAACATAAGCACTTGGTTTAATATTGCATGTGGGGGCGGTGATAGTTTGCTTTGGGAGATGGCTTATTGACATCACATTAGCACTTGGTTTAATAATTCATGGTGGGCGGTGATAAGTTCGCTTGGGAGATGGCTTATTGACATTCACATAAGCACTTGTTTAATATTCGATGGTGGGGCGGTGATAGTTTCGGCTTTGGAGATGGCTTATTGACATCAATAAGCACTTGGTTTAATATTCATGGTGCGGGCGTGAATAGTTTTGCTTTGGGAGATGGCTTATTGACATCAGCATAAGAGCTTGTTTAATATCATGGTGGGGCGGTGATAGTTTCGCTTTGGGAGATGGCTTATTGACATCACATAAGCAGGCTTGGTTTAATATTCATGGTGGGGCGGTGAAGTTTTGCTTGGGAGAGTGGGCTTATTGACATCACATAAGCATTGTTTAATATTCATGTGGGCGGTGATAGTTTTGCTTTGGGAGATGCTATTGACTATCACATAAGGCAGCTTGGTTAATGATTCAGGTGGGCGGTGATAGTTTCGGCTTTGGGAGATGGCTTATATGACATACATAAGCATGCTTGGTTTTAATATTCATGGTGGCGGTGATAGTTTCGCTTTGGTAGTGGCTTAATTGACATCACATAAGGCAGCTTGGTTTAATATTCATGGTGGGGCGGTGATATTTCGCTTTGGAGATGGCTTATTGACATGCACATAAGCACTTGTTTATATTCATGGATGGGGCGGTGATAGTTCGCTTTTGGGAGATGGGCTTATTGAGCATCCATAAGGGCAATTGGTTTATATTTCATGGTGGGGCGGTGATAGTTTCGCTTTGGGAGACTGGCTTATTGACATCACATAAGGCACTTGGTTTAATATTCATGGGTGGGGCGGTGATAGTTTTGCTTTGGAGATGGCTTATTGACATCAGGCATAAGGCACTTGGTTTAATTTCACTGGGGGGGGGGGGGGGGGGGGGGGGGGGGGGGGGGGGGGGGGGGGGGGGGGGGGGGGGGGGGGGGGGGGGGGGGGGGGGGGGGGGGGGGGGGTGGGGCGGTGATAGTTTCGCTGGGAGATGGGCTTATGACATGCTACATAAGGCACTTGGTTTAATATTGCATGTGGGGCGGTGATAGTTTCGGCTTGGGAGTGGCTTATTGACATCAACTAAGCACTTGTTTAATATTCATGTGGGGCGGTGATAGTTTCGCTTTGGGAGATGGCTTATTGAGCATCACATAAGCACTTGGTTTTAATATTCATGTGGGGGTGCGGTGATAGTTTTGCTTGGAGATGGCTTATTGACATCAGCATAAGCACTTGGTTTAATATTCATGGTGGGCGGTGATAGTTTCGCTTGGGTGGCTTTTGACATACATTAGCCACTTGTTTATTTCATGGTGGGGCGGTGATAGTTTGCGCTTTGGGAGATGGCTTATTGACATCAATACGCACTTGGTTTAATAATTCATGTGGGGCGGTGAATAAGTTTTTGCTTTGGGAGTATGGCTTATTGACATCACATAAGGCCTTGGTTTATATTGCATGGTGGGCGGTGATAGTTTTGCTTGGAGTATGGCTTATTACATCAACATAAGGGCACTTGGTTTAATATTCATGGTGGGGACGGTGATAGTTTGGGCTTGGGAGTATGGCTTATTGAGGCATAACATAAGCACGTTGTTTATATTCATAGGTGGGGCGTGATAGTTTCGCTTTGGGAGATGGCTTATTGACGCATCAGATAAGCAGCTGTTAATTCGTGTGGGGCGGTGATAAGTTTCGTCGTGGGGGGGGGGGGGTTTTTTTTTTTTTGGAGATGGCTTATTGACATCACATAAGCACTGGTTTAATCATTCATGTGATGCGGTGATAGTTTAGCTTGGGAAGTATGGCTTATTGACATCACATAAGCAGCCTTGGTTTAATATTGCATGTGGGCGGTGATAGTTTGCGCTTGGAGATGGCTTTATTGACATCACAGTGAAGCACTTGGTTTAATATTCATGGTGGGGCGGTGTAGTTTCGCTTTGGGAGATGCTTATTGACATCACATAAGCACTTGGTTTAATATTCATGGTCGGGCGGTGATAGTTTCGCTTGGGAGATGGCTTATTACATCAAGCATAAGCACTTGGTTTAATATTCATGGTGGGGCTGGTGATAGTTTCGCTTGGAGATGGCTTATTGACATCACATAAGGCACTTGTTTAATATTTGCTGTGGGCGGTGATAGTTTCGCTTTGGGAGTTGGGCTTTTGACATCACATAAGCACTTGTTTAATTATTCATGTGGGGCGGATAGTTTTGGGCTTTGGGATGGCTTATTGACATCACATAAGCACTTGTTTAATATTCATGGTGGGCGGTGATAGTTTCGCTTTGGGAGATGGCTTATTGACATCACATAAGCACTTGGTTAATATTCATGTGGGCGGTGATAGTTGCTTTGGAGATGGCATATTGACATCACATAAGCACTTGGTTTAATATTCATGGTGGGGCGGTGATAGTTTCGCTTGGGAGATGGCTTATTGACATCACATAAGCATTGGTTTAATATTCATGGTGGGGCGGTGATAGTTTCGCTTGGGAGATGGCTTATTGACATACATAAGCACTGGTTTAATATTCATGTGGGGCGGTGATAGTTTCGCTTGGAGATGGCTTATTACATCACAAAGCACTGGTTTATAATTCATGGTGGGCGGTGATAGTTTGCGCTTTGGGGAAAGTAATGGCTTATTGACATCACATAAGGGCACTTGGTTTAATATTGCATGTGGGGCGGTGATAGTTTCGCTTTGGAGATGGCTTATTGACATCACATAAGCACTTGTTAATATTCATGGTGGGGCGGTGATAGTTTCGCTGGGGGCATGCTTATTGACATCACATAAGCATTGGTTAATATTCATGTTGGGCGCGGTGATAGTTTCGCTTTGGGAGATGGCTTATTGACAATCAGCATAAGCACTTTTTAATTTCATGTGGGGGCGGTGATAGTTTCGCTTGGGAGATGGATATTGACATCACATAAGGCACTTGGTTATATCATGTGGGCGGTGTAGTTCGCTTGGGGAGATGGCTTATTGACATCACATAAGCACTTGGTTATATCGCATGGATGGGCGCGTGATAGTTTCGCTTTGGGAGATGGCTTATTGACATCACATAAGCACTGTTAATATTCATGGTTTTCTCTACGTGTAGTTTTGAGAAATTGAGATTGGGACTACGATCTGAAGATTGTTATGTATTTCTCTGTGGTGGAGAAATTGGTTGATCTACTGATAGCTTTGATTGTTGGCCCCTTGCGCTGGTATGACAGAAAAGTGTCGGTTGAAGCTGTTAGAATAGTTATTGTGTAGTGCAGGGTGACGAAGACTATGGTTATTAGTTATATGGCACATCTACTTTGGGAAAGTGATTTTTTTTATCGTTGTCCTAAGGTGGTTGTGCCTGAATCCGGAAAAGTGGTGTAATTATTTTATTTTTTTTTGAAAGGGGTGTTGCTGGATGGTAACTATGGAGCTGAAGTGAAGCACGGGAATACGGTCGTGATGCTTATGGATGGTTTGTCATCATCTGTTGCTGTGACATGTTCCGAGTGAGTAGTGGGTGACGATATGGATAGTCGTGTCCGCGCGATCAAGTGTGACTCATGCGTAATTCTTGCATATAGCGGTTCTGTAGTATGCTCACGTTCGTGTGGGCGGAGTGGCGTTAATTGTGGCAATCGTTAGTATGGGAGATACCGCTCTAGTACTGTTGTGACTAATAGTAGGGGTCATAAAATTTAATTTAGTACTGTTGTCAACTAGTGGGAGTGAGATGTGGAAGGTGCTGTTTTACCAGGGTGTCGTTGTGGTTGACTCACTTGAAGCTGTTTTTGTGAGGTTCATATCCTCCAAGGGGACTGTTTGATCACTGCGCTAGTTGTGGTTGATATCATTGTTGTATAATGTGCAGTGTTGTGTGCAATTGTGGTTTTGAGGTTTTATATCCTCAAAGCAGCTGTTTTGATCGCTGTGCTGGTTGTGGTTGCATCTTTGTTGCCGTGGGCTGTGTTGTGCGCAATCTCGTATAGGTCGGTTCGGTAGGTTTTATAACTTTATATGAAAATTTCCTTTAAAAATCAAATAAAATTGACTGAAGTATATGTCAAAAGAAGAAAATATGAATTTAAAACGTATAATGAAAATTTCCTTTAAAATCACAATAAAACTTGATAAAGATGACGTGTCTATTAAAGATATGTCCCATTTCTTAACAAAAAGGCCTTGGGACTCTAAGGCGCCAGATTCCAGTGCCCTTCTGCTACGTCATCGATCCCCACTGTTAACGAGAAAACAGTCAGTGTCGGTTCGGCTTAAACCTGTAAGGAGCCTGATAAGTTAACTCCTCAGACTGAATTGGTAAATAAGTTGGCCACTCGCTTCCAGGAGCAAACTTGAAATTCAACAAATTCAACTTTAAAATAATTATACAGATGCATCTCAACTCAATTAGTTTTGCACTGCAGAAGCTTCCCTAAATCAAATCTAAAATTCGTCACCAGCAAAACATACGAAATTTTCCAACCCGCCTCTGCGATAGGTTGGTGGTCACACTTCACTCAAAGAACTTTGTTAACGCGGAAGTTAAGTTCTCCGCAAATCACACAAATATGCAAAAACTATCCTTAAATCTATATTTCCCTTTTTTTGTTTATACATATTAAATTTGTTGGTTAAACATATTTGTCTTGTCTTGTCTTTTCATTCAGTGTCCGAACTTGAAAGTTGGGCGGTAATTTCGCCACAAATGAGAGTTAATCCTTCTAGCAGTTTTAATTCCATTATTTAAGGCGGCTGTCATGTTTTTTTAGATCCTCCCGCATTTGTGATTGTCGCTTGTCGGTAGATTTTGACTGATTTTAGAAACAGTGTTTCTATTTTGCGTTTGCAAAAAGTCGAATAATTCCTTTCGGGGAAGATCTGTATAAATGGCATTTCGCTGGGTGGTGCACTTTTAACACCATGTTATAAACAGGGTTAGATATGAAGTGTATGGTGGCAAGGAAAAAACAAACCAATTAATAGTATTTGGTATTTGCTTGAAGCATGTTAAGTATGTATTATTTATTAATGATAGAGAAAGCAATTACAATGCGTATAAATTAAAATAAAAAGATGTTTAGTCTTTCGATTTCAAAGTAACTTTATCATCAAAGCTTTTCAAGAAATGGACGCGTTTTTGTGTCGTTTCTTTCTTCTTTTTTTTATACGTTATAAACACGCGCTCGTGATTTTTTTTTATAACGCCACGCGGAAGGGTCGTGACAGCCGTTATTCAATGAATTTCAATTTATTCTTTTCATCTAATTTAAATATTTATGTATTTATCTATTCATTTATTTTATTTATTTGTTTTATGTATATATATGTGTATATATGGAATGTGTATTTAATTAATTATATATTCTGTGTTTAATTCTAACCTATTGTTTATACTAGGACCTAATTTAGCTATTAATAAACTTTCTCTAATTCTGAGATTACCAATGTTGCGTATTATTGTCTCTATCTTAACGAAAAACTATTGTCCTATTTTTGCATTTGATTAAATGTTTATGGAATGAGAATGCACGTGTGTGTATGTTCTTTAATTCAATGTGGAGGGGTCTAATTGTACTTCCTAATATAAAAGATCAAGGCATTTGGAGCAAGCTAAAACGATAATGGTGTAA
>CM042177.1:4882666-4948431 GCA_023376005.1 Doryteuthis pealeii
TATATTATTATATTATATATATATATATATATATATATATATATATAAAAGTAATTGGTAATTTGCTTGAAGCATTGTTAAGTATGTTATAAAATAATAAAATTCGAAGGCAATACAATGCGTAAAAAATAAAGACAAAAAGATGTTTTATATGTATAATCGATTTCAAAGCAAAGCTTTATCATCAGAGTGTAATTTCAGAAATTCATTTCTGAAATTACACTCTGATGATAAAGCTTTGCTTTGAAATCGATTAGACATATAAAACATCTTTTTGTCTTTATTTTTTACGCATTGTATTGCCTTCGAATTTATTATTTTTAAAATATATATATATATATATAATATATATATATATATATATATATATATATATGCTCCCACATACATACTCTGAAAGAAACTAATTAATTGATCAATTGGATTTTTTACCTGGAAGAGGAATTTAGATTCTGAACTATTTCCAATCACAATGACTCATTTGTGAGTAGGATTGGGCAGTCAACATAATGTATCTGGTGCTTCTATATAAAAGCCAAAATATTGGTTGGTATTTTAGGCTAAAGAAACCTGAATAGTTAATGATTATAATCTACTAAGAAAGAACAAGATATTTATGCATGAAACTATTATTTTTTTTCACTTTGATATCATGTTGATAAGAAACTAAGCAATGAAAGTTGAAACTGAACAGATTAGCGTCTGAATGAATAAGCAGTTGTCTATGTAAAATGGCAAATAAATTAGGTATTTTTGTGTGTGCAATATTGATTTTTTATATGAAGTAATGAATAATTTAAATCTTTTAAAATTGGACTTCCAGAAAGAATATACATTTCTATTGAATTTTTAAAATAATTTCTTTATATGGTACATTTATCAAAACCTGAATGTGTGCATGTCCGTAGACATTTTTATAAAAAGAAAAATGTTATTTTCTTCCAGATCAATCCTTGAGACCAATAAACCTTATTTTTTAATTTCTTGTTAATTATTGAATTATATCGCTTAATTATTAAAAATCAAAACCAAATTTTGAGTGTATCTTAGTAATAAGCATATCAAGTAGTATGTGACATTTCAAATCTGAATGACCTCTCGTTTGTGAGTTATAAATCGACATGTACATACCAAACTTCCTTTCATATATATATATATATATATATATATATATATATATATATATATATATATATATACTAGCAAATATATGCACCCTCCGGGTGCAAGTATTTAAGTTTTAATGTAATAAAATATTGTATTAAATTAGAAAGGCTAATGAAACTAAATAAGAATACAGATAAAAAGATTTGAAACAGAGGGAGTATAATAAAAGATTTGAAACAGAAGGAGTATAATAAAAAAATGGAACAACTTAAACTTACTCTTCCATCACTCCCGTCTTTCATTGTTATTTTTTCTAATTTAAGTATTTAGTTAAAAGAGGAAGTAAAGAATAAAATGACAGTTATTTTTTCTTGT
The DNA here is from genome assembly GCA_023376005.1 of Doryteuthis pealeii. Classification (NCBI taxonomy): domain Eukaryota; kingdom Metazoa; phylum Mollusca; class Cephalopoda; order Myopsida; family Loliginidae; genus Doryteuthis; species Doryteuthis pealeii. The sequence continues at coordinate 4,884,149 of CM042177.1, forward strand.
TAATGGATTTCATTTAAGATTTATTGAAGAGATTTTTGCTTATATTCATTAGAATAAAACCAAACAGTTAGAAATCAATAATACTAAGCACATATTTATTAAATTCGATTTTTTAATATTAATATGCAAATTAGCCTTCCCGTTCACATTGTAAAGCGCTATTTTGTTGTATATATAAATATAATTGCATGTTGTTAGTATGTAGACATAGTTAACAGTATTAATAATGTAAGACAATTTTATTAATAATTGAGATTTAGATAAAAATAAAATCATGGAGAATGTGATGTCAATAACTAAGAGAATTGTGACTTGAGTAGGAATATAGTTTCGGTTACAGACGGAAAAGCACACAATCTCCATTATAATAAGATATATATACACACACACACACTCTGAAAGAAACTAATTAATTAATAGGATTTTTTACCTGGAAGAGAAGTTTCGATTCTGAACTATTTCCAATCACAATGACTCCTTTGCCAGCCATGGAAATCAAATTCTTCAAATGAAGACTTCCAGGAAGTGTCAAAGAAATGACTGAATAATCTTCAAAAAGATTGGCAACAGCAATGGCACCTTGCTCATTCGTATTCTTACCCAGACCAACAAAGATTTCTTTGCCTGAAAAAATAAAAAAAAACAAAAAAAACGTTATATTACTTTAAGTTTATATCAAATTGATAAAAATGGTAACCCTGTTATTATTTCATCCGACAACAGTAGATTAATCTCCATTATATATAGATACATATATAGGAAATGATTTTTACTATAAAAATGCATTGGACAATGATTTTTACTATAAAATGCATTGGAATGATTTTTACTAAAAATGCATTGGAAATGATTTTTACTATAAAAATGCATTGGACAATGATTTTTACTATGAAAATGCATTAGCAATGATTTTTACTATAAAAATGCATTGGAAATGATTTTTACTATGAAAATGCATTGGACAATGATTTTTACTATGAAAATGCATTGGACAATGATTTTTACTATAAAAATGCATTGGACAATGATTTTTAATATGAAAATGCATTGGACAATGATTTTTACTATAAAAATGCATTGGACAATGATTTTTACTATAAAAATGCATTGACAATGATTTTTACTATAAAAATGCATTGGAAATGATTTTTACTATAAAAATGCATTGGAAATGATTTTTACTATAAAAATGCATTGGACAATGATTTTTACTATGAAAATGCATTAGCAATGATTTTTACTATAAAAATGCATTGGAAATGATTTTTACTATGAAAATGCATTGGACAATGATTTTTACTATGAAAATGCATTGGACAATGATTTTTACTATAAAAATGCATTGGACAATGATTTTTTATATGAAAATGCATTGGACAATGATTTTTACTATAAAAATGCATTGGACAATGATTTTTACTATAAAATGCATTGGACAATGATTTTTACTATAAAAATGCATTGGACAATGATTTTTACTATAAAAATGCATTGGACAATGATTTTTACTATAAAAATGCATTGGACAATGATTTTTACTATAAATATATATCAAAGTGATAAAAACGGTAATCTAAACAGGTTACTCTCGTTTATGTAACTAATTACATAAACGAGAGTAACCTCCTCTTGTTTCTTTCACTTTGAGAAAGCCTTATATTTTGGTTGACCATTTTCATTTCACCGTACATCTACACTGAAAATACGAATTTGATCGCGACACTCTCCTATATATAATGAATGTGACGTTTTAAGTGTGTTTTAAACAGTTAAAATTCCCTTCCCATTCTGTAAGAGAAGACAGCCTAATGGTTAAGGTGCCGGGCTGACACCCAACCGATCGGAGTTCAATTCAGGCTGTAGGTAGCTTACAAAATGTCTATCCACACTGAAGAGACTTGATAAGTCGAAACACGTGCCTGTGGATGACCCTATATACATATATATATATATATACATATATATATACATACACATTCACCAACCCCTCCCCACAAGTAGGGTGTGATACAATGTCCATTTTTAAGCAGTGTTTAACAGATTTGAGTGTATATATATATATATGTGTGTGTGTGTGTGAGTGCTTGTATATAAGTATATATATATATATATATATATATATATATGTGCGAAAAAAATAAGAGTTAATTAACTAATCGCAATAGCTCTTAAGTAAACATATCAAATGTTGTAATAATAAAATTATCATACTGTGGTATATCCACAGGTCCTGCAAGTAGAAAGTGTTAAATCAAGATTATTATGCTTTTTACATATTGAACTATTTAGCAATAGCTCTTAAGTAAGCACATCAAACATTGTAATAATTAAATTATCTATTTATATTAAGAAGGCAATTACAATGCGTATAAAAAAATAAAATAATGTTCAGTGTCTAATCAATTTCGGAGAAATTAATTTTCAAATTAGGTATGACTTCAATTAACCACATATCCCCCCCCCCCAAAAAAATATATATTTATATATATATATTATATATATATATATATATATATATATATATTACTGGAAATGATACTTACAAAAATATTTCAGACACTGAACATTATTTTAATTAAATCATCATATTTTTGACAGATTGAACTATTAAATTATCATACTACAGTATATCCGCAGGTAAAGCTAGTCATCAATAAACGGTTTGAGAGGAAAAGTTAAAGTAGATGGAAGAAAGTGCACTTGACTCTGTTGCACCAAGATGCACTTGGAAAAAAAACAGCAGCAGCAGCAGCTTTAGTGAGTCAGAGAAATGCAACAATCCTGCAACAGATGCAACAGTTCCCTATGATGCTGACTCCTTGTCTCACCACCCACTAACCACTACTTATCCCTCCCGTTTTTTCTTCATCTGTTCCCCCCTCTCTCTTTCTAAGCTTGTCAATTCAAAGCTTTTTTTTTTTTCCTGCCTGTTTTTTGTTCCCTTCACAAATCAGTCACACACACTAAGACACACCTATATGTGTATATATTAGGGACTGGCACAAAAAAAAAAAATTCAGCTTCTACGAGTTTTAAAAGCGAATTAAAAATAATTAAATCTATTATTTAAGGTCAAACTTTTGTCTAAAACGATAAGTAGTCACATAATGACCATCATTAAAAAAAGAAAAATATCATTACATTTGCAGTTTATTTTTAATACATTTAAAACGGTTTGTTTTGATCAATTTCGACGCGATCCGCCGTTCTGTCTCTTTTTCAAGGGTTTTAAGTGCTTGTTTACAATCTTAATATAACATTCACGATTGAAAAAAAAATGACCAAAAATTAGGTAATTATCCGATTTTAATGAAATTTTCAGTATTGATTTATCAATTAATACTAATGAATTTTATAATGCATCAGTTCTTTTATTTTAAAACTTTAATTTAGTATTTTTGCTATGAAAAATTAATATATAAAATTCATTTAAGATAAAAATATTTGGATTTTAATTTTAAAATGTTATATTTTTAGATTCTAGAAATAAATATCTATTTAATGCAAACCTTATTTTATTGCATCAAAGTATACTTTTTGAAGAAAAACTCGATTGAAAATGTACCCCCCCCTTTTTAAGCAGAAAAAATATCGATGTATAATTTTTTCTTTTATAAGATGATAACCAATTAAATAATTATCGAAATGAGTAAAAAAGAAATCTCCAAAAAATTAATTATCTATTATTTTTTTACATTTTATTTTTCGATTTTCGGTTCTTATTTTCTCATAGAAAAGCCACTATAAAAAATTTTTTTTGTTTCTATTCATAACTTTGGTCTTTTATCTCTTTATTTATACTGTAATTAGTACAGTATAAGACCAACTTGAAAAAAAGGTTACGCCCCCAACATAAGGGAGGGGGGGGGTCAAAATTAGGTGACCTGAAAAAAATTACAAAGTTTTGAACTAAAATAAATAATGCATTATAAAGATCATTCATTGATGAATAAACACTGAAAATTTCATTAAAATCCGATAATTCCCTGATTTTTGGTAAATTATTTTCTGGGGGGGGGGCTAAAGTAATTTTGTCAAAAACGCATTTTAGGCTCATTTTGCCAGTACCTAGTATATATTAAAGATGAAATGTCAGTTAGGTTTCACTCTTGGTCAGAGGTAGTTGCTGTGTCTGTGGATAACTTATTATATGCTCCCAAAATACAGTAGAGCTCTCTAGGGACAACTTAAATTAACTTTCACTGCCAGCATAAAGCAAAGATCGTCCATTGTTTACAGACTGCATCTCTCTGGTGATTGTAAAATATATTAAAAAATGTATGTATTTAATAGTTTAAACACCACCCCTTAACCTCAGCTGTCAAATGGCTAAGGGTTAATGAATCGGGCTGACGAAAAGTCAGTTGGATTTCACTCCTGGTCAGAGGTAGTTGCTGTGTCTAGCCACACTGAAGAGACATGTAACATCAAAGCACAGTGTCTGTGGATGACTGACATATATATATATATATATATATATATATATATATTTACTTTTACAACTTACCCATTTTTATACCAAAATCTATTAATCTTCATCAATTTATTAATCAAATTTTTTTTACATTATATAATAATCTATTTAATAATATCTTATTATAATGGAGATTGTGTGTTTTTCTGACTGTAACCGAAACTAAATCACTACTCAAGTCACAATTCCCTTAGTAATTGACGCCACATTCACTATGAATTTATCCTTATTTTAACCTCAATTATTAATAAAATTGTTTTTCATTATTTATACTGTTAACCATATCTAGATACTAATAACATGCGATTGTATTTATATATACAACAAAATAGCGGTTTACAGTTTGAACGGAAAGGCTAATTTGCATATTGATATTAAAAATGTAATTTTAATAAATATGTGCTTAGTATTATTGATTTCTAACTGTTTGGTTTTATTTTAATGAATATAAGCAAAAATCTCTTCAATAAATCTTAAATGAAATCCATTAACAAGAAAAAATAACTGTAATTTTATTCTTTACTTTCTCTTTTAACTAAATAGTTAAATCAGAAAAAATAACAATGAAAGACGAAAGTGATGGAAGTGTAAGTTTCAGTTGTTCTATTTTTTGATTATATATCCTTAAAACTTAAATACTTGCACCCGGAGGGTGCATATATTTGCTAGTACTAATAATTACAATATAATAATAATCTATTTAATAATGAACTAATAATTATATAAATTAATAATTCGAAATCCCTTGCCTATTTATGATCTAATCTTTGAAATATTCATATGGTTAGAAAGAAAAGAAAATAATCTTTCTAAATATGTAATTGTGTATGCGTTTTTATCCATTGAATCATTTTTTACAATGAGTTAAAAAAATATATTTAGCTTCGGACAGCTTAGAATTTGACGTATGATTTTTTTTCATACTAAATCTTAACGAAAAATCAAATCTTATTTATCACAATCTTTTTATTCCTATCTTAAAAATATTCATTTGGTTAGAGATGAAATAAAATAAACTTTCTAAATATATAATTTGTATGTGTTTTCATACATTGAATTTTTTTTTTTACAGTGAATTAAATAACAAATCAAACAAAAACTTTTAATGATAACCTTTTTTTATAAATATACGAAATATTCCAACTAAAAATAAGTTAACGTTTACTTATTAACTACTTTGTTACTCTTTCGGGGTTAAAGAAGGAAATAAATTAAACTAATAAATTCTAACTGAATTTAAATTTGTCATATGTACAAAAGAGGTTTTTTTAAAAATTAGATAAAACACTATCATAAAACAAAAAATAAAAAATAAATGGAGTATAGACAATTGTAAATATTAATTCTTACACAGAGTGCAGTTGGCGTATTATACAGTCCCAACTGACAGACCTAAATAAATAAGAAAGTTTAATAAAATTTTTTACTTTTTTAGGGGTAAAAAAAACAACAAAAAAAACTAAATGAATTTATTTTTATCACTTTAACACAACAAACAATTGAATTTTTTTCAATTATTACAACATTACACATTGTCAGATTTATTTCCAATTTTTCTTTGAATATATATATATATATATATATTTTGATTTTCCTTGTATTCAGATCAACGTCACCTGATGAATTCATGCGATTTTGCATGTATGAAACCTAAGGTAGTGACTGTTCTATTGCCATCAAATAAATAGATATGTAATACCTTTATATATTTATTTTATTATATTATATAATAGCTCTATTCTTTATATAGAGCACTCTCCTAATACGACTGCAATTTGGTGCACCATTCCAGTGAAAGCTGAAGTGGTGTCTATCCCAGGCTATAGTTACATACATATATATATATAAAAGATGGGGCGGCCTAAAGTCGGTATCAGCCAGTCAGTGAGGGAGTCTATCCCCTTTTCAATAGCGCTAGACCAAGAAGATTGTTTTGGCATCTGAGGTGGAGCGCCACACCTACCATCAGCTCCTTACTTTACCGCACAGATCCCTGTGCTACTCATACGCTGAGTTGGCGAGGACCGGTATCGAACTAGGAACCTTGTGGTTTCTACCCGAATGCTCTACCGACTGAGCTATCCCGGACCCTATAATAAATATATATATATTTATATATATATATATATATACACATATACATACACACACACATATATATATATGTTTTTCCCAACGAATTTTTTCATTCAAAATAAATGTTCACTCTGATGAAGGTCGATTCATCTAAGTGATATCGATTAATGTGATACCGATTAAATTCATTTTATCCATCTACATTTCTTTTCTTTACTCATTTTTCCTCATATATATGTGAAAATAAAATTGGAACTTAATCCGACAGTGTAAATATGATATATTGAAAAAACAAAGGATGTTTACAAATCCATGGGCTCATCAGGAGAGAATGTGCAAACCGTTTCGGGGCCTTTCTCTCTACGGTTTTATATAGCAACACCGGCCCTCCTCACTGATGATGTGAGGACCCAAATGATAATAATTTTTGCTGAAGACCGACCCACGTGCGGTCGATGCATGATATTATTTGGGTCCTCACATCATCAGTGAGGAGGACCGGTGTTGCTATATAAAACCATAGAGAGAAAGGCCCCGAAACGGTTTGCACATTCTCTCCTGATGAACCCATGGATTTGTAAACATCCTTTGTTTTTTCAATATATATATATATATATATATATATACATACACACAGACTAAAAAAAGGAAATGGAATAAAACTGTAGTATGGATTCACATTCAGTATTTTTTAACTAAATTATTAATTGTAGGGGGGCAAAGTCAGAGGGGGCTGTGAGGTCAGAGCCAAACTCTTTTAAGGGGGCTGTGGAGTCAGCCAAACTCTTTTAAGGGGGCTGTGAGGTCAGAGACAAACTCTTTTAAGGGGGCTGTGAGGTCAGAGACAAACTCTTTTAAGGGGCTGTGAGGTCAGAGCCAAACTCTTTTAAGGGGCTGTGAGGTCAGAGCCAAACTCTTTTAAGGGGGCTGTGGGGTCAGAGCCAAACTCTTTTAAGGGGGCTGTGGGGTCAGAGCCAAACTCTTTTAAGGGGCTGTGGGGTAAGAGCCAAACTCTTTTAAGGGGGCTGTGAGGTCAGAGCCAAACTCTTAAGAGTGTGGGAACTGAAAAAGGTTGGGAAAAAAAACTGCTATAATGTAAACTTTTGTTGATTTCCATGAGAATAACACATTTAGTCGATGCAAATATACGCACACACCCTCCCCCGCAATTTTCTTAGAAACAGTAATCCTCTTCAAATATATATTTCTTTTATGCTAATTTCAATACACACACACACACACATATATATATATATTTATCCTCAAAACCGGTTTTTATACTAATTGGTTGACTCACAAACGGAAACCAGTTTTCACAATAGTAATCATCAGCAATTATAACAACCTAATGTATAAAATGGCCTGGGTCATAAGAAAACAATCATAAAGTTTTAAAGGTGTGGTGAATCACTTCATCATCATCATTACTCCCAGGTCCACTAACTAGAACCTGTTAGGAACCAATATATGGCATAATGGATATAACTTTGTGCTTATAAAAATATACCAAAAGATGCCAATGTTAATCTAATTGATATCTCTATCCCATAATAGGTGATACAATCCAAATAATTTGCACAAAATTATATAGTTTCAAGTATTCCTATCTAATACAAATAATTTGCACAGTTATATGATTTCAAGTATTCCTATCTAATATAAATAATTTGCACACAGTTATATGGTTTCAAGTATTCCTATCTAATATAAATAATTTGCACACAGTTATATGATTTCAAGTATTCTTATCTAATACAAATAATTTGCACACAATTATATGGTTTCAAGTATTCCTATCTAATACAAATAATCAAATGGTATCCCTGGAGATCAGAAGGAAATAAAATAAAAATACAAGTGAGAGAGAGAGAGAGAGAGTGCAAGAGAGAGAGAAAGTGCAAGAGAGAGAGAGAGAGAGAAAAAAAAAAAGAAAAAACTTCCCCTCCCCTTTAACTTTACCTATAAATTTTCTTTACCCCTAAACATGATGGATCTTTGGCCCAATGAGGATTGAATCCTTTTAAGTTAGAGAATTTGTGGTTTATCTCATGCAGATAAAGATGTCCTGCAAAGTGATTAAGAAGATCAGATGGAAATAAAATTCAAGAGTTTTAGATAAAGAGAATTTATGGCCGAGTAATGTCGGCAGTTATCAAAGGATTTATCTTCGTCGGGATAGAATAGAAGAGGAATTTAAATAACGCATGCTCACTTTCTCCCCTGTTGGTTGGTTGGTTGGGTTTTATGGCATGTCGACCCTTGTTGGGTCATTTTATGCTGAAGATGTTTTTTAAGTTTTAATTATTCAATTTTTTTTCTCTTTTTACAAGTAAATGAACTACAAAGCAGCTGAGACCTACCTTACCCCAAAAGGATAGGACAAATCACCCCCAACAACCCCACCAAAGAAACAACATAAAAACATATATGGGTAAGACCAATGCACACAAACATATATATATATATATACTAGCAAATATATGCACCCTCCGGGTGCAAGTATTTAAGTTTTAATATGATAAAATATCATATTAAATTATAAAGGCTAATGAAACTGAATAAGAATTCAGATAAAAATATTTGGAACAGAGGGGGTATGATTGAAAAATAGAACAACTTTGAAACTAACTCTTCCATCATTTTCCCTTACTCCCGTCTTTCATTGTTAAATTTCCCTAATTTGACTATTTAGGTAAAATAGGAAGTAAAGAAAAATATTACAGTTATTTCTTCTTGTTAATGGAATTCTTTTAAGCTTTATCCCCGAGATTTTTGCTCATATTCATTAATATAAAACCAAACAATTAGAAATCCATAATACTAAGCATATATTTATTAAAATCAAATTTTTAAGATCAATATGCAAATTAGCCTTCCAATTAACACTGTAAACCGCTATTTTCTTGTATATATAAATACAATTGCATGTTATTAGTGTGTAGATATGGTCAACAGTCTTAACGATGTTAGACAATTTTATTAATAATTGAGGTTTAAATAAAAAATAAAATCATGGAGAATGTGATGTAAATAATTAAGGGAATTGTGACTTGAATAGTAATATAGTTTCGGTTACAGACATACAAACCCACAATCTCCATTATAATAAGATATATATATATATATTTTACTAGAGTCTACCTGTTTGAGAAGGGCTGAGAGTTGTAAGATGGTTATTTTTCCTTTCAGCTAGGTGTTGCCTCTTTCAATGAGGGGACGCAAGTACACACATAGTTACACGTCTCACCATATGTGCTGTGATTAGCTGGCGGAGAGCCTGGCCTTGATCACCACTGTAGTTCACACAGACATTTTCAAATGTTCCCTCTGGAGAGCCCAGGGTAACAGTCATAAGTTGGTTAGTTGTTTCAGTTGCTTTTCGAAGAGTATGTTAGTCACTAAGAGCTTTCTGGGCATTTGCTACACTGCCCATAGGATATATATATATATATATATTTTAATATTTTATATATATATACATACATACGGCGTGATTCGTGGTGCACTTAACGTCACAGCTTTGCTGATTGAACAGCAACGTGCCTCGGCGAGGTTGTGGGTGAATGAGCAGCCCCTTGGTTAACACTGTTCACCCAGCCATTTGGGAAGTGTCTAGAAAAAGTGACCTAAACAAATGCCGGTTCACCTATCAAGCTGGCCAGAAACCAACATTTCGACGGTTGTCCACATTAGCTGGGCGAAAACTAGAAAATACTACAACACAAGACAAGGCTAAGAATAGCCACCTGGAATGTCTGGACACCTCCCGATCTTGAGACTGGGAAAACCCAAACTACATACTTGCATCGTGACAGGGAAGTATCTCGATAAGGGACAGACACCGATGCTCTTGCGAAATCAGCTCCAGCTATAAGGTCCAATTGACAGGTCTGGATACACATCCTCATGGAAAGACAGGCTGTAAGAAGTTTGAGGTAAGGTGACTCGAGTCCTCCATTCTGAAGCGACACATGACGGACACCATGGAAACATTTCCTACATTGAAGTCTGACCTGTGTGGCAGCGCCTGTATGTCGAGGATTTCATATGTGTGATGGGGTACATAATAAAAATAAAAAAATTAAAATAAAATAAAAAATAAAAAAAATAAAAAAAAAATAAAAAAAAAAAAACTAGCTGGATCCGTGGGCCATCTGCGTGCACACAACTGCTCAAATCGGGACTACTTGTAGAAATGGCCTTATTCTGTCAAGAAGCGGCAATCACCATATATATATATATATATATATATATATATATCGGTAGAGTGTTCGACTAGTAACCTCAAGGTTCCTGGTTCGATACCGGCCCACGCCAACTCAGCGTATGAGTAGAACAGGAATTTGTGCGGTAAAGTAAGGAGCTGATGGTAGGTGTGTCGCTCCACCTCAGATGCCAAAACAATCTCCTTGGTCTAGCGCTAGTGAAAAGGGCATAGACTCCCTCACTGTTTGGCCGATACCGACTTTAGGCTACCCCGACGACTTTACTTATATATATATATATATATATATATATATATATATATATATATATATATATATAAGGGAGTAAATGATGCCACAATATTAGCTCATATTCACAACAAAAGACTACGACAGATTTTTGAAGCCTGGGCAATTTCGCTTTTGCCCTCCCTTAATAATCGACATGGATTTTTTAATATATCACCGTTATACACACATAGCTACACGTCTCACCATATGCTAAAATAGTTTTAAATAACTACAAAATACCAGGCTTCATTTAATTATTTAGTTATCATTCCCACTTTGTTCCCTTTGTTCTCATAAAATCAGTCCATTAATACTTTTTCTTGTCTTTTGTTGAATGCATTTCTTCGATTTGCGTCACGCGTCATGACATCTTCGCATGCGTGGATCACGACTTGTCTTTCAAAAATATAACACTGAATAAATACAGTTACACAACAAAAAAGATTTTATAAAGATTTTCATCTCCTGTCATCTATAAAACATCCATCAATTACTTCACCCCAAGACACATCCTGAAGAAGGTTTAAAGAAACTGAAATGTTTAAATATCGATAAATAAATTAATCCTATTTTCGGAAGACTCGTTTTTTCAAATTTCTTAATATATATATATATATATATATATATATATATATATATATACATACATTAATGCATACATATAGTCATACACATTAATACACTCCCAAGTTCCCCTCCCCTTCAGCTCCCCATTCCCCTGCTCCCCCCTCCCCTGCATTGGTATGCAACATCAAATTATTATTGGGCAGAACAGAATTAAATCATTAAGTCAATAAATTAGAATATCTCTCTTATTTACCTAACAAAACTAATTATGTCATTCTGTCCATCCTTAACAATAAAAAGTGGATTTTTTTCCCCATAGAATCTTGTTCATCATGTGACACACTTTTAATGGTTAGAGTCGTAGGAAATGGACTCATCGACCTGAGTTCAATTTCTGGATGAAGCCACAGTTCACATAGTGCTAATACCTTTTGCGGAGGAAAAGGTATGAAACCAACTATTCTCCCTCCAGCTATGAGTAAATAATAGGGCAGACTAGCTCTTTAACATGGGTTAGGCAACTAGTCTAAGAGACTGTGCTTTATACTTCCAAGTGTCTGATTATCATTCCAGATTTGACCTACCCTCCTTTTTATCATTAAGCAGTGACCGTTTATTTTGTGTGTGTGTTGTGTGTGTGTGTGTGTGTGTGTGTGTGTAATTTCCACTGTTTAACACACACACACACACACACGCGCAGAGAATTTGGAAGATATAAGACACAAAAAACGGAAAGGAGGATCACTAACAACAGCTCCAGATTTTCAGAAATCTTCTGTCGAAGAGATCTTTATCTCGAAAAATTAAGAATAAATCACAGGTTAACAAACAACACCATAGTTAGCTTATTTCTCTTTACACTTGCATTGTGATAGCCTTCAAAACAAACCACTATATATATATATATATATATATATATATATATATATATATATAAAAAATGGAATTTGATAATTTGCTTATGAAGCATTGTTATGTAAAGTATATATTATATTATATATTTTTTTAAGGCAATTACAATGCGTATATCATATAAAATTCGATAATATTGAAAATAATCATGACAAGCAAACTCAGTTGTTTCAATTTATTAAGTCATCAGTGGTGGTATACCTACGATCTCCCTCCTACAGAGATTGAAACCGAGAACCCAGCATGCAGAGTCAGAAACTACCTCTGGGCTACTGGCCCGTAGCACACAGCATCGATCTCTGTTGGTGGAGATTGTAGGTATACACGCTGATGAGACTTAATAAAGTTGAAACAACTGTACGGTGTTCCACATGGTGCACTTTATTTGCCGGGTTTGCTTGTCATGGTTATTTTCTATAATTATCGAATTTTATACGATATACGCATTGTAATTGCCTTCAAAAAATTATATATATATATATATATATATATGGTTGGCAACCTTCCGTCTATTTTTAGGCGCAGTTTTTAAATTTTTCTCTCTCTTTCTCTCACTTACAGCTACGTGAGTGGCTGAACAGACCAATCCTCGAATGGCAGTCTCTGGTGCAATGGCTGCAAACAAAAGTGATGCTTTCTGTAGGTATTGGGGTGCTGCTGTTTCTCCTTTCTTTAGCTCTCTTTTCTGTGGCAGCTTTTTCCTCTCATTTTCACTTCTTTGTTTCCTTGTTTGACAAGGAGGCGCCAGGTTGCACGGTCTTCTGCACAAGCCTCCCACGTGTCTATGTCGATGCGGCATGTCTTCAGGTCTCTCTTGCAGACATCTTTGAAGCGTAGGCGTTCGCCCTGCCGGTCGGGTGCCCTCCACTAGTTCACCATACAGTAGGTCTTTGGGGATGCGGCCTTTGTTCATCCTCCTGACATGGCCAAGCCAGCGCAGGCGTCTCTTCGCAGGTGATGGCGGGCATGCTGTTTGCTCGTTCCAGCACTTCTGTGTTAAGCACTTTGTCCTGCCAGCGGATGCGTAGAATGCGGCATAGGCATCTGAGGTGAAAGTATATATATATATAAATATATATATAATATATATATATTATATATATATATATTAGGATGATTCTAAGCCGGACCCTCTTCCAACAGCAAAATGTTAGAGTTGTACAGGCAAATTAAGAGCCTGATGTTCAATTATTATTTAATTGGTAAAGAAATGACTGATTTTTAAGCCTTTTTCTTTACTAAACATATATATATATATATATATATAATATATATATATATATATTATATATATATATATGTGTGTGTGTATGTGTGTGTGTGTGACAAAAGTCATGGCACAAAGTGCATACACCCTCCCCAACATTGTCATTACTGGAAGCAGTGGAGAGCTTTCAAGTATCTTAGGTCCACCATTGCCAACTCAGTCTCCACTGACAGTTAAGTCAACAGCAGAATCGACAGAGCTGTGGCAGTTATGGCCAAACTGAACCAGAGAGTCTGGAACAATGCCAGCCTTACAAAGAGAACCAAACTGCGTGTCTACAAAGAATGCATCGTCAGTACTCTCCTCTACAGTAGCGAAGTTGATCACATACTTATGCCATGAGAGGAAACTGGAAAATTTCCACCTCAGATGCCTACGCCGCATCCTAGGCATACGTTGGCAGGACAAAGTGCCAAACACAGAAGTGCTAGAATGAGCAAACATGAACAGCATGCCTGCCATTATCTGCGAGAGACGCCTGCATTGGCTTGGCCACATCAGGAGGATGGGCAAAGGACACATCCCCCAAAGACCTACTGTATAGTGAATTAGTGGAGGGCACCCGACTGGTAGGGGGACCACGCCTGTAAGAGAAGCATGAAGACATGCCACATTAACACCAAACATGGGAGCGCTTGCTGCANTTACTATTAATAAGTAACCAATAAGTCCACAACACAACTGAAAATTGTAAACATCATTGTTTTTTCAATATATTCAAATTCACACTGTCGGATTAATTTCTTTTTATTTCACACCCACACACACACACACACACACACACACACACACACACACACACACACACACACGCGCGCGCACACACACACGCACCACACACACATATATATATATATATATATATATATATATATATATATATATATATATATATTTGAATCTAACATTTTTAGAAAAAACAAATGATGTTAATTTCTAAAGATGTTAAATTCATACTGTCGGATAACTTCCATTTACTTCATATATATATATATATATATATATATATATATATATATATATATTATATATATATAATATATATATATATATTTATTATTTATTTATTTATTTTTTATGTGATGAGATTTTACAAACTGTGAATGAAAAATGTGTGTGTGTGTGAAATGTATTATTATAAATATCAAAAAATGTGTGTGTGTGAAATGTATTATTATAAATATTAAATTTATCGAGTAATTACTTTTTATACCACCAAAAAAGTTTACGTGATCAGTTTAGGCCATCTGGAATAAAACGGAAATAAATATTTTTCGAACTTTGTTTATCAAAAATCTCGTAAAAAACAATTAAAGATCGTACAGGATTGTTACAAAGAAAAATAGTTAATTCAAAGATCAAATTATCCGACTGGGAAAAAATACATCGTTAGCTTAAAAAATAAATAAACCTTCCGTATTACATGCGAAAGGGTAATTTCAGGCCGCAATTTAGACAGAAAAAATACATATTATTACCCTCTTACGATTATATATCTATATATGGTTGGTTGTAACTGACATCCTTTTCTTTAGCCAAAATTTACTATTAAAATGAATAAAAACTTGAAAAAATTTAATATTAAAATTTCACAGTTAAATTGACTTTAAAAAAATGTCTTCGGTTTTGAAATTAATTTTCAAAATCGAAATGAATGAAATGAAAATTTGAATATTTTTTCAAAAACAACAACAAAAAAAACTACTGCGTTGTAGTTATACAATTTCTTTGATATAGTTATTCAGACTCTTATCTTTATAGGAAAAAAGTAAAAATTTTTCTGACGGGTCATTTTTTTTTTATCTCATAAAATAAAATAGGGGTGGGGGATAGACTTCGAAAAAAAATATTTCCTCTAATACATTTTAGGAAAAAACTATTTCAGATGTATTTACATCCAATGGTAAACATTTATGGAAATTTTCGTTAAAATCGGACCATTAATTGATTTTCATAGAATTTTAAAATAAACCTCTTATCGTAACTTGTTTTTAGCGACGTTAAATTTCAGTTGATTTAACGGTGCAAAAATGAAAACATTGTTTTTCAATCATAATTTTCGTAAGCTGAAAATTAAAAAAAAAATCATCAGGAGTTTGTTTAATGTTTTTTCTTTTGAATGGAAAATATTTTTCAAGAAAATATTAATTTTTCTGCAAGTTTCATTGTGTTAAATATAGGTGTGTGTGTATGTGTGTGTGTGTGGGGGGGGGGGTAAATTTCATAGGGTAAAATTGGTGGTACCTAGTGTTTATGGATATTTTTACAGTATTTAGAAGGTGTGTGTGTGTGTGTTGTGTGTGTATGGAATATCTTTTCACATAGTGTTGAGTGTGTAAAATCTCATCACATAAAAAAAAACTGATAAAATAAATGAATAAATAAACAGATATATAAACAAAAACAACAACAACAACCACAACAATAATAATAATAATGATAATAATAATAAATGAAATAAAATAAATAAAATAGAAATAATAATATTTTAATTGCAAAATAAATAAGAAAAAATAAGAAAAAATTTCAACAATATTTTAATAATAATAATTTTCACACACACACACACACACACACACACACACTCATCCCGTAATTAATAATAATACACTAGGTACCACCAATTTGACCCTGTGAAATTTACCCCCCCCCCTATATTTAACACAATGAAACTTACTGAAAATTTAATATTTTCTTGAAAATTTTTTTTCCGTTTTAAAGAAAAAACATAAAATAAACTCCTGATGATTTAAAAAATTTTTTTTCAGCATACGGAAATAATGAAAATTATGATTGAAAAACAATGTTTTCATTTTTGCACTGTTAAATCAACTGAAATTTAACGTAGCTAAAAACAAGTTACGATAAGAGGATTTAAAAAAAAATTCTATGAAAAATCAATTAATAATCTGATTTTCAGGAAAATTTCCATAAATGTTTACCATTGGATGTAAATACATCTGAAATAGTTTTTTTCTAAAATATATTAGGGGAAATATTTTTTACGAGGTCTATTCCCCCCCCCCACCAATTTTATTTTATAAGATAAAAAAAATGACACGTCAGAAAAAATTTTTTTCTTTTTTTCTATAAAGATAAGAGTCTGAATAACTATATCAATGAAATTGTATGAATGTACGAGGTGTAGTTTTTTGAGGAAAAATTAATGAAATAGGAAATAAAAGGTGTAAAAAAATGTCATAATATTAATATTTGAAAACTTTTTTTTGATTTTGTAATTGGTATGTACTATATTCTATTAAATTGTCAAAAAAAAAAAAAATTTTTTTTAAGAAATTAATTTTTACGAGATTTTCAATCTTTTGTGTGATTAGATATTTTTATTTTCTGCGTGAAATAAATTAAATATTTTTTTTTTTTCCTGCGTCAAAAAATCGAATTTTTCACGGATATTTAAAAATATGAATTTTATAATTCAGGTGAACTAAACATTGGTCCGATACGAGCTCGATTAATATTTTTAAAAGAATTTGTAATTTTTATTGTTGAATAGTAATGTGTGATCCTTAGAATGTACGGAAGAGCATTGCTGACATATTTGTTTTACAAAGAGACGAGACGCTTATAAGTAACCGAAGTTTGTTCCTATTAGGCTGACAGTGTTAGCGTGAAAAAATTATTTTATTTAACTTTTTCAATAATTAAAATAAAAAGTAAGTATAATAGATTATTTTATCAGTTTTTATCTTAGAAAAAATATTCAAGTTTTCATTCCATACTTTTACTGGTTAATTGTAAAAGGGAAATAATTAGTAACTTTTCTGTCTATATTACGGTCTGAAAATTACCCTTTCGCATGTAATACGGGCAGGTTTGTTTATTTTTTAAGATAACGATGTAATTTTTCCCAATCGGATAATTTGATCTTTGAATTAACTATTTTTCTTTGTAACAACCCTGTACGATCTTTTTTTTACGAGATTTTTGATAAACAAAGTTCGGAAATATCTATTTCCGTTTTATTCAAGATGGCCTAAACGGTTTGGTGGTACCTATTAAACACACTTACGCTTGCACACACACACACACACACACACACACACACACGCACACACACACACACACACACACACACACAATCCCTTTTGCATACATTATCGGAATTTTAACCCGAAAACTCTCGGGATAAAATATTAGACCTTGTATAGTAAAAGGGCCTGCAGCCTTAAAGGCGTATATTTACTAGCTAAAAATGAGCCTAAAATGCGTTTTTTTTGGACAAAATGACATTAGCCCCCCCCCCAAAATAATTTACCAAAAATCAGGGAATTATCGGATTTTAATGAAATGTTCAGTGTTTATTTATCAATGAATGATGTTTATAATGCATTATTTATTTTATTTCAAAACTTTCTAATTTTTTTCAGGTCACTCAATTTTGATCCCCCCCTTATGTTGGGGGCGTAAAATGTTTTGCGAATTGGTCATTTTCGACACTAATTACTAGTTACCACTAATTTTACCCTGTGTAATTTACATTTAACACAATGAAACTTGCAGACAAATTAATATTTTCTTGAAAAGTTTTTTCCATTCGAAAGAAAAAACATTAAATAAACTCCTGATGATTTTTTAAATTTTTTATCAGCATACGAAAATAATGAAAATTATGATTGAAAAACAATGTTTTCATTTTTGCACTGTTAAATCAACTGAAATTTGACGTAGCTAAAAACAAGTTACGACAAGAGGTTTTTTTAAAAATTCTATGAAAAATCAATTAATGGTCCGATTTTCAGGAAAATTTCCATAAATGTTTACCATTGGATGTAAATACATTTGAAATAGTTTTTTCCTAAAATATATTAGGGGAAATATTTTTTACAAGGTCTATCACCCCCCCCATTTTATTTTATGAGATAAAAAAAAATGACGCGGTAGAAAAATTTTGTACTTTTTTTTTATAAAGATAAGAGGCTGAATAACTATATCAATGAAATTGTATAACGTACCGACGTATAGTTTTTTTTTAGGAAAAATTAATGAAATCGGAAATAAAAAGTGCAAAAAAATGTCACAATATTAATATTTGAAAACTTTTTTTTGCTTATGTAATTGGTATGTACTATATTATATTAAATTATAAAAAAAAAAATTTTTTTTTTAAAAGAAATTAATTTTTAAGAGATTTTCAATCTTTTGTGTGATTAAATATTTTCATTTTCTGCGTGAAATAAATTAAATTTTTCACGGATGTTTAAAAATATGAATTTTAGAATTCAGGTGAACTAAAAGTTGGTCCGATCCGAGCTCGATTAATATTTTTAAAAGAATTTGTAATTTTTATTGTTGAATAGTAATGTAGGGTTCTTAGAATATACGGAAGAGCAAAACTGACGAGACGCTTCTGAGTAACCGAAGTTTGTTTTTCTTTGGTCAAAAAAGTTAAATAAAATAATTTTTTACGCTATTAGAATAAAAAATAAGTATATATGATTATTTCATCAGTTTTTCCCTTAGAAAAAATATTCAAATTTTCATTTCATTTCATTTTCGATTTAAACAATTAATACGAAAACCGAACGTCAATTTCACGGTGACATTTTAATATTAAATTTTTTCATTTTAATAGTAAATTGGGTAATTTATGAGGAAGTGCGTCCCGGTTTCCTGTCTCAGAAATTGCTACCCGGTGACTATTAAAATAACGACCCAGCTCAGTCTATTCAAAACTATCCATCTTCATGTCTATCTATCTCAATTTGTTCATATTTATCTATATTACTTTAAATACTAAGATTTTCTTTTATTCATGTTTGTTTAATGTCTTGTTTTTAGTTTAAATAAACAAGAATTACGACAAAAAAAAGCGACCCCCCCCCCAAATACATTTACTTGTCGAAAATATCTATCTCCATTTGTTCATATCTATCAATATTATTTTGTTTGTTTATCTATCTATCTATCTACCGTCTATTCCAAACTATATATCCATCTTCATATCTAAACAAGAGACAGGAGACCGGGACGCACTTCCTCATAAATTACGGTAAATTGTAATATTAAAGTTTTTAAAGATTTTATTCATTTTAATAGAAAAATTTTGGCTCAAAAAGTTTGTCCGTTACACCCATCCGTACTTAGATGCATAACCATAAGAGGGTAATAATATGTATTTTTTTCTGTCTAAATTACGACCTGAAAATTACCCTTTCGCATGTAATACGGATAGGTTTGTTTATTTTTTAAGATAACGATGTAATTTTTCCCAATCGGATAATTTGATCTTTGAATTAACTGTTTTTCTTTGTAACAATCCTGTAGGATATTGTTTTTTACGAGGTTTTTGATAAACAAAGTTCGGAAATATCTATTTCCGTTTTATTCAAGATGGCCTAAACTGATCAATTGGTGGTCCCTACTAATTACAGTATAAATAATGAGATAAAAGACCGAACTTATGAATAGAAACCAAAAAAATTCACGGTGGCTTTTCTATGAGAAAATAAGTACCGAAAATTGAAAAATAAAATGTAAAAAAATAATAAATAATTTTCAAATTGGTCTTATATTGTACTAATTACAGTATAAATAAAGAGATAAAAGACCGAAGTTATGAATAAAAACAACAACAAAAAAAATTACGGTTGTTTTATGAGAAAATAAGTACCAAAAATTGAAAAATAAAATGTAAAAATAGTCATAGATAATTAATTTTTTGGAGATTTCTTTTTTACTCATTTCGATAATTATTTAATTGGCTATTATCTTATAAAAGAAAAAAATTATACATCGATATTTTTTCTGCTTAAAAAGTGTGTGTGTGTGGGGGGGGTACTTTTTCAATCGAGTTTTTCTTCAAAACTTATTACTTTATGTGTCTAAAATAAGGTTTGCATTAAATAGATATTTATGTCTAGAAACTAACAATATAACATTTTAAACTTAACATCAGACTTTTCACATTTTAGATAAATTTTATATATTCATTTTTCATAGCAAAAATACTAAATTAAAGTTTTGAAATAAAATAACTGATGCATTATAAAATTCATTAATTGATAAATCAATACTGAAAATTTCATTTAAATCGGATAATTACCTGATTTTTTGGTAATATTTTTTTTGCAATCGCGAATGTTACGTTAAAATTGTAAACAAGCGCGTAAAACCATTGAAAAATAGACAAAATGGCGGATCGCGTCGAAATTGACCAAAACAAATCTCTTTAAATATATTAAAAATAAACTGCATATGTAAGGATATTTTTTTTTTTAAGATGGTCATTATGTTACTACTTATCGATTTAGACAAAGTTTGACCTTAAATAATAGATTGAATTATTTTTAATTCGCTTTTAAAATTCGTAGCAGACGACAAAAATGCCAGTCCGTATAAATAAATGA
The DNA here is from genome assembly GCA_023376005.1 of Doryteuthis pealeii. Lineage (NCBI taxonomy): Eukaryota > Metazoa > Mollusca > Cephalopoda > Myopsida > Loliginidae > Doryteuthis > Doryteuthis pealeii. The sequence goes on from CM042177.1 coordinate 4,905,308, forward strand.
TGCGTTTGATATTATTTTGTTTGATAAACTTCATAAATTTTAAGTCATTTGCATCTTGACCAATAGAAAAAAAAAGTATTTAAAATCCAAACTGTCGCAAAAACATCGATCATGTTAATGTTTTTAAAATTTTTATTAATATTTCTGGAATACGGAAAAAATAAGAAAAAAAGATGTTTTACTAGTTAAATTAAAATTGTTAATTTAAATGATTCTACCAACAAATTTCTTACCGTTCAATAAAATAAAAAAATGTATCCAGTTGTATTTTCGTCAAAGGTAGACAAGTTTATAGCAATTTGCAAATCCATCAAATTCCTTCTTGAAATTATCAGTAAAATGGTGGCGAATGTTTTGGTGAAAAACGTGTCGTTAATTTCGTCGTTAAAGGCGCGAAGTATTATGACGTCATTGTAAGTTGATTTGAGAGATTCATGCAGATTCAAAATTTCACTTTTTTCTTTTTCTTTATGACGTCATTTCACAGACAAAACTATTTTTGTTTACTGATTTTTTTTTGTTTCTGGATTAATTCTTAAAGAAATGTTCACATTCCCAATCAGAAAATAATTTATCAAAAATCAGGGAATTATCGGATTTTAATGAAATTTTCAGTGTTTATTTATCAATGAATGATCTTTATAATGCATTATTTATTTTATTTCAAAACTTTCTCATTTTTTTCAGGTCGCTTAATTTTTACCCCCTTATGTTGGGGGCGTAAAATGTTTTGCAAGTTGGTCATATTTTGTCGTAATTTTAACCCGAAACTACTCGGAATAAAATAACCACTCTGTAGTCGTTACAGAGCGCCGACAATAAAAACAAAGGAACAAACAAAAAAAAAACCCCAAAGGAATAAGAAATAACAAACGGTGTAAGCCTAAAGTAATTTAATGATTACAAGTCGTAGCCATTACAAGGCTACTGTCTCCTTAAAAAATCTTGTAAAGCAAACACAAGACAAAATTATTTTAGTAACAGAGTGGTGAATACATGGAATAAACTACCTTCATCAGTAGTGAATGCCCCATCTCTAAACTCCTTCAAGGCAAAGTTGGATAATCTGTGGAATGACATTAAATATTCAGTGGATTTAAAATGAATATTCATAAGGAACAGCTGACAGGTCTCAGACCTAATATACTAGCTGAAAAATGATATTATTATTATTATTATTATTATTATTATTATTATTATTATTATTATTATTTAAATAATAAAACGTCGTATAGAAACTGTTGTCGAAATCAGCTCAGGAAAATACAGCAGCAGCATTTTATATAGCAAGGGAGGCAACCCTTGAAAACTCGTCAGTTAGTGACCTCCCTTACATAAAGTAAGACGTAGTCAACGAGCGTATCGGAAGTATAAACAACAAAATACTTATATCTTTCCTACCTTTTTTTTCTTCATCTCTAAACTACCTTATTTCCTACTTCGGCGAGACGTCTTTCGACCTCACCTACCAACATCTTCTTAAATTGTACATCTTCCCATCTCCAGCCTACGGGACAACTTGAATTTTCTCACCATCATTAATAACTTTCCTGGCCTGATATTAATCATCCGTATAACATCATTTTCAGAATCAACAACATTTATTTCCTGCGTCGATAAAAAAAACGGTAATAAACAAAACAAAGATTGTTATGATTATTGTTAAATATTTACTCGCTCGTTTGTCTTTCTTCTTTTGCTTTGGTTTTTGGTGTCAAACTTTCTTTCGTATTAACATTCGTGTGGTCGACCTCTTTATCGACCCCCCACGACAAGTGGTGACACCGACGGAGAAAGTTTTAGTGGCACAACAAAGCGATGGAGACGAGAGGAGACAGTTCATTAAACATGACATGCCCCATCATCCTGTTACCAACATACAACCCGATGAACTTAAAAAAAAACAAAAAAAACTGGTTTATACACCTGGTGTCGAAATTTATCCCGATACTACTCGGAAAAACTTAACGCCCTGTAATCGTTACAGAGCACCGACAATAAAAACAAATAGATAAAAAAATAAACAAAGAAATAATAAATAGACAGCAGTGTAAGCCTGAAAATTATTTAATAATAAAAATTGTTGCAAGTTAGTCCACCTTGCAGGAAAGTTGGGAAACCTTCAAGTTAACATAACCAATATAAGACAAGAAAAATGTTCAATAAAGTTGGTTTTTCTACTTACAAACGTAGAAGTAATTGTTATATAAAAATACAATTTTTATAAAATAATTTTTATAAGATTGTAAACAATCAGTTTACAATACGAAAAAGAGTTCTTAGGAATCTTGTGAATGGTCCCAGGTCATCTTTTATTTTCTCCCTTTTCTTTTCTTTTCTGCGGCCGAAAGCGGAAGACAATCTTATTTTCGATGGTTTTTTTCTTCTCTCCAACGGAGGTCAAGCAAACAGGTCTTACTGTGTTGAAATGCCCACTTGATCTGCTTGAAATCAATGCTCAAATTTTGGACCTGGAAACCAATCACAATTTAAATCGAACATTCGACAATTCTGAATAGCGTTTTCGGGGAAATATGTAACTTTAACAATAAAATAAGTTCATATGTACTCACCGGTAAAAACGCTTATTCATAACTGTCAAACTATAAATAAAATTAATGAGCGCTGCCGGAGAAGATTTAAATTTAACAAAATTTAAGTATAAACAGTCTTCACCGGCAAAACGCTATTTACAATTTTTGAAAAATATAAACATTAAAATGTTGGGAAAAACAAAGGGGCTTAACTTTTATTTTCCCTTTATATTTTTCTTTTAAAAATTCTTACACTGGAGGCGATATTCGCCATGTTTCAGATCAGTTCACAACGAGTCAAATGCGGGAATGTCCTACAGCGACTACCACCAGAGATAATAGATGAACTAGGAGATTTCTTGGAAAAACTTCTCCCGGAAGCAGAACCTTATACTGAATTACACACGTCAAGATGCGATAACTGTCAACAAAGCGTGCGAATTTACTACAATTTACAGCAATTTACTTTAAAATGCAAAAATTTAGGTTTTATGTAAGAGAAATTATTTTTTTTCTTTTTTTATAACACATAAACTTGGAATTGTTCTTTATATTAAACGTAAAAGAAAACATTAAAAAGTTAATTTTCCATTTTTTATTGACGTTTTAAAATATTTTAACAATTAAGCGGACTTTGAAAATGTCTTTCAAAATGTCGGCGGTTTGCACATACCTAGTAATTATTATTGTCTTTCTTCTTTTGCTTTGGTTTTTGGTGTCAAACTTTCTTTCGTATTAACATTCGTGCGGTCAACCTCTTTATCGACCCCACGACACAACTCTCATTATTGTTGTCATAATTTTGTCGTGATAATATTTTCCGTTCAGCCAAACAATACAATACAAAAGGATTTAAAGTTCAAATGTTAAAAACAATAACATTGAAGAGGAAAATGTTTTTAGCAATTATTCATCTAAGAAGATACCGAAAAACAGAAGAAAAAAGATCTTTTCACAGATAAATCAAAACCAAATATTTACAAACATATTTCTTACCGTTCAATAAAATCAAAGGCTGTTGTAATGATACCCCTAGATATATAAAAATATCCCATAGAAGTTATTCCCCTTAGATCAATCTAAGTTACCTCCCTTGTTCCGAGTTATTCCCCTTTGAGGGATTAAGCTTAAACTAGGGACTGGCGTTTTTGTCGTCTGCTAGGAATTTTAAAAGCGAATTAAAAATAATTCAATCTATTATTTAAGGTCAAACTTTGTCTAAATCGATAAGTAGTAACATAATGACCATCATTAAATAAAGAAAAATATAATTACATTTGCAGTTTATTTTTAAAAGATTTAAAACGATTTGTTTTGGTCAATTTCGACGCGATCCGCCATTCAGCCTCTTTTTCAATGGTTTTACGCGCTTGTTTACAATTTTAATGTAACATTTGGGATGGAAAAAATTACCAAAAAATCAGGTAATTATCCGATTTTAATGTAATTTTCAGTATTGATTTATCAATTAATGAATTTTAAAAGTTATTTTATTTAAAAACTTTAATTTAGTATTTTTGCTATGAAAAATTTATATATAAAATTCATTTAAAATAAAAATATTCTGATGTTAAGTTTGAAATGTTATATTTTTAGATTCTAGAAATAAATATCTATTTAATGCAAACCTTATTTTAGACACATAAAGTAATAAGTTTTAAAGAAAAACTCTATTGAAAATGTACCCCCCTTTTTAAGCAGAAAAAATATCAATGTATAATTTTTTCTTTTATAAAATAATAGCCAATTAAATAATTATCGAAATGAGTAACAAAAAATCTCCAAAAAATTAATTATCTATGACTTTTTTTACATTTTATTTTTCAATTTTTGGTACTTATTTTCTCATAAAACAACCGTAATTTTTTTTTGTTTCTATTCATAACTTCGGTCTTTTATCTCTTTATTTATACTGTAATTAGTACAATATAAGACCAAGTTGAAAAAAACGTTATGCCCCCAACATAAGGGGGGTAAAAAATAAGTGACCTGAAAAAAAAATGAGAAAGTTTTAAAATAAAATAAATAATGTATTATAAAGATAATTCATTGATAAATAAACACTGAAAATTTCATTAAAATCCGATAATTTCCTGATTTTTGGTAAATTTTTTTCTGGTGGCTAAAGTCATTTGTCAAAAACGCATTTTAGGCTCAGTTTGCCAGTAGCTAGCTTAAACGCACCGTCTATTTCCGTTTTCACCATTAGGCACGTAATTTTGGTTCTTTCGAATCAAGTCACCATCCTGAACAGCACGCAATTTTGTTTTTTTCGAATCAAGTCACCATCCTGAACAGCACGCAGTTCTTCTCTTTCCAACCACTTAGATTCTTTTCGCACTAAGATATTTGAATTCTTTTCGCACTCATGCTTATGTCTTTTCCTCCTTATTTTAAACTAATTTCTCAACTGAACCCTATTTATTTACCTTTTTTCTCCATACTAAGCAGTGTTTATTATCGGTGTTGCTATTATACTTACATATATACACACTGCTTATCGTGATAATTTCCTCTTCTCTACTTTCCTTATTTCCTGTCATGTTAGTGACCTGTTAATTCTTTTTAGTGAATACTTCCCCGTTTGTGACTTGTATTTAGACAATTTTATATCAGATACTTCCTATTACCTTTTAACACTCATTTTAACGGCCTTTACGCATCCCTCGTCTTTCCTTGCTACCATTTTAGCCTATTAACCATACACCTGCTCGTAATTCTTTAATTTAATTCTTATTCCCATTTTAGTCTTTTGAAAGGTCCGAAAAATTCAAGATAATATTAATCTTAATAATATTAAGTCTCTCTCGCACACGAAAAGTAATTCCTTTCCCAACTGAGCACGTTACTCTCACTCTTGATTCTTTAATTTAATTCTTATCCCCATTTTAGTCTTGTATTTGGCTACTAAGACAATACTATGTCAGACATTTTGTTAAGCCATTTGCTTAATTTAAAGACCTCTTCAGTATTGCCTTCAACTTAAATATCGAGCCCTCGCCTTTAGTGTTAGCTGACACGCAGGCTATGTAGCCTGTTAAAACTCAAAACTATTAGTAACTCAGCGTTAATACTCCAACTAGCCATGCTGTATCATGGGCTATCTATCCAACTCCCTCGTTTAACTCTACACTTATCGTCAGTGTTTTTATTTGTTAGCACTTTAGATAATTTACCTCATTGTTTTCGTCGTCACAGTCAATTTTATTCTTTCATGTTTCAACTTTTTACACTTCTGTGTAATGAATAAAACCTGTCGTTTGTACCCCTGGTAAATCTTCAGAGTCTTTCATTATTCGGAAGAGTTGAAACTACACGTATCAAATGCGGCTGCAACACTTGGATAGGATAGAGCTGCTATTAGTGATCTGTAATAACTGTGTTCAAATAAGATTCTGTTTAAAGGTGAACAAGTTTATAACAATTTGTAAATCCGTCGGATTCGGTCAACAACGTCTCGTTAAGAGCGTCGTGAAAGGCGCTAAAGTATTATGACGTGATTGTGATGTCAAGTAGGATATTCATCCATATACAAACCAATATTAATTAACGGTAAGGAAATGAATTTCATATAACGGTAATACCCTTGGAAAGGTGTAACGGTCGCTAAATTGATCTGTTAGCTCTTAGAGTAATTTAGTTGGTCTTTATTTATTCTATTTTGTGCTGACTATTAGTTTACTGCGTTTTATAGAATCCTAAGCGGAAACGGGTAAGCTCAGTTAAATATCGCTGGTTAAAAAGGTAATATGGTAAGAATTTGTGTCAATTTCTTTCTTGTTTTTCGTTTCTTTGAAATGTATTTGCTGTTATTCTTTATTGAATGTTTGTTTCTTCTTTGTACAGTTTCACGTTGATTATTGAAATAAACTTGATAACATCAGTATGAAGCATCCACTGTTTTTTTTTATACGCAAACTAGCGACAGTTAAACTAAGATTCGTTTATTTTTCTTTCGTTTTTCAGTTCTCATATTTCAAAACGCTTGTTGAGATACCCATCAAAAGACACAGGGAGCATTTTTGTTGAATACCTTACTACCCTTTGCTCTCTCTCTATACCCCAATAATCGAAACTGCGTTGGAATTGTAGCGACACTCACAACCTACATCCCCCAAATTATCGCTTCTGTAAACATCACCCCTTAGGGCCTCTGTCAACATACCATCCCATTGAGAGTTCATAATGACCCATTCAGAATCGCTGTATTAGGTATTTGGCTTGGATAAAACTGCATTACATTCTCACAAATTAAACTTCCTTGGTATTTTCTTGTTGCCCTGAGACCTATGGTACCAAAAATAAAATCATAATACCCCATTCAGAATCACCATAACACCCCATTCATAATGACCCATTCAGAATCGCTGTATTAGGTATTTGGCTAGGATAAAACTGTATAAGAGGTTCACCGAGTATTAACTCTGGTTCTTATAAAACATTGGGTTACTTAAAGGATAAGTACCCAATGCGGAACACTTCAGTTAGGAAAACGACAAACACGTTAGTTACGTTTATAAGACTTTATTACAACATGTATAGGGGAACGAAGTTCCCCGGAATATAGAACGTCACAAGTGTCCAAACATACACAGTAGTATTCATAGACAAAATAGGTGGAAACCACTTACTGTGAGCAGTGTCGTGTCTGTGGCGTCTGGCATGCACCATGGGTGTCTGCTGGAGAGAGGTGACAAGCACGTCCAGGCTTGTTCAGTGGCATCAGAAGAAGAGGGTTCCCTCCTTGGGTTCCTGTGTCATGTGACCAAAATAGGGTCTCCAGACACAGGAGATCTACCAAAACCCTCAGACAAGGGAGACTGCCCTTACAACTGCATTACACTCTCACAAATTAAACTTCCTTGGTATTTTCTTGTTGCCCTGAGACGTATGGTACCAAAAGTAAACTTACAGTAAACTCAAGGTCACTATAAGTTAATGTAAACAAACAAATCTGGATTTGGGAGAGGAGAAACCATAAAAACAATGACTTTTCTTTTTCCAATTTAAATAAATTTGGCATCTTTTTGTAGGGTTATGATCATTCCATCCCAAAATCCCATTTTCATTTTTTGAAAATCTTGTAAATAATGATTTCCACAAATGGAGAGAAATCAAATCAAAGTGAATGATAAATTTACATCATAGTATCATTAAATGTATATTTAAATTTTTATGATTAAGTGACTTTAAAATTTGATTATGTTAAAGAAAAGATAATTTACATTTTTATGGTAAAATGATGTTTGCCGATTTTAAGTAGCAGCAAATGTTCTTCATATTAACATAACAACGTTATTAGAAGAATCTTTGTAGATTCTTGCTATGACAAAATATTATTATATACACATACAATATATATATATATATATATATATATATATATATATATATATATATGTGTGTGTGTGTGTGAGTGTGAGAGAGAGAGAGAGAGAGAGAGAGAGAGAGAGAGAGAGAGAGAAATGGAAATGAATCCGACAGATATGTAAAAAAATGCTTAAAAGAAAAACAAAGTATATTTTGGTTTAGATGAAATTTTTGCTGTTATTTTTTCAATGTTTATTTCGATCAAATTTCGTTAATATGCACGGAATATTCGATTTAAAATTATTTTTAAATATAAAACAAATAAAACATGATAAAAACAAAATATCAAACATACAAACTAATATCTTCGTCAAGACATAGGTTTCATCTATTAAAAAAAAAAAATGCAAAAAAAAAAAAACAAATGATACAAAAAAAAAAAAAAAAAAAAACCAACAAAAAACAAAAAACATTGGAAATTGATTTTATGTCATAAATGGTTTATTTTTTAAATCTCAAAAACGTTTGTTAGTTTGAAAAATATGGAAATTTTTAATAGTTTATATTTTGAAAATTTGAAAAGAAAGTTTATTTTGTATATAAAGTTTATTTTATATATATATATATATATATATATATATATATATATATATATATATAGGTTTCGTTGAATTGAACAGACAATTCCTGTCTGACAAGTCTTTCGTTGATCCGTTCTAATTTTCGGGCCATCCTTCTGGTGTCAGGGTGGAACTGGTATACCAGTCCACCGAATGTTTCAACACTAGCGCTTTCGGCAATACACTTTGCCATCCTCAGGTGGGAAACGATGGAATAGTTTTCATGTCTCGTTTTTAACGAGAACGAGTAGAAGCAAGGAATTAGTGGGAGGTAATATCAATTGGTAGTGGGAGGTTTTTGTAATGGTAGTAGTTTGAACAAAGCAGTGGTGATTTTTTGGGAGGGGGGGCACATATTGTGATAAGGGGGGATAATGGAAGTAATGTAGGCGGAAAATTATAAGCATTTTAGGATATGTTGACTTACTTCAAAGTTTATTTTGTTTAGGGTAGGTTTTTTTTGTTTTATATATAAAGCTTCAATTATTTGAAGTTTTTGTTTGTTTTTTTCTCTATATAGTGTGTGTGTATTTTCAACTGAAAATACAAACTATTCCATCGTTTCCCACCTGAGGATGGCAAAGTGTATTGCCGAAAGCGCTAGTGTTGAAACATTCGGTGGACTGGTATACCAGTTCAACCCTGACACCAGAAGGATGGCCTGAAGATTAGAACGGATCAACGAAAAACTTGTCAGACAGAATTGTCTGTTCAATTCAACGAAACCTGTATAAAAGAAAAAATGCTGCCTAAATACACTTATATATATATATATATATATATATATATATATATATATATATATATATATATATGGAGAAAGGAAGACAAACACGTGATGTTATGGAAACTGGATGTTTATTGTCGACGGTGCTACGTTTCGGTCTATTAGACTTTCTTCAGGACTTGAATATAATTCTTGCTTCAATGATGGACATTCTCAAAATGGTGAAAACAGTAGGTTGTCAGTAGGGGCAGGGGTGGTTGGGGGTGGGTAGTGGATTTTCTTCTCTCTAGATTTTTGTCTGTTAATATTTATCTATATGTCTATCCATCCGTCTGTCTATCTATCTAGCTATTTAGCTTGAATGTGTTCATATCCGTCAATCCATCTGTCTTATCTATCTTTAATATGTTATTATCTATCTGTGTGTCTGTTCATCTTTTTTATCTTTTCTCTCCATCTATCTATCTATTTTTGTTCTGTTAGTATCTGTCTTTCAGTGTCTCTGTCTATATATCTAACGTGAATATGTTCATATCTATCTATCTGTCTGTTTATAGTCTGTTATCAATTTGTCTGTCCATGGTCTGTTAACGTCTATCTATCTACCTGTGCATATATCTGTATTTAATCTGTTAATATCTGTCTATCTGTCAGTCCATCTATCTAAAAAAAAATCACACAAACATACCAGCCACACATTCAAGTTAAATATATAGACAGATACACAGAAAGATAGATACTAACTAAATAAAAATAGATAGATAGATGGACAGAAAGATAACAAATAGATTAACAGACACACAAATAGAGAATAACATGTCAAAGATAGATAAGACAGATGGATTGATAGACATGAACACATTCAAGCTAAATAGATAGATAGATAGATTCAAGCTAAATAGATAGATAGATAGACAGATGGATAACAAATAGATTAACAGACACACAAATAGAGAATAACATGTCAAAGATAGATAAGACAGATGGATTGATAGACATGAACACATTCAAGCTAAATAGATAGATAGATAGACAGATGGATAGATAGACAAATAGATAAATATTAACAGACAATAAAAAATTAAAAAATAGATAGATAGACAGACAGATATTAACAGATTATAGATAAATAGATAGACACACGAGATTAACAGATTAAAGACAGCTAGATATATCAAAATAGATAAAGATATGAGTATATTACAATTTATATGATACATAATAATAACATTAATAATAATAATATCGCCACTGTTAATCTTATTATAATGGAGATTGTGTGTTTTTCTGTCTGTAACCGAAACTATATTCTTACTCAAGTCACAATTCTCTTAGTTATTTAAATCACATTCTCCATGATTTTATGTTTATCTAAACCTCAATTATTAATAAAATTGTCTTACATTATTAATACTGTTAACTATGTCTACATACTGACAACATGCAATTATATTTATATATACAACAAAATAGCGGTTTACAGTGTGAAAGGGAAGGCTAATTTGCATATTGATATTAAAAAATCGAATTTAATAAATATGTGCTTAGTATTATTGATTTCTAACTGTTTGGTTTTATTCTAATGAATATAAGCAAAAATCTCTTCAATAAATCTTAAATGAAATCCATTAACAAGAAAAAATAACTGTCATTTTATTCTTTACTTCCTCTTATAACTAAATACTTAAATTAGAAAAAATAACAATGAAAGACGAGAGTGATGGAAGAGTAAGTTTCAGTTGTTCCATTTTTTATTATACTCCCTCTGTTTCAAATCTTTTTATCTGTATTCTTATTTAGTTTTATTAGCCTTTCTAATTTAATATAATATTTTATTACATTAAAACTTGAATACTTGCACCCGGATGGTGCATATATTTGCTAGTGATAATAATAATAATAATAATAATAATAATAATATAATGATATAACACTATACACTCACTTACAATTTTAACAAATCCTACCACCCCCCCCCTTTACAAAAAAATACTCACAAAAATACAAGTAATAACAAATCCAGTTCCCCAACACACATATATAAAAAAAAAAAACAATTAAAACAGACACACACACACACACATACATATTTATCTTGACCAATCCTTACAATCCAACATTCTGGACAAACACCTGCATTACCATTCTAACACTCCCCATCTAGAGAGAAGAAAATCCACTACCCACCCCTGCCCCTACTGACAACCTACTGTTTTCACCATTTTGAGAATGTCCATCATTGAAGCAAGAACTATATTCAAGTCCTGAAGAAGGTCTAATAGACGGAAACGTAGCACCGTCGACAATAAACATCCAGTTTCCATAACATCCCGTGTTTGTCTTCCTTTCTCCACATATTGTCGGATTAACCTCCTCATATTTCTCCCATATATATATATATATATATATATATATATATATATATATATATATATAAACACATTTTTTTGTGATGAAACAAAGAAAATACAGTGCTCAATATATATATATATACCAGAAAAATTGGGCTGTGATAAGATTCATCCCAAAACGTCAACATTGTCCGCCTCAGCCGGATAACGAAGGAGTCTAACACCTTCTCGCTAGCACTAGACCAAGGAGATTGTTTACACTGACTTGGAGCGCCACGCCTACCACCAGCTCCCCATTTTACCGCACATATCAGATTATTCATACGGAGAGCGGTATCAAACCAGGAACCTTGTGATTCAATGGGCGGGTGCAGTACCAACCGAGCTAAACCGGCCCATATATATATATATATATATATATATATATATATATATATATATATATATATACTTTGATGCGGTACCAAGTTTCTTGGTACAAGGTGATTCTAGGTGGGTCCTAATTCTCTACCAGTAGTTTGTTGTAGAGTTCAGGTTCTGTATGAGAGCTCAATGTTTAATTATTGTAAACAGTAAGGCCTTTTATTCCCAAATAACTTTGCTCTGTTTACAATAATTAAACATTGGCTTATATATATATATATATATATATATATATATATATATATATATATATATATATATATATATATATATATATACCAGGAAATTTGATCTGAGATAAGATTCAACCCAAAACATTGCATATTACAAAGAAATTTGTTCGGATAATTGTAACATTGGAAGTTAGTATTTTTTTATGGGTTAAGGGTTTCAAATTGTTGAATGTGCAGAAAAAGTGTAAACGAAATCTCTGAGGTCTGTGAGATATATGTGAGCAAAGTTCAGTAAATATCGATATAGAGTGGTATAGATGATGCGTCATCATAAATGGAAATATTGTGAAACATTTCAGCAACTGACCAGCACAGTTTGTATGCACTCTGTAATGAATAAAAAAATAATTCAAAGTAAAATTGAATAAAAATACCATAAATATAATAATAAATACAAGAAAATAACAATGGAAACGCCTGAAATCTTATTACAGATGGTATTGTGGAGCGCCTGATAATAGACGGAGTTTGGATCACCATTTCGCTAGCCAATATTTGGGTATTGATTTTTGGATTTAATAATTTATTATTATATTAAATATGAAATAATAATAATAATAATAAAAAAAATAAATATTTAAGTATACAAAGAAAAACGGCCTTCTTCAAAGCAAAATGTTTGATATTTGAAGTTAAAACGGTGAAAATACAGAGAATTTAGAAGTGTTTGAAAAAAAAATTCTTTTCCAAACATTTCTAAATTCTCTAAATTTTAACTATATAATATATATCTAATATATAAAACAGAGATTTTGGTATGTACGTGTTGACGTATAACAAAAAAACGGGAGGTCACTCAGATTCAAAATCTTGCATAACATTGATATCGTTCTAACTAAGAAAAACTCCAAATTTGGTTATTGATTTTTACTGATTAAGGGATTTAATCGATTAATTAATCCAAAATCACCCAATTTGCGGAACTGTCCGTATATCAGCCCTCCTGATAATAAATATTGTCTCTGCCTGCTTATTGTTAAAGCGATAACAGCAGCGAAGTTTTGATTTTAATGAATTAATTTTGCAGTCTAAGCCGTTCAGCTCCGAATTTATGGCCTATTTATGGTCAAATCTTTATAATTTTTATATCGTTAGAAAGATAAGAAAATACTCTTTCAAAATATGTAATTTGTGTGAGTTTTTATTAATTGAATCATTTTTTACAGGCGAGTTAAAAAATTAAAAAATGGCTTCGGATAGCCACGCGCTATGATTATTGCGATACAAGCAGTGCAGTCTATAACAGTCAGATCGGAATCTCTTACCTATTTAGGATTTTAATCTTTAAAATATTTATATCTTTAGTAATAAGATGAAATATCTTTCTGAATATGTAATTTGTATGTGTTTTATTATTAATTTTTTTTTACAGCGAGTTAAAAAAAAAAAAAATACTACGTATAGGCGATAATACGAATAAAGCTCGGAATCTCTTAGTCTTTCTGAAAATGTAATTTGATGTGTTTTTATAGATTAAATTATTTTTACAGCGAGTTTGTCCATATTCTAAATTGTACAGTACACTCATTTTAATTTTAATTTTTGTAATGCATAAAAATTGTAGAAAATCAAAATGCACGCTTTACGGTTACATTATTAAAAATTTTTAATCGTAAAATAACAGTATCATGAAAATCAGTTTACGTCGTAAGTACGGTTACATATTTTATAAATAAAACTAAGATTTTCATTCGAATAAAATGACTTTTAATTCTTTAATTTATTTATTAATTTTTATTGTTAGAGTTTTAAAGGGTTAAATAACAATAAGATTGACGAATTTCCTTAGAAACTGTTTTTCTTTTGGTTCGTTAACTAATTATTTTCTCAAACCACGATAAAAAAAACAAAAAAAAACAAATGTTAACTATACGGACACGATCCGGTGTTTTATCTTTAGTCGAAGGCCCGACTGGAGATAAGTAGTCAATTATTTGTAAGACGAAATTTATTTCAAGTTTATCAGACAATATCCAGTTATTGGAACATTTCAAAAAATGTTTATATGTAAGTACGAAAATTGTAAGCGCTTTGTTTATCAAAATGACATGATTCGTTAGTAATTACCCGAAAAGTTGATAAAAACAAAACAACTAACACCACATTTAAATTATTATTCAAAATACAATTTAAAATATTCCTCAGAATTTGCCTTACAAATTAAATTTTAAGTTTTATGATTTTACTCTTTATTGTGAAGTCATTAAACATCGCTGAGTTTATAGTGCAACTTTTCAGTTCTGAAAAATTGGCATGTTTAAATAGAGATTTCATAGGTGACATTTGAACTTTTATGAAAATTGATGTTTTGTAATTAATATAAATTTTGTAATAAAACTTAATTTTAACTAGGGGGGGGGTTAGTTTAATGGGAAAATAAATAAATAATTTGGGTTCCGTTCAAGCGGTTCCGATGTGGGGGATCAATTTACTATAAACTTATACGAGGAAATGAGCACCCATGAATACTCAATAATAAAGAACTTTTAAGAATTTTTTTTCAATCTGATAGATTGGTGTGTAATCGATAATAATCAACTGAAGGAAAAAAATAGATGGGGGGGGGGGGGGTCCAGATAATCAGGTCCACCAAAACGTTTTACAATGTTTTTAAAATACTAGGTACCACCAATTTTACCCTGTGAAATTTACCCCCCCCCCCTATATTTAACACTATGAAACTTGCAGAAAAATTAATATTTTCTTGAAAAATTTTTCCATTTGAAAGAAAAAACATTAAATAAACTCCTGATGAATTTNAGTATATATATATAGTATATATATATATATATATATATATATATATATATATACCAAGCTGTTGGTAAATCCTCGCGGTGAGAAAAAACCCAGCAAATAGTTTGATTGTAAAAAATATACTACCAAACATCAACAAGGAGAAAAAAAATTTTGAAAAAAAGAAAAGACCAAGATAGTCGTACCAACAAAAAATAATCTATTGGTACAATATTTTGGCCAAAAGAAAAAACAATTTATATGTATATATATGTATATAAGATATATATATATATTCATATAACCGCTAGGAGAAAGCTAATAAGTAAAAAGTGCTCGATACCTAAGTAGAGCCAATAATAAAGATAAATCTATGAGTCAGACGAACCTACTATTAGTTTTCGCATAAAGCTCATCAGGGCTAAAATCTGAAGAGCTTCATACAAAACTAATAGTAGGTTCGTCTGACTCATTAGATTTATCTTTTTATATATATATATATATATATATATATATATATATATATTATCTTTTGTGTGTGTGTGCGTGTGTGTGTGTGTGATTAGGTTATATTGTCGTGTGTCACAATATTCCTAATAAGGAAAATTTGCATGCACGTCTTTATAGATTCTATTGAAATGGTTAAGGGTGTTATGATTTCTACAGCAAACAATTTTTCAAACATATCTCATTTAAAAAATATCTTTAATAAAAAAAGTCTCGTTTTTAGGGTCCTGAAATTGAATAAATGTAATTATAAGCACCAGAAGATCACAATGGAAAATACCTATATATATATATATATATATATATATATATATATATATATATATATATATATAATAGTCAACAACGGATTTATTAGTACACTGCCCAGTTTTGAATGTTATTATCTATTTCTCAAAATCTGCTCGTATGATGCCAGGTTTTATATGTTAATAAACACCAAAGAGAAAAGAAAACATAAAAAAATATTGACTCGTGTTAGTATAAGTAAATTACATAATTATTTTATTGGTGAAGCCTTCTAGACTTAACATATATTCTACATTTTTGGTGACTTACTGCGTGACAGTATAAAAGTAAACACACAGTCTGTTTGAAATGCGATAGCCGACAATTTTGGGAGAATATGTGCTTAATTGAAGTCATACCTAATTTGAAAATAAATTAGTTGATAATTAATGAATTAGGCGAGCATATTTGTTCAAATACATCAGTTTAAAAACAAACTGAAATCTGCGAAAACCAGCTAGTGTAATGATTAGAATCCCTGCCTGTCAGCCTGGCAGTTAGGGTTCGAATCACACAACAGAGCAGCTTCCTGTCTATAACTTGCTGATAGGCATAATAGCCGAAATGTACAAACAGAGATACTTTTTCTCGATTTGTTTACGCCTTACTTTGAACAGATATACTCGCCTAATTCATTAATTATCAACTAATTAATTTTCAAATTAGGTATGACTTCAATTAAGCACATATTCTTCCCAAAAATACATATTATATATTGTGTATGTGTGTATTTGCAGTGTGTGTTTGTATGGGTCAAATATTTTTGTATGTGTGTATGTTTGTGTATGTGTATGTGTGTGTGTTTGTATTGATCAAATTATTTTTTGGGAGTGTTGACACCCTATATTTGTCACTGGATAATAATCATGAAAATTTAGAGAGTGGTAATCGTGTTGTACAAGCGTTGACCACTATAATACCCTGATGTACAAATGTTCCCTTCTTTCTATCATCTATCAACCTCTCAAAAAGTCCAATAGCGATGGATGGTTGCTTCGTGTACAGACCTGGCCAGTTGGAAGCAGCACGTTACATATCTACGCATTGGCGACAGGAGTTTTATCCTAACATCGTTGTTGTGTCTACCCGTCACAGGGACTAACCTGGTGGAGACTCAGTGGAACTGTTGAAGGTAAAAAGTTTTAATGTCAATCTTGCTCTGTTTGATCTCTTAACTCAATTGGATATGTCTACTCTACCAAATGAATGGATTGATGGTGCTTTGGTGTGTTTATATGAGTGCAAGGAGATAAAGGTAGTTGTGATAACTACCGTGGAATCCCACATCTGGGTACTGTTAGCAGGTTTTCTCAAGAATCTTGTTGAATCAATTGCTTTTTTACATTTGCCCGGTAGTCATTCCTGAATCACAAAGCGTTTAAGGTCTGGCAGAGGAACAAACAATATTTTCGGCTGATCAAGTGCAGGAGAAATGTATTGAGCAACGAGTCACCCTGTATCAGGTTTTTATCGATTTGACAAAAGCTTTTGATACAGTCAACAGAGATGCACTTTGGACGATGTTGGGTAAAGTTGGGTGCCACCAGTATTTGTGAATATACTTAAGCGGTTGCACAATGGTATGAAAGCTAGAATTGTCATGATAGTATTGTCGGATGAAATACCAAAGATAACGGGTTAAGCAGTGAGGTTCTTGTCCCCAATACTATTCTCAGTATTCTTTTCTGTAATATTATCTCATGCATTCCGCTTTGTGAGAAAGGCGTCCTCTTGGAATTTAGAACCACAGGAAGAGTTTTTGACTTGAGAAGATTTAACTTCAAGTCAAAGACATCCTATACACTTATCAGAGAGTTCCTTTATGCCGATGATGTTGACTTTCTGGCTCACACTGAGGGAGATATTCAAGATATTGTGAACCAAAAGTTCACAATATCTTAATATTGCTGCCTCGTGCTCGCGCTTTTGGATTAAACATAAGCTTGACAAATAGGTTACAATCCCAAAGCGATATTCGTTCAGTTCTGTCGATGTAAAAAAAAAAAGGTCTTAAAATGAGTTGTCCTTAATTATTAAGATAAAATCACCCCAAAAGTCCAATTTTTTCGCGCATAGATTTTTGGTTCAATAATTAATCAAATAAGTTTTAAATGAGTAAAATACGTATAAAAACGAAGTTAGCTCCGAAATCAAATTAGCCAATGAGATTACAGATTTTATCTGGAATGTAACCTCAGCTGATGATATCTGTGTTTACGAAATAAATAAATAAATGTAGAGCGATCCTCAAAACAAAACAAAAAAATCTTTACTAAACCAAACAATTTTTTTTCTTCCGGAAAAATTTCAAAATATCATCATTTCAATTAACAAAGAACTGGCTTTTTTAGAAAATCAGAAAAAAATGAATAGTATTTCGTATACATGTGACAACAAGTCTCACTTCTTAAAAACGTAAATGTTTATTGTTTATCTATATCCAAGAATTGCTTACACATATGAACATACACACACATACATATGTAATATAAAAAAATTGAAAAAACACAATTTCATAAAGAGTTATGTTGATTTCGCCCACGCGATCGAAGCAACTCTATTTTGAAACAATAATATTTACGTTTAAAGAAGTGTGACTTGTTATCACATGTATGCAAAATACAGTTATTTTTTTGTTTGTTCTTAAAAGCCAGTTCTCTTTTTAATTGAAAATCATGATATTTTGAATTTTTTTTTCTGAAGAAAGAAAATTTATTTGGTTAGTAAAGGGATTATATAAGGTATTGTTTATTTCACTACACAAAATAAATATTACTCGTTAATGAATTGTTTTTCAATTTTTTCGTATTACTACTCTCAGATTCAATACCACTTTTTCCTCACACACACATATATATATACACATATTATATATATATATTGATATAATATATGTATATATATATATGTATGTATATATACATAATATATACAAAACATATGTATATATATTGATATATGCATATATGGTGAGTTGCCACTTCTTGACAGAATAAGGCCATTTCTACAAGTTCGGCTGTGGAGCGCGCGTGCCCAAGCGTTCAGCTTGTTTTTATTACTGTTATACATATGAGCCTCTTCCCCGGTTCCTCTCGTGTCGACCGTATGTGACTAAGTAACCCAGCCTTTGTCAAGCAGCCCTGCCACACGCATCACATATATAGTCCGGCTTAAATGTAGGAATTGTGTCCATGACGTTCGTCATGTGCCATTTGCGTAGAGACCGCTTCAGGATGGAGTGTTCGAGCTGTTTTACCTCAAACCCCTTGCAGCTATCATAGACAAGTTTTCTCCATACTGCACGATTCGTAGCTATTCTCTCGCACTCATGAACGTTTATGTTGAGAGTTTTGATGTTGTTTTTGATAGCATCCCTAAAACGCTTTTGGGCTTGTCCTCGGATGCTTCCCACATTGCAGTTCTCCGTAGAACAATTGCTTCGGGAGTCTGCTGTCTTGCATTCTGGCAAGATGCCCAGCCCAGCGCATCTGGTTACGTATAATACGCATTTCTATGCTGGACGTATTGGCTTGTTGCAGGACTTCAGCGTCTGACGTAAGGGATTGCCACCCTGCGTTTACTATCTTTCTGAGACATGTCTGATGAAAATCTCTCCAAGGCATTTGATATGTTTCTGAGGAATACAGGAGTATAGATAAGACACGATTCGTACACACTGAGCTTCGTTCTGATGGTTATACCTCTATCCGACCATACTCGTTTTTCGAGGTCACCGAAGGCTCTGCTTGCTCTCCTTAGGGAAACTTCAAAGTCGAGTGTGCTGGAGAGTGTGCTGCCAAGATTAGACAAAATAATCAACTACCTTCAATTGGTTCCCTTAACGTAGATGTTGGGCTCCACATACCTTTGTCCAGTGGTTGGAGTGAAGCATCACCTTCGTTTTCTCCAAACTGATGGTAAGTTCAAAGGCAGTACATGCTTCAGAGAGTGATTCATCATTTCCTGTAGGTCTTCCTCAGTGTGGGCTACGAAATCTGCATGGATGAGGGTCTGGAAGGTTTCGTACTAGCCTTAAAACGAACAGATTGAAAACCTTGCCAGTGGTCCGGAATCGTATTAAGGACACCGAATCAAAGTTTTGGAAGGCGTAGGATAGAGTCATCCGCAAAGTAGATAGAGAAGAGTTTGGTGCAGGGATATCACCTGCTTAACACCGTTGTCGATGGGTATTGGGCTCCGAGAGGGACCCGTTAAAGTAAAACATGCCTTCATGCCCTGATGGAGTTGTTCAAACATCTGAACGAATCCCGAAGGGCATCCGAGTTTCCTGAGAATAATCCATAGCGCGGTTTCATTCACTGTGTCAAAGGCTTTTGTTAGGTCCACGAAGACCTGGTAGAGTGCTATCTGCTGTTCGATGCATTTTCTCCTGAAGTTGCCGAGCGGAAAAGATCATTGTTCCACGACCAGGTTGAAGCCGCTTTGGCATTCTGGATAGCCACGGGACAGATCCACTTAGTGATCCGGTTGAGCAGGAGCTTGGCAAAGACCTTGCCCACTGCCTCGAGAAGCTTATATCCCGGTGATTGCCACATACCGACCGCACACCTTTGCCCATGTATAGCGAGACCAAGATTGCATCGACCCAGTCCTGAGGTAGAGGAGCATCCAACCATACATAGAGATAAAATGATGGACCTCCGCGGCGATCTGTTACCACCGTAGCGGAGAGCCTCAACGGGTATGCCATCAAGGCCCGGTGCCTTTCCAGTATTTATTTCCTTGATTGTTACGCGGACCTCACCGATGGTGGTATCCATCATCTCGTGGTAGTTTCCTTTGAGTAGGTTGTTGAAGAGGCTGTTGTCGACTAATGAGGGGTTGTGAAAGAGGTCGTGAAGTGCTCTGTCCATCGTTTCATGATGCCCTCAGTACTCTTATAGAGAAGAGACCCGTCCTTCGATTTAAGGAGGAACCATTGTTGATCGTTATGGGTCGAATGCCTGTCTGATTAGATGGTAGAGAGTTTTCGTGTCCTTGCTATCGTAAGCCTTCTGTATCCTCTCAGATATGTCTAAACACCACTGTTTTTAATCCTTCGTAGGCTCTGTTTGAAGTGACGATCGTGCACTTCTTGAAGGCCTGTCGTGAGGGTTCACAGTCTTTAACAGATGCACCGCGAAATTTCTGATGCAACTTGTCTTTCTCTTCCAGAGGTTTGTTGATTGATCATTTTCATCAAACCAGTCATGATGTTTTCGTTTCTTGAGGCCAAGGACCTTGACGCTTGTCTCATAGGCTGTTCTCTTGAAGTATCCTATGTACCGTCGAACTGCGCCTCTTCGAAAGCCTTTTGCAGATTCTGTCGTACATACATGTCTTTAAGTTTGGATACATCGATGCGTTTAGGGACTTTCACTCCCGAGGCGCGAAACTTGCGCCTGACATGGAATTTTAGTTTACCGCAACAAGCTTGTGATCCGAGCCACACTCTGCGCCCCGCATGGCCCTTACAATGCATACATCCTGGAGGTCACGTTTGCGGGTTATGACATAATCAGCATATGCCCATGTTGGATCGTGGATGAATCCAGTCGCCTTGTAAGATAGCTTTTGGTGAAAGAATGTGTTACAGATAACAAGTCCGAGTTCAGTACAAAGCTGGAGGAGGTGAGTCCATTTTTATTCATG
The DNA here is from genome assembly GCA_023376005.1 of Doryteuthis pealeii. Taxonomy (NCBI): domain Eukaryota; kingdom Metazoa; phylum Mollusca; class Cephalopoda; order Myopsida; family Loliginidae; genus Doryteuthis; species Doryteuthis pealeii. Next base: position 4,926,689 of record CM042177.1, read on the forward strand.
TCTCCAAGTCCATACTACCTAGAGCTGCCCAGTTCCGTAATCCTGTCCCACTCTGGCGTTAAATCGCCAAGCAGTAGGATTTTATCAGCTTTTGCGATGGATTTATGACTGACCTAAAGCGTCAACTTCGAAAGGGTTACACCTGTTATTTGGGGAGAACATGGAGAGTTGGAAATGTCAGACATGTGGTCGAATTCTGCCTTCTAAGGCTAGATATTTCAATCATAGGAAATCTCACCAGGGTCAATCCATGCAAATTCCAGGAACAAACATGTGTCTTGTGTTTATCGTTGCAAGGTCTGTGAGTCGGCTTCTGGTCTTAAGAGCATATGGTGGTGCATAAAGCATCAAATTGTATCCTTTCGTTGTTTAAGGTTGTTTACATCGATAATTTATTTTTCCTTAAACCAACGAAAGCCCTGATGAAGGTCTATCGAAAACTACCGAACATTGCAGCGTAGACTTAATAAACATCATCTCGTTAAGGAAACTTGGTTTTTTTCAATTTTTACAACATTACACACACACACACACACACACACACACACACACACACACACACACATCTGTATGTATGTGTGTGTTATAATGAACTTATCTTCCTTTGGTGTCTCTTCACCAAAGGAGGATAAGTTGATTATACTCGAGATTTTAATGCACGTGTTGGCAGGAATTTTGAAATATGGAATGCACTTGGTCATTATCGTATTGGTGGGGTAAATTCGAATGGACTGAGACTACTTGAGTTCTGTTCTGAGCTCAATTTAACCATTTGTAATACTCTTTTCCGTCATTAAAATCATCCACGAATTTACTTGGACTCAGCCAGATCAAAACATGGCCTTATCATTGACTTCATCATAACTCGCCGCCGTTTATTTTAGTGATGTCTTGTAATGTGCGTGTTATGCGTAGTGCAGATTGCGACACATATCATAGTTTAGTGACGAGGTATAATTTAAACTTCTGTTTCCGAAAAAAGACTCGCATGCCTGGAGTAAAAAACACCAAGGTGCCTAGTTTAAAACAAGGTCAAGTAAATGGAAGTGAAAGAAAGACTGATTTAAACATCTTGAGCAGTCTGGAGTTTAATGGGACATGGGAAACTTTAGAGACCAAGTTTATTCCACTGGTGCAAGCTGTTCTTGGTTTCATAGTCAGGAAACATCAAGACTGATTTGATGTCCAATGTAGTTGCGCATAGGTCAATACTTTGAAAAGAAAAGAACTTATTTTATAAGTACACTTCATAATAAGTCATCTCTTACCCTGAAGAAATATCATGAGTTTACAGCAGCTATTACAGCGTGACAATAAGGAGAGATGAAAATGACGTGGTGGTCTAATATTCTCCTCTGAAATCCAGAATGCCTCTTAATAAAAAGCGACACTATAAACTGTTCTATAGCCTCATTTGCGACGGTTTCGGTGTCCAAATAACTTCTTTCCATTGCTCCTCTAAGATGGAAAGGAGACATCACTTTGATTAAAGAACCCGACAAATCCTTCAACGATGGCAACAAACACTTCACAGATTTTATTTAATAACCACTTCAGTAGTCAGTTGCTTGATGTTCTACAGAGTCTTCCTCCAAACAGGAGACAATGTGAGATGGGCCATTTACCAACTTTTTAACTTTTTTTCAGCTTACGGAAATAATGAAAATTATGATTGAAAAACAACGTTTTCATTTTTGCACTGTTAAATCAACTGAAAATTAACGTAGCTAAAAACAAGTTACGATAAGAGTTTTTTAAATTCTATGAAAAATCAATTAATTATAAATAATAACAAAATATTTCCGTTTTATTCAAGATGGCCTAAACTGATCAATTGGTGGTCCCTATAATACTATCTTAGGTTTTAGCAAAAATAGATATTGCAATACGAAGAATTTAAAATTTCGATTCTCAGCTTCTTTTGAACTCAACATGCAATTAAGAACTAAATGTGAATTGTTGTCATGTAAAAAATTTAAAACAATAACAAACAAATATAAAAACGAATACTTTCAATTTGTTGTATAATAATATGAAATAATTTTAAACTATGATTTTAGTTTCAAGAATTATTTTCCTCTTACCCCCTCTCTAACTACTGTCTTCCACTTTCTCTCTCACTCCCTGGTGATCCAAATTTCATTTTAGTCCGGTCATGGACCGGGTACTTTAGCTAGTATATATATATATATATATATATATATATATATATATATATACCTAATAATTAAGCAGTAAAATTAAATTAAAAATTAAAATGAAGGCAAAGTTTTGAAGAAAGTTATTTTGTGTGGTAATTCTTTATGTTAATTTGCAACTTTCACCACATGGGAGATGTTACAGTTCTAAAATCAACCTACTCTACTGTGATATATCCACAGGTCCTGCTAGTCAATAATGAAAGCTGTCCACCCAGGGTAGGGTGCCAGATGAGGTCAGCTGGAGGTCAACTTGGCTTCCTACAAATAGTAATGTCACCCCCCCCCCCCAGCCACCCGGGTAGGCTGAAAAAGTTATTGACAAAAAAGGAAGTCCAGCTTAATAATTTGGATCAGGTCAATGGGTCACCCCCTCCACTCCATTTAATGCCAAGTTTCATGAAGTAGTATTATTTGGATTTTTCGGACTATTGTCCTCATCATTATTGTCATATATAAAAATGCTGGAGGCCTGTGATGAATTGGTCAGAGTCCTAGGGAATGCACTAGGTACCACCAAATTCTTGTCACGTGATCAGTTTGGCCCAGGTATACAACCCAATTTGTTGAAAAATCCATGTTTTTACAAAACCGTTTAAAAATTTTTTTTACCAAAAATCAGGAAATTATCAGATTTTAATGAAATTTTCAGTATTGATTTATCAATGAATGAATTTTATAATGCATCAGTTATTTTATTTCAAAACTTTCTGATTTTTTTCAGGTCACTTAACTTTGACCCTTCCCCTTATCTTTTGGGCAAAAAATATCAGTGGGGTTATATACTTTCGAAACTAATTACAGTATAAATACAAAGACAAAAAAACTAATGGTGTAAATAGAAGAAGAAAAAAAAAATTAAGGGAGATATCCTGGTAGAAAATAAGTACAAAAAAATTGGAAAATGAAATGAAAATAAAAATTTAAAAAATGATTTTTGGAGATTTTTTTTTTTTTACTCTTTATAATTATTTAACTGGTTATTATCATATGAAAGAAAAAATATACATCGATATTTGTTCTGTTTAAAGGGGGGTGCTGTATTTTCATTACAGTTTTCAACAAGAAATTATTAGAATTCAATAATAAAGTAAAGTAGTTATTAAATAAATATGTTTTTAGAATCTAATAAATATATATATATATATATATATATATATTGGTTTGGTGGTTGGTTTTGAAGGCTATCACAATGCAAGTGTAAAGAAAAAGAAGGTAACAATGGTGTTGTTTGTTAACCTGTGATTTATTCTTAATATTTCGAGATAAAAATCTCTTCTACAGAAGATCTCCAGAACTGGAAGTTGTTGTCTTGCTATGGAATTCGTCATGTAAATGAAATTGTTTCCTGACGAATGCCATAGCAAGGCAACAGCTTCAGTTCCGGTGATCTTCTGTAGAAAAGATTTTTATCTCGAAATATTAAGAATGAATCACAGGTTAACAAACAACACCATAATTACCTTATTTTTCTTTACACTTGCATTGTGATAACCTTCAAAACAAACCAATATAAACACAATGCTTCAAGCAAATTATAATACACTTATATTACTGGTGAAAATGGGCACAGTGGTTAGTTGATTCAAGTTTCACAACGATAAGACAGCGATATAACAAATATAAAGTGCTCAATACGTTAGTAGAGCAAATTTATTATAAAGGTACACAGTAATAACCTACTCGAGTTTCACCATAAGGATCTTCAGGGTTAAATCCACTGGATTGATCAAGAGATTAATAAATTGCAGTCGATTATACGTGTGTTTTTACGCGATAAACGGTTGATCAACCATTTATCGCGATAAAACACACACGTGAAGTCGACTACAATTAATCAATATCTTGATTAATCCAGTGGATTTGACCCTGAAGGTGAAACTCGAGTAGGTTATTGCCGTGTACCTTTATAATATATATATATATATATATATATATATATATATATATAATATACAGAAGAAATGAAATAAGTAAATAAATAATAATTAATACTACACACACCTAGATATACTCAAATAGTACTACATATGAAAATTTACATAAATCTTTTATATATCTTATTATAATGGAGATTGTGTGTTTTTCTGTCTGTAACCGAAACTATATTCCTACTCAAGTCACAATTCTCTTAGTTATTGACATCACATTCTCCATGATTTTATTTTTATCTAAACCTCAATTATTAATAAAATTGTCTTACATTATTAATACTGTTAACTATGTCTACATACTGACAACATGCAATTATATTTATATATACAACAAAATAGCAGTTTACAGTGTGAACGGGAAGGCTAATTTGCATATTAATATTAAAAAATCGAATTTAATAAATATGTGCTTAGTATTATTGATTTCTAACTGTTTGGTTTTATTTCAATGAATATAAGCAAAATCTTCAATGAATCTTAAATGAAATCCATTAACAGATAAAATAACTGTCATTTTTCTTTACTTCCTCTTATAACTAAATACTTAAATTAGAAAAAATAACAATGAAAGACGAGGAGTGATGGAAGAGTAAGTTTCAGTTGTTCCATTTTATTATACTCCTCTGTTTCCTTTTATTATACTCCCTCTGTTTAAATCTTTTATTATACTCCCTCTGTTTCAAATCTTTTATTATACTCCCTCTGTTTCAAATCTTTATTATACTCCCTCTGTTTCAATCTTTATTATACTCCTCTGTTTCAAATCCTTTATTATACTCCCTCTGTTTCAAATCCTTTATTATACTCCCTCTGTTTCAAATCTTTTTATCTGTATTCTTATTTAGTTTTATTAGTCTTTCTAATTTGATACAATATTTTATTACATTAAAACTTAAATACTTGCACCCTATGGAGGGTGCATATATTTGCTAGTATATATAAAAGGGTTTTATAATTTGCTTGAATGTATAATATACATGTGTGATGTTGATAGATTTTTGATTTAGTGCGTGCGTCCTGGGATGCACATATTTGCTTTGAATGAGTCCCCAGGAAATATGATTGGTCCCCACTAAAGTTTCTTAATAGATTGTAGGATTTTTACTTATGACCTCAGCTGGGGAAACAACTAAAGCCGTCTAACTCCTATCTTGTAACCTATCCTGTGTAATTCGTTTCTAAGAAATGATTGAAATGTATTTACACTTTGCTTGAAATGATGAGGGAAGAAAAAAGAAAAACACAGGGACGCATGGATACGATTTTACTACATCCTAATCTCTGTATTATATATATATATATATATATAATATATATATATATAAAGAACCATTCAGGTGAAACCTAGGTGGATAGTGTCTGACTCATGTAGGTCCTTATAATTATGCTCTACTTAGCGTATTGATAAATAAATAAATAAATAAATATATAATATATAAAATAAATAATAATATATATAATATAATATATAAATAAATAAATAAATATATAATATATAAAATATAAATAATAATATAATAAAATATATAAAATAAATAAATAAATAATAATATAAAATATAAAAAATAAAATAAATATAATAAATAAATAAATAAATAATATAAATATATAAATAAATAATAATAAATAAATATAATATAAAATATAAAATAATAAATATATAAATATATATATATATATCTTATTATAATGGAGATTGTGTGTTTTTCTGTCTGTAACCGAAACTATATTACTAATCGAGTCACAATTAACATAGTTATTTACATCCCATTCTTCATGATTTTATTTATATTTAAACCTCAATTATTAATAAAATTGCTTCACCTTTTTATTAGTGTTGTCCATATCTACATGCTAATAACATGCTATTGTATTTATATATACAAAAAATAGCGGTTTACAGTGTGAATGGGAAGGCTAATTTGCATATTGATATTAAAAATGTGATTTTATTAAATATATGATTAGTATTATTGATTTCTAATTGTTTGGTTTTATTTTAATGAATATAAGCAAAAATCTCTTCAATGAATCTTAAATGAAATCCATTAACAAGAAAAAATAAGTGTAATTTTATTCTTTATTTCCTAATTTAACTAAATAGTTAAATAAGTAAAATTCAACAATGAAAGACGGGAGTGATGGAAGAGTAAGTTTCATTTCTATTTTTCTATTATACCCCCACTCTGTTACATATCTTTTTTATCTGCCTTCTTATTAGACTTTCTAATTTAATACGATATTTCATTACATTAAAACTTAAATACTTGCACCCGGAGGGTGCATATATTTGCTAGTATATATAATAAATTACATTTAAAAATATAAGCTAAACTTGCAAATCTGTTGGAAAATTAAAACATATTACAGGATGACCCAGAAAAAAACAGAACCAAAATTATTTCTTTATTTTCCCATTAAACTAACCCTAAACCCTAACCCTAAACCCCCTAGTTAAAAGGAACCGTTTTATCACAAAATTTGTGGGTTCTGTTTTTTCTGGGTCACCCTAATTTTCCGACCGATTTGAAAGTTTAGCCAAAATATAATGATACATAATATAATATAAATAAAATTATAATAAAGTAATATAATAATAATGTAATATAATTATATTATAGATAGGTCCTTATAATTATGCTTTACTTAGCATATTGATAAATAATAATATAATATATAATATGTATAGTATAATTATTATACTATATTTATATTATATTATATTTACTAGCAAATATATGCACCCTCCGGGTGCAAGTATTTAAGTTTTAATGTAATAGAATATTGTATTAAATTAGAAAGGCTAATGAAACTAAATAAGAATACAGATAAAAAGATTTGAAACAGAGGGAGTGTAAAAAAAGATTTGAAACAGAGGGAGTATAATAAAAAATGGAACAACTGAAACTTACTCTTCCATCACTCTCGTCTTTCATTGTTATTTTTTCTAATTTAAGTATTTTAGTTAAAAGAGGAAGTAAAGAATAAAATGTCAGTTATTTATCTTGTTAATGGATTTCATTTAAGATTCATTGAAGAGATTTTACTTATATTCATTAAATAAAACCAAACAGTTAGAAATCAATAATACTAAGCACATATATTAAATTCGATTTTTTAATATTAATATGCAAATTAGCCTTCTCGTTTACACTGTAAACCGTTATTTTGTTGTATATATAAATATAATTGCATGTTATCAGTATGTAGACATAGTTAACAGTATTAATAATGTAAGACATTTTTATTAATAATTGAGGTTATATAAAAATAAAATCATAGAGAATGTGATGTCAATAACTAAGAGAATTGTGACTTGAGTAGGAATATAGTTTCGGTTACAGACAGAAAAACACACAATCTCCATTATAATAAGATATATATATTATATGATATTATACTATAATATATATATGATAAATAATATATAAAACAAATAACACTATGAATTATTTTTATAATGATACATAATATTTAATAAAAAAAAAATAATGTAATATAATAATTAAGTAATATAATAATATTTAATATAATAATGTAATGTGATATATAATGTAATATATATGTGTGTGTGTGTGTGTGTGTATTTGGGCAGCACTTTTTCATTTATGCATATTGAATTAAACAAAATTGGCCTAAAATCCGTTTTTGACAAAATGACTTTAGCCCCCCCCCCCCGAAAATATTTTACCAAAAATCAGGGAATTATCGGATTTTAATGAAATTTTCAGTGTTTATTTATCAATAAATGATCTTTATAATGCATTATTTATTTCATTTCAAAACTTTCTGATTTTTTTTCAGGTCACTTAATTTTGACGCCCCCCTCCTTATTTTGGGGGGCGTAAAATCTCGGCGAGTTGGTCAGTGTTTGATACTAATTACAGTAGAAATAACAAGATAAAAGACCGAAGCTGTGAACAGAGAAAAAAATGAAGGGGAATTAAGAAAATAAGTACCGAAAATCGAAAAATAAAATGTAAAAATGAATAAATAAATACATTTTTCGAGATTTCTTTTTTACTCATTTCGATAATTATTTAATTGGCTGTTATTTTATAAAAGAAAAAAATTATACATCGATATTTTTTCTGCTTAAAAAGGGAGGGGGGGGGCTAAATTTTCAATGGAGTTTTTCTTCAAAATTTATACTTTGTTTGACTAAAGTTTTGCATTAAATAGATATTTATTTCTAAAATCTAAAAATATAACATTTTAAACTTAACATCAGAATATTCACATTTTAAATGAATTTTATATATTACTTTTTCATAGCAAAAATACTTAATTAAAGTTTTCAAATAAAATAACTGATGCATTATAAAATTCATTAATTGATAAATATATAATGAAAATTTCATTAAAATCTGATAATTACCGGATTTTTTGGTATTTTTAAAAAATTGCTAATGTTTGTAAATAGAGCATTATGGCCGAACGCGATTGAAATTGACAAAAAAAATCGTTTTAAATCTATTAAAAATGAATTACATGCGTAATATTATTTTGATTTTTTACTGATGGTCATTATGTTTCTACTTATTGATTTAGACAAAAGTTTGATCTTAAATAATCGATTTAAATTTAATTCGTTTTAAAAAAACATTAGCAGACGATTTGTGTGTACCCTATTGTAATATAATATATATATAATAATATTGTTTTATAATAATACTAATGAAATATAATAATATATAAAAATAAATAATATATAATTAATAAAAATATCACTATCTTACCTCCCCTCGACGACTTTGGTCTGCGGGTCGACAAATCAAAGCTGTCTCCCCAACGATGACCGCACAGTCTTCCACGAAACAACATTCCGGATAATTAAGATCTGTCTCCAGGGTCACAACACGCACCCCACATTTATCCAAAACTTCGGCCAAATTTTGCTGTTCCCGACGTAGAAGTTCCAAGTCGAGATTTTTGGATTTTCCTCTGGATACCAGGGTGTCGGGCACTGTCCTCATGATAGCATAGTTATATTTGAACGACATGATGAGTGGGTTTTTTTCTTATTCTTTAGGGTGTGAGCAAACAAATTGTGCACCTTTTTTCTTAAAAAAAAAATAAAACTTCCTTCAGTAAGGGTTAGGGCTAAATTATACGTTTTCTTTCAGTCTTGTTAATAGACTTCGTGTTTTTTAACAACTTTACACACACATATATACATACATATATTATATCACATATATATATCTGTATATATATATATATATAAAATATAAAAAGTGGGAGACTTATCGGGGAATATAAAATATCGAGTTGGTCGCAACTTTAACCATCGATAAAATAATTAACCGAATAAGCCGGGGTTACAAAGCGTGTAAGAGTGCTCAATACGTTTGTAGGGCGTATATATGTGTGTGTATGTGTATGTATGTGTGTGACTTTTACACCTTATTACCAAAGTGTAAAAAACAAGGAAATGTTTTCTTTCGTTACTTTTTCAAAATTTATCTATACACATATATATATATACGTGTGTGTATGAATATATACACATATATATGTATATTTATATATATATATATATATATATATATATATTTATATATATATATATAAATCTATCTATCTAATACTAAAAAGGTGTCTCGGAATAACGTTGGTTTTGTATTGGGAACACCAACGAACTCTCTTTAACAGCTAGTGTCCGATTTAGCCTGGGTGTAGTGCGAGTGACAATATATATATATAGAGAGGGGGAATAATGAGAGAGGAAGACAGACAGAAAGAATAAATAAGAGTAAAAACTAATAAAAAGGAGTAGGAAGAGGAGGAGAGAATAAAGAAGACAGCTCCAAAGACGTTGATGATACTACTACAATTACCACTGCAATCGGGCTGCCAAGCACTGCTGCTTTTGGTGATACTACATCAATTACCACTGCAATCAGGCTGCTATTGCTCCCGTTGCTGCTGCTGCTGCTGCTGCTGCTGATATTTTCGACTTTTTTTCTTTAATCAGAGTAAAAAAACAAAAAACGACTGTAATTTTGATCAAATGTCGTTCGGGTGTCCTGCCTTAATTTACGCTATGTTTTGGGTTACCAGGCTCTGCTGCCGCTACAGATGATGATAATGATATTTTCGTATTTTTTATGAGCTTTTTATTTAATTTTATTTTTTTACACTTTGATTAAAATAAAAAAAATTGTAATATTTTTTTAAAAATTATTTTCATTTTTTTTTTGGTGGGCCCCCTAATTTACGCTTTTTTGTTTGTTCCTTCTTTTAGTGGTTTTTTTTTTTGTTCACCGGTGTCAAATAAATTTCAGTCCCGTCAGAGATATTTTTCCGATTAATGTGTTGTTTTTAGTTGTATTTTTGTCGGTAAATTAATGCTTTTTATTTAAAAAAAAAAAAAAAAAAAAAAAAAAAGGACCATATGACCTTAAGGCACCCCTTTTGCGATTTCGATTCGTGTGGACATTTTTTCCATTTACACCGTCAAAATCCGGTTAATTGTTTACAGACGATTTTGAGAGTTTTTTTTTTAAATTATAAAACTAACCCCTAACCCTAACCTTAACCCCTAACAAACAACCGGGTTTTTACGGTGTAAATGAGAAAAGTGTCCCCACTAGTCGAGATCGCGGAAGAGGTGCCTTAAGGACATATCGTCAAAAAAAAAAAAAAAAAAAGAAAATACAAAAATAAAGAAATGATATTTTTGCACGACCCTGGTTCATGTAAATATTTTACCCACCATTGTAAAGACATTTTCGAAAATCAGTCGTATTATAAATTGTTTTCCTTGGAGAGTTTCATTTTTATTAAGATATTAGAAATTAAATATATTTAAAATTTTAAAACAACAAGGCTGAATTTAAAAAAAACTGAATCACTTCGCAACAACTTTAAATCTATAACATCAATTTTTGGTTTGTTTCTTGTTTTTAGTTATTATTTTTTATTTACGCTTTTTTGTTTGTTCCTTCTTTTAGTTGTTTTTTTTTATTATGTTCACCGGTGTCAAATAAATTTCAGTTCCGCCATGATATTTTTTCCCACTTGTTCCCCCCCCCTTTTTTTTGTCCGTAAACTTTTATGAAAAAGCAAAAAACAAAACAAAACAGTAAAAGAAAAAATATACAAAAAAGGGTATAATTGAATCACAACGCAACAACTTTAAATCTATCCAACAATTAATGCTTTTCACGAAAACCCAACCCAACCCTAACCCTAACCCTAAACCCCACCTAGATAAAATTAACAGTTTTATTACAAAATGTGTGGGTTCTGTTTTTTCAGAAAAAATAGAACCCACATTATTTATTTATTATCCCATTAAACTAACCCTAAACCCCAACCCTAACCCTAAACTCTAACCCTAGTTTTTTTTTCAAGTGACACCGTGACTAATTCATAGACTGTAGTTAATAGGTACCACCAATTTGACCCTGTGCAATTTACCCCCCCCCCTACATTTAACACAATGAAACTTTTTTTTCCATTCGAAAGAAAAAACATTAAACAAACTTCTGATGATATTTTAATTTTTTATCAGCTTACGAAAATAATGAAAATTATGATTGAAAAACAATGTTTTCATTTTTGCACTGTTAAATACATCTGAAATAGTTTTTTTCTAAAATATATTAGGAGAAATATTTTTTTACAAGGTCTATCACCTCCCCTATTTTATTTTATGAGATAAAAAAAAAATGACGCGGAGGAAAAATTTTATACTTTTTTTCTATAAAAATAAGAGTCTGAATAACTATATCAATGAAATTGTAAAACTTTTTTTTTTAGGAAAAATCAATGAAATCAGAAATAAAAAGTGCAAAAAAATGTCATAATATTAATATTTGAAAACTTTTTTTTGCTTTTTTTAATTGGTATGTACTATATTCTATTAAATTGTCAACAAAAAAATTTTTTTTAAAGAAATTAATTTTTAAGAGATTTTCAATCTTTTGTGTGCTTAAATATTTTTATTTTCTGCGTGTAATAAATAAATTTTTTTTCTGCGTGAAAACAATCAAATTTTTCACGGATATTTAAATATATGAATTTTAGGATTCAGGTGAACTAAAAATTGGTCCGATCCAAGCTCATTAATATTTTTAAAATGAATTTGTAATTTTTATTGTTGAATAGCAAAACTGACATATTTGTTATATTTTTATACAAAGAGACGAGACGCTTCTCAGTAACCAAAGTTTGTTTTTCTTAGTGTAAAAAATTATTTTATTTAACTTTTACGATCAATTAGAATAAAAAGTAAGTATATATTGATTATTTTATCAGTTTTTCTCTTAGAAAAGATATTCAAATTTTCATTTCATTTTCAATTTTAAAAATTAATACTAAAACGATATTTTTTTAACGTCAATTTCACTGTGAAATTTTAATATTAAATTATTTCAAGTTTTTATTCATTTTAATAGTAAATTTTGGCTAAAAGTATATCCATTACATTCAACCATATGTATTTGTATAATCGTAAGAGGGTAATAATATGTATTTTTTTCTATCTATATTTTGGCCTGAAATTTACCCTTTCGGATGTAATACGGATAGGTTTATTCATTTTTTTAATATAATGATGTAATTTTTCCCAATCAGATAATTTGAACTTTGAATTAACTGTTTTTCTTTGTAACAACCCGTATGATCGTTAATTGTTTTTTACGAGATTTTTGATAAACAAAGTTCGGAAATATTTATTTCCGTTTTATTCAAGATGGCCTAAACTGATCACGTGACCGAATTGGTGGTCCCTAGTTTTTATTGACAATTTTTTTTTTTTAGTTTTAAAAGTAAGCCATATTTTGGCGGACCTGAACTTTCAGAATCCCCCATCTAAAATTTTTGTTTTTATTTATTTTTTAAATTTTTTCAATGGATTATTATCGATTGCACACCAATCTATCAGACTGTGGAAAAAAAAATTCAAAAAAGTTATTTATTTTTCAAGTTTTCAGAGTGCTCATTTCCCTGTATAAGTTTATAGTAAATCGATCCCCCTTATCGGAACCACTAAAAAAAAATTTTTATTTATTTATTTTTCCTTCAATGGATTATTATCGATTACACACCAATCTATAAGATTTTTTTAAAATTCTTGAAAGTTCCTTATTTTTTGAGTTTTCAGGGGTGCTCATTTCCCCGTATAAGTTTATAGTAAATCAATCCCCCATATCGGAACCGCTTGAAAGGAATCTGGCGCAAAGGTGTCAAAGTTAGGGTGGCCCAGAAAAAACAGAACCCAAATTATTTATTTATTTTCCCATTAAACTAACCTTTAACCCCAACACTAACCCTAACCCCTAACCCTAACCCCCCTAGTTAAAATTAACAGTTTTATTACAAAATTTGTGGGTTCTGTTTTTTCTGTGTCACCTTAATTTTGACACCTTAGTGCAAATTCAGCCCAACTGTTAAGATAGAGCGGTTCCGATATGGGGGATTGATTTACTATAAACTTATACAGGGAAATGAGCACCCTTGAAAACTCGAAAAATAAAGAACTTTTTAGAATTTTTTGTTTTACAATCTGATAGATTGGTGTGTAAACGATATAATCCATTGAAGAAAAAGAAAAGAAATTACAAAGAAAAAATTTTTTTCAGCAGTTTATTTAGACAGGCACATGGCCAAAGATGAGTTTAGCCATGTGCCTGTCTAAATAAAAGATATCAGTGGTCTGAAGAAGCTCGTGGGCATACACACGAGTGGAAATGGTCCATAACCACGATACCCATGGTATTTAAGGCCTTTTTATTCACAAATATATATATATATATATATATATATATATATATATACTAGGTATATCTTCTATTATTATACTAAAGCTGAGCGAATCCAACTTTGCCACCTAAAGGCTTTTTTTCTAGGTACACAAATGATATAAAAACCATCTCAAAATATTATCTTATAATAAATCTAATCATTGTTTGAAAAAGATCCCACTTCATTTGCTTCTAATTATCATAATTTACAATTAAGTCAAACACCAACCAATCTCTGTCTTAAGTATAGCTTATTTCTCTCCCCCTCTTTCAATACATGTAGAATGGGTTAGTGTGAGGAGAGAGTGCTTTGTTCTGGCTGCTGCTGAGAGAGTCACTGACTTTACCCCCCCCTCTCTCTCTCTCTTTTTTATTATTACAAAGCTCTTCTAAAAATCAGCAGGCAAAGTTATATTTCCCTTTCTCAAATTACAGACTACAGAATACATTTTTGTTTTGTTTTAATTAAACAAGACAAAAGTTCTTTTTATGCTTAATTAAAATTGAATACCATGCTTTAAAATAGAATTTTTTAAATTACTTTAATAATTAATTTTTTAAATTTATAGAGTCAACAGGGTAAGCACCACAAATATTTATTAGTAAAATATTAGGAAGATGCTATTTAGCTGGTTTCGGTGAAATATAAAAACCTACTGTCAAATTTGCCGCAAAATCCGTATTTTACGAAATACATTACCCTCGCCCCTGATAGAGAGAAAATTACTAAAAAGCAGTGAATAATTTGGCTTTAATGAAATTTTCAGTGTTGAGTTATCAACGAATGAATTTTATAGTGCATCAGTTATTTTATTTCAAAACTTAGTGATTTTTTCAGGTCACTTAACGCTGGACCCACCCCTAATTTTTGGGGTGCAAAATATTGGTGGGGTTAAATAAAGTTGAAACTAATTATATAGGTTGTGCAAGACACGCTCTTTTAATACGCGCGAGGATTGTTAAAAGATATTTTAAAACATCAATAAAAAAATTGAAAATGAACTTTTTAATGTTTTCTTTTACGTTTAATATAAAGAACAATCCCAAGTTTATGTGTTATAAAAAAAGATTTGTCAGCTGTATGGTACGGCAGACAAATCTAAGCATCTACACATGCGTAAAACTGACGTAGGTAAATTATAGAAGTTGCAAAAAAGTACAACCCTCATTTTTTGTGTCTATTCTCAATAAAATCCAACTTATTTGGACAGTTTTGGAAAACTTTAAATTGACGAAATCCTGTGATTTTCTTTCAACAATCCAACCTGAGCTCAATGGGTGACCCAACGGGTCATGTTTTTTTATATATATATATATATATATGATGGCAGCAAACTCATGTTCAAGTATTGCCATTGCTTGATATATATAAAAAAAGAAAAAAAAAGGTGAACAGTTCAAAGAATATAACGGTGAGCTTCAAAAAGTTCAACAATGAGCTGCACAAAAGTGGCTCTTTAGTCCTGCCAAAGTCTTGCACACCTTCCCACATTTACAGGTAATTCCAGGGAGCACAGGGTATCTTATTTGTCCATCCCGCCGACACACACATACACACACACACATATATATATATATATTACTTTAAGGGTAATCATTATGATCACCTATATAGGTGGATACGAAGGAAAAGAGAAAAAAAAAAAATGTGTTTTATTTGATAAAAACAAGGGCCCTTTCGTCCGGTTGCTCATCAAGGTTTATACAGCCGAGATGACTAAAAGTCAAATTGTAAATACATATGGGTATATATATGAGGGGGGGTTTAGGGAAAGAAAAAAAAAAAATTTTACTTTCTTCTTTTAAGTCCCCATTAAGTGACACCAGGCCCCAGACACTCACCCAATAAAATAAGCAAGTGCCTTGGTCTGATTTGTTTGCACAAGGTAGGATGAAAAAAATTTATAATTACGGCCTCAAGGACCTGTAAATGATGTTTCGTCCTAGCTTGTGCAAAATAGAGAATTGGTGATCATTATAACTAGACCGGCATGCGCTCATGTTGATTAGATGTTCGCAAATCGAAGACTCGCTGCTCTGCGATAATTTTTTTTTTTTTCTTTCCCTAACCCCCCCTCATATATATACCCATATGTATTTACAATTTGACTTTTAGTCGTCTCCGGCTGTATAAACCTTGATGAGCAGCCAGACGAAAGGGCCCTTGCTTTTATCAAATAAAACAAATTTTTTTTTTTTCTCTTTTCCTTCGTATCCACCTATATAGGTGATCATAATGATTACCCTTAAAGTATTATTTAAATTTACCTGTACCAGAAATTTATATATATTATATATATATATATATATATATATATATACATACATATATATATATGCATCCATGATCGCATATATCCACAAAAGATTAGGACAAATATTTGAAGCCAGTGCCATTAGCAACACACCTAATTTTAATTCTAGATCCGGCTTCTTTAATATTTCCTCACATCTAGGTAAAACCATCATAAACAGACCACAAGACAATACTTAAGAAAAAAAAAAAAAAAAATCATGTATATATGCTTGTATGTGTGCGCACGTATGTATATGCATCCCTGTGTTTGTGTGCATATGCATATATATATATACATGTATGGGTATGTCATTGTATGTATGTGCGTGCATGAATGTACTGGCGCATATGTGTGTGTTTACGTGCATATGTGTATGCCTAAAAGTCTGTACGTGGGAGTATGCATGCTGATATGTGCCTGTCTCTGTATGTATGCACGTATTCACTACATAACACATCACAAGATGACTACAACCTTATTAAACACACTCAAATAATAATAATGTCATAGGACAAACTATATCAGCAAAAATTGATAAGACCCAACAAAATAGTAAATGTAGACTATGCCGTAATAGAGATGAGACTGTAAACCATGTACTATGCGAATGTAGCAAACTAGCACAACGGGAGTACAAAACCAGACACGACTGGGTTGGGAAGGTGATCCACTGGGAATTATGCAAAAAATTTAATTTTGACCATACAACAAAATAGTATATGCATAAACCAGAATCTGTTCTTGAGAATGAAACACATAAAATTCTCTGGGACTTTGAAATAAAACCGGATCACCTTATCCCAGCAAGACCAGATTTAGTGTTGATAAACAAAAAAGAAAGAACTTGTCAACTGGTGGATTTTGCAGTTCCAGCAGATCACAGGGTGAAGTTAAAGGAAAATGAAAAAATTGACAAATATCTGGACCTTGCCAGAGAACTGAAAAAGTTATGGAATATGAAAGTGAAAGTTATACCAATTGTAGTTGGTGCACTTGGAACAGTCCCAAAAGGATTAGAAAAGGGTCTGGAATGTTTGAAAATCAGAGGAAGGATTGAAACCATTCAGAACACTGCACTGCTGCAATCTGCCAGAATACTCAGAAGAGTCCTGGAGACCTGAGGAGACTTGCTGTCATTCAGATTCCAGTGAAAGACCATCAGCTAATGCTGATGTGAAAACTCAAAAGGAGTAAATAATAATAATGATTATAATAAATGATAATAATAATAAACACACACACATACACTTATAACAAGAACTGGAGTCTGAGTCACAACAAGTTTCCTCAGGTCTCCAGGACTCTGCTGAGTATTCTAACCGATTGCAGCAATGCAGTAGTCTGGATGGTCTCAATTCTTCCTCTGATTTCCAGATCCCCCAATCTTTTTTCCAAGTTTTCTTTAGACCGTTCCAAGTGCACCAACTACAATTGGTATCACTTTTCACTCTCATATTCCACAGCATTTTCAATTCTCTAGCAAGGTCCAGGCATTTGTCCATCTTTTCGTTTTCTTTCAGCTTCACTCTGCGTAATTGACAAGCAGAACGACTTTTTTTCTGTCGCCTCAAGAAACTTTACCAGTTTACTACAACTTTTTGGGAGAAATTGAAACAGATATAGAAAGTTTTAAGAATTTAAACTACATATACCTTAGGATCACATATCCATTGCAAACCTTCGCACCAGTTTCCCCCTATTTAATAACTGATCACCAATGTGATTGTTTTAGACTGGTGTTCTGGTGGGTTGGTAGTCAGACATGTTGTTGCTTATAAGATGTAATGAGCCATCTGAAAGGTCAATCCCCCCCTCTCTCTCTCTGCCCCTCACTCCCCTCTCTCCTGCCCTCACTCCCCCCTCTCTCTCGCTGTATCCTTATGATAACAGAGGAGAGGGATAGAGTGTATGATTGGTACAAAACAAACTCCGCTTGTTACCCACCCTTTTAAATTGGTTCATTTTATGAGTGTTTTCTGTGATCTTTCCACAAAGAAAAGGTCAAAGTATTAAAGTCACCGAGAGTCAAAGGAAAATGATGCACAAAAAGTCAAAAGTGACTTATACAAACAAAATAATTAGAGTCGAGTGACAACGCATCTCCACTGGTGTTAAAAAAGAAATACAGAAATAATTTTTAATATAAAAATACATTGAAATAATTTTTACTATAAAAATGCATTGGAAATGATTTTTTATAAAATGCATTTGACAATGATTTTTACTATAAAAATGCATTGGACAATGACAATGATTTTTACTATAAAAATGCATTGGACAAATGATTTTTTACTATGAAATGCATTGGACAATGATTTTACTATGAAAATGCATTGGACAATGATTTTTACTATGAAAATGCATTGGACAATGATTTTTACTATGAAAATGCATTGGACAATGATTTTTACTATATATGAAAATGCATTGGACAATGATTTTTACTATGAAAATGCAATGGCATTGGACAATGATTTTACTATGAAAATGCATTGGACAATGATTTTTACTATGAAAATGCATTGGACAATGATTTTTACTATGAAAATGCATTGACAATGATTTTACTATGAAAATGCATTGGACAATGATTTTTTACTATGAAAATGCATTGGACAATGATTTTTACTATAAAAATGCATTGACAATGATTTTTACTATGAAAATGCATTGGACAATGATTTTTACTATGAAAATGCATTGGAAATGATTTTTACTATGAAAATGCATTGGACAATGATTTTTACTATGAAAATGCATTGGACAATGATTTTTACTATGAAAATGCATTGGAAATGATTTTTACTATGAAATGCATTGGACAATGATTTTTACTATGAAAATGCATTGGACAATGATTTTTACTATGAAAATGCATTGGACATGATTTTTACTATGAAAATGCATTGGAAATGATTTACTATGAAAATGCATGCATTGGACAATGATTTTTACTATGAAAATGCATTGGACAATGATTTTTATGAAAATGCATTGGACAATGATTTTTACTATAAAAATGCATTGGACAATGATTTTTACTATAAAAATGCATTGGACAATGATTTTTACTATAAAATACATTGGAAATGATTTTTACTATAAAAATGCATTGGACAATGATTTTTACTATGAAAATGCATTGGACAATGTTTTTACTATAAAAATGCATTGGACAATGATTTTTACTATGAAAATGCATTGACAATGATTTTTACTATGAAAATGCATTGGACAATGATTTTTACTATGAAAATGCATTGGACAATGATTTTTACTATGAAAATGCATTGGACAATGATTTTTACTATGAAAATGCATTGGACAATGATTTTTTACTATGAAATGCATTGGACAATGATTTACTATAAAAATGCATTGGACAATGATTTTTACTATAAAAATGCATTGGACAATGATTTTTACTATGAAAATGCATTGGACAATGATTTTTACTAAAATGCATTGACAATGATTTTTACTATGAAAATGCATTGGACAATGATTTTTACTATGAAAATGCATTGGACAATGATTTTTACAGTCAGCGTATTATACAGTCTCAGCAGACAGACCTGAATAAATAAGGAAGTTTAATACATAGTTCTTTTCAATTGTTACTTTTAAGGGTTAAAAAAGAAAATAAATTAAACAAATTTATTTTTATCACTTTAACACCACAAACAATTGAATTTAAGTTTTTGAAAAAAAACATATTTCAAGTTTAGGAATACATTTTAAAAAATGATATTTTAAATGTAAACAAAAAGAAAAATATTTCCTAAAATAAACATTGTACTATACGAATTATCAGCGATTTTTAAAATTTGATACATCATTTTCATCTCTTTTTAAAAAAAAATTGGTAAATCATATTCTCTCTCTTACTCCCCTTTTCTCTTTCTCCCTCCCTCTCTGGTGTTCCTAATTTTTTTAAAAACACGGTCATGGACCGGGTACTTTTGCTAGTACATAAATATATATATATATAAAATTTGGGTAATTTATGAGGAAATGCGTCCCGGTCTCCTGCCTCAAAAACCGCTACCCGGTGACTATCAAAATAACAACCCCAGCTCATCATAATTCTTGTTTATTTATCGTAATTTGTCGTAATTCTTGTTTAGATATGAAAATGGGTATATAGTTTGGAATAGACTGGGATAGATAGATAAACAAACAAAATAATATAGATAGATACAAACAAATGGAAATAGATATTTTCGACAAGTAAATGTATTGGGGGGGGGTCGCTTCTTTTTTGTCGTAATTCTTGTTTATTTAAACTAAAAACAAGACATTAAACAAACATGAATCAAAAAAATCTTAGTATTTAAAGTAATATAGATAAATATGAACAAATTGAAATAGATAGATGGATAGTTTTGAATAGCTTGAGCTGGGTCGTTATTTTAATAGTGACCGGGCAGCAACTCTTGAGGCAGGAGACCGGGACGCACTTCCTCATAAATTACCAAAATTTGTAAAGAAAAAAGCGTAAAAATAGGCTACTATGTGGTTATGGTAGCATTTCCACTCACAGGTATCTGAATATACCCTTGAACTTCATCAGACTGTTATCTTTATTGAAAATGGGTAGAGGGTTCCAATTCATCTTATCTTTTTAGGTGGTGGTTATGTGTGTGACCTTGTGGAAGATATTTATCTGTGTGGCTTAAAGTATTCCATCAACTAGGCATACCCAATTTTGTCATCCAACCTACGGAGAAAAATAGCCAAATATAAATATGTCAAAATTATATCGAATACCATTATATATATATATATATATATATATATATATATATGTGTGTGTGTGTGTGTGTGTTTAATAATCTTTAATTAGACTGATTACAAAAAAACACCTGAGATACACCGGAAGATACAGCATCCGAAACGTTGCGTTTTTACATATCACAATAAAGATGAGGAAACAGTCTGACAAATTGAAATTATGATATCATATTGCTTTCATTTCTTTTTCATAGAATATATGAATTAAATTTGGACTGAGTTATTTTTATAATAGTTATCTATTAAATTAAGTAATTGTTTATGTGTATATACAAAACTCTATGATGTGCCTTGCGGATTGTAATTACTTTAGAATAATTCTATTGTATCTCATCGTATTTCTCCCTTGCTGTGCTCTATGGGTTGTAACTTGAATAGTGCTGATGCTGGACTATTTAGTACCTAGCTATGATCAATTGGCTAGAGTGGGTGACTACTCTTTTCACAACTTGTTAGAGTTGTGCTATTTATAAAAAATAATATATAAACTCTTGCTTTACCTGTCTTGGTAATAGTCAAAATGCATTACAATCACTGTGATGAGCGTCTGCATGATTAGTTAGGCTGATATAGTAGAATATCTCTCATCAGACAGTATTTGCACACATTCGTATTGTCGTGCAGCGCTCATCATAGAGGCTGTGAGAGTCTCAAATAACTAGTTATACAGATATCTGCTTCTCGTAATGTGTCCGGAAAGTCCTTAATCTCAACTTATCGCAGAATAAGGACTTATATTGTTAATATTCATTGTATCTCTCTTCTCTT
>CM042177.1:4948531-5073531 GCA_023376005.1 Doryteuthis pealeii
AAAGAGAGAGATCCTCTTAAAGTGTGGCCTCTGCGTAGTCGGGCATCATGACATCAGCATTATGGAAAGCTTCTTACATCTGGGACTGACCACCATGTTTGACCTGTGGCAGGGCCTGCCTGTCGAGGGCTGGGATTCTCGATCACATATCGGTCGCATGCGATTGGAAACCTAGAAAGAGGTTCATGGTGTGACAGGAAAGAAAGAAACTTGAATCGGACACTCGCGTGCTCACATCCGACCTTTTTTTTTTTTCGGTGTGGTGGACCGTAGATCTCGTCAGATTATCCCGCACCTGCATTCCTCTCAAAGTCTCTCAGTCATCATGCTCGGCTTGTCACTGATACTTGACTTTGGGGAAGAGAGCATGCGGTGCGTGTCGCACAAGCGCACAACATGTAAAAAAAACACGTGCAGATATTTCTACAAGTCTCAGAGCTATGGAGGAACGGTGAGTTGTGTAGGCCTGACGGGTTACGCAACATGCCTCGGCGAGGTTGTGGGTGAATAACAGCCCCTTGGTTTAACTGTTCACCAGCCATTTGAGGAGTGCTAGAAAGATAACCTAAACAAATCCGGATCAGCTATCAAGCTGGACAGAAACCATCGCTTCGATGGATGTCCACATTAGCTGGGCTGAAAACAAAACACTAACAACACAAAACAACGCTAACAATAGCCTCCTGGAAATGTCTGGACACCTCCGATCTTGAGAGATTGGGAAACTACATACTAGTATTGTGACAGGGGAGCATTTCGATATGGGGCCGACATCGATGCCCTTGCAGAAATCAGTTTCAGCTATAAGGACCAATTGACAGAAGGGGGTGGGCTGGATAACAATCCTCATGGAAAAGACAGGCTGAAATGATAGTGTAAGAAGTATGAGGTAATTGACTAAGAGCCCTGCATTCGAAGCAACACAATGACGGACACCAATGCAAACCATTTTCTACATTGAACTCTGACCTGTGTGGCAGGGCCTGTATGTCGAGGTCTCACATGTGTGACAGGGTACATAATTAAAAAAAAAAAAAAAAAGCTGGACCTGTGGGCCATCTGCCGCACTCACAACTGCTCGCTCAACTGAACTACTTGTAGAAATGGCCTTATTCTGTCAAGAAGCGGCAACCATATATTATATATATTTATGTATATATATATATATATATATATTTTATGTATGTAATATATAATATATATATATATATATAATATATTATATGTATGTATTATAATATATATATATATATATATATATATATTATGTATGGTATATATATATATATATATATTTATGTATGTATATATATTATATATAATATTTATATGTGTTTAATTGGAGTCGTACCTAATTTTTGAAAATTAATTAATTAATAATGAAATTAGGCGGGAATACCTATTAAATGTATGGCTAAACAAATTCGAGAAAATCAATCTCTGTATGTACATTTCGGCCTATTAGGCCTCATCAGCAGAGCTATTAGATCGGAAGACCGCCCTGTGCGTGATTTGAAACCGGACTGCCAAGCTGACAGGCGATCCCATAACCCAACACCAAACGAACTTCTTATAGATTTTATGATTTGTTTAGAGTAGGTTAACATTCCTTCTTCTAGTGACTTTTATTACACGACGATGTGGTAAGTTGTAAACAAGGGTTTGTTTAGAATGGCTTTTTGCGATAATTTTTTTGAGAATAAGGTTTAATTGGAGTCGTACTAATTTTGAAAATTAATTAATTAATAATGAATTAGGCGGGAAATACCTTTAAATGTATGGCTAAACAAATCGAGAAAAATCAATCTCTGTATGTACATTCGGCCTATTAGGCCTCATCAGCAGAGCTATAGATCGGAAAGACCGCCTGTGCGTGATTTGAAACCGGACTGCCAAGCTGACAGGCCGATCCCATAACCCCAACACCAAACGAACTTCTTAGATTTTATGATTGTTTAGAGTAGGTTTAACATTCCTCTTCTAGTGACTTTTATTACACGACGATGTGGTAAGGTTGTAAAACAAGGTTTGTTTAGAATGGCTTTTTGGATAATTTTTTTGGAGAATAAGTGTTTAATTGGAGTCGTACCTAATTTTGAAAATTAATTAATTAAAATGAATTAGGCGGGAATACCTATTAAATGTATGGCTAAACAAATCGAGGAAAAATCAATCTCTGTATGTACATTTCGGCCTATTAGGCCTCATCAGCAAGCTATAGATCGGAAGACCGCCCTGTGCGTGATTTGAAACCGGACTGCCAAGCTGACAGGCCGATCCCATAACCCCAAAAACCAAACGACTTCTTAGATTTTATGATTTTGTTTAGAGTAGGTTAACATTCCTCTTCTAGTGACTTTTATTACACTACGATGTGGTAAGTTGTAAACAAGGTTGTTTTAGAATGGCTTTTTGCCGATAATTTTTTGGAGAATAAGTGTTTAATTGGAGTCGTACCTAATTTTGAAAATTAATTAATTAATAATGAATTAGGCGGGAATTCATAATCGATAAAGTGTTTCACTAGAGTTTCACTAGTGTTTCACTGTGTCTGCTGAAGTCCCGGTTTCGATTTCTGTCGGAGGGAAATCGTTAGTATATACCGCTGATGAGACTTGATGGGGTCGAGACAGTCTGTGCGGTATTCTACACATCGAGCCATCCTTTGTTGGGATTACACTTGTCAAGTTTTATTTTCTATAAGAAAAGGTGTCGAGTTTTGTGCGATGCATGCGTTGTGGGTGCCTTCGGGTGGAGGTTTAATATATACTTTATTCAGCAGCGTTTCTAAAATAA
This sequence comes from Doryteuthis pealeii, assembly GCA_023376005.1. Classification (NCBI taxonomy): domain Eukaryota; kingdom Metazoa; phylum Mollusca; class Cephalopoda; order Myopsida; family Loliginidae; genus Doryteuthis; species Doryteuthis pealeii. Next base: position 4,951,328 of record CM042177.1, read on the forward strand.
ACAAACATCCAAAAATCTTATTCACTTCGCCGAAGGGCAAACGGTCTGTTTGTTGTTATTATTCTCTCAATAGCGCCCCCTTACCTATTATGGTAGAGGCGTGAGTATCACTTGACAAGCTTAATTTCGCTAGGATGGTCAGCTGTGTACTGTGGCCGAGGCGATAAAGTGTTTCACTAGAGTTTCACTAGTGTTTCACTGTGTCTGCTGAAGTCCCGGTTTCGATTTCTGTCGGAGGGAAATCGTTAGTATATACCGCTGATGAGACTTGATGGGGTCGAGACAGTCTGTGCGGTATTCTACACATCGAGCCATCCTTTGTTGGGATTACACTTGTCAAGTTTATTTTCTATAAGAAAAGGTGTCGAGTTTTGTGCGATGCATGCGTTGTGGGTGCCTTCGGGTGGAGGTTTAATATATACTTTATTCAGCAGCGTTTCTAAAATAAACAAACATCCAAAAATCTTATATATATATATATTTTTATGTATGTATATATATATATATATATATATATATATATATATATATATATATATTTTTATGTATGTATATATATATATATATATATATATATATATATACACATGTCTACTAGCTAATGTAAACTGTCTACTTACCGATGACAGCGATTTTTATATTTGGGTGTTCAGCCAAGTAATTGGAATATATTTCAACAATCTCATCTTCACTTTTAATTGGAAATTCAATTTTCAAAAAATGAGCTTCAGCACCTGAAAAAAATAAAATAAAATCTTTATTAAAATTAATAAATGTGGTAAAGTAATAAACAAAAATAAAAAAAAGGATATCTATCACATACCACCATGTGTACAAATTTGGCACAAGGCCCTATTAATGTGTGACCACACACAAACTAAAGCTCATGGGTGGCGGGTGCAAAAAAATGTGTTGATCCCATTGGCATTTCCCCTCAAGGGGGGTGCCTCAGGCACTGGGCAATAATTCCAGTCCTGCCCCTTTAAATTAAGGGGGCAGATGTTGCCTGAAAAGATGGTTCCCGCGGATCAAACTGTTAGCTTGTAAGGTCCACGGCCGAAGCCAAAAAATAAAATAAATTAAAAAGAATGAAAAAAAATTGAAATAGAAAAATAAATGGATAAATATATAAAATAAAAAATAAAAATGCATTGGACAATGATTTTTACTATAAAATGCATTGGACAATGTTTTTTACTATGAAAATGCATTGGACATGATTTTTACTATGATTGGAACAATGATTTTTACTATAAAAATGCATTGGACAATGATTTTTACTATGAAAATGCATTGGACAATGATTTTTTACTATGAAAATGCATTGGACAATGACTTTTATATAAAAATGCATTGGACAATGATTTTTAATGAAAATGCATTGGACAATAAAAATGCATTGGACTAATGAAATGCATTGGACAATGATTTTTACTATGAAAATGCAATTGGATTGGACAATGATTTTTACTATGAAAATGCATTTGGACAATGACTTTTTACTATAAAAATGCATTGGACAATGATTTTTACTATGAAAATGCATTGGACAATGATTTTTACTATGAAAATGCATTGGACAATGATTTTTACTATAAAAATGCATTGGACAATGATTTTTACTATAAAAAGCATTGGACAATGATTTTTACTATAAAAATGCTTGGACAATGATTTTTACTATAAAAATGCATTGGACAATGATTTTTACTATGAAAATGCATTGGACAATGATTTTTATTTTGCATTGGAAATGCTGCATTGGACAGTGATTTTTACTCTGAAAATGCATTGGACAATGATTTTTATTATGAAAATGCATTGGACAATGATTTTTACTATGAAAATGTATTGGACAATGATTTTTACTATAAAAATGCATTGGACAATGATTTTTACTATGAAAATGCATTGGACAATGATTTTTATTATGAAAATGCATTGGACAATGATTTTTATTATGAAAATGCATTGGACAATGCATGATTTTTACTATGAAAATGCATTGGACAATGATTTTTACTTTAAAAATGCATTGGACAATGATTTTTACTATGAAAATGCATTGGACAGTGATTTTTACTCTGAAAATGCATTGGACAATGATTTTTATTATGAAGCATTGGACAATGATTTTTACTATGAAAATGCATTGGACAGTGATTTTTACTATGAAAATGCATTGGACAATGATTTTTATTATGAAAATGCATTGGACAATGATTTTTACTATGAAAATGCATTGGACAATGATTTTTACTATGAAAATGCATTGGACAATGATTTTTACTATGAAAATGCATTGGACAATGATTTTTATTATGAAAATGCATTGGACAATGATTTTTACTATGAAAATGATGGACAATGATTTTTACTATAAAAATGCATTGGACAATGCATTGGACAATGATTTTTATTGAAATGATGCATTGGACAATGATTTTACAATGATTTTTACTATAAAAATGCATTGGAAGATGAAGAAGTAATTTACCTGGAACTTTATCACAGATATGTTGACAGGTGTTTGCAATTGCCTTGTATGTAATGGTAGTGGCCAATACTCCATCACCTGGCTTTAAAATTAATGACTTTAACACTGTATTCACACCTGGTAACAAAAAAAGAGAAAATAGAAACATTTACTAAATTATATATATATATATATATATATATATATATATATATAGAGAGAGAGAGAGAGAGAGAGAGAGAGTGTTCGGGAGAAATTTGTCAGTTTCATAAGGAAAAAGAAAAAGTCCTTGATAACTACAAAATATAAAGAAATTCAACAGGCACGAAAATTACACTACTGTCAACAAGTTTCACTCAAAATAACCACCATTAGTGTCGATCACAGTCTCAATCCTGCTCCGCAACCTGGAGCAAGCTGATGTTCCCTGGGAAGGGTCTCCTCAAAGACTACCTTAATTCTGTTGTTTAACTGGGATTTTGTAGTACTGGCATGGCGATTGGTGTCTTTCTCAACAGCGCCATGTACATAATAATCCATGGGGTTAAGATCTGGGGAGTTCTGAGGCCAAACATTGGGACTGGTGTAGTCTAAAAAATTTGTCAACAGCCATTTTTGACTTTTCCCAGAGGTGTAGTAGGGGGCTGAATCCTGCTGCCATACATAGGGCCAACCATTGGCTACCCTTGTCATCCATGGCTTGACTACAATTTTTAGCAACTCTACGTCGGCATCTGAATTTAACCTGATACCCTTTCTGCAGATTTTCAAGGAATTCTGCTGTATGAATGCAATCAGATCGTCTGTTATGTTCCTTTCTCCTAGTCACAGCCTCATAGTCTCCATTGCAATTCTTCAGTTCATGCCTGATTATTTTTACAGTGTTCAGGGAGCATTGGGCAGCAACCATAATCTCCTTATTTTGATGGCCGGCGCAGATCATCATGATACGAGTTATTCTCTTCCATGATTCAGGTGGGTTCTGTCATCGTGTATATGAATAAAAAGAGTCCAAGCTTTTAAATGATGCATAGTGTGTGTCAATACCTCCAACCTACAGAGAAAAATAACCAAATATAAATATGTCAAATTTATCCCAAACACCCTGTATATATATAATTTATAAAAAAGAATGTCCACAAAATGGATTATGTTTTTAAAAAAAATCTTATTATTTTACATTAGCGACACATGTTTAAGATCTTCTGATATCTTCTTAATTAATCACATTCTATATATATATATATATATATATATATATATATATATATATTGGTTAGGAGGTTGATTTAGAAGGCTATCACAATGCAGGTGTAAAGAAAAAAAAAATAATAAGGTAACAATGGTGTTGTGTGTTAACCTGTATTTAATTCTTGAATTTTCGAGATAATATCTCTTTTTCAAAAGATCACTGGAACTGAAGTAGTCTAGTTATGGCATTTCTTTTTAAATGAATTTTTTTTTTTTTTTTTTTTTTTTGACAATGATGGTATTTTTATGTAACTGTATTCACGAGAATACAGTTATATAAAAATACCATCATTTTCAAAAAAAAAAAAAAAATTCAATTAAAAAGAAATGCCATAACTAGACTACTTCAGTTCCAGTGATCTTTTGAAAAAGAGATTTTTAGCTAAAAAATTCAAGAATTAAATACAGGTTAACACACAACACCATTGTTACCTTATTATTTTTTCTTTACACTTGCATTGTGATAGCCTTCTAAATCAACCTCCTAACCAATATATACACAATGCTTCAAGCAAATTATAAAACTCTTATATATTATATATATATATTATATATATATATATATATATATATGCTCCCAGTAATTTTTTATGGAGAAAACATGACACTTTTCAAATCCATTTTAATGCAGGTTTTTAACTCTGAAATATCATAAGATGTCTTTTTAATGACATTTCAAATAATGGGCAAGTAAAATTTTATGGTATGAATTTAGTCACTTGAAGTTCAAGATTACCCTATAAAACTAGGCATGACTGGGTGGGAAAGGTGATTCCCCCACTGTTGCCCTACCTGTAGTAGCATTCATAAGAAAGACGAGGTTTTCCGTTTTGGCACTGACAAGTTCCGCCATCTTTGGCAGAGTTTCTTTGGCATATTCTACAGATTTTAATCGGAACCAAGCATCAGGACAGGACGCCATCTCAGCACGGTACCTACCAAATGAAAAACAAAATATGTTACTAATGCAGAATAGAGCGCAAGAGATAATATCATTAGATTACGTATAAAAAGCATTGGTACTAATGCAGAATAGCGCGCAAGAGATAATATCATTAGATTACGTATAAAAAGCATTGGTACTAATGCAGAATAGCGCGCAAGAGATAATATCATTAGATTACGTATAAAAAGCATTGGTACTATGCAGAATAGCGCGCAAGAGATAATATCATTAGATTACGTATAAAAAGCATTGGTACTAATGCAGAATAGCACGCAAGAGATAATATCATTAAATACAACCGGTAGTGTGCGTTGAAAAGCAAAAGGTGTTCCTTTCAAGGTGGCTCCAGCTGGGGTACCTATTGGATACCTAGTGGTCCAAAAAAGGTGACTAAACATGATAGAAAAAGAATGAGAATGAAAATAGAAAGAAATAATTAAACCAACCAACCACACCATCAAACTTACCGATTCTGAGCGTCAGAAACTTCTTGTGGTACGCAACCATAGGAACCATGATTGAGAAAAGTGGTTTCCTTATCCAAGAGGAACTTTTCACGCATTGCTAATCCAAATGGAGTTTTTTCTTGACACTCTCCCATCATTGATCTGTGACATGCAAGTAACAACACCTTGATCTGTGAATAAATAAAATAAAAGATATTGAAAAAACACATAGCAAAAACTCTCCTATGTCAATTATTGTGACATGCAAGTAACAACACCTTGATCTGTGAATAAATAAAATAAAAGATATTGAAAAAACACATAGCAAAAACTCTCCTATGTCAATTATTGTGGCATGCAAGTAACAACACCTTGATCTGGAAATAAATAAAATGTAGTGGTAAAAAAAAGCAAAAAATAGCAAAATTGCACCTTGATATATATATATATATATATATATATATGTATAAAGAAAATTTGAAAAAACAAGTGTTCTGAAAATGGGATGAATTTAATAATCGATGTTTAAAACATTTCGGTTACATTGAACCTTCATCAGGATGTCTCTTGGGGTGAAGAAAATGATGGGTGTTTTTATATGTGACAGGAGATGAAAATTTTTTAGTTTAGAGACATCCTGATGAAGGTTCAATGTAACCGAAATGTTTTAAACATCGATTATTAAATTCATCCCATTTTCGGAACACTTGTTTTTTCAAATTTTCTTTATATTGTCGGATTTAATTTCCATATTTACTCCCATATATATATATATATATATAGAGATAGATATAGATAGATATATATACACATACACACACACACACACATATATATATATATATATACGTGTGTGTATGTGTGTGTATATATATATATATATATATATATATACGTATGTGTATGTGTATATATATGTGTGTGTGTGTGTGTGTGTGTGTGTAGTTTGCTATATAACTCCATCTACAAGTAAATTCATCTTTTGCCATCCTTTTTGCTCCCATTACATTTACTTAGGCTATGCAATGCAGTATACAGACAAAACACGATAGAAAGATTATGACTAGAGGCTTTTTTAAAAAATTCTATGAAAATAAATTAATGGTCCGATTTTTCATGAAAGTTTCTAGAATTGCTAGATTATACAATTGTCAGAGTTCGATTGGACAAATCGGTGCTTACAACTATGTACACGCTTCAATGCCAAAACAGAATATCAACATCAGAGCCACTAAGAATTATAAAAACAGAGAAAAAAAATCAACAAACATTCAGATTCCATTCTGCTTTGAGACAGATCAAATGACGTCCGCAGCCGATGACAACAACTTTAGCGACTACCAGTTTTTCTATCAAACAAATTCCTATCGAACTTTGCTAATTCTACATACAAATTTTTACATTCATATTAATGTTGTGAACATTCACATATTTTTTGATTTATTCAAATTTATTCTCAGAATGAATTTATTTGTTATTTATTAAATACATACCTTGTCTTTTCCCTGTATTTTCTGCCTAAACTGTGTCTTGTTATTTTATTGACATTTTGAATATCATTTGTGAAGTCGGAATACGCAACACTGGACTTTACAAGTTATATATATAAGGTGTGCTACTCATACACTGAAAAGATAGAATACAAAAATAAACCCGGATCAGACTTGATACAGGATGTAGACTCTCCAGCCTGGCACTCCCAGGGGTTTTTTTTTGTGGGGGTTGGTGGTGGTTTACAGAGATGTCTCTCCCACCATTATGTACATACAATTCACCACGTATATCTGAACTTTTGTTTAACGTCAAGAGTATTTTTATACAAAAATATTTACATTATTTTAGTTTCCTATTTACAAAAAGGTTTTGCTATTCATGAGATTTTGATGAGTTGTGGTGCAACCTGTGCACTGTACACAATCATCATCATCATGTTGTGCAAGCAGCACAGATATCCATGACAATCTCTCGCCAACATTCCCTATCACTCATTGCCCCTGGAGGGTCTTCTGCACAGCAACCAGCATCCTCACATAGTTGGTCAATGTAGGCCCTTGCTGGGTGGCCCATATTAGCATGTCCATGTGTTGGCTTCCACAGGAGAACGCTGCTCATGAGCACGTCCTTGCTTCTCCAGCAGTGTCCTGCATCCCTAGTCTGTCTTACTTGGATGGTTTGTGAAATAGGGAGCAGGTGGCCATACACCTGCTTCCTTGTGGGGTGCTGTTTACCATAAAAGAGAAAAGGTTTCATACTAAGAAAGGCAAGAAGCAGATATCTCACGCATGATGACCTTGCGCTTCTTGCAGATACACAGGCACAGGCTGAGTCACTACTGCATAGCTGGAGAAGGCAGCAAAGAATATCGGCCTCTATGTGAACTCCGATAAAACTGAGTTCATGTGCTTCAAAAAGAAAGGAGACATTTCCACACTTGACGGTAAGCCTCTTAAGCCAGTAGAACAATTCACATACCTAGGTAGTAATATCTCATCCACAGAAAGCGATGTTAATACACAAATAGGAAAGGCATGGTCGGCCATAACCAGATTATCAGTCATATGGAAATCTGATCTCACTGACAAGCTAAAGCGACAATTCTTCCAGGCTGTGGTTATATCTGTACTGCTGTATGGCTGCACCACTTGAACCCTAACGAAGCGCCTTGAGAATAAGCTAGATGGGAGCTGCAAAAGGATGCTGTGTGCGGTCTTGAACAAGTCGTAGAAACAGCACTATACATAATTTTCATTATTATATTATTTCATTATTATTATCTGGTAACTGACACATTAGAAGTTTAGTGTTAGAACTAATATAGCATAAGGGCTCATGTCAAGTAGTAGTAGTGTTAGATGTTGGCTCATGGATCACAGACAGACAATGGACTAGACGGGCGGTCGGAGAGGCCCCTCCGATCAATCGGCTGGTCACGTCAAGCCCTAGCAACTATATGATTTTACCAACCCTATTGCCCTTATGGCAAGCCACAACCCCTTTTTATCATATGGATGCTAGAAGGCGTTGGCTGCGGGCCTACATGTCCTGGGAATGACGTTAAACTCTATCTGATGGTGAGGTTCCAGTTTTGGAGGTTTGGGGAATGTGGAGCACCCATTCATCACCATTGCTCCCTGGTCCACTCTGACCCGGAGTGGTAGTACCTGTTAGGGTCCCATCTATGGGTTAAATAGAAAAATGTATTTATAAAAAAAATTGTATTATCCATTAAGAATTGATTTTATTTCAAAACTTTATCGGCATTAAATTGACCCACTGAGGTTGATATGCCATAAAACAAAACAAACCAAACCCAACATAGAAGGAAAAACAGACAGACAATAACATTCACATAGGCTATGTGTTCCAACAAGAAACAACATACCAAAGTCGTAGAGTAAAAAAGGGGTTGTTTATTTCTTTCTAAGCTCGTGGGTTCTTTTTCAGAGAGCGAGAGAGACAGTGAGAGGGAGAGAAAAAAACTACTCTATCATAAATCACATTTAATTTTCAAGGGGTTTTTTGGTAGCATTATTCAATTCATCAGGCAAAAATGGTTTATAAACCAAATTTTAGGAGTAGGGAAACTCTAGAACTCATTTTACAGAGAAAAATAGATTGACCTGTTGTTTGTTAGGGGTTAGGGTTAGGTTTATAATTTAGAAAAAAAAAATCTAAAAATCATCTGTTAAAACAACCGGATATTGACTGTGTAAATGAAAAACATGTCCTTTCTTAATCGAGATCAAAAAGGGGTGCCTAAAGGTCATGTGAAACAATTCACTTAACTGGGAGGTAATATCTCCTCCACAGAGAGCGATGTTAATACGTGGATAGCAAAGGCATAGTCGGCCACTAATAGATTATCAGTCATATGGAGGTCCGATCTCCCTAACAAGATGAAGCGACAGTTCTTCCAGGCTGTGGTTGTGTCGGTGCTGTTATATGGCTGCACCACCTGGACCCTAACTAAACGTCTTGAGAATAAGCTAGATGGGAGCTGCACAAGGATGCTGCGAGCAGTGTTGAACAAGTCATGGAAACAGCACCCCACAAGGAAACAGCTGTACGGTCACCTGCCCCCCATCTCACAAACTATCTGATTGAGACGGACAAGGCACGTAGGACACTGCTGGAGAAGTAAGGATGAACTCATAAGCGACGTTCTCCTGTGGAAGCCAACACATGGTCATGCAAGTGTGGGGCGCCCAGCAAGGACCTACATTGACCAGCTATGTGAAGATGCTGGCTGTTCCGCAGAGGAGCTTCCAGGTGCAATGAATGATAGGGAGGGTTGGTGTAAGATTGTTGTCGATACCCGTGCTACATGCATGACATGATGATGATGATGATGATGAAAGGTCATATGGTCCAAATAGATTACAAAATGTCACCATTTTTCATGACCGTCCCTCAAATTTGGAGAGCTAATAACCAATATAACTCCGTCAATTTTTGGAATTGGAAGCTAAAATTTTGAGGATTGTCTAACTTTAACCTAGTCCACACCTGTACAAAATTGAAGGGTGGTAGTGACAATTTTACTTTTTTCTGGATGATTTGACATGGAATTGCCCCAATAGCTCTTAAGTAAACATATCAAACATTGTAATAATTAAATTATAATACTGTGGTATATTCACAGGTCCTGCTAGTAGAAAGAGTTAAAACAAGATTATTATATATTGAAGTATATAGCAATAGCTCTTAAGTAAACACATCAAACATTGTAATAATTAAATTATCATACTGGGGTAGATGCACAGGTTCTGCTCGCCACGTCTACATCAAATTTGTCAATAGAAAACGACTCGGAAAATATTTAAGTGGGGTCGGAATTATGTCAGACACCGTAAAAAAAAACAAAAAAAAAGCATAGCGCAATTAGGGCAGGACAACAAAACGGTAAAATTACGGTAATTTGTAAAATTTGTAAATTGTAAACTTGGGTAAAATTTGAAGAAAATTAATATGTACTTAAAAAAAAAAATTTTTTGTGTCTGATTTTTCTTTCTTAATTATAATTTTTTTAAAAAATGGGAGGAGTCGGCTGTCATTTAAGACAGATGTTTCGGATTATGTCGGTAAAAGTCGAAGGCTACACCCACTTGATTGATTTATCAAATCTTCTGTGCAAAAGTCCTCGGCACATTGAAATAGATGAATAACTAAATACAAATTTAAAAAGATATACAAAGTTTTGTTTTTTCAAGTTCGTTTTCAGCTAAAAACTTTTTTTTGTAGATATGCAAATAAATTTCAGAAATTTTGGTATCAAACGAGAAGTTGTGATTTAAACTATAAACTAATACAAGTAATAATAATTATTGCAGGCACCTGTTTTTTTTTTGTTTTTTTTAAAGTTCGCTTTTCGCTAAATTATGATTTAAACTTAAAGTTTATCTGTTAAAGTAATATATATAAAATATATACATATAATATGTATATACTTTCTTTTTTTTTTTTTTTGGAAGTTCGTTTTTTCGCTAAAAAGAAGAAAAAAAAAAACTTTTGTAAATTTTTAAATTTTAATCTAAGAAATTAAACGATAAGTTATAATTTGACAGACAATAAATCGGATATCCTTCGGTAGACTTCGTAAAAACAAATATTTTTCCTAATATATTTTTAGGTGAAACCTATTTCAAACATATTTTTATCAAAAGGTAAGTAATTATGGAAATTTTCGTGAAAATTGGACCATTAATTAATTTTTCATAGAATTAAAAAAAAAAAAAAAACTCTCGCCGTAACGTATTTTTGGCTACGTTAAATTTCAATTGATTTAACGGTGCAAAAATGTAAACATTATTTTTCGTTCATAATTTTCATTTTTTTTCGTAAGCTGAAATTTAAAAATAAAAATCAGGAGCTTTTTTAATGCTTCTTTCAAACTGACAAAAAATTTCAAGATAATATTAACATTTATGCAAGTTTCATTGTGTTAAAAATGGGGAGGGGGTAAATTTCAATGGGAAAATTGGTGGTACCTATGAGCCTAAAAAACTACAATCGACAAACAAACAATTAACAATAAAAAAAAACATTTCAATTATTAAGAGCCAAATATCTACCCAGTCCGTCCCTCACATGGGGGGAGGGGCATCCAGCTAGGATCGAACCCGTTATTCAGTAGTAATGGATCTGCGAAACTAGCTTGCAAATTTTATAAGAATTTTTTAAATTTTTTTTTAAGTTGTCTAACTTTTGATTTTTTTTAATACTTGGAAAATTTTAAAAGATCTAATTCAAATTTTAAAAAGAAATCACCCCCAACTCTCAAAGAAAGTTTAAAAAGGAATGCAAAAAAAAAATGAAATAAATAAACTTACCTTTTTTTGTTTCTATTTTCTATTTCTGCTGTTTTTTTTTCTTTTCGAAAACAAAACAAAATTAAATTAAAAATAAAAAAGTTTTTTTTATAAAAAAAAAAGAATGAAAGAAAAAACAAGTATGTTACTCTATGAAAACTTAATGTGACAACTCCGGGGCTGAAGAGAGACAAAGAGAGAGAGAGAGAGAGAGAGAGAGAGGGGGAGGGAAGAGTAAGAGAGTGTGATAAAAATAAAGGGAAACAGTGTTAGAGACAGAGGATGAGGAGGAGAGAGAAAGCGTAAAAAGTGAGAGAGGGGGGGTAATGGGAGAGGGGAGAAGAGAGAAAACGTGTGTGTGTGTGTGAGAGAGAGAGAGAGAGAGGTAATATGTGAGAGAGGGAGGGAGGGGAAGAGTAAGAGAGTGTGATAAAAATAAAGGGAAACAGTGTTAGAGACAGAGGAGGAGGAGGAGAGAGAAAGCGTAAAAAAGTGAGAGAGGGGGGGTAATGGGAGAGGGGGAGAAGAGAGAAAACGTGTGTGTGTGAGAGAGAGAGAGAGAGAGAGAGAGAGAGAGAGAGAGAGAGAGAGCATTTCAAAATTCAAAAACAATAAAAACCAGAACGAACTTAGGGTTCAATGTGACGATTCTCAGAGTAGAGAGAGAGAGAGAGAGAGAGAGAGAGAGAGAGAGAGAGAGAGAGAGAGAGAGAGAGGGGGAGAGAGAGGGGGAGAAGGCATGACAAAATTTAAAAAAAAACAGCTCGAACTTTGGAACCATCATTGTTTACATTAAACAAAAACAAAACAAAACAAAAAAAAACACCAAAAAATACAACGATAACATATATTCAGAATAGGCCACTGAGAGAATGTTTATATTAGGCACTGGCAAAATGAGCCTAAAATTTTTTTTTTATAAAATGGCTTTAGCGAAAATCAGGAAATTATCGGATTTTAGTGAAATTTTCAGTGTTTATTTATCAATGAATGATCTTTAGCATAACATATATAACATTTTAAACTTAAAATCCGAAAATTTTTATTTTAAATAAATTTTATATACTAATTTTTCATAGCAAAAATACTAAATTAAAGTTTTGATATAAATAACTGATGCATTATAAAATTCATTAATTTTTAAATCAATACTGAAAATTTCATTAAATTCGGATAATTACGTGATTTTTGGTAATTTTTTTTCCATCCTAAATGTTATTTTAAAATTGTGAACAAGCGGCAAAAAACCATTGAAAAACAGCCAAAATAGCGGATCAGGTCGAAATTGACCAAAATACATAGTTTTAAATCTTTTAAAAATAAACTGCTTATGTAATTATATTTTTCTTTTTTTAATGATTGTTATTATGTTACTACTTATCGATTTAGACAAAGTTTAACCTTAAATAATAGATTTAATTATTCTTAATTCGCTTTTAAAACTCGTAGTATCCGATTTTTTTTGCCAGTCCCTAGTTTATATACTAGCAAAAGTAGCAGGAAAATAATTTATAGAATTAAAAACATTACCGAGAATTTGTTCATTACAATATTTATTTTTGGAATTATTTTTTTTACATTTAAATTATTATTTTCAAAATGTAATCCTTAACTTTCGCATGTTTTGGAACATAAATCTATTTTTCTAAGAATTGTTTTGTAAACTTAAATTCATTTCTAAATTGCTTATTGCGTTCAAGTGATAAAAAATATCAATTTATTTTCTTTTTTACCCCTAAGAAGTAACAATTAAAAAGAGCTAAATATTAATCTTGTGTCCTTATTTATTTAACTCTATCGACTGAGGCTGTAGAATGCACCAACAGCAACTCTGCTGTTTAGTATTTTTCTGTACATAGTGTATTTAATTTTTTTGTTATTAATATCTAAGAAGAAACTGTTATAAATGTTTTAAAATCCTAATAACGTGTTTCTGTAATACGTAATTTACTTGACACAAAGCGCCCGTTTTCATCAAATTTTGGGTAGAATTTAATGTTTAAAATGTACCAAAAATTATTTACATATGTAATGTTATTCTGCTTTTGAAATGGAAATTAATCCGACAGAATGAATTTAACATTTTGAAAAAACAATTGGTAATTATTATCTGCTGACAGAATCTGTTTCGACGCCTTAGTAGAAGGGTCATCATCAACGAGCAAAAAAATTTTACGAAAGAAAGAAGGGATAAAAAACCGTTGGAAGAGAATAGGGGGTACAAATTAAATTCATTCTGTCGGATTAATTAAGAATAGGGGGTACAAATTAAATTCATTCTGTCGGATTAATTTCCATTTATTTACACATTTGTCTCATGAAAAAACAAAATTTATTTACACATTTGTCTCATGAAAAAACAAAATATACGGATTTTTACACCTCCGAAGATTATTCTACGAACACTACAAAAAATTTACCTACACCACAAACTTTTTGAAACTCAACATCTCCTTTCAATTGTGCTGTGGACATGTAAACAATTTATTAAGCTGGATTATATTTTGAACATTTTTGATAATCTCTTACACTTTTTTATATATTTACACCAAACTCTTTTTGAGTTTATTTTTGAATTAAAAATGCTTCTGATTTTTAAAAATAAAATTTATTTTATTTTTGAAACAGTATGCGCATTTTAAAAAATTCAAGCATTCCAGCGTGTGTTTGTACCCCCTATTCTCTCCCAACGGTTTTTTATCCCTTCTTTCTTTCGTAAAATTTTTTTTGCTCGTTGATGATGACCCTTCTACTAAGGTGTCGAAACAGATTCTGTCAGCAGATAATAATTACCAATTGTTTTTTCAAAATGTTAAATTAACATATATATATATATATATATATATATATATATATATAATATATATATATATATATTAGGATGGCCCAAAATTCGTCTGCTTGCGACAGATTTTTTGTTTTAAAAACGAATTAAAATTAATTAAATCTATTATTTAAGGTCAAACTTTTGTCTAAAATGATAAGTGGTAACATAATGACCATAATTAAAAAAAGAAAAATATCATTACATGAACATTTTTTTAAAAACATTTAAAACTATTTTTTTCGGTCAATTTCTATCGCTTTCGGTCTGAGACGCTGGTTTAAAATGGGTTAAAATGGCTTTTATTTTTACAAATTTAATGTAACATTCGCGATTGCAAAAAAATTTACCAAAAATCAGGTAATTATCCGATTTTAATGAAATTTTCAGTATTGATTTATCAATTAATGAATTTTATAATGCATCAGTTATTTTATTTCAAAACTTTAATTTAGTATTTTTGCTATGAAAAATTAATATATAAAATTCATTTGAAATAAAAATATTCTGATGTTAATTTTAAAATGTTATATTTTTAGATTCTAGAAATAAATATCTATTTAATGCAAACCTTATTTTAGTCAATCAAAGTATACGTTTTGAAGAAAAACTCGATTGAAAATGTAGCCCCCCCCCCCCATATTTTAAGCAGAAAAAGTTACGATGTAAATCTTTTTCTTTTATAAGATAATAGTCAATTAAATAATTAACGAAATAAGTAAAAAAGAAATCTCCAAAAAATTTTTTATTTATGTTTTTTTTTTAACCTTTTATTTTCCGATTTTCGGTACTTATTTTCTCATAGAAAAGCCACCGTAAAAATTATTTTCTATTAATAACTTCGGTCTTTTATCTCTTTAATTATACTGTAATTAGTACAGTATATGACCAAATCAAAAAAATGTTACCCCATCAACATAAGTGTGTGTGTGTGTGGGGGGGGGTCTAAATTAAGTTACCTGAAAAAATGAGAAGGTTTTGAAATCAAATAAATAATGCATTATAAAGATCATTCTTTGATAAATAAACACTGAAAATTTCATTAAAATCCGATAATTCCCTGATTTTTGGTAAATTATTTTCTGTGTGTGTGGGGGGGGGCGGCTAAATTCATTTGGTCAAAAACGCATTTTACGTCAATTTTGGGCCTCCCTAACACACACACACACACACACATATATATATATATATATATATATATATATATATATATATATTCGTGTGTGTGTGTGTGTGTGTGTGTGTGTGTGTGTTTAATAATCTTTAATTAGACTGATTACAAAAAAACACCTGAGATACACCAGAAGATACAGCATCCGAAACGTTGTGTTTTTACATATCACAATAAAGATGAGGACAACAGTCTGACAAATTGAAATTATGATATCCCATTGCTTTCATTTCTTTTTCATAGAATATATGAATTAAATTTGGACTGAGTTATTTCTTAAAAGTTTACATTTTAAATTTAAGAATTTTTGTTTATTTATACTACAAAACCTTAATGATGTGCTGGGATTGGAAATACAGTAGATAATTCTTTGTACACTATTCTCCCTTCAGCTATGGGTAAATAGTAGGCTAGACTGGACTATTTAACCTAGCTATGACAAATGGTCTAGGAGATGGGACTCTCTTTTCATTCAACTATTTTAGAGTTTGTGATTATAAAAAAAAAAAACTCCTCTTACCTTGGGCTTGGAAGAAAATGGCTATACCAATCATGTGATGAGCCCAGAAGTTTAGGCGCAAAATACAAAATCCTCATCAGACAGATTCCACCAGCAGTTTCAGAAGGCAGCGACATTAGAGGCTGTCCGAGAGTCAAAACTAGTATACCAGATATCTTCTTCGATGTGCCGATAAGTCCCTTAAACTCAACTTTATACACAGGAAGGACTTTATATTGTTATTCATTGTTTTTATTTGCTGGTTAATAAATTGTTAGAATTAAATGAAGAATTAATTTATTTAGCTGTTGCTGTTAGCCTTAGAATTAAATTCTATACTAACACAATAAGAGTATATATAGATGCCATAAAGAACAGGTCAGCAGTCTATTCGTTCTGAAGAAGAGGTATAAACATCCCCGAAATAAAACGAAACTTAAACGATTTGAGAGTTCTCACTTCTCCAAACAATGGGTTAAATATTACCACTATTCTTCTACAAAGATATCTTTGGTATCAAATAACCCTTGAAGGTTGCTATGCCATTAAACAAAGAAACAAAACCAAACGTACTTCTATTTCCCCTTCTTAATTTTGTTGTCAAAATTTGGGGAGTTCACCTTCATTTGTAGATAATAAATTTCAATGTTACCTTTAAAAACTAAAAGGTTTCCTATTCCAGGTCTATTAAAAAAGCCACAATAATGAGGCACCCAGTGAAGATCAATCTCACTAAACTAGCAATAGAGTATAAGATTAATTTGTTTGACACTGTACTATGGCAGGTACCCCATCGCAAATGTTACTTTAAAAAGAATCTTTTAGAACAATGCAAATTCTCTATAGGTGCCTCCTGCACAAAGGGGAACAACCTCTTATATTAAAGGGAAATAACTCTTACTATTTTCAAGGGAAATAACTCTTACTATTTTCAAAGGAAATAACTCTTACTAATATCAAGGGAAACAACTCTTACTAATATTAAGGGAAATAACTCTTACTAATATCAAGGGAAATAACTCAAGGTCCAACTATTTTTATCAAATCAAAGGTAATAAAATGACGAAATGAAGGTGATGATTCTATGTAGGTATGTTTACTTTTTTGTTAAGGGAGATAATAACAAAATATATCATTTTCTATTTTTAAAATAATTACCAACAATCAGCGAATTGTCCGATTCTGGTGAAAATTTGATCAATTTATTCATTAAGGATTTTATTTCATATTTAAAAAATTAATTTTGAAAAAGATTTTGGTGGGATTTTCAACATTTGATCAGTTGGATCAAAAAATTGAAGTTTCTAATTTTTACATTTCTTGAAAGATCAAATCCAGAAGACCACATTGGAAAATAAAAAAATTAAAATTTAAGATTTCAACCCCCGAAAAAAGGTCACTTTAAAATTTAAAAGTCATTATCTTTGAATTCAAAAAAAAAAAAATTTCTTTTAGACTTGGGAGCTAGACTAGAATCTACCTTCCCTCCCCCATGGTGATTGCAGTCCATACTTCGTACTACGACCCCACCCTTAATAAAAATGTTTTCCAATAAGACATTCCCAGGATCCCTGACCCTTCTGGAATTTTTTCTCATCTGAAACCCTTTATTCCTTTTTATTCTGAAAACAGTGATTTTTTCTAAAATTTCCAACCCCACACATATCCCCAACTCCACATCACTTTAGGAACACTGTCTAAAAAAGCTTAAGGGCATCATCTTAAGGATTTTAAGATTTTAAAATCATTTTCACAACACAAAATCGGTTAAGATAAATCTTTAAAAATATGTTGTGTTTTTTATTATTTATTTCTAAATTGAAATATTGTAGAAAATTCACCATCCTCTTCCATACTTGTAAAATCTGGGAACAGTGAGGAGAAATACATTGTAAATGAAATATCTTGTCATTGCTCCTTTCATTAACTCTTTGCCTACTTTAAGCCACTCACAGTGGCTTTCTGTTTCTACAAACACTACACCTAAGCAAAGTACCAAAATCTGATGGTTAGTACATTATAATCCAGAGTAAAAAAAGAGACTCCAGCCAGAACACTGCACTGCTGTAATCTGCCAGAATACTCAGAAGTGTCCTGGAGACCTGAGGAGACTTGCTGTCATTCAGACTCCATTGAAAGACCATCAGCTAATGCTGATGTGAAAACTCAAAAGGTGTAAATAATAATAATAATAATAATAATAATAATAATAATAATAATAATAATAGGACTTTATTTGAATTGAATGAGTTCTGAGGTGAATCCATTTTGAATTTGAAGTATCTCATCATACAGGTAAAAAAACAAGAAAATTTGCCACATCGTGTGTAGAGGGGATAATTGTTAGACAAAGAGTTAAAATAATCTTGTATTAACCCTGGCCTAGTGTGAGGTCAGCAAAATAATTTTTCTAACTGATAAGTGGGACCCTAACTGCTACTACTACTACTCCACCGGGCCATTGGTAACATTTGAAAGAAAAATGTGTCTAATGGTAAGCCTCTATAATTAATAGACCAGTTCGCATACCTAGGTAGTAATATTTTGTTTGTTTATCTATCTATCTATCTATCTATCTATCTCAGTCTATTCCAAACTATATATCCATCTTCATATCTAAACAAGAATTACGACAAATTACGATAAATAAACAAGAATTACGACGAGCTGGGGTTGTTATTTTGATAGTCACCGGGTAGCAATTTTTGAGGTAGGAGACTGGGACGCACTTCCTCATGAATTACCTTCGCTCGAATCAAGAATGAAAAAAATGTTTTTTTTTTTCTTCTCGATCGGTTGGTAATTTCTAAATGATGTTTTGTCAAAGCAAACAGATCGCAGTCAAAACTGAAGATGAAAAATATACATGTATGTGTATATTCATGTATGTGTACACAATACATAAATTTCATTGGATGGAACTTATCAGCCAGAGAGAGAGAGAGAGAGAGAGAGAGAGAGAGAGAGAGAGAGAGAGAGAGAGAGATTATCGCATTGAAATTCTTAGACAAGACAACCAGGTGATATATCTTAGTTATCCCACTTCTGACACCAATGATATATCTTAGTTATCCCGTTCTGACACCAGTGTTATATCTTAGTTATCCCATAAAGCGTATGGTTTGCAAAGAAGAATAATGGACAAGATTAATTTGATAAAAATCGTTTATTGAAATAACGAGTGTGAAAATTGTTGTTGTCGCCGTAGATAACGGTAGTAGTTCTCTGGGGTGGCCGAGGGGTCGGTGAGGTGTGGGTATCGTATGATACGTCGGAATCTCTCTTGGCCTGATGCAAGGCGTGAGGTAGTAGAAGTTGAGTTGATACGGTCACTTGGTGTAGGGACCAAGTCAGGAATATCTCAGTGGAATAGTGATGGTCAGGGAATGTAGTAGTGGCCGAGGGAGTTGAGTTCGTCTCGGTAGGATACCGTTGTAAGTGGATACGGTCACTTGGTGCGGGAAATAAGTCAGGAATATCTCAGCGGGTTGTAGTGGGTAGCGCTGTAGTGGTCAGGGGGGTAAGGATGTCGCCTGGCTACGGTGAGGTGTTGAAGTAAGGCTGAGTGTCCGGGTGGGCGAGGGCGTGCGTGGTGGTGGGTGCGTAGCAGTTCCTTGATCCTCTCGTCTGGTGATATTCTCGGCGTGCAGGCCGAGCGTCAACTGCTTATTCTCAAAAATGCCTGGGTTTATATGCTACGCGATCGGCTCCAGAAAGCCTTTGAGGTGTTTAGCGGGAAGATTTTTCATTGGTTGAAAATCCGGATTCCTTACAATATTATTTTTTGTTTATTTTGGAATTCCTCTCAAGCGTAACTCAATCCGAGCCTATGCGCAGAACTGTGTCGAATTGGTCACTTCGTGAGAGGGTACCATTGAGTTCACTTCCGTTTGTTGCCTCCGACTTGAGTTTTGATGTTTTATGCTAGCGAGGTGTATTTTGTGAGTAAGCATTGTGAATCATAAGAGATATCTTCTCTCTGATATAACACAGGCAAATTTCTTGGAAAACCAACAGTCCTAAATAAAATAAAAAAACAAAGAAAAATACAATAAGGTTTGCATATATATTAGGGACTAGCAAAAAAAAATCGGATACTACGAGTTTTAAAAGCAAATTAAGATTAATTAAATCTATTATTTAAGGTTAAACTTTGTCTAAATCGATAAGTAGTAACATAATTAACATCATTAAAAAAAGAAAAATATCATTACATATGCAGTTTATTTTTAAAAGATTTTTTAAAAAATTTTGTTTCTATTCATAAGTTCGGTCTTTTATCTCATTATTTATACTGTAATTAGTACAATATATGACCAACTTGCAAAACATTTTACGCCCCCAAAATAAGGGGGGTCAAAATTAAGCGACCTGAAAAAAATGAGAAAGTTTTGAAATAAAATAAATAATGCATTATAAAGATCGTTCTTCGATAAATAACACTGAAAATTTCATTAAAACGATTATTCCCTGATTTTTGGTAAATTATTTTCTGTAGGGGGGGCAAAGTCATTTGGTCAAAAAACGCATTTTAGTCTAATTTTGGCCACCCTAATCAGGCTTTTCATGTTTTAAATGAATTTTATTTATATATTAAACTTTTCATAGCAAAATTACTAAATTAAATTTTTTAAATAAAATAACTGATGCATTATAAAATTCATTAATTGATAAATCAATACCATGAAAATTTCATTAAAATCGGATAATCACCTGATTTTTGGTAATTTTTTTGCAGTCGTGAATGTTACATTCAAATTGTAAACAAGTGCTTTAAAACCCTTGAAAAATAGACAGAATGGCGGATCGCGAACGAAATTGACCAAAACAAATCGTTTTAAAAGTATTAAAAATAAACTGCATATGTAATTATACTTTTCTTTTTTTAATGATGGTCATTATGTTACTACTTATCGTTTTAGACAAAAGTTTGACCTTATTTGATTAATATTAATTTGTTTTAAAACTCGTAGCAGCCGATTTTTTGCCAGTACCTGCGTTTGGAAATGAAGGGATACTTCACAAGATCCTTTTTATTTACTAAAATAAAGAAGAAAAAAAAAAACTATAACCAACAAGGGCAGATAACTCTGTGTTAATTTGTTGGTTTTCACGCATGCGCAATTGATTGTAATTGTTTGTTGTCAAGGAAGCCGGCCATGAAGGTAACATTTCTTGTTTAGTAACTAAAAGATCTTTTTAAATTTTGTTTTTCTATGTAAAAGAAAGAAGAAAAAAATGTTTTAATTTCTCCATATAAATACTGTGATCCTTTTTTTATTTATTTTACAAAGTGTTATTTAAAACAAAACAAAAAAACTTATTTTTAAAAGCTTTTTTCGTTTAAAAACAAAAACAAAACAAAATCGTATTTGAAAAAAAGTGCTTGTTGCTTCAGAAAATTATTTAGAATATATTTTTCTAATTGTTAAAAAAAATGTCTAAGTTTTTAAAAAGAAAGAAAAAATTAATAAATGATTAAGTTAATAATCTTAATATATTCGTTATTAAACAAAACAGTTTTCATATATTAATTCTTTTCTTTCGATTTTGATAGAAAACCCCTCTACAATTTAAAAAAAATAATATTTTTATATGATTATTTTTCAATAATATTTTTATTTTCATTTAATTATTAAAAAATTTAAAAAAAATATTTATGAATAATATTTTTATTTTTTTAGAATCATTTTTTATTTGATTATTTTTTTAACAATATTTTTATTTAATTATTTTTATTTAATTATTTTAAAAAGTTTTTTTAAATTATTTTTTAATAATATTTTTATTTTTTGGTTATTTTTTATTTAATTATTTTTTAATAAAATTTTTATTTGATTATTGTAATAATATTTTTAATAGTATTTTTTTAAATTTTTAAAATAATATTTATATTAATTATGTTCTAATATTTTTATTTAATTACTTTTTAATAATTTTTATTCCATTATTTTTTAATAGTATTTTTTAAAATTTTTAAAATATTTATATTAATTATTAATATTTTAATATTTTTATTTAATTACTTTTTAATAATTTTTATTCAATTATTTTTAATAGTATTTTTAAAAATTTTTTAAATAATATTTATATTAATTATGTTCTAATATTTTTATTTAATTATTTTTTAATAATATTTTTTATTTTTATTTAATAATTTTTTTTAATTATTCAAAAAAAATTTGGAAGGGAATTATTTTTTAATAATATTTTTATTTAATTATTTTTTAATAAAATTTTTACTTAGTTATTGTAATAATATTTTTAATAGTATTTTTAAAAAATTTTTTTGATGATATTTATATTTCAGGTAGTTTTATTTAATTTTAAAAAAAAAATTCATTTAATTTTTTTAGAAAATATTTTTATTTAATTATTTTTTAGATATTTTTATTTAGTTATTTTTAATCGCAACATCGATGGTTGATAAAAATATTAACCAAATAAGTCAGGGTTATGAAGAATATGAAGTGCTCAATATGTCAGTAGAAGGTATAGATAGATAACCTACTTAGGTTTCACCAAAAGGTACATCAGGGTTAATTATAATGAATTAATCAATGAAGATTAATTAGACTAGCGATCATCTTCACTACAAAACTTTTTTTACTGGCTATAATTGTATTATTACCTTCCGCAATTGTTTTTAATCAATAGACAGAAACATCTGTTATTTTAAGTATATTATAAATTTAATTTGAAAGGGCTCTTTGCAGAAATCTGTCCTGGCCTTCTGCTTTAAAAATCGCTAAGTTGCACTAGCTGAAAAAGAGTCCCTAGCTCAAGCGGTGCCTGCTGAAAAAACAACCAGTGCTTAAAGTGATTTTCCCAAAAAGTTAATACTATATTTTACCCCCTCCCCCTTTAGTCCTTTTTTCAACAAATAAATGTAAATATTTTAACCCTCCCCCTCTTTAAAATATTTTAGGTGGGGGCTAAATATTTACGGACCCTATTACCTTTTTCGGTTTTGTTTCATTAGGTCATTTTTTTCATTTACACCATCAATATCCGGTTATTTGTTAGGGGTTAGGGTTAAAACCCCTAAAAATAACCCTGACCAACAACCAGATATTGATGGTGTAAATGAAAAAAATGACCTAATGAAACAAAATCAAAAAGGGGTGCCTTAAGGTAATATGGTCCATATTTACATTTACTTGTCGATAAAAATCTGGCTTACTTTTAACCCTTTCAAATCACGAAAAAAAAGTCTTTTTTTCTGTATTTTCATTTTATAATAATGAAATTTATTTTGTACAGTGCTCAGGTGCACCACAACTCATCAAAGTCTCATGTCAAGTACACAGAATAATGTATTAGTGTCAGGAACATGAACAGTTTACAGTAGTAATATGCATGCATGTATGTGTGTGCATGTGTGTGTGGAGAGGGTTGGCAGACTACAGGAAGCATGGAGTCTTTGAAAGATTCAGTGTTTCGGCAGCCTACAACAGACGCAGGCAGTTTATTCCATGCCTCCGCAATTCTGAGCGTTGTTACATACGCCATGCCTGCCACGGGCCATGAATAAGCAAAATTTTTAGGGTCACAATCTGGGACTTCTGAGGGGGGCTCTTCCGGCGTCACACAGTCTCTCAGAATGTTCCAAACGTTCTATGATTTGATGGAACGTAACAGCGTGAAAAAATATTTCCGAAAGTCACGTGAGCAGTGCTGTTTTCTGACTTTGTAGGCATGCCCATGTGTGTTGGAAAGATGGAGATCAAAAAGGTGCTCAAGGTTGCTGTTGTTAAGATGATTAATGACCTTATGAGCGTTTACCAGGTCAGTTGCCAAACGCCGAAATTTCAATGAATCCATTCCCAGGGCAGCGAGATGTTCAGAGTATGGCAGATGCCTGATGGAGGGTATTCGTTTGGTTGCACACTCTGTACAGTTTTTAGGAGGTTAATAATCTGGGCAAGATAGGCGTTCCAGACCGGTGATGCAAACTCCAAGTGTGGCCACACCATAGCTTTGTACAGCCTCAAATAGATAGCCGGTGAGCGGCTGACAAAGGTCTTGCTGAGTGACGCCAGGACACCCTCAGCCTTTTTGACAATTTTGGAGATGGGTTTCGTCCAACGTAAATCACTGCTGACAGTAATACCCAGATCACGTTCACAAGAAGATTCCTTGATATTAGTGTTGTGGAGGGAGTATATGTATGATGGGTTTTTCCTCCCAAAATGCATGGTGGTGCATTTGTCCACAGCCAGCTTCAGTTGCCAGTCATTTTATTTTAATATCTTTATTTTTTTCAACAATCAATTACAAATAAAAAATCAAAATATTTTTTTGATATCTTTATAGAAAAGTCGGGTATGGCTGATCATATACTGGATATGTGAACAGTAAGAAGACCTCACATGATGGGATGAGGTTAGGAGGATAGATAGGGATGAACCGTGGAAGAGAAGACGTCTCAAAGAATCAGCTCATATGAGAGGCTGTAGTGGTCTCTTAAGTAGACCGTGCATAGAAATGAACACAATATGGGAACCCATAATTAAAAAGGCTAGATTAGATTTTTAAAAAAACATGCAATATGAGTCTAGGTAAAAAATCATACATAAGTGAATAGGTAGATATTCTAGCCAAAACAAGACATTAGGTTTATAAGTTCCCAAAATTCAGGAGTTAGGTTAAGACAGTTCTAAGTGACAGTTATCTCTAGACTTCAAGTTCAATCCTGGTCAAGGGCTGCAGTAACATACAATAATAATTAACACAGCTTAACGCCTCTACCCCAGCTATGGTTAGCGGAATAAGAACAGGATACCCCTGTGGACTGAATAAAGGGTTAGGTTCAAAATTCCGTGATGGCTCCCGATTATGACAAGAAGGTTCCCGAAAGAAAGGCTGGAGGGTATATCGGCCAAAACGTTGTACAGATAACAATGAAGATGAGGACAATAGTCCGAATAACATGGTTAATTAGTCTCATCTCAAAGAGAAATAGATATTATTCTTTATTTCAATAAAAAAAATATCACGTCATTTTTAATTTAAAAAAAAAATCTTATTTTATGGTATCGCAATTGTACAACGTAAAGTGCTGCTTGTTTTTTCAGCAGGCACTGCTTCAGCTAGGGACTTTTTTTGAGCTGGCACTGCTTAGCATTTTTTCAGGCAGGAGGCAGGGATGCATTTCTGTGAAGAGCTCCTATTTGAATTTGAAATTTCCATGATTTTTTGTAATTGTTTGAAAATTGAAACATTTGAAAAATCTATTGATAATAAACAACCCTCCAAACAGACTGAAGTTCAGTCCCAGTTTAGAAATTAGAAATATATACATTTAAAGTTTTGAAATAACAAAGTTGAGGTAAAAAAAAAGGGTATAACTGAATCACTATGCAATATGAATTAATGCTGTCATTTTATTTTTTTAAAAACTTTTGGTAATTTTCATGTTCCGTTATTAAAATTCCTAGCATAAAATTGTGCGTGGGTATTATCTGTTATTAAGAACACATTTTATGATATTTTTGTGTTAAAGCATGCAGTTGTATTGTTTTCGAAAAAGTTTCTAAGATTTGTTTATTTCGCACGGAGACTTTCAAAATAGCTACAGGCTTGGTTCAAAGTGAAAGTCAAGGGAGGTTACTCCTAATATTGCCTTATTTGCTAGGAATTTTAACAACTAAAGGGGCAGATTACCAAACTTTCCTGAGAGTTTGATTTTTAATAAAAGTATTAATCCCAGTTGAGAAATTAAAAATACTAGCAAATATATGCACCCTCCTTGGGTGCAAGTATTTAGGTTTTGATGTAATAAAATATTGTATCAAATTAGAAACTATTTAGATAAACTGAGGGGGTATAATCGAAAAATAGAACAGCTTTAAATCTAACTCTTCCATCATTTTCCATCACTCCCGTTTTTCATTTTTCCTAATTAATCTATTTAGTAAAATAATTACGTAACTTAGATTTATGAAGTATTTAATAAAATTACAGTTCTTTCGTCTTGTTTATGGATTTCTTTTAAGATTTATCCCCGAGATTTTTGCTCAGATTCGTTAAGAGAAAACCAAACAATTAGAAATCAATAATACTAAGCATATATTTATTAAAATCAAATTCTTAATATCAATATGCAAATAAGCCTTCTCGTTCACACTATAAACTGCTATTTTATTGAATATATAAATATACTTGCTTGTTGTTAGTATGTAGAATAATCCAACAGTGTTAATAAGGTATGAGAATTTTATCAATAATTGAGGTTTAAATAAAAATAAATTCATGGTGAATGTGACGTTAATAACTAAGGGAATTGTGACTTGAGTAGTGATTTAGTTTTGGTTACAGACAGACAAATACACTATCTCCATTATAATAAGATATTGGACGGTGAATTGAGTGGCAAGCGGAAGTCGGGTGTTGACCGCAAGCGGAAGTCGGGTGTTGACCGGAAGTCACGTGGTGACGTGGAACAACGAGGAAAGGGATCGGTCTCTTTTTGTCTGCCGTCGTAGAGTACGGATGGGGCCTCTAGTGGTTAGCATGGGGTCACAGTAGTTTAACAGTTTCTCTCTCTCTTTCTCTCTGCCTTTCCTCCTCTCCGATACAGCACACGAGACGAACCTACCCTGGGAATAAAGGCTGGCAGTTGTGACGACATGTTTCTCATATTATAATTTCTATCAACACCATTTTAGCACTGTGAATTTGGAGGCACGTGGACGAGACTCGCTATACAATATATACACCGCCGCCACCTGACAGATATCGTAGTAGCGCTCGGAAAAAAGGGACAACGCGACATATATCATTTTGGTACCGTGAGAATATACCACTACGGTACATATGTATGCACACACACACGATCCACACTGAATGCACACACATATTTATATACATCTGTGGGTTGTCTTGCTACCAATTCCTATAGCCCACTATACAGTTGCATATACACACACATATATGTGGTTTGACTTACTACTTATGTATAAAACTAGCTACTACGTATTCGATATAACTGTGCTGCCACATATACATGCACAAATGCATATTGTTATAATATGCTATTTCTACAAGTAATTCGATTGTGAGCATGCAGAAGGCCCAAATTTGCTTCTGGGTCATTCCATGTCAATTCACCAGGGTGTCACACCCACCGACAAAATTCTTTGATGAACTTAGGCAGACATAGTAGATGTTAAGAAAAAAATATTATGAAAATTGAAGAGGACACATTTTCGATAGACTGACCGTAAGCTACATAGGTGAAAAGTTGTTGATTTTAGAGTCATGCATTTGGGTGGGCAAAATAAAAATTTTCTATCAGATATAGGGTTAAGATAGTTGGATATTTGGATTCTACAGTCCTTATTTGCCTTACATACCAAATTTCAGAAATATTGAATGTATGAAAGTATTTTTTTTTAAATAAAAAAAAAACACTGAGATTTTGCGACACCGCACAGCCTTAATTTTGAGGCAAAATAGCAAAATTATATCCCTCCCCTCTAAAATCGGAACGGTAAGGTTTAAGACAAAATAATTTGGCACACTTTACTAACTCATGAAGGGGAACATTTGTGCCAAATTTCAGGTAATTCGGTGTCGGTGGGTGCAGATTTCAACTTTTTGCTGGTGTTTTGACATGGAATTTTTTTAGTTTTTTTCTTAATTTTTTTAATTTTTATTTTTTTATTTTAGTTTTTTTATGTTCCCTGTTCTACATTTCTCCTTTCTTGGCCTCCCCTTGCTCATGACCATATGTGACTGAGAAACCCAGCCCTTGACAGGCAGGCCCTGCCACACTGGTCACATATAAAAAATCAAAACACAAAACGTAATATTAAGTTCCCAAATCTTGTGGGTCCAATTTAGCTCAGTCGATAGAGTACTCATTAAGGAATAAACAGATTCCAGCTTCAATACCAGCTCTCGCCAACTCAGCGTATATATAGAACTGTTTGATCTGTGCGGTA
Organism: Doryteuthis pealeii; assembly: GCA_023376005.1. NCBI lineage: Eukaryota > Metazoa > Mollusca > Cephalopoda > Myopsida > Loliginidae > Doryteuthis > Doryteuthis pealeii. The sequence goes on from CM042177.1 coordinate 4,979,197, forward strand.
ATGTGGGAGGCTGATGGTAGGTATGGCGAGCCACCTCAGCAAGTATATCCGTGGTCTATCGCCTAAACTGACAATAGGCAACTTTGTGTACTTTATTTGGCAAAACTTGCAAATCTGTCGGAAAATTAAGGTGACCCAGAAAAAACAGAACCCACAAATTTTGTAATAAAATTGTTAATTTTAACTAGGGGGTTTAGGGTGAGGGTTTAGGGTTTGTTTAATGGGAAAATAAATAATTTGGGTTCTGTTTTTTCTGGGTCACTCTGTAATGTCTTAATTTTCCGACCAATTTGCAAGTTTAGCCTATTATTTTAATTTCTTTTTATCTACGTAAAATTCCAGTTGGATTAACGGTGCGAAAATGTAAACATTGTTTTCGTTCATAATTTTCGTTATTTCCGTAAGCTGAAAATTTAAAATATAATCATCAGGAGTTTTTTTAATGTTTTTTCTTTTGAATGGTTCAAAAATTTTGAAGATAATATTAACCTTTATTAAAGTTTCATTGTGTTAAATATGGGGGGGGGGTAATTTTGACACGGCAAATTGGCGGTCACTATGTGAAGATAACAATCAAGATGAGGACAATAGTCCGAATAATCCAAATGATACGGATTTTTAAATCCTAAAATGCTTGTTGTATTTCTTCTTTGTGGAATTATTAACAGAAAATACAAAATGTTGATTTAATGAGGTTTTATTTTTGGTTTGAGAAAATTAGACTTTTACATCAAATTGTACTAAGCTTAGTTGTAACCTCTTAAACTTTTGTGTGGATCCAGGAGCTGAAGGCTGAGTAGGTTCACCGGTGACTCTCGTGGAAAGCTGGTCTGTCCCTTATCGCGTCTAGTCATCAACTGACCTCTCCACGTGTCCCTTTCAGTGACTGCTTACAATTACTACTATATCTACCTCCTACTCCTATTATTATCTAGCTCTTACTGCTACCTCTCATATTCCCATTTAAAAGAAACGGTCCTTATTTTACCGCCCAAATTTAAATTCTTGGTGCCAGTGTGTCTACATTTTTCTATTTTTAGAACACTAGCCAAACGCCATTGTATCAACCATTACATGCTTTTTATTCGACAAAGGAGCCGGGTTAGCTCAGTTAGTAGAGCATTCGGCTAGAAACCACAAGGTTCCTACTTCGATACCAGTCCTCGCCAACTCAGCGTATGAGTAGCACAGGGATCTGTGCGGTAAAGTAAGGAGCTGATGGTAGGTGTGGCGCTCCACCTCAGATGCTAAAACAATCTCCTTGGTCTAGTGCTATAGAAAAGGGGATAGATTCCCTCGCTGACTGGCTGATACCGACTTTAGACCGCCCCGTCGACTTTACTTACATTTCAATAAAATAAAAAATAATAAAATGAAAAAAAACAAAAAAAAACAAAACATAGATAAAATTCAATAATAAAAATCTAAAATAAAATGATGAGATATAAATAAAAAATGAAATAAAGTAACATAATATATAAATAAATACTGGAAAATAAAAAATATCATAAGATATGAAATAAAATAATAAAATCAAATATAAATAAGATAAAATAAATTCTAGAAATAATTTGATTTTTAGAGGTAAAATAATTACGTAACTTAGATTTTATTAAAAACAATAAAAAAAATAATAATGAAATATAAATAAAATAAAATAAATAAAATAGAATTGAAAATAAAATAAATAAAAAAAATAAATAAAAAATAGAATAAAATATAAAATAAAAGGAAATATGAAATACAATGATAAAAATATAAATAATAGAAAATAGAAAATAAATAAAAAATAGAAAATAGAAGATATGAAATAAAGTGATAAAATGAAATATAAATAAAATAAAATCGGCTAAACTTGCAAATTGGTCGGAAAATTAAAACGGAAAGTTTTTTGGTGGTCCTCAATCACAGTTTATGAATTAACTTTTTGCAAATTGAATTACAACAAAACACCCAAAATTACTACACATTGTTGAATCCAACGGTAGACACATTAGTCTCAGTTGTTTGTGTTAGTATGTTTTGCAATGTATAATTTCAATTAAACTTGGTTTTAAAAAATATATTTTTCAACATTAAATGTATAGTAATTTAAAAAAAGCAATACGTAATTAAAAACAACCTTAATCCCCAAACCGTAACCCAATTCGCAAAAAAAGTAATTCATACTCTTTACTCTGTAGTTAAACTGTGATGAGGGAGCACCAAAAACTTTCCGTTTTCATTTTCCGACCAATTTGCAAGTATAGCCATAAAATCTAGAAAATTTGGTATTTATAGGTAAAATTTGGTATTTATAGGTAAAATTCATCAATGAACGAGACATTACTTATTTTATTTCAAAACTTTCTCATTTTTTCTGGTTACTTAATTTTTACCCCTCCCTTATGTTAAGGGTGTAACATTTTTATGTTTATAGTTTACTAATTACAGTATAAATAAAGAGGGCTGACTTATTTTCAAAATAATTCCATAACTTTGACATTATTAAAAACAAAAAGTAATCCAAATGAAAATAATATGTAGGGGGGGGGGGTGACAAGACTTTTGGACCACCCTGTAGATTACTTTTTTCCCGCCCCCAAAAAACAGTCAAATTCCCCACAAAGAGGAGGGGAGGGGCAGAAATCGGATTGTACTAAATAGATAATATTCACGTATTTTTTTAAAGAAAACCTTTCTATAATTTTTGTTTTTATGGAAAGTATGTTAGTGAAAAATTTATTATGAAAAATCTAATTTTTTAAGGGGAAGGGTGGGGAGAAGAAAAAGTTAATAAAAATTAAGAATTTTGCTTCTTTCTCGGATACCTGCCCTAATTTACGCTATGTTTTTAGATACCGGTGTCAGTTCTAATTCCGGCCAAACGTAGATATTTTCCGAGTATGTGAAAAATATCTTATTACTACGGACACAATTTATGTTATTTTTTTACTTAAATTTTAACTGTTAGTTGTGTTTAAGGGAAAAAAATTGATAAAATGAATTATAAGACAAGTCAGAATTAATAATTCGTATTGAAATACCCCCCCCCCTCTGTGTCCATTACTCGCGGTAAAAGTTCATTGTTTACAATACACCGGTAGTCAGAAGCGGTGTTCTAAGTGAAGTTGTCCCTTGTATGTTTATGCTCCATGTAAGGGACATAACTCTTACACATTAAAAAAGAAATCATGATAAAAATGTGACCTCTAAAAAATTTGGACAGATTTTGACCCACATAATGTCATGAATAAAGAAATTGACCCAAGGTCAAGTTTAAGGTCCCTTATACAGACATGAAGGAACCAACATGAATAATTTTTGTTTAATGTTGGGAGACCCATTTTTTTCGTCTGCTTTTTATTTTAAACACAAATTAAAATTAATCAAATCAGTTATTCAAAGTCAAACTTTTTCTAAGTCGAAAAGTAGTAACCCTGCCTATACTTCTAGACTGGCTAAGGTCACGTGGTTGACTCTTCTAACCAATCACTCGCAGTACTATTGGACTGATAAGATTCTTACCCCCCCACCCACATTGGTCATAATTAAAACTGCCCTCTTTGCCGACAGACGCACATAGGATTGCCGGGATCTTTACCAATACTCACAAAGGACTTATACGATTACCAGTAACTGAGGACACTTTAGTAACCAAAGGATTCACATTGTTGACGGACTCTTTATCAAGGATTCTACTAGATAAGTGCTTCTTCTATAAGGCCAAGGAATGGCCATTAAAAACTTAACAGTCTGAAAAGTGGTGTATATATATAAGTGTATGGAGGCGTGTGGTCTAATGGTTAGAGTCGTAGGAAATGGACTCGTCAACGCGAGTTCAATTCCTGGACGAAACTGTTGGCATTTCACATAGCGCTAATACCCTTGGGAAAGGTATGAATCCAATTCTCCCTCCAGCTATGGGTAAATAGTAGGGCAGACTGGGCTCTTTAACCTTGATTAGGCAACCAGTCTAGGAGAAGGAAAACTCTGAATTCAAACCTGTTAAACTCCGCTTAAGAAATTGACCTTGTGTCACATCCTGCTCGTGCGGAGGGGTTGGTATATATATATATATATATAAGTGTTGAAGTAAATACTAGGAGTTCTAACAGGAAGGAGAGAGACAAGAAATACTGGTGGGAGTACGGATAAGAGAGAAAAGGTGGTTGAATAACTGACTAGCGAGGGGTAGAATGGTTGTAGAACAAGGGCGTTATAGTTTGAAGTGGGTGGCGACTAAACCTAGAGGACAGAGAGAGGCTTATTATGCAGTGTAGCAAAATGTCGGATAGTTTTTTTCTTAACAGCAAATACAAGACAAAGGGGACAAAATTAAGTTGCAGAGTTACGAAATAGGTTAAACCTATAGAGTAAGGGTCTAAGTGTGTGGTGTAATGGTTAAAGTCATGGGAAATGGACTTGTCGCCCTGAGTTCAAATCCTGGATGTGGTAATTGCATTTCACTTAGTGCTAATACCCTTGGGAAAGGTATGAATCCTACTGGATAACACTGACCTTTTTGGGTTAAACTTGCAAATTGGTCAGAAAATTAAAACAGAAAGTTTTTTGGTGGTCCCCATGATAGTAAAAAATAGGACATTAACTGGAAGTGAGAAAGAGAAAAATACCCCAACACAAGTTGACATGCCATAAAATCTAACTAAGCAACTAACCAATAAATCTAAATAATCCAAATTAGTTATTTTCTTTTTTATTTGTAGGAATTATTCTCCCTGTCGGAGGGAGACAACGGAAACGGACCCATCAAGTTTTGCTGGCAACGAGGCAATGGTAACTACCTCGTTATTTCTGGGTAAGTGACCTTTTGTATTTTTAATATTTCACTTCAAAATCCTTTGCCCCCCCTCCCCCAAATACATACACACAACTGTTTCTTGGGATTGTACCCCCCAAATATATTGCCCTTATGGCAACACCACAGTAAGTTTAATAAAAAAATAATATTAAAAATAATTATATTGTAAGATTCAAAGTTGATAATTGAATAACAGCTCCGACACGTGAGACAAAACATTTAATAGGTGTACAGCACATGGTAACGATAAGATACATAAGGTACATAGATACAAATAAGATATAAGAGTAGAGATAAAAGGACACATTCATGAATGGTAAATACAAGATACAATATTTAGGTATAAACAAGTTACCCAAATGTATGTAAAATATAAATGTTACAGACATGGAACTAAAGGATAGTCCATGCTGTATAAAGGACTTACTGTAATGTAAGGGAGGGGGCAAAGGCCCCACCGAGAAAGGGGTAGATAGACTCTAGCCCATAGCAGTTCTTGAGAAGATCCAGCTAAAAGAAGAAGACAAGTTCAAATCAGGCGCTTAAATACGAGAGGTCCCCTAGTGGGAACAAACGGCAACGCAGCGAGAAGATAACTCTTCCAGGCAAAGGGAAGATAATCCCCTACAATATTAATTTTATATTTGTACTAATATTATAATTATCCTTTATTTTTCTATTATAATTACTATTAATTATTTTTATATTCATAATATTGTTATTATTCAATTTTATATTATTATTATTTAGTTTTATATTATAATTATTGCTGCTTATTTTCATATTTATAATATTGTTATTATTATTCATTTTTATATTTATATTATAATTATTATTATATTATAATTATTATTACTTTTTTATTCATAATATTCATATTCATTTCTATATTATTATTGTTTATTTTTATATTTATATTATTTATTTCATATTATTAGTATTATTTATTTTTATATTTATATTATTATTTATTTCATATTATTATTATTAATTTTATATTCATATTATTAATTATTATTTTAAATTCATATTATGATTATTTTTTTATATTTATATTACATTTATATTTACAATTATTTTTTATATTATTATTTATTGTTATATTCATATTCATATTATTATTTATTATCATTAATTTTATATTCATATTATTATTTTCATATTTATATTATTGATATTATTATTATTTTATTATTTTTATATTATAATTATTATTACTTATTTTATATTTATAATAATAATACTATTATTATTATTATTCATTTTTATATTATCATTATTTCTATATTTATATTATTATTCATTATTATGAATTTTTATATTTATATTATTATTATTATTATTATTATTATTATTATTTTATAATTCATTTTTATATCATTATTATTATTTATTATTATCATTTTAAAAAATTCATATTATGATTATTTTTATATTTTTATTATTTATCATTTATCATTATTTTTTAACATTCTTCTTATTGTTGTATTATTATTATTTATTTTATATTTATATTATTATTATTTCATATTTATGTTATTATTATTATTTATGAAATTTTCAGGGCTGATAATGTGGTGAGAATATTTGATCGTCATGGTCTCCTGAAAGATACAATTCCATTGCCTGGGTGAGTGATTTTTATAAAATAATCTCATTTCATACCATGATTAATATTTTGCAAGAATATGCTCCTCACTAGGTGCAAGTATTTAAGTTTCATTGTAATAAAATCTATATATTAATACGGTTGTTCCTAAATCTTACTTAATTCTCCAAAACGAAATGTGAGTTTAAAAATTCATCCACAACTTGAAATCTATCACTATTTTCCATAAATTGCTTTCAAATGTCAACAAACATTTAGTTTAGTGTAATGAAATATTATATTAACAGGTACATCAAATATAACCTGAATTTGGATTAGAGGAATCATATTTGTTTATCACTACTTTCGATAAACCAGCATGGGAAGAAAAAAGATTTTAAAATAAATATTTTTACACAATTCTACAAATTGTATTTTAATTGAATGAATGGGTAAAAAAAATTACTTTTTATTATCTTATAACTTATCTTAAAACTTTAAAAATGCTTTCGTTATTGTAAAAAACGGAAGCTGACACGGACAAGAAATCACAGGTAAGAATTTAATGTGAGATATAGATAAGTGGCTATATCTTATTTATAGATAAATTTCTCGCAAAACTTTATACATTAGATAATTTTAAATACAAATCAAAATAAAAATCACTATGTAAAAATGTATATAACTAAACATGCATTTATTGAAAGATTCGTTGAAAATCGCCTGGACCATCGGGTGTTACAAAGACAACTTCATAGCGCATATAAACCAATATTCTTCTCTATTATTATGTATAAATGATCTTGATTATAAATTAGGTTCTCATTAATAAACGCTTTAGATTATTGTGGAATCTGTGATATAAGCAGTGACGTAGTTTCGGTTACAGACAGAAATGCAATCTATCTCCATTATATATAGATTAAATAGGAATACTTAAAACCATATTACTGTGTACCAACAAATGATTATTGTTAAATATTGTTTGTTTTTTTAAATTTATTTTCTGTTTGCAGATTGTGCACAGGTCTCGATTGGGATCATGATGGCGATGTGTTGGCAATAATCTCAGAGAAGTCAAGTTCGATTTATATATGGAAATCTCATTTTGGAGAAGGAGAGGTCATAGAAAGTGGTTTGAGGTTTGTCCATGTGAATACATTGTTCATTTAATTTCAATTTTTTATACACACACACACACACACACACACACATATATATATATATATATATATATATATATATATTCATTCATTCATAAATACATGTATTTGAGTTAAGGTCGCGTGAACATGGACTCAACACGTGGTTACTGACAGTTTCTCAAAAATCATTGTCCAATGCATTTTTATAGTAAAAATCATTTCCAATGGATTTTATAGTAAAAATCATTGTCCAATGCATTTTTATAGTAAAAATCATTGTCCAATGCATTTTTATAGTAAAAATCATTGTCCAATGCATTTTCATAGTAAAAATCATTGTCCAATGCATTTTCATAGTAAAAATCATTGTCCAATGCATTTTTATAGTAAAAATCATTGTCCAATGCATTTTCATAGTAAAAATCATTGTCCAATGCATTTTCATAGTAAAAAATCATTGTCCAATGCATTTTCATAGTAAAAATCATTGTCCAATGCATTTTCATAGTAAAAATCATGTCCAATGCATTTTCATAGTAAAAATCATTGTCCAATGCATTTTCATAGTAAAAATCATTGTCCAATGCATTTTCATAGTAAAAATCATTGTCCAATGCATTTTTATAGTAAAAATCATTGTCCAATGCATTTTCATAGTAAAAATCATTGTCCAATGCATTTTCATAGTAAAAATCATTGTCCAATGCATTTTCATAGTAAAAATCATTGTCCAATGCATTTTCATAGTAAAAATCATTGTCCAATGCATTTTCATAGTAAAAATCATTGTCCAATGCATTTTCATAGTAAAAATCATTGTCCAATGCATTTTCATAGTAAAAATCATTGTCCAATGCATTTCATAGTAAAAATCATTGTCCAATGCATTTTCATAGTAAAAATCATTGTCCAATGCAATGCATTTTCATAGTAAAATCATTGTCCAATGCATTTTCATAGCATTGTCCAATCATAGTAAAAATCATTGTCCAATGCATTTTCATAGTAAAAATCATTGTCCAATGCATTTTCATAGTAAAAATCATTGTCCAATGCATTTTCATAGTAAAAATCATTGTCCAATGCATTTTCATAGTAAAAATCATTGTCCAATGCATTTTCATAGTAAAAATCATTGTCCAATGCATTTTCATAGTAAAAATCATTGTCCAATGCATTTTCATAGTAAAATCATTGTCCAATGCATTTTCATAGTAAAAAATCATTGTCCAATGCATTTCATAGTAAAATCATTGTCCAATGCATTTTCATAGTAAAAATCATTGTCCAATGCATTTCATAGTAAAAATCATTGTCCAATGCATTTTCATAGTAAAAATCATTGTCCAATGCATTTTCATAGTAAAAAATCATTGTCCAATGCATTTTTCATAGTAAAAATCATTGTCCAATGCATTTTCATAGTAAAAATCATTGTTGTGCATAGTAAAATCATTGTCCAATGCATTTTATAGTAAAAATCAAATTTTCATAGTAAAAATCATGTCCAATGCATTTTCATAGTAAAAATCATTGTCCAATGCATTTTTATAGTATAGTAAAAATCATTGTCCAATGCAATGCATTTTCATAGTAAAAATCATTGTCCAATGCATTTTCATAGTAAAAATCATTGTCCAATGCATTTTTCATAGTATATAAAAATCATTGTCCAATGCATTTTCATAGTAAAAATCATTGTCCAATGCATTTTCATAGTAAAATCATTGTCCAATGCATTTTCATAGTAAAAATCATTGTTCAATGCATTTTCATAGTAAAAATCATTGTCCAATGCATTTTCCATAGTAAAAATCATTGTCCAATGCATTTTCATAGTAAAATCATTGTCCAATGCATTTTCATAGTAAAATCATTGTCCAATGCATTTTCATAGTAAAAATCATTTCCAATGCATTTTCATAGTAAAAATCATTGCAATGCATTTCATAGTAAAAATCATTGTCCAATGCATTTTCATAGTAAAAATCATTGTCCAATGCATTTTCATAGTAAAAATCATTGTCCAATGCATTTTCATAGTAAAAATCATTGTCCAATGCATTTTCATAGTAAAAAATCATTGTCCAATGCATTTTCATAGTAAAAATCATTGTCCAATGCATTTTCATAGTAAAAATCATTGTCCAATGCATTTTCATAGTAAAAATCATTGTCCAATGCATTTTCATAGTAAAAATCATTGTCCAATGTCATTGTCCAATGCATTTTCATAGTAAAAATCATTGTCCAATGCATTTTCATAGTAAAAATCATCCAATGCATTTTCATAGTAAAAAATCATTGTCCAATGCATTTTCATAGTAAAAATCATTGTCCAATGCATTTTCATAGTAAAAATCATTGTCCAATGCATTTTCATAGTAAAAATCATTGTCCAATGCATTTTCATAGTAGAAATCAAAAAATCATTGTCCAATGCATTTTCATAGTAAAAATCATTGTCCAATGCATTTTCATAGTAAAAATCATTGTCCAATGCATTTTCATAGTAAAAATCATTATTCAATGCATTTCATAGTAAAAATCATTGTCCAATGCATTTTCATAGTAAAAATCATTGTTGAATGCATTTTCATAGTAGAAATCATTGTCCAATGCATTTTTCATAGTAAAAATCATTTATTTATGGAATTTATTTGTTGACTTTTTTGTTTCTATTTTTCAGGGACCCAATGACATTTTTGGCTTGGTCTAAAAATGATAATTTATTGGCCATTGGAACTTTAAAAGGGAACCTGTTGATTTATAATCACCAAACATCAAAGTAAGTTGGCTTTCCCCCCACACAAAATGCAATATTTTTTTAACACATTTTTAATACTCATTTGTTTAAGTATATTAAATAGATTATCTTTCTTTATGTCATGTGTATAGAGGTAGTGTAGCTGTTGCAGTGCAAGGTTTTCTTTCCCATGGAGATGTTAAGTTAGAGAAATAACTGCCAGGAAAATTTCTCAATATCTATAATTATTATTATTATTACTTGCTGTCTATCGTATCTGATGATGACACCACGTGAATCATTTTCCTCCAATTTATTCGGTCTCTGGTTGCATCTTGCCAACTGCCTATGGGGATGTTAAATTCCTTCAGGTTTCTTTTGATGTTGTCTTTGTACCTAAACTTTGGTTTACCGATTCCACGTGATTCCTCTCTCAGTTGAGAGTACAGAATCTGCTTTGGTAGTCTGTCATCCCCAAGTCTGTTTAAGTGGCCAGCCCATCCCAGGTTGCGTTGGACAAGTATCTTGTGCATGCCAGGGAGTCCAGTTCTCTTCAGGATGGTCCTGTTTGAAACATGTTGCTGCCACTTAACATTTAATATACTGTGCAAGTGACGCATGTTGTAAACATGATATATATATATAAACAATATATATAAACCATGTGACCTTATAAAATATAAAAATGTAATATTTTTTTAACACATTTTTAATAATCAGGTTTTTTAATCTATTTAAGTATATTAGATAAATTATCTTTCTTTATGTCATGTGTATAAAGGTTGTGTAGCTGTTGCAGTGTAATGCTTTTTTTCCCATGGAGATGTTAAGTTACAGAAATAATTGCCAGGAAAATTTCTCAATATATTGACCTCATATTTAACCTGAAGTGCCCCAAAATTTGAATTCAGCAGTTGAGTAATGTTCTTTTTTTTTATGTAATATGTAAAGAGGTAGTGTAGCTGTTGCAGTGTAACTTTTTTTCTCACGAAGGTGTTGATTATGGTAGAGAAACACATGAACTTATCTGTAATCTGAAGAGCCCCAATATTTGAACTTAGCAGTTTGATATCTTTTTTATGTAATGTGTAAAGAGGTAGTATAGCTGTTGCAGTGTAACTTAAATTTTTCTGTAAAGGGATTGAATAAGCTGGAGAAACATGTGTCCATATAAAGCATTGAAAATTCTATTGGGTGTGAGACTTACCTGTTCTGCGCACTGCACCTTCAATGCACAATGTCTAGAACCCCAAACGTTGTAACACTCTGCGCTGGCCGTATTTGCACGAGTCAGAAACAGGGTCACAAAAATAAAAAAAAACAACAACTACAAGTGTTTGTAAACAAGACGCGGATGGAAGAAGGGTGTGTGTGAGACTTCGCTGTCTATCCAACTGGCTGCTACTGGCTATCCCTACCGGCGAACTTAACTCCTCAACGGCCCGAGTTCTAACTGCCTTAGTGCTCGAGTTTAGCTGTATTTATGTCAAATTCACCTTCCCCACCCATCTTCTCTGGACCACACAGATGGCCAGTAATTAAATCGAATCGACGACTTCTAGTTGTCATTAACCCTTATAATTAAAGTAATTAAATCTTTTTCCAGGCGTAGTGACTTTAATACGTCAACCATTATTTTTTTCAAAAGAGATTTTCTCATAAAAAATCCTTTTTGCTTTTAGTACCTAGATGCTTAAGATATCATTATCAAGTGGTCCCATTTCATGGTGGTCGTACAAGTCTCTTAAACTTTACGACCTAATCTTTGGATTCGTAAAAAGGTTAACCACCCACCACCCCTTTTACTTATGCCTGGCTTTAACCTATTCTCTTTCTTATTTATTTATTTATTCTGACCATGTTCGTCTTCAATCATAGTATCACAGGGTAAGTCCAAAATATTTAGGGGTAGGGATGCTCTAGAACTCATTTTACAGACAAAAATAGATTACAAAAAGTTGCTATTTTTCATGACCCCTGCATATTTGGAGATTTGAAAATCGAAATCTCTTTGACAATTCTTGGAATTGGAAGCTCAAATTTTGAGGATTGTCTAACTTTAACATAGTTTATGGGGGGGGGGGTGACATGGCCTGGATTATTTGACATGGATTTATCCATGTGTGTTGTTACGTTCGCCTATCGTTTTCAACGTTTACAACGCTGTTCCATCAGAGACCAAAGAAAATGAGAGGTGCACATGCAAAAATTGGCAAAGAACAATAAGACATAATATATATATTTTAATACATTTTATTCAGCAGTCAGTTGAGAGTTGGGAGGAGAGAAAAAAGGTGGAAAGATATCCGTAATGGGGATATTCATCGGGACGATTCGAACCCACATATAACTTGCATAAATATAAGAGACAGTCTATAGGAAGCTTCCGTGAATGGAATATGGTACTTATCTTGCTGTAGCTGATTCAATTCCGTGTAACTGTGTCCAGTAATTTTCCTTCATTCATTATCAAAATCATCATCACAGATACAAAGTTTTTCTTATATATCTTCGGGATATGCTTTTACAGACCGCCCCGGCTGGCTCTGAGGTTAAACTATCTTGGTAGTAGTAATTTCCCTCCCTTGCACCTAAATTGTGACATATCTCTCGTAAGCTTGGTCCTCCCTTTTCCCAAGCGTACGTGAGGAAGGCAACAAGTGTAGTAGTAGTTGTTCACTTGGGGTCAATTTCTGGGACTCCCAACCTCAGCTCTGGCGTCAGAGAGTCTTAAGAACATTCTAAAGGTTTCTAATTGCTGACCATTGATTATACATAACAGTGTGTGATGCCAATTCTTGGGACAGACACATAATCTCCATTATAATAAGATATCTGTTTAATTTTTTGTAAATTATTTTTCTTAAATTTCAGGAAGATGCCAATTCTTGGGAAGCATTCAAAGAAGATAACGAGTGGTGCTTGGAATTCAGAAAACCTTTTGGCGTTGGTTAGCGATGATCGTTACCTAAGTATTAGCAATGCTGAGGGGGATACTATCCGTCAATCTCAGTTGGCTGGTGAACCGAGTGGGGTTCAATTCTCTGAGATGAAAACTGATGAACGAATGTCAACAAGTGAAGATACAGTAAGAATTATTTTGTACTTTTAAGTCGACATGTACATACCAAAACACTCCTTTATATATATTAAGATAGAGACAGTAATACGAAACATTGGTAATCTCAGAATAAGAGAGAGTTTATTAATAGCCAAATTAGGTCCTAGTATAAACAATAGATTAGAGCTAAACACTGAATACATAATTAATTAAAATACATGTTCCTCACAGTATATAATACATAGTATGTACATTTCATTATACATATATCAAATGAATATTACATAAATATATAAATAGATGAAAATAATAAAATTGAAATTGAATTAACGGCTAAAAATTGTTCATGACGCAAAGTGGCCGTGACGTTTTAAAAAAAGAACACCACGAGACGCGTGCTTATAACATAAAAAAAAAATAACGACCAAAACAAAAAACGCGTCCATTTCCGAAAATCGTCTCTGTAGATAAAGTTTTGCTTTGAAATCGATAGGACACAAAAAATAACATCTTTTTGTTTTTATTTTTTACTTACATTGTAATTGCTTTCAAATTAATACATTATAATATATATATATATATATATATATATATATATATATATATATATATATATAATAATATATATATATAATTATAATTATATAATATGATTATGTATGATTATTTCTTACTTTTAAGTTGACATGTACATATGAAAATACTCCTTTATAAATATATATATATATATATATATATATACTTATACACACGCACACACACACACACATCTGTATGTATACAAAAGCTGCCATAGAGTGCTCCATCCCTTAATATATATATATATATATATCATGATAATGATATATATATATAATATATATATATATAACATATATATACTATATATATTATATAATATAATTATTTCTTACTTTTAATTCGACATGTACATACCAAAACCCTCATTTATATATATATATATATATATATATATATATATATATAATTATACTAAAGCTGAGCAAATCAAGTTTTGGTTCCCTGAGGCTTTTTTACTATTTAGTTTAACGACATGAAAATTATACTAAATTATTCCTTACTTTCAGGATTGAATTATGTTATAAAAAAATTCCATTTGTTCTAATGAGTTGTTACATAGTCCTCTTCACAGTGCAATAAATGCACATATATATATGTTAAGGTTTGCAAATGTATTGTCAATTCTTTGGGCCAGAGACCTTGACACGTTTTGCTTTCTGTTTACCTACACAAATTTCACGGTACCAATACATAATATCTGTTATGTAGTGGTCTCTTCACAGTGCGCCCAATGCACGGCACCAAATGGGATATGTAACGTGGTGCTTCTACTTACACTACTGCACAAGATGCACGCACTATTAAAACTTATATCAAGGTATACAAGGGGCGATGCGCTGGTTTGTTTACATACACAGGGTCGCTAGTAGTCAGAGTTCAGTCAGTCTTTACCCTAAAAAGGAATTCTTCTTACACTCTTTGCTTTTGTGGTCAGGGAAAAAATATCATGTGCCTTTTGGTTACGATCAATTTCCTTTTTCTCAACCGGTTATCTGTGCATATCAATTTTCTTAGTGGCAGGAAAATCTCTGTTTACATTTGTTCACGTACAGTGCGTTTATTCACCAAATTCTTTCGTACTATTTCTTTCGCCGTAGTAAATCAAAATAATAACAAAAACTTCTTGGTTTTCCATATTATTATACAAACTTATTATTCTTGAGAGAGGAGGCTGGTTTCATTAACATATGGTATTTTAAGTTCGACTTCATATGATTATTTTCGTTCGTCCAGTTGCTAAATTCAAAAATGTATAGCCCAATATTTTTACATATCAGTGACTTCAGCCCTAGTTCCAAACCCACAACCCAAGCGTCTCTCACCTACAACTAACCTCACATCAATTCAGCCCATTTCTTATATATGATTTTTAAAGATTTCTCTAGAACAAAAAAATGTTCTGGAACTATCTAGATTTCTCTAGAAGGAATAGAATGTTCCACGAGTTTCCATTGGTGTCTATTTTTTCTATTTCTTCCATGTGTCATTAAGAGGTCATCCCTCCACTTGGCAATTAGGTCAAAGGAACTTGGTAGCAAAATGTCTGTAATTTTTGTACAACTAGATTTTCTGTCCCTAACAAATTTTTGAATGTTTTTATTATTTCTGCTCGTGGTCACCCACACTACAGTAATTTGCAATTAAGTCAAAAACCGACCAATTCCTTACTGTATTTTCTATCATTTTTCTCTATGTATCTTTTGATTAGCTCTTTGGTATATAATCTTAGACTCTCTGGAGAGGAGAGAGAGAGACATGGGAGAATTTGAAATGTATTTCTGTGTTAAATTTCACAAGCAGCAACCAGTAGCTTAAATTAGGTGAAACATTCCCTTTCTTAGAAAGCTTAACATACAAAATGATTTTAGTGTTTGGTCTGGCCGTATTTATTTATTTTTAAAATTTTATTTGCTTTGCACTCTCACTTTGCCCTGATCCCAATTATCTACCCAGAGCTTAATGAGTGACTGAATGGTCACATTTTGTACAGTATATATATATATATAATATATATATATATATATATATTTCATTTCCATTTTTCACACACACACACACACACACACACACACACATATATATATATATATATATATATATGTGTGTGTGTGTAAGTAGATAAATGGAAATGAATCTGACAATATGTTGAAAAGATAAATAAATAAAGGAAAGAAAATGTTGAATGAATAAAAATGTTTTAATGAAATGCCAACACATGTTTTGGCCGAGAGTATGTCCATGTACACATTGTATTCTATTCATTACTATCTTTATCTTATTATTATTTTATTTCATATTTGAAATAGTAATAGATAGAATACTATGCATACACGGACAAACTCTCGGACGAAACATGTGTTGGCATTTCATTAAAACATTCTTATGCAGTCAATATCTTCTTTCCTTTATTATCTTTTCAACATTATATATATATATTTATATATATATATATTGTTGTTGTTAGTATCCTTCCTTATTACTTTCAAAAATTAATTTTTACACAGCCCAGTGGGCGTTTCCTTTTTTCCGTTTATTGCTATAAAATATTTTCTTTCTTTTGTAGGCAATCATTAAAAAAATGTTATTATTACTTTCAAAAATGTAATTTTACACTGCCCAGAGGGCGTTTTTTTTTTTTTTGGCTAGTGGTTGTATAAAATCTTTTCTTTTTTTTGTCAGTAAGCATTTAAAAAATATTCTAATTACTTTCAAAAATTAATTTTTACACTGTCTAGAGGGCATTATTTTATTTATTTATTTTTTTTTTGCTCGTGTGTGTATAAAATCTTTTCTTTTTTTTGTAGGTAAGCATTATTGTAGCACAACGTCATTTGCTTCTTTACAACATCAACAATCCAGAGAATCCAATTGAACTCCGATTTAATAAAACCTACGGCACAATTGTCGCTTACAATTGGTATGTATTTTTGTTTTTACCTTGCCTCATAATGCAAATTATGATTTTTTTCCTTTCACTCCATTTTTTAAACATATTTTTTTTTTTTTTATCTAATTAAACCCATAGATGAGACCTGTTTGATGAAAATGTGTGTTGCTTTTATGTTGATTTATCCTCTTTGTCTTATCAAATTGTCAAAAAGTTCAATACTGATCATGTTGGATCCTGTCTTCAGTGCCATGTTGGATTTTGTGTAAAGTATTCAACTCTGTAACAAGATCAATGCCAAACTAAAACTAGAGTTTGGTAGGTGGCTTATATGGAGCTTTGGGTTGTTCCATTATGAACTCAGGCAAGTTCATTTCCTGGATTCTGATTGGCTGTTGGTTTTCAGGGTGAGTAAGAACATGGATAAGTACCCACTCTTCAGCCATCACTTTGCATTATGCCAGCAGCATGCAAGGACTATTTAAGTTACAGCTTGCCTGTTGTTCTCGTCTGCTAACTCGACGGTAGTTAGAATCCCACAAAAAAAAACCCAACCCACCCAGTTAATTTTTGAAAGATAAAGTATGAAAGGTGGGAGTTAAAAATTCAATGTCAGAGAATGTGTACCATAGTTGCTAGGGCTTGACGTGACCAACCGATTGATCAGAGGGGGCCTTTCCAACCGCATGTCTAGCCTAAGTATGGGTTAATTGGAGTTTTGCATGTCAGGGTCTGTTCATCCACCAGGATTCCCTCTTTAAGCATCACGGGTCACCACCCACTACCAACACGTGAGGTCTTACCCCTCTGAGAAAGAAGGCATATATTCCCCGTACCCCACTTGACCTACTTATAGAGGAAGGGCATCAGGGTCAAAATAAGGCAGATATAAAGAGTAGAACTCTGTGGGACATTGATAAAGAATTCAACTAAGGAATTAACCACCAGACATAAACAGACAAAAACACCGCCAGCCACATAAACTGAAGGAAAGGAAAAAAAAAAAATTCTACCAATCAAAAAGACACTGGAAAAAATAAAAAAATATAATAATATCGCCCCTGGAGGCGGGGAGAAATGTATAAATATAAAATGAATTTGGCCATGTGCCTGTCTAAATAAAAGATATACGTGGTCTGAAGAAGCTCTGTGGGCCCCAGATACCCATGAGTGAAAATGGTCCATAACCACCATACCCATGGTATTTAAGGCCTTTTTATTCACAAATAACTTGGCTCTGTTTACAATAATTAAACATTGAGCTCTCCTACAGAACCTGAACTCTACAACAAACTACTGGTAGGAAATAGGACCAGCCTAGAATAACCTTGTACCAAGAAACTTTGTTCCACACCAAACAAAGTATATATATATATATATATATATATATTTAATGTGATTTCTTTTGTTTTATTTTTATTTTTTTATATTAGCCTTACTAGTATTATCATTATTGTTATTATTTTGTTATTGTTAATTTTATCATTATTAGTAATATCCCTTTCCTCCCCCTTTCTTTTGTTTATTTTCAATTTTTAATTAAAAAAATTTTTGTTGTTGTTATTATTACTAGAAAACTACAACACAGAAACATTCTTGTTGTAATCGGGAGCCATCATAGAACTTTGAATCTAACCCTTTATTCAATCCACGGGGTATCCTGTTCTCATTCCGCTAACTATAGCTGGGGTACAGGTTTTAAGCTGTGTTAATTATTATTCTATGTTAATGCTGAGCCTGACCAGGATTGAACCTGCAGTTACTTAGAACTGTCTTAGCCTAACGACTTTATCCACTATGCTATGTGTCCAATTCTGCTGACAATTTTCTTTTTTATTAAAAACACCCTAAAACACTTCCTTATTGTGTAGCATGTCCTTTTTCTTCCCTTCCTTGTTCAAAAAGTTTATTTCATTCAGATTCTTTATTATTAATTAATTAACCATTAAGAAATATGACCCACATAGATGTTCCCATGCCATGACAAAATGTGTTGCAAGTCTTTTTTCTTCCCTTTTTTCTCTATGAGAAAACAAGGGCTGGTCCATTATCTGAGGTGACAGCACTCATAAGAAATAAGAATTTGGAGGATAAGCAACACCAGATTTACATGGTTGCATTTCACACCAGAGAGTGTTGTAAGATGACAATGGTTGTACAATTATGGAAAAGAGTGGAGCTGGGAGTAATGGTAATAAATGTGTACTCCATACTCACTTTGCATACTGGTTTGAACAAAACCGTATTTAGTAAATATTTGTATGGCCTGGTGGGAGGTCATAAAATAATTGGAACCAAGTAATTAATAAGCACCCTAGTTGGAAGCTGTTTTGAAAGGAACACCATTTGCTTTTCACCGTAAACTCTTGGTTGTTTGTTTACAATCAACAGACGTTTTTTTTGCATTAGAATTTCACTGTAAAATTTCTTTAAAAGTTTCTTCCTGTATATTTACAACCCAAAAGGCTTAAGTTTTTATACTAAAATAGGTTTTGATTTTGATAAAAAAAATTGGTTATTTACTGATATTGTCAATTCAATAGGATCTTTTTAAAAAGTTTTAAAAACTTTAAATGAAAGACAGGTTTTTATGTTAAAATAGTTTTTATTTAATCAGAAGAGAAATGCAGATATATTTATTTAAATGAAAATATTTTTTATTTACAAAACATTTTTTATGTTTATTTAAATAAAAGGATGTTGGGACTAAGTAACCAAGAAATAACTAATTTTTTTAGATTAAAATCGAAAAATATTTTAGTATAAAAATGTGCCTTTTGGGTTGTAAATATACAGGAACAAATTAAAAAAAAAAATGTTACAGTGAAATTCTAATGCAAAAAAAATCTTCTGTTGTTTGTAAACAAACAACTGCGAGTTTACAGTGAAAAGCAAAAAGTGTTTCTTTCAAAACAGATCCCAACTGGGGTGCTTATTGGTTACTTGATCCAAATAATCCTGGAAATATTTTGTTTTCTATTCAAAGGCATGGCGATGGATATATTGTGATTGGCTTTTCTTCGGGTTATTTTGTCGGAATATCTACCCACATGAAAGAGATTGGACAAGTAAGTATTTACCTATGTAAAATAAGTAAGTGAAATCTTTGCGGGGAGGTGTGTGTGTGTGTGTGTTAAAGTCGGTATCAGCCAATCAGCCAGGAGTCTATCCCCTTTTCACTAGCGCTAGAACAAGGAGATTGTTTTTGCGTCTGGGTGGAGAGCCACACCTACCATCAGCTCCTTACTTTACCACACAGATCTCTGTGCTACTCATACGTTGGCGAGGGACGGTATCGAACTAAGAACCTCGTGGTTTCTAGCCGAACACTCTATCGACTGAGCTATCTCTCTCTCTCTCTCTCTCTCTCTATATATATATATATATATATATATATATATATATAGTGTGAGATGGTCACTGTTTCAGCTTTTGCTGGAATGGTGTACCAAAGGCAGTATTGTTGGTAGAGTGCTCAATATAAAGTAGAGCTGTTATAAAATATAATAAGATAAATATGTAAAGGTTTTACGTATCTATTTATTTGGTGACAAAGGAACAATCACAACCATATTGGTTTCATGCAAGGCAATCATCAGGTGAAGATGTTTCAAATGTTTCATTTGAAACATCTTCACCTGATGATTGCATCGCATGAAACCAATATGGTCGTGAATGTTCCTTTGTCACCTAATAAATAGATATGTAAAACCTTTATATATTTATCTTATTATTATATATATATATATATATATATATGGGATCAAGTAAGCAATAAGCACCCCAACTGGTGTTACATACTCATACACATATACCCATGTTGGGTACATACACCAGTGTTCTTTTACTGGAGAGAGGGGGAGAGATAGACACAGGTAGATAGAGAGATGCATAACTTACTTCTTTGGCCATTGGTGATCTCTAGTCGTTTCTATTCTTTCTCTATGACTTCTATTTCTCTGTTCTTGCTGGTTGGTCGTCCTTGATTCATTTCTTCTTCTAGGTCAGTCTTGTTGCCAAGACATTCATCAACCACAAAACCATATTATTTATTTAAACTTTTATTTACTTAACTAAACATCTTCCTCTAACTAAACACAGCGCGCGTGTGCAAGTGAATCCCAGCTAAGGCAGATATGCCTTCTCTGCCTGACATCCAAGCTGGAACTGCGACCCAACCAGGTCCCACGTGACTTCACGTATTTCGCGGGCTTTCTGTAGTATTCCATGGAAAGTACCGCCCGTGACATGAAAAGGGCCATCCCTTCAGAAATACAGGGGATTGACAATAATCTTATGCAACCGCATAGATTATGCAACACTGGGAGTTGAAAGGAATTGAGGAGACATTTTTACATTGTAAGAATGAATGTTACTAGCTTGGGGTTTGGTTCTTTTTTTTTTTTTCAGTTTTATTTTTGTAATAAGAATGTTCTCTGGGGGGGCACAGTTAAGTCCGACGATTTTACTCTCCCAGCAATGCTGCACTCTTCTCACCAATACTACCAAAAGATCTTGTCTCTCGTCCACTTGTCGCCACAGCCAAAATGCTACTGCAAGCTTTTCTCCCCGGTTTGTGAGGGCTGGTCAAATAAATACACAATTACAGTGTTCATCCGGGCTCCTTACTCTGACCTGCCCGTGCAGCACGTGCGACACTAATTAGCACGCGTCAATCCTTCACATCCAGGCCACTCTGGATAGTTTAGCCATTCCCATGCGTCAGGTGACGACTCACGATCAGGAGAATGCGAGTTCAATCTCCCCACTCGCCTCTGATCTCATTCTGCATGCCAAACACAGTCGTGCACGCTTCGAACTACTACGTTCGTGGTTTCTCTCGCCTAACAGACTAACAGGTGTTACATGTGTGTGTAAACCTCTGTCTCTCTCTGTCTGTCTCTCTCTTTCTCTGTCTCCTCCTCTCTCTCTCTCTCTCTATCTGTCTGTCTCTCTCTCTTTCTCTGTCTCTGTCTGTCTCTCTCTCTCTCTTTCTCTGTCTCCCTCCCTTCTCTCTCTATCGCTCTCTGTCTCTCTCTGTCTCTTTCTCTATCCCTCTATCTGTCTGTCTCTCTCTTTCTCTGTCTCCCTCCCCTCTCTCTCTATCGCTCTCTCTCTGTCTGTCTCTCTTTCTCTGTCTCCCTCCCCTCTCTCTCTATCCCCCTCTGTCTCTCTATCTGTCTGTCTGTCTCTCTCTCTTTCTCTGTCTCCCTCCCGTCTCTCTATTGCTCTCTCTCTCTCTTTCTCTGTCTCCCTTCTCTCTCTCTCTCTCTCTGGAGCAAAATTTGCAACAAATACAAAAAAAAAAGAAAATAGTGCACCATACGAAGATGCTTTTCATTGTAAACTCATGGTTGTTTATTTACAGGATTTGAACTCGGGTTGATGAGTCCATTTCCTGTGATTCTAACCTTTACACCACGCCCCCCCCCCCCACATTTGAAGATATAGGTGTGTTTGGCATTAGGGGTTGTCTTTGATGAAGGCAGAATATATTTATTTATAAGGTATCTTTTGAATATAATGATTTGGCAGTTAGAATAAAGATGTTTTCTTTTTATTCTTCTTATGTATGTAGGTATTAACTTTGACCTAGTTCATAGTCCACTTACTATTAAAGATGTTTATCTTTTTCTTTTTTTCTAGGAACTGTTTTCAACATTTGATCACAAAGAAGGTCTCAGTGATATTGCTTTATCCATGTCTTTAAATAAAGTAGCAACTTCTGGTGGGAGTAGGTAAGTGTTTTCTAAAAAAACAAAACATTCTCATAAAAATCTTTGCACCCATTTAATTGGTTATATATATATATATATATATATATATATATATATATGAAAAAGATGAAATGAAAACATCACACAATGCTGTTAAAGAGAAAACAATTTATAACATAATCATAGCTGATATTGATCAATATTTGATTTTACAAAAATCTTCTTCAGAGCCCGTTTACTCCGTGGTGTTTGTGATTGGAGATAAAAGTCAAATGAGTTCAAAAACAAAAAACCTTGATTTTGCAAAGCTCTGAAGATGATTTTTGTAAAATTGAAATATTGATCAATATCAGCTATGATTATGTTATAAATTGTTTTCACTTTAACAGCATTGTGTAGTGTTTTCATTTCATCTTTTTCATACTCATACTGTCGGATTCATTTCCTTTCTTTTAACATATATATATATATATATATATATATAAGTTTTTTGTGTATACAAAATTTAATTATAGATTGAAATAGCGTATGTGTTTTAAAATATTGAATTTCTAAAGAAAAAAAAAAGGGAACCCTTATATTTTGTTTTTTTCCTTTTTCGGTCACACTCTTCAGTTATATATATATATATATATATTATATAAATTTTTCAGTATTTAATTTAATTTTCTTAAACAATATACATTTCTGTGATTTCTAAATATTTTGGCAACCTGACTTTTTTATCTATTTCATGTAATTTTCTTAAATATTTTTGTGATTTCTAAATATTTTGGCGACCTGTCTTCTTTATTTGATTTAATTTTCTTAAACAATATAAATTTCTGTAATTTCTAAATATTTTGGAGAACTGTCTTTTTTCTGTATTTCATTTAATTTTCTTAAACAATATACATTTCTGTGATTTCTAAATATTTTAGAGACCTTGCCATTTGGACCACCCTTGATTATGTAGAAAACTAAATACATGTTCAAACATTGAAAAATTGATAAAAATAGATTTAAAATGATGTAAACATCATTGAGAAAAAACAATATACATTTCTGTGATTTCTAAATATTTTGGAGACCTTTAGGATTATCTTCATATATATAGTGTCTTTGTTGAAGAAATTTATGAATAAACTTGACACTTGTTACCACAAACACCAGAGAACTTTAAATTTAACAATCTTTAAATTTCACAACTCATCAATTTTTTTTTTATCTTTTTCTGATTTCCAACGGATTTTTTTGAATTTTTATCTTTTAAATAGAACAAATATATTTTTAAATACAATGCGATGTGTATTTTTAAAATGAAGATGGTATATTTTTTGTTAACTAAATGAGATATTTCAGCAAATCTGGGGAAATTTACTGAGTATCAATCATGAAAGTTAATAATTGATTCTCATATATTATTTATCCATCTTCAACAAGATGTTTTCATTTTTATTGTTCAGGGAATGACTTTAAATTTTCAAAATTTAAAATGATTTAGAATTTGATAATATCACTTTGAGGAAAAGGTTAATATTTGCGGAGTTCCGTCCCGGCCTCTTGCCTCAAAAACTGCTAGCTGGTTGCTGCTGAAAAAAAAAAACCCCAGCTACAATTGAAGTCCATAGCTGAAGCAGTGTCACTTGAAAAAAACAAAAAGAGCAACCAACTTTTCCCGAAAACCCAACTCATACCCTAAACCCTAACCCTAAACCCCCTAGTTAAAATGAACAGTTTTATTACAAAATTTGTGGCTTCTGTTTTTTCTGGGTCACCCTGTATACAGGGTAACCCAGAAAAAACAGAGCCCAAATTATTTATTTTTCCATTAAACTAACCCTAAACCCCAACCCCAAACCTATTTTTTTTCAAGTGACACCGCTTCGGCTACGGACTTCAATCATAGCTGGTGTTTTCTTTTCAGCAGCCACCGGCTAGCGGTTTTTGAGGCAGGAGGCAGGGATGGAACTCCACGAAAATACCCAGGAAAAGTGAGCAAGTATCATCACATTCCATAGTGTTCGAATCTTCATTTTAAATTTGTTAGACTGGTTGCAAACCAAGGCTAAAGAAGCCAGTCTGCCCTACTATTTTCCAATAACTGGAAAGTGAAAATAAGGATCAAAGTTTTTCCCAAGGGCATGTATTGGTGGCAACTAGGAAAGTAAAGCCTTTTTTCCCTCTCTCTCTCTCGGACATATTTCGATTTATCTTTGTGTATCGGTGGTAACCAGGACTTCATTTTAGTCGTATGACTTGGAATGAAAAATACTTCCCTACCTTCCTAATTGAAAATGATTTAGAATTAGATAATATCATTTTGAGGAAAAGTGACCAAGGATCATCATTTTCCATAGGGTTCGAATCCTTTTAATTTTCTACATACACACAAACTGCTCTTTATATATGTATACATTTCTGTGATTTCTAAATATTTTAGAGACCTGTCCTTTTTTTTCTATTCAATTTCCATAGTGTTCGAATCCATGAGATGGCCGACTCAAGAGA
The DNA here is from genome assembly GCA_023376005.1 of Doryteuthis pealeii. NCBI lineage: Eukaryota > Metazoa > Mollusca > Cephalopoda > Myopsida > Loliginidae > Doryteuthis > Doryteuthis pealeii. The sequence continues at coordinate 5,004,214 of CM042177.1, forward strand.
AGTGTTTGCTATCATCCAATTGGAAGATGAGCAAGCAGTCGACAAAATGATGTGGACAGAAGATGGGCAATTGATGGCTGTTTCATCTAAACAAGGTGCCCTACAGGTTTACTTAACTAAATTACCTATGTTGGGGGTGGCCTTCCACACAAGTATTGCCTACCTCACATCATTGCTTGAAGTCACCGTACAAGATAATGTCAATAATGTGAGTTCAATTTTTGTTTCTCTTTTTTTTTGTTTTTTGTCTTATAATCTTAATCTTAATATAATGGAGATTTTGTGTCTGTCTGTAACTGAAACTGTCACTAATGACGTCACAATTCTTTTAGGTATTTATGTTATCTTATAATTTTTACTACTAAAAGTTTTTATTTTTATTGATAAAATCAAATGAATTCCATGTAAAAATTGCGACAAAAAATACATTGGAGAAACTGCCAGAACTCTCAATAAGCGTTTATATGAGCACAAGCGGGATATTAAATTGGGCAATTTTCAGAACACCCTCGTCCAACATATGTCTGAAATTGATCATAACTTCAGTTTCAATGATGCCACAATATTCACAACAAAAGACTAAGACAGATTTTTGAAGACTGCAATTTCACTTTTGCCCTCCCTTTATAATCGACCTGGATTATTCAACATATCTCCATTTTTAGCTAAAATAGTTTTAAATAGCTACAAAATACCAGGCTTTATTCAATTTTTTAATTATCTTTCCCCATTTTGTTCCCATTGTTCTCATAAAATCAGTCTATTAATATTTAATGATTTTTACAATTGAACAATAAATTTAACCCTCAGAAACACACTATATAATCTTCATACAATGACTGCTCTTGACACAGTAGCATTGCAACCAATAAAGCTTTCATCAGATGACCACTCTGGGTTCAGGCATGGTTTCGGGCCGAAGCATCATTACCACTAACTCAGAGCGCACCAGCAGTATCTCACGATACCACCAGACTTTGTCGGTTTGATGTCACACTATAGGACTGCCATATCCATGCTAATGCAGTCAGAACTTTATCCTGGATCTTTTTGATGTATTTCCTCTTGTATGGTGGAGAAAGTCTAAGTTTAGACAAAAATGCCAAGGTTGAGTTGGTAAAAATCCTCGGCATCCGACTTTGATAGAAAATACATTCATTATCCATCCATTTCTGACACATTGTTCTCGTAGATCTTCATATTTTTCCAAATTACACTGATGTGCCCAGTCAAGTTTTTTCTCGAAAGGAACTGTTAATTTAAGGATGAAAATGTTGGTGTCTATCTGTCTGTAACTGAAACTATGTCACAATGACATCACAATTCTCTTAGTTATTTATGTCATCTCTTATTATAATGGAGATTGTGTGTTTGTCTGTAACCAAAACTATATCACTGCTGATTTCACAATGCACTCAGGAATTGCGTAAGTTTATCCTTTAAATAAGAATTTAAGATTTAATTTTGTTTTTTTATGTGTATTTAATTCATAGTCAAAATCATTAATACATAGAATGAATCTTATTTAAGTTTGAGACTAATATCCTTATCTTTATTGTTATCTACACTACATTTCGCCCAGTGTGCTCTCCAGCCTTCATAAGGTGTTTTTGCATTGGTTTATTTTGGACAATGATTTTTACTATAAAAATGCATTGGACAATGGACAATGATGAAAATGCATTGGACAATGATTTTTACATGCATTGGACAATGATTTTACTATAAAAATGCATTGACAATGATTTTTACTATGAAAATGCATTGGACAATGGTGGACAATGATTTTTACTATGAAAATGCATGCATTGGACAATGATTTTTATTATGAAATGGAAATGATTTTTACTATGAAAATGCATTGGACAATGATTTTCAAAATAAAATCTAATCTCAAATCTTTTACATGTTTTTTTCTTTTTTTTGTAGGAACCCCCAATAAATGTTCCAATTAGTATTGAACCATCATTCATTGGTCTTGGACCCTCACATTTGGCTGTCGGTATGAACAATCGAGCTTGGTTTTATATCATAGAGATAAATGGTGAGCTGCAGAAGTTTTATATATTTCTTTCTTTTGTTAATTACTCTGTTCACCTTGTATTTTTGCTTAGTAAACCTTTTTTCCCTATCCATAACACTCATGTTTCTTCCTATTATTTCTCTGTTAACTCTGGTACTCAAGTTCTTTGTCCATTTATTTTATGATATGTTCCAAAACAAGCTCTGGTGATAGTGAATGTATACATATATCTACATTGTCATTAATTGTTTTATTTTCGTAATTCCCTCCAGATATACATATACATACAGCAGCCCTCTATATATTTATAGAGTGATAGATAAGGATTTAAAACACGATTTTATGTTTTTTTGCATAAATTTTACTATGGGATTAATTAGGGTCAGGTGGTAGGTAACACAAGAGAAATTTGTTTATATGTCTGCATTTAGAAACAAGTTTACTTCTTTTGTTCTAAAATCTCATTTAGAATATTCAAAATAATTTGCAGACGTTTTTGACATCCATGCAAGACTTGCCATACACTTTAAATGAGATTTTAGATAGATGGATTAGGATTTAATATTAAATATTTGAATCATGATTTTAAAAAACAACAACATCCAAACAGAAATGTACCACTCGAAAATGTTCAAAAAGATCTGCTGACAACCATCATAGTACAATGACCTACATCATTGTACACTTGAACCACAACTGACTATCAAATTCCTTTAAAGGCAGCATATCCATCCACATCCCACATACAAAAAACCCACTCCTCCTCTCTTACTTTCCCTCTATCCTATCCTCATCCTGTGACCGATTTAGGTTTTGAAATTAGAAGAAAGAAAGAAAAAACGGAAATATAATTCGCCGGGTGACCTTGACCGGAGAATCAAAACAGATGTTAGCTATGAAATGACCATATTAGGAGGTGAGATCTCAAGTGGGTCAGAGGAACTCCCAGAATCAGCGGCGGTCGGAGACAAGTCTTTGATGTGACCAGACTTGAGTCGGCCTTTGAGAAAAGCGTTTTTATTGTTTTTCCTTTCTACTTAAGAAAGGATAAAACTCCTTGTTGAAAATCTTATAGGAAACGAATTAAAACCTATATTTTTCTAAGACCGCACATGTTTTGGAGACCACTTGAAAAATGGCCGGAAGAGAATCTTTTTATTGTTTTCCTTTCTCCACTTTGGAAGAAGTTAACTTCTTTTGTTTTGGAAATGGCCAGAAGAGAAAAACAAAATTATCTGGACCTCACATTTTGTTGGAGACCACTTGAAAAATGGCCGGAAGAGAATCCTTTTATTGTTTTCCTTATTTTTTCCACTTAGGAAAAAGATAACTTGGATTAGTGAACGGAAGTGAATTTGATTGGCTGGTTGAAACTAGAAGAGGGCGGTTACCCTGCTGAAGTAGGAGGCGCAGAGAAAATTCCTAATATCTTCATGCCGGCCGGAAATAAAATTGTTCCGATTGAAATATTATTTAACTCAGACGTTTTTGGTTTGAGGGCAGATGAAGCCACACCGGGTTTGAGAGATGAAGTTGTGATTGCTTGAGAATCACATGAGCTGACTGGGCTAGCTGAGAAGATTAACGCAAATACTGAGAGCCGAGAGTAACTGACTTCAGCTAAGACCATTTTGAAAACTTAGTCAACTTACAAACTGTTTTGCACAATACTTTGCAGAAGACCAGAAGTTATTAATTACAGGTCCATCACTCCCCCAGTCTTGAGAAATAATTGTTTGTATTCTTTTGTTATTTTGAATATAAATTTTGTTAAGTTTAAAGAAGAAAAAGAGTTGTTTTTTATGTGACCACTAGGCCGCCGTTAACCATGGAAATCAGTTTCTATAGCAGATTTCTAGTCGTTTGAGATCTGAACACAACGTGGGCATTCGGCTAGACTTTCAGCAAATATAGAGACCCTGCAATCCTTGGTTGATGCAGAAAATCCGATCTTGACGGCCAATTTCGGAAATTCTGTGAGCCTTTAGCTCAGTAGCGACCGACGGGTTATAATCCAATTAACTTTTAAACATAAAAAAACAGGAAGTAAATGCATTTATCTTAACAAAATCTTTAAGGATTTCTCTAAAATATTTTCAAACAAAAATATCCCCGGAACCTTGAAAATAAGAAATAAGAATTCGGTGGATAACCGACACCAGATAATCAGTATTTACATTTTTGCATTTCATTTTGGACAGTCTGATTTTTATCCAGAGGGTGTTGCAAGATGATAACAGTCGGAAGATTAAGGAACACCAGTATTAATATATATATAAATGAAATCCACTCAATAGCTTTATTGTAAAAATGGAAATAAACGTCTTCAATGTGTCTTATAATTCAGTATTGTTATGTAATAATTTTTTAGATTGTTCACCCCTTTTTAAACAGAACAAATATCGATGTATAATATTTTTCACTTATGATATAATAGACAATTATATACTTAAACCACGGAGTAAAAAAATCTCCCCCAATTTTTTTTTTTGCATTTAATTTTCTGATTTTTGGTACTTATTTTCTACCAGACTAGCTCCCTTAAATTTTTTTCTTTTATTCACACCTTCGGTATTTTGTCTCTTTATTTATACTGTAATTAGTTTTGAAAGTATATAACTGTGTAGGATTTTTTTTTCCATATATTTTTCCCTATTTTTTAAAGGTGCAATAAAAATTTGGAACAAGATTATCTTGGAATGGTACAAGATATATATAAAAAATTGAATTAATAGAGGGGTATGAAATATGGGATTAATTAGGGTCAGGTGGTAGGTAACACAAGAGATATTTGTTTACATGTCTGCATTTAGAAACAAGTTCACTTTTGTTCTAAAATCTCATTTAAAATATTCAAAATAACTTGCAGACATTTTTGACATCCACACATACTATGCCCTCTCGACTTTCTTCTCATTCACCTAGACTACCCACTAATAACTCCTCCCATTTTCTCTCCCTCCACCCATTTACCTTTTCACTATAAAAGCAGAATGTTCAAGCACTTAAGTCAATAAATTTTGAGAAAGCTTCAACCAATAATGGGGTGAAATATCAATTGAATTTAATCATTTGTGTTGTTATATCCACATTTTTCTCTACTCTCAACCACATTTTGTCGGATTTATTCAATCTTTCACTCCTCATATTTTTCCCTATTTTGTTACAGGGGCAATAAAACTCCGAGAACAGACTATCTCGGAACGGTACAAGATATTTGTCTAAATTCTGAATATGTTGCGGCTCGCATTGAAGGCAAAATACAACTCCATATTGTAAGTTGTTTTTTTTTTTAGTATAATTTTTTTGGTATTTAAAAACTTGTTTTCAACTGCATGGTGAGAAACTAGCATCTGAGTAGCAAAGGACCCTTACATCTGCTCCTTTCAACTAATGGCCAAAATCTAATCAATCAAATAAAACTTCTGTTCTCATGTTTTTTGATTGGCATAAGCCAGTATGTGGGGGGTCATCTAAAGGTCATTACCTATCAATGATATAACCCCCCTCCGATTTTAAATTTCAACAAATTTTAATTTAAAATCTAACCATACTTACAGATTCGTAGGCTACCCATGAATTAGTTAGCTCAGTCGGTAGATCATTCGGCTAGGAACCACAAGGTTCTTAGTTAGATACCGGCTCTCGTCAACTCAGTGTATGAGTAGCACAGATCTGTGTGGTAAAGTGAAGAGCTGATGGTAGGTGTGGTGCTCCACCTCAGATGCTAAAAACAATCTCCTTGGTCTTTTTTTATGAGGTCTACCCCCCTATTTTATTTTATGAGATATTAAAAAAATGAACCGTTTAAAAAAACGATTTTTACTTTTTTTCTATAAAGATAAGAGTCTGAAAACTAAATAAAAAAAATTGTATAATATTGAAAATCATAAATTTTTGAATTGGAAGCTCAAATTTGGGGGATTGTCTAACTTTAACCTAGTCTACACCTGTACAAAATTTCAGAAAAATTGAAGGGGGTGGGTGACAATTTTATTTTTTCTTAATGATTTCACATGGAATTGCCCATATATATATATATATATATATATATATATTATTTAGGAAGTTATAAACATTATCAATTCTGATTTTTTTTATTCTTTTAATTTATTTTTCCGCGATCCAGAATTACTTTTTCAATTCTCCTATTTCTTCTTTTTCTTCTTTCAGTTGGATCTGGATAACACGAGTCCGGAAGTTGGACAACACGGATCTCGATTGTTTGAGGTCAGCAAATCCAAAATAACGTTTCATGCAATGACACAAGAGTTTTTGATTTTTTGCACCGATGTAAGTTATACTAAATTATTCCTTACTTTTAGGATTGAGTTATGTTTGAAATAAATCCCATTTAATTCTATTTTTAATTAATCGTGATTTGCAATTAATTAAAAAACTGACCCATCCCTTATTTTACATTCTGCCTATCACTTTTCCCTCTCTATGTATATATTGATTACCTCATCGTTATATATGTTAGTTTCTCTGTGAGAGTAGAGAGATAGACAGATGGGAGAATTTGAAATGTATTTTGAAGTTAAATTTCATAAGTAGCAACCTGTAGCTTAAATTAGCTCAAACATTCTCTTTCTGAACATCGATGAACAATACACAATAAAAAATAAATCTGAAAGAGAAAAAATTAAGTAAGTTGCGTGAAACATTTTTCTGTGAAATATTATTTCTCTAAATTATATATCATTTTAATATTAGCCATATATATATATATATATATATATATATATATTATACTAAAGCTGAGCGAATCAACTTTTGTCTCCTGAAGGAGAAATGAACAATAAATGAAACAATTTTCTTCAAAATAAAAGATGTGTTCAAAAAGTATTGAGACTGAAGCAAATCTAAAATAACATTCTAAGAATTTTTGATTTTTTGCACCAAAGAAAGTTATATTAAATTATTCCTTACTTTTAGAATTGCCTCCTCGTTATATATGTTAGTTTCTCTGTGATGACACAAGAGTTTTTGATTTTTTGCACCAATGTAAATTAACTTAATATTTTTGCAAAAAATAGTCTTCTTGGCCAAGAAAGATTTAAATTTCAGTTCATAGAAATAATGAAAATTATGAATGAAAAACAATGTTTACTTTTTTGCACCGTTAAATCAATTGAAATTTAACATAGCCAAAAACAAGTTATGACTAGAGGCTTTTTTAGAAATTCTACGATAAAAAAATTAATAGTCCGATTTTCACAAAAAATTTTCATGATTACTTACATTTTGATGTTAATATGTCTGAAATAGTTTTTTTCCTAGAATATATTAGTGGAAATAATTTTTTTATGTGGTCTACCCCTCCCCCCCCTATTTTATTTTATGAAATATGAAAAAATAAACCGACAAAAAACAATTTTTACTTTTTTCTATAAAGATAAGAGTCTGAATAATTATATTAAAAGATTTTTTTATAATTTTCAAGAATTTTAGTAAAAGAATCATGTATATAGAATTCTGCTAAAAAAATATTTATAAAGAAATTGACTCTGTTGTAAAAAAAAAAAAAAAACACTGTTTTACTTATTTTTCACTATAATGATGAGTAATTTTTCCCTTATTGGATAATTTGATCTTTGAATTAACTGTTTTTCTTTGTAACAACTCTTTATGTTCGTTATTTCTTTTTTTGCATGATTTAAAAAAACAAAAGTTCAAAAATATTTAAGTTTCTTCCTAAACTGATTAAGTGACCTATTTTTAGTGGTACCTAGTAAGCAGTGACATAGTTTTGGTTACAGATAAATAGAGACTGAATCTTTATTATTAATAGATTATTTATTAATATTATCATTTATTAATATATTATTATTATTATTATTATTATTATTCCAAATTTTTTTTCCAGTCTGGCTTGATCCAGTATTTTTTCATGGAAGACTGGAAATTTGTAAATGAATACAAACACACATGTGGGATCATCCGAGTGCATCCCCACCCCTGGGGAATCTGATATTTATTGATGATAAATATGATGGATTCATATATAATCCAGTAAGTAATCTTTTCTTTTTTTTTGGTTTGTTTTTAATTATTTTGATTTGATATTGTAAAATGAAACTCCAGTCCAGGGTGAGGCTGTTTGCATTTCACGTTCTAAGAGGAATTACAGTCTCGTAGGGAGCTCTTAATCTCCCAGTGGTAGGCAATTATTCTAAATAAAAGAAGACAAACAACACAATGGAAATTAAACACATATATTGACAAAGGGTACAAAAAATATTGTTGCAAATTTTTTTGGAATTTGCTACCAGACTTATCTGAGAGGTGAAGTGGCACTAGAAAGGGAATTCTGGTTGCTGTGGAGAGTGCTGTTGAGACGTCTCTCCTGGTAGTTCTTAGGAAGTCAAGTGCTGGGAATTGCTTTGTGACTTGTCCGTGCAGGTGTATTCTAAAGCAAATACGTAATAAAAAACAAACCTTAATCCCCAAACCCCTAAACTGTAACCCAATTCGCAAAAAGTTAATTCATACACTGTAGTTAAACTGTCATGGGGGACCACCCAAAAACTTTCAATTTTAATTTTCCGACCAATTTACAAGTTTAGCCTACTAAGGAATAATTTAGTATAACTTTCATGTAATTAAATTAATAGTAAAAAAGCCTTTAGGATATAAAGGTTGATTAGCTCAGCTTTAGTATAATAATACATATATCATCATCATGTCACGCTGTTAGCACGGATATCCATGACAGTCTCTCTCCATCCGTCCCTATTGTTCATTATTCTCGGGAGGTCCTCTATGCAGCATCCTGTATCTGCACAGAGCTGATCAATGTACGTCTTTGCTGGTAGGCCCACACTGGTGTGCCCATGTGCTAGCTTCCACAGGAGGACGTCACTTATGAGTTCATCCTTGCTTCTCCAGCAGTGTCCCACGTGTCTTGTCCGTCTTACTCGGATGGTTTGGGTGATATGTGGCAGGTGGCTGTACAGCTGCTTTCTCGTGGGGTGCTGTTTCCACATCTTGTTCAGGATCACCCGCAGCATTCTTGTGCAGCTCCCATCTAGTTTATTCTCTAGTTGCTTCGTTAGGGTCCAGGTGGTGCAGCCATACAGCAGCACTGATATGACAACGGCCTGGAAGAACTGTCTCTTTAACTTGTCTGTGAGATTGGATTTCCATATGACCGATAATTTATTTATAGCGGCCCATGCCTTTCCTATGCGTGCATTAACGTCGTTTTCTGTGGAGGAGATGTTACTACCTAAGTATCTAAATTGTTCTACCGAGTTTAGGTGTTTGCCATTGATGGTGGAGATGTCGCTTATATATATATATATATATATATATATATATATATTATTATACTAAAGCTGAGCAAATCCAACTTTGCCAGCTAAAGGCTTTTTTTCTATGCATACTAATGATATGAAAACTATCTCAGAATATTATCATATAATAAATCTAATCAATGTTTGAAAAAAATCCGCTTCATTTGCTTCTAATTATCGTAATTTACAATTAAGTCAATGACCAACCAATCTCTGTCATAAGTATAGTTTATTTCTCTCCCCCTCTCTCAATACATGTAGAATAGAGGTAGTATGAGGAGAGAAAAACATTAGCCTGCTTGAAAAAAATTACTTGTAGCAGCGCTGAGTGCTGACTGATTTTATCCCCTCTCTCTCTATGTATATATATATCTCTCTTTTTAAGTAAACATGATAAGCCTAAAATGCTGTTTTGACAAAATGACTTTAGCACCCCCTACAGAAAATAATTTACCAAAATCAGAGAATTATCGGATTTTTATGAAATTTTCAGTGTTTATCAATGAATGATTTTTATAATGCATTATTTTTTTTTTTTCAAAACTTTCTCATTTTTTTTCAGGTCACTTAATTTTGACCCCCCTTATGTTGGGGGGTAACATTTTTTGCGAGTTGATCATTTTCGGTACTAATTACAGTATAAATAAAGAGATAAAAGACCAAAGTTATGAATAGAAACAACAAACAAATTTTTTACGGTGGCTTTTCTATGAGAAAATAAGTACTGAAAATTGAAAAATAAAATATAAAAAAACAATATATAATTAATTTTTTTGAGATTTCTTTTTTACTCATTTCGATAATTATTTAATTATCTTATAAAAGAAAAAATTATACATCGATATTTTTTCTGCTTAAAAAGGGGGCTAAATTTTCAATAGAGTTTTTCTTCAAAACTTGTTACTTTTGTATCTAAAATAAAGTTTGCATTAGATAGATATTTATTTATAGAAACTAAAAATATAACATTTTAAACTTAATATCAGGGTTTTCATATTTTAAATCATATTATATATTAATTATTCATAGCAAAAATACTAAATTAGAGTTTTGAAATAGAATAACTGATGCGTTATAAAATTCATTAATTGATAAATTAATACTGAAAATTTCATTAAAATCGGATAATTCCCTGATTTTTGGTAATTTTTTTGCAATCGCAAATGTTATATTAAATTTGTAAAAAAGCCATTTTAAACCAGCGTCTCAGACCAAAAGCGATAGAAATTGCCTGAAAATCGTTTTAAATGTTTTTTAAAATATTGTATTTGTAATGATATTTTTCTTTTTTTAATGATGGTCATTATGTTACTACTTATCGTTTTAGACAAAAGTTTGACCTTAAATAATTGATTTAATTAATTTTAATTCGTTTTTAAAACAAAAGATCTGTCACGAGCAGACGAATTATGGGCCATCCTACTATCATCTTATGAAAGAAAAATATACATCAATATTTGTTCTGTTCAAAAGGAAGGGGTCCTAAATTTTCAATATAGTGTTTCTAAAAAAATATTAGATAACAATAATAAACTAAAGTAGTTATTAAATAGATATTTGTTTTTAAAATAGGAAATTTGAAACTTAAAATTAGGCGTTTCATATTATAAATGAATTCTAAATATTAATTTGCCATAGCGGAAATACCTAATTAAGTCAGAAAGTTTTGAAATAAAATAACTGATGCATTATAAAATTCATTTATTGATAAATCAATACTGAAAATTTCATTAAAATTGGAAAATTCCCTGATATATTTTACATTATTGTGATTTTTTAACAATATAACCTGAGCTCAATGGGTGACCCAGTGGGTCACGGGTTTTCTAGTATATATATATATATATATATATATGTCTTATTGCTGTTTAAATTTGGTGTTGATTTTTTCCAGGTTAATGACCAAGTGGTGCCTGTCCCTGGATTTGATGCCAACATATGTGGGATTTTATGGGAGACAAACCCTGATGATCAGGTAAGTGTGGTATATAAGATGTTTTTTTGCATTCAATATTTAATTTTGCAATTTTTCTATATATATGTATGTGCAAAAAACAACAAAACTTTCACAAACTAAAAATAAAACTTGAAGAAAAAATTCTTCACCTTTAAAATAATCAACAAATTTCAAACTATGAATTATCTAAGAAAGGAACTTGGTTTTAAATACACTTATATATATGGATTAATTCCGTTTGATTTTATATGATAAATATATTTTTATTATGATAATAGATGAAATTTATTCTGTACAATAATAATATGCATGTACGTGTACAGTATTCAGGTGCACCACAACTCATCAAAGTCTCATGTCTAGTACATAGAATAATGTATTAGTGACAGGAACATGAATAACGTACAGTAATAATATACATGTATGTATACAGTGCTCAGGTGCACTACAACTCATCAAAGTCTCATGTCTAGTACATAGAATAATGTATTAGTGTCAGGAACATGAATAACATACAGTAATAATATACATGGATGTGTACAGTGCTCAGGTGCACCCCAACTCATCAAAGTCTCATGTCTAGTACATAGAATAATGTATTAGTGACAGGAACATGAATAACATACAGTAATAATATACATGTATGTGTACAGTGCTCAGGTGCACCACAACTCATCAAAGTCTCCTGTCTAGTACATAGAATAATGTATTAGTGCCAGGAACATGAATAGCATACAGTAATAATATACATGTATGTGTACAGTGCTCAGGTGCACCACAACTCATCAAAGTCTCATGTCTAGTACATAGAATAATGTATTAGTGTCAGGAACATGAATAACGTACAGTAATAATATACATGTATGTGTACAGTGCTCAGGTGCACTACAACTCATCAAAGTCTCATGTCTAGTACATAGAATAATGTATTAGCGTCAGGAACATGAATAGCATACAGTAACAATATACATGTATGTGTACAGTGCTCAGGTGCACCACAACTCATCAAAGTCTCCTGTCTAGTACATAGAATAATGTAATTATGTCAGGAACATGAATAGCATACAGTAATAATATACATGTATGTGTGTGTGTGCATATGTGTATGGATAGGAGTATCAGGTATAGTGTTGGCGGATTACAGGAAGCATGGAGGCTTTGAAAGATGCAGTGTTTTGGCAGCCTCTGATGCAGACTGTCTATTCCATGCCTTGGCAACTCTGAGCGTGAAAAAATGTTTCTGAAAGTCATGTGAGCTATGCTGTTTTCTGACTTGTTAAGATGATTAATGACCTTATGAGTGTTTACCAGGTCAGTTATAATTTCCTTAGTTTCTATTTGGCAAAGACAGAAAGAAAGAAATATTTTTATTTTCACACATTTTTTTACAAAAAACAAAAAAAAAAAAACAGCAAAAAAACAAAACAACAAATGATTAATGTGTGGAGGATGATCACTAATTAGGACTGAGCCTATTCACCTCTGCTAGTCCATAGGTTTTCAAGTTTAAATAGATTAAAAATATTTTAACAGATATAAGTAATTCGGTAATTTTCACCTTCCTAGCAAATAAGGCAATTAGAGTAACCTCCGTTGACTTTCACTTTGAACCAAGCCGGTGGTTATTTTGAAAACTTAGAAACTTTTTCGAAAACAATACAACTGCATGCTTTAACACAAAAATATCATAAAATGTGTTCTTAATAACAATTAAGTTCATTTCAGATAATTGTATGCTAGGAATTTAGCCAACTGACTTTCACTTTGAAATAAGCTGGTAGCCATTTCGAAAGTGTCCGTGCGAATACACAAATCTTAGAAACTTTTTCAAAAACAATACAACTGCATGTTTTAACACAAAAATATCATAAAATGTGTTCTTAATAACAATTAAGTTAATTTCAGATAATGCGCACGCACAATTTTATGCTAGGAATTTTGACAACTAAAGGTGAAGATTACCAGTAATTCTTTAAAGAAGAACAAATTTTATTAATTTTAAATCTCCAGTCGAGACTGGATCTCTTTTTTTGTTGGTATTTGATTATTCCTCTCTCTTTTCAACCAACAAATTCCTCCATTAAAGTGGGACAAGTGAGACATTTGAATCAGGGTTAATTTCGTCTTCTTGTAGAATAATCATTTCATGGTTCATTGTCAGTGGTGGACCCAAGGTACTTGAAGCTCTCCACTGCTTCCACACACACACACATATATATATATATATATATATGTGTGTGAATAAAAAGGCCTTAAATACCATGGGTATTGTGGTTATGGACCATTTCCATGCATGGGTATCTAGGGCCCATGGAGCTTCTTCAGACCGCGTATATCTTTTATTTAGACAGGCACATGGCCAAATTCATTTTATATATAAAATGAATTTGGCCATGTGCCTGTCTAAATAAAAGATATACGCGGTCTGAAGAAGCTCTGTGGGCCCCTGATACCCACGAGTGGAAATGGTCCATAATCACGATACTCATGGTATTTTTATTCACAAATAATTTTGCTCTGTTTAAAATAATTAGACATTGAGCTCTCATTCAAAACCTGAACTCTACAACAAACTACTGGTAGGGAATAGGACCAGCCTAGAATCCTTGTACCAAGTAACTTGGTACCACACCAAAGTATATATATATATATATATATATATATATATAAAGGTTTTTTTTATAGTATCTTTGAAGCATTGTGCGTATGTGTAATATAAAGATTTTTGAAGGCAATTTACAATGCAATATGTGTTGAAAATTATATTTATTTAACTTTTCTTTTTTTTTTAATTCTAAATATTTTCGGAAATAAAATTCCATCATCAGAGTTATTGAAAGTACTAGGTGTTTTTTTTTTATAGTACTTATCCCACGGCAATGGTGTAATCATCTGTTGTTTTAAGAAGTTGAAAAACGCCATATATTTGAAAATTTCTTTTTCTTTTCGGTTACTTCCGTGATGTTAAATCTATATATGTGTGTGTGTGTGTGTTCTTAAATCAAAATTATTAGACTTTTCACATATTGAACTATTTAGCAATAGCTCTTAAGTAAATATATCAAACATTGTAATAATCAAATGATTATACTGTGGTATATCCATAGGTCCTACTAGCATTTACTATTTATTTATTTTATATATATATATATTTCTTTTAGGGTGTGTTTATAGCATATGACGAGGAGCATATAACCGTGTACATTTATACGAAGCACACACTCAATGGTAAGTAGTTGCTTATAAAAATTATCTTTGGTAATTTATGAGGAAGTGCGTCCCGGTCTCCCACCTCAAAAACCGCTACCCGGTGACTATCAAAATAACAACCCCAGCTCGTCGTAATTCTTGTTTATTTATCGTAATTTGTCGTAATTCTTGTTTAGATATGAAGATGGATATATAGTTTGGAATAGACTGAGATAGATAGATAGATAAACAAACAAAATAATATAGATAGATATGAACAAATGGAGATAGATATTTTCGACAAGTAAATGTATTTGGGGGGGGGGGTCGCATCTTTTTTTGTCGTAATTCTTGTTTATTTAAACTAAAAACAAGACATTAAACAAACATGAATAAAAGAAAATCTTAGTATTTAATGTAATATAGATAAATATGAACAAATTGAGATAGATAGATAGATAGATAGATATGAAGATGGATAGTTTTGAATAGACTGAGTGGGGTCGTTATTTTGATAGTCACCGGGTAGCAATTTTTGAGGCAGGAGACTGGGACGCACTTCCTCATAAATTACCTTATCTTTTTCGTCAGGACATCATCACTTTACTGCCCTGTGATAAAGTGTAAAGTTGTGGCTTTAGAATGTACCGACTGCACCTCAACCCTGCCAGTGATGAGGAGGGGGTGGACTTTAGAAATAATGTGTTATATGACCATTGAGCAAAGAGTTTCTTCCACCATTTTACAGGTCTTTTTTTTTTTTATAGTTCTGCTGGGTATCTAGCCACCCTCCTCACTAGACAAAATCTGTGGGGTTACTGGTTTAGTCGTCGATTATTTGACTATGAAACAGGTAGTGCTAGGTTACATAGTATAAAGGAAGAAGTTAAGCAATGATGAGCCTGTCCAGTACTTAGATGGGTGACCACTTAGGTTAGGTTTGGTTTGGTGTGGTTTGTATTATGGCATATCAACCTCAGTGGGTTATTTAATGCCGATAAAGTTTTGAAATAAATTAATTCTTAATGGATACAATTTTTTTAAATAAATACATTTTTCTATTTAAGCCATAGATGGGACCCTAACAGGTACTACCACTCCGGGTCAGAGTGGACCAGGGAGCAATGGTGATGAAGAGGTACTCCATATTCCCCAGACCTCCAAAATTGAAACCTCACCATCAGATAGAGGTGACCACCTCGAATTGTTACTATAAGCAATGAAAGGTCTGTGTACTTGGCTAAACAAAGATTAATAAATAACAAGAAAAATAAAAAAAGAAGTTAAGCAATGGTGATCCTGTCCAGTACTCAGATGGGTAACTGCTTATAATTAAATAAATGTTTGAAACTCAGAAACTTCTATTACAAAATGTTTTTTTTTTTCTTCTTTTCCACGTCAATCCATTTTTTGTTTGTTTTTTTGTTCAGGTCCCGTCACCAAACCGGTCCAGGGCCTGTCTGAGTGGTCAATCTCTGTCTCAACAGGGTCGTTCTTATACTGGGGTAGATATTTTTGTCTCCCCTCCTGATAATTTATTATTTGGGTGACTGGTTTTCTCTCATTGCATGGCCTCCTTTTCTTTTCTTTTATTTTTCTTATTTACTAACAAATTTTTGTGGTGTAAGGGTTACTTTTGTAGGAAATGGACACAGAGATCTGAGTTCAAATCCTGGGTGAGGTGGGTTGTATAATGCCAATATCTATCTCTCTCAGTCTGTTCATATCTATCTCTCTATCTCAGTCTGTTCATATCTATCTATCTATCTATCTCGGTCTGTTCATATCTATCTATCTATCTATCTCGGTCTGTTCACATCTATCTATCTATCTCTCTCTGTTCACATCTATCTATCTATCTCGGTCTGTTCACATCTATCTATCTATCTCGTCTGTTCATATCTATCTATCTATCTCGGTCTGTTCACATCTATCTATCTCGGTCTGTTCACATCTATCTATCTCGGTCTGTTCACATCTATCTATCTATAGTCTGTTCATATATATCTATCTATCTCGGTCTGTTCACATCTATCTATCTATCCAGTCTGTTCATATCTATCTATCCCAGTCTGTATATATATATCTATCCAGTCTGTTCATATCTATCTATCTATCTCGGTCTGTTCACATCTATCTATCTATCCCAGTCTGTTCATATCTATCTATCTCGGTCTGTTCACATCTATCTATCTATCTATCTATCCCAGTCTGTTCATATCTATCTATCTATCTCGGTCTGTTCATCTATCTATCTATCTCGTCTGTTCATATCTATCTATCTATCCCAGTCTGTTCATATCTATCTATCTATCTGTATCTATCTAGTCTGTTATCTATCTATCTATCTCGGTCTGTTCACATCTATCTATCTATCTCGGTCTGTTCACATCTATCTATCTATCTCGGTCTGTTATCTATCTATCTATCTATCTATCTCGGTCTGTTCACATCTATCTATCTATACCAGTCTGTTCATATCTATCTATCTATCTATCTATCTATCTATCTCGGTCTGTTCACATCTATCTATCTATCTATCTATCTCATCTATCTATCTATCTATCTATCTATCTCGGTCTGTTCACATCTATCTATCTATCTCAGTCTGTTCATATCTATCTATATATCTCTCTATCTCAGTCTGTTCACATCTATCAATCTCAGTCTGTTCATATCTATCTATCTATCTCAGTCAGTTCACATCTATCTATTTAACTATCTTAGTCTATTCATGTCTATCTATCTAATATCTTTGTATGGTAACCAGTCTAGGTGAAAGATGACTTTGAATCCAAATCTGCATAAAAATTGAGCTATATTTTTAGCATAAAATAACCCAACAAGGTTTGACATGCCGTAAAATTCAACTAACCAACCAGCTAACCAAATTATACTGGATTTCAGTTATTGGTAATCTGAACATAAGCTACATAAATGAGAGTAATCTCCTCTTGTTTGTTTCACTTTGAGGAAGCCGTTTATTTTGGTTGGCCATTTTCATTTCACTGTAAATCTGCACTGAAAATACGAATTTGTTGGAATCAATACAAGTGCATGTTTTAACACAAAAATGTTGTTCTTAATTGTGCTTGCGCATTATTTGAAATGAACTTAATTGTTACCAAAAACACATTTTATGATATTTTCATGTTAAAACATGCAGTTGTATTGATTCAAACAAATTCGTATTTTCAGTGTAGATTTACAGATTTTACAGTGAAATGAAAACTGGCTGACCAAAAAAAAAAGCGTCCTCAAAATGATACAAACAAGGGGAAGATACTCTCATTTATGTAGCTAATTTTCAGATTACCCAATTATCTATATATTAATATGGTTGTTCCTAAATCTTCTGTCCGTTATCATCCCGCAACACATTCTGGTTAAAAATGAGACTGTCCAAATCATCCAAGATGAAATGCAAAAATATAAATCCAAATTATCTGGTTTCGCTTAATCGCAGATTTTTTTATTTCACCCAATTTTAAAAATGAAACATTCCAAATGGTCTTGCGTCACTTAAATGCCCGTAAAATTAAAATGAATTGAAAAAAAGAAGTTACATGTTTATTTTATTTGTAATATTGAAATTTTTTAAATTTAAAAAGATTTTTTTTAAAATCAATATTGATTGGTCGACCCCAGCTGCGATTCAAGGATGTCGGCCAGAAGGATCTCAGATGCTTTGCCCCTTCCAATTGGGAAAATTTGTCTCAGGACTGCTCTTGGTGGCGACAGACTCGCCGTAGAGGACTATTCATATCAGAAGTCACCCTGACACAACACCATGAAGCCAAGTGGTCCAGAAGAAAGCAGCGGCAACAAAGCACCAGCACATCAACATCTTCAGGGACAGCCTTCAAATGCAACATCTGTGGTTGAGAATGTTTTTTGAACATTGGACTTCACAGTCACAGGAGGCTGTGTAACTTCAGTGGCACAAAAACTTTATTATAGTATTCCGAGACTGAAATGCAAATAGGAATATTGAAATTGTAAATTACGGAATCTATTTTGATAATTTTGATCTTATGTCACCCAGGATCCAGCCCTAATTTATGCTATGTTTCAGTGTCAGGCTAATTTCCAACCCAAATTTAAAAAAAAAAAAATTACCTTTATTTTATTTGTAATGTTGAAATTGTAAATTACGGAAAATATTTTGGCAATTTTGATCAAATGCCATCCCAACCTTCTGACTTAATTTACGCTATGTTTTAGTGAGCCAGTGTCAGGTTAATTTCCAGCCCAAGTTAAATAATTTACAAGTTGTGTTTTTTGTCACTTTTTGTTGTCAAATTAATGTAGATATTTTAAATGCCTTTGTAAAATTTGTTTTTGTTTGATGCAACATAAGGGCAAAAAATCGTCTGTTGGTTTGTTTGCAAATATATTGGGAAGCAGAGATTACCAGTAACAAATTGAACCTTTTATTAATAGAACATTTTGGGGTGCCTATTGGAAACTTGATCCATCATTTCTAATGCATTTTTCCGCCCTGTCGGCTGGGACGTTAAAATGCACCGACTGCACCTCTGCAGAGGGGTAAGACTCCATCAATGGGGCCACCTGTTGGCTGTGGGTGGCGACCCGTGATGCTTAAGGATAGAACCCAGGTGGATAAGCAGTCCATGACTTGCAATACTCCACTTTGGCCCTATCTTGGGCTAGACGGGCGGTCGGTGAGGCCCTCTCCAATCAGTCGGCTGGTCACGTCAAGCCCTAGCACCTATATGATTTTCCCAACCCTATTGCCCTTATGGCAATCCCCAACCCCTTTTTATCACATGGGTGCTAAAAGGCGGTGACTGAGGGCCTACATGTCCTGGGAATGACGTTAAACTCCATCTGATGGTGACGTTGCAGTTTTGGATGTTTGGGGAATGTGGAGCACCCCATTCATCACCATTGCTCCCTGGTCCACTCTGACCCGCAGTGGTAGTACCTGTTAGAGTCCCATCTATGGGTTAAATAGAAAAACATGAGTTGATAAACAAAATTGTATTATGCATTAAGAATGAATTTATTTCACAACTTTGTTGGCATTAAATGACCCACCATTGTTGATATGCCGTAAAACAAAACAAAACCAATCTAATGCATTTTCATAGTAAAAATCATTTCTAATGCATTTTCATAGTAAAAATCATTGTCCAGTGCATTTTCATAGTAAAAATCATTGTCCAATGCATTTTCATAATAAAATCATTGTCCAATGCATTTTCATAGTAAAAATCATTGTCCAATGCATTTTAATAGTAAAAAATCATTGTCCAATGCATTTTCATAGTAAAAATCATTGTCCAATGCATTTCATAGTAAAAATCATTGTCCAATGCATTTTCATAGTAAAAAATCATTGTCCAATGCATTTTCATAGTAAAAATCATTGTCCAATGCATTTTCATAGTAAAAATCATTGTCCAATGCATTTTCATAGTAAAAATCATTGTCCAATGCATTTTCATAGTAAAATCATTGTCCAATGCATTTTCATAGTAAAAATCATTGTCCAATGGCATTTTCATAGTAAAAATCATTGTCCAATGCATTTTTCATAGTAAAAATCATTGTCCAATGTCCAATGCATTTTCATAGTAAAAATCATTGTCCAATGCATTTTCATAGTAAAAATCATTGTCCAATGCATTTTCATAGTAAAAATCATTGTTCAATGCATTTTTATAGTAAAAATCATTTCCAATGCATTTTCATAGTAAAAATCATTGTCCAGTGCATTTTCCTAATAAAAATCATTGTTCAATGCATTTTTATAGTAAAAATCATTGTCCAATGCATTTTTATAGTAAAAATCATTTCCAATGCATTTTCATAGTAAAAATCATTTCCAATGCATTTTTATAGTAAAAAATCATTGTCCAATGCATTTTCATAGTAAAAATCATTGTCCAATGCATTTTCATAGTAAAAATCATTTCCAATGCATTTTTATAGTAAAAATCATTGTCCAATGCATTTTTATAGTAAAAATCATTGTCCAATGCATTTTCATAATAAAAATCATTTCCAATGCATTTCTATAGTAAAAATCATTTCCAATGCATTTTTATAGTAAAAATCATTGTCCAGTGCATTTTTAAAATACAAATTATTTTTATAAAGATATTTTAAACACCTTTGTAAAATTTGTTTTTGTCAAATTCAATATAAGTGCAAAAAAAATTGTCTGTTGTTTTGTTTGCAAATATTTGAAAGGGGAAGTTACTGACGACAAGTTAAAATATGAACCATTCATTACCTTGAGGATTTGGGGTGCCTATTAGAGATTTGATCCGTTTGTGTTTATGCTTTTCAAATTTCACTTTTTAATTTATTTTTATTTTTCCAGGAAGCAAATGTGAAAAGGTTCACCAATGTAAGACACCATTTGGACAAAGACCAGTGCTCCTAAACAATGGGGAGGTAACTCTGTTGAATCAAAGTGGACGTTTAGTGACAATGACCCTATCAACTCATTCTGTGTTTATCAATAACAAATATAATGATCTACATCATGATAAGGTAATTCATTTATTAAGAAAATTAGAAATACGAATAATAAATAATAAAAGCAAAATCATTGAATCTGGTGCCATCTCAAATCATAACACCATCAAATAGAGACCTAGTTTTTTTTCTTCTTCAAAATTTCACCTTTCTTAGTGAAGATTGAAATGAAGCATTACAATATTCATTATTAAGAATAATTTATGAATCACCTATATTCTGTTTATGCATATTTGAACATACATGCTTTTATATATATATATATATATATATAAGGTAATTCATTTATTAAGAAATTAGAAATACGAATAATAAATAATAAAAGCAAAACCATTGAATCTGGTGCCATCTCAAATCATAACACCATCAAATAGAGACCTAGTTTTTTCAAAATTTCACCAGATTTAATGATTTTGCTTCCATTATTATTTTTTAACTGCATCTGAGTGGCTGAACTGGCCAATTTTTGAATGTCAATCTTTGTTGCAGTGACTCTCAAACAAACAGTAATGTTTGCTGGAGTTGCTGTTGTTTCTCCTTCCTTCTGGCCCTCTTTTCTGTGGTGGCTTCTTTCCTCTCTTTTTTACTCCTTTTCGTCTCTTGTCTGACAAGGAGGTGCCAGGGTAATTAATCTATTCAGACAATTAGAAATATGAATAGTAAATTGTAAAAGCAAAATCATTGAATCTGGTGTCATCTCAAATCATAACACCATCAAATAGAGGCCCAGTTTTTTTTTTCTTCAAAATTTCACCTTTCTTAGTGAAGATTGAACTGAAGTATTACAATATTCATTATTTAGAATAATTCATAAATCACCTATATATATAGATATATATAGATATGTATTGATATGTTCAACAAATCAAACTCCTGTTTTGACGGGGGGTCCAGTAAGCTTCGGCCGCTGGACCTTACGAGTTAACATCGTTGATCCCAAGGGGCTGTCCCCCCAGGCAACACCTGCCCCTTGATTTAAAGGGGCAGGGCTGGGTTAATTGCCCAATGCTTGAGGTGTCCCCTTTGAGGGGGCATGCTGACAGAATCAATGCATTTTTTGTTACTACCACCAATTAGCATCGGCTTGTGAATGGACCCACATAAAAATGTCCTTGTGTCATGCCCTCATAAGTGGGATGAGAGGCAAATACCTACATTGTGTTTATGCATATTCGAATATACATGCTTATATATATATATATATTGAAATGAAAAATAAAAAAAATAAAATGTTGAATGGATAAAATAGGATTTATTTTATTTTATTTTACTGACATGTGTTTCTCTTTTTGTTTTTTATATTACAGCTTCAAGAAAATTTGATACTCAGCATGAAATTAAAAAGGTAAATAAATTTAATGTCTGGTTGGGGTCATGGGGAAGTCTCATGTCTTGGATAGGGTGGGGGGAAATATCCTGGTGGAGCTCATCCCTCTCCAGGTCTACAACTGATTTGAATTCAGTTTTCTTTCTCTTAAACCAGTTGTCATACCAAAGTTAAAGAGCCCTGTCTGCCCTACTATTTACCCATAGCTGGTTGTGGTCATGGGGAGGTCTCATATCTTGGGTGTGGTGGGAGGAAATAGCCTGGAGGGAGAATAGTTGGATTCATACCCTGTGCATTTTTGTCTACGATATTTTATTTAATTTCCTCAAAATTGGTGTTGTATACTCTCTTATTCTTCTGGTCATCTTTGGTATCTTCTGTTCGTCTTGGGGATTTCATGTCTGGTCTCCTATTGGTTCCTTTATCTGAAGCCCCAGGTCATTGGTAGTTTTTGGATAAATAACCCAAGACTTCGATTTGCTTTATATCATATTTTATTTCGAAATCCCCATTGCAGATTGAGTACGGCTGCACTTAACACAACTTACTACCTCCGTGGTTTGGCCAATACTAAACTCTTTTTAATCTAAACCAGAAGAAACCTTCTTTCTCATTTTCCACCGATTCTCACGGTATCCACTGGAAAAGAGTTGAAGGTGAGTTCTGTTGTGAGGTGTGGTTTTGTGTTCCTTGTTGCAGCAGTATTTATTCATAGCTCTGGGTTCAGCTTCTCGTAGCTAATTTCCCTAGTCCCTAAACTGTCTCTATATATGTCCTGCAGTAATACACATATGTAAATGAGATAACACGCCATTGGCTATCTCACTACAAGTTCAACACGTGTCACTCAATCGTCCATGACATCATACTCAAAGGCTGTTAGCTCATAACAGCCATTTTGGTTTCTACACTAACTGTACATAATTGTTAGGGTACTAACAATTATGTAACATTGGTATAAATTCAAGATATGATATAATTAATAGACAAATTAATTTCTGTTCATTTTTTTTTTTTTTTTTTTTTTGAGTACAAGTTAACCGGTTGGATAACATCAGTCGATGATATTGAATATTTCTCCCATAAATACTCACATATGTATCTTTCTGAGGTTAGAATTTTATCCTAATATTAGGAGGTTGCACCATACAAAATTTTTACTGGTATTAAACCAAATATTTCGAAAATGCACTTGTAATGGTTAATAAAACGGCAGTTGCTGATTATATAAAAAAAAGGGGAGTGATAATCCCGAAAATGCAGTAACAGAAAACAACAAATGCTGATTTCAAAATCAAGCGCCAAAAAGGAAAAGCGGGAATTTTTCAATAGTTCAGAGAATGACAAGATGAGTGGTCACACAACAAATCAGCTCCAGTATCAGCAAAGAAAAACAAGATAAAAATATGAACTATTAATACCGCAATATAAAAGAAAGGACTATGCCCGGTATGCTATTATACATGTCTGTAATTCTATTTTAATACAGATTGTTATTTTAATACGACTCCGTTGATTTCTTTCATTGTGTTGAGTTTTGTTTAAAAGTTTAGTAAGTTGTGTAAACCTATATAAATATATACAACACCAGATTGCTACACACTTATTTGGAAGTATTTGCTATGCATAAGTGAAAAATTTTATAAAATATTGAATTCTCTCCCGTTGGAACCAGAACAACATTTTATATATATATAATATATATATATATATATATATATTGTTATGATTGTTATCATTTGTGGTCGATCTCTCTCTCTCTCCCACTCTGTCTCCCTCTCTATCAATACACACACACACACACACACACACACACACAGAAAGTCAAGAGGCACGGAATTTACACTGCTCTCTACAAGTTTCACTAAAAATGACCGCCATTAGCGTCAATCTTGCTCAGGAGCCTGAAGCAAGCTGATGTTACAGTTTCCCTGGGAAAGGTCTCAAAAACTACCTTAATTCTATCGATTACTGGGCTTTTGTAGTACTGGCAGGGCAATTGGTGTCTTTCTCAACAGCACCACATACATTATAATCCATCAGGTAAAGATCTGGGGAGTTCAGAGGCCAAACATTGTGACTGGTGTAGTCGTAAAAATTCGACGACAACCATTTTTGAGTTTTCCCAGAAGTGTGACAGGGGGCTGAATCCTGTTGTCATACAAATGGCCTACCATTGGATACACTTGTTATCCAGGGCTTGGCTACAGTGTTTAGCAACTCCACGTAGGCATCTGAGAGTCCTCCAACATTTTTTTCTACAGATTTTTGAGGAATTCTGCTGTAAGAATGCAATAAGATCATCTGTTCTGTTGCTTTCTTCTAGTCACAGGCTTGCAGTCTCCATTGCATTTCTCCAGTTCATGCTTGATTGTTTTTATACTGTTCAGGGAGCATTGGGCAGCAACCATAATCTCCTTATTTTGATGGGCTAGTGCAGATCTAAAACCTTATAGAACAATACACAAAATTTGGTATTTCATATAATTTGATATTTTTAAAAAGTGAAAAATCGATCTACTCTAGTGTATGTGTGTGGAGGGGAGTATATCTGTTTGGTTATATTGGCATTTCAGTCTCGGAAGACTATAAAGTGTTTGTGCCCCTGAAGTTACAGCGCCTCCTGTGACCGTGAACTCCGATGTTTGAAAAACATTCTCGACCACAGATGTCGCATTTAAAGGCTGTCCCTGAAGATGTTGATGTGCCGGTGCTTTGTTGCCGCTGCTTTTTTCTGGACCTCTTGGCTTCATGGTGTTGCGTCAGGGTGACTTCTGACATGAGCAATCCTCTACGGAGAGTCTGCCGCCACCGAGGGCGGTCCTGAGCCAAATTTTCCCAGCTGGAAGGGGCAATGCCAAAGCATCTGAGATCCTTCTTGTCGACATCCTTGAATCGCAGCTGGGGCGACCAATCTGTCTCTTACCAGACAAAAGTAAGTAAAGTCATCAAGATGGCCTAAAGTCGGTATCAGCCAATCAGCGAGGGAGTCTATCCCCTTTTCACTAGCACTAGACTAAGGCGATTGTTTTTTGCATCTGAGTCGGAGCACCACACCTCCCATCAGCTCCTCACTTTACCACACAGATCCCCGTGCTACTCATCCGCTGAGTTGGTGAGGGCCGGTATCGAACTAGGAACCTTTGTGGTTTCTAGCCGAATGCTCTACCGACTGAGCTAACCCGGCCCCTATAAACTATTAAATACTGATACCAAATTCGTAGACAAAAATGCACTGAAAAATCTTTGGTTTTGCAAAATTAGAACTTTCTGAAATTCTTTCTTCAAATATCTAAACCAATTTTGTTGTTTTTCGTTTTAGGTGGCCGGATTGTTGGAAACTTTGTAAAGTTATGAACGAAAGGAAAACCTGGGAGAGTTTAGCCGAATGTGCTCTTCAAAATTTGGATATTGATGAAGGTAGAGTATTAACGCTTTGTTGGTCACTAACAAGGAAAATTTTTGACAAAAACGGATTTCTTGGAGATAGGGATAAGAGTTTAATTTATATAAGAATTTGGGAAAAAATAAAATTAGACACAAAATCAGTGTCCACTTAAATGTTATTTGCATATTATAAACTGAACCCCCTTTTATGAACACCCCACTTGGACCCACATTTTAAGTGAGATTTTCTAAAAAAAAAAAATTTTTAAATTCTGTAATTTCTTTTTACCCTACAAAATTGTCATTGGACATAAAGTCAGTGTCCAATAGTTCATTATATCCATATTGTAAACACAACCCCAATTTATGATCATATTACACAGTCCTAGAATACCTGCGCAAAACTACAAGAAGTGAATAATCATGGGAGCAAACTAAAATTTCCCAGACTGTAGAATAAACAGGAAGGCTGTGACTAGCGTCCAGACACCAGACAAAAAAAAAGACAGAGTGTAACTAAATACACTCTGTAGCAAATGAGAAGGACATGGTCAAGTGTTCAGTATATATGGATACAAATATACACTCTAAAACCACCAGCCAATCAAAATCGAATGAAAATGAAATGTAAAATTGCGTTTAATATTTGCAAAAAGTAAATAATTATCTATTTGTTAAAATATTCTGTCGTCGAAAGTGAATACTAGATTTATATGTCTTACGAAGGCCATAGTGTTGGCAATTATAGTGGCAAGATAAAGACAAGGATAAAATAACAGGTAATAAACACAACTAATGATTTGCAAAATTAATGTCTTTGCGAAACTTATCTGTCTCTTGTTTAGAAGTGTGATTTTTACGAAAATCTACGGCTCCACCCTTGGGCAGGTTTCAAACAGGTCGTTCTCGATGTCAGTGACGGGTAGGCTTCAAAAGCATGTCTTATCTCGACCTCTGGTGCTGGGGAAAGAGCGAGATTCCTAGTGTCGTCCTTTGAAATTAGCGGGAAATCTAAGCCTAGTAATATAGGCTCTGATTTGTTGCTGACAAAGGCCCTTAGCCAATCGCATGAGGTTTCTCCTCAGTTTATGGCTAAGGCCCCTGGCTCTGTTGCCCTGGTCAAAGGGAGGTCACTGAATCGTTTAAGATAGTATTTCTTATAATAGAGAGAACGAGGTATTTTCATGGAAGTAGGCTGCGCAGGAAAAGAATTCAAGAGTTTTATTTTTTGAATGGATCGGTCGGAGAGTGAACCTAGTTAGCTAGAACCATGTAACATTCTGACCAGTTTTGTAACCTCTGCCCAAATACAACTTCAGGGGAAGGGAATAGTTTGGTGAGGATTTGGTTGGTCAGAGGACATCTATCATGGAAAGTGGAGGGAGAAACATCAAAAGATTGGAATTTGTTCGGGGTGATAAGATGAAGAGGTGGCTGGGTGCTTGTTGGGAGTGGGGTGTGGTAGGAAGATGTTGGGTTAAAATTTTTGGTTGGTTAGAAGAAAATTTTTGATTCATTGTATGGAGAGTGGGGAATAGTATGAGAAGGTTGTCGAGCATGATGGTGCAAAATTAGGGCATCAGTTTTATGGTAGGTGTGAATAGAATTTTTGATTCTTTGAGTGTGTTGGGTCAGTAAAATGGTGATTCTTGTATATAGAGTGAGTGAGGGGGGGAGAGGCTCTCTGTGATTGGATATACCAACCACGTGATGAGCCCAGAAGTTTAGGCACAATATCCAAAAGCCAGGCAGATAGATTCCACCAGCGGTTCCACGAGGCAGCGATTTAAAGGCTCCAAGTAATCACCCTAAGATACCAGATATCTTCCCCAACGTGCAGGTAAGTCCCTTAAACTCATCTTTATATACAGGAAGGACTTTATATTGTTATTTGTTGTCTCATGTGCTGGCCTATAAATTGTTTGAATTAAATGGAAATATTAATTCCTTTCTTGTTGTTGTTAGCCTTAGAATTGAATGCTATACTATCACAATAAGTGGAAAGGGAGACAAGATGAAATGGAGCATATATACAGACAAACCTTTATTTTTGTTCATCAAAATTCCCCACTAAGGACACCCACTACCGGCTTATAGAAACTGACCGGCTTGCTTTTTGAACAGTCAGGCTGAGGGAAAAGGGGCAACCAAAAATGGCCACAATTTTATTCCATTGTACATTTTCAGTTTGTTGGGGGTGGGGTCTTTTCCCCTTACCCCCCCCCATCTCCAAAATTCTTTCGAAGCATGTTTTACGTGCAAATCAATTCATCATCAATGGGATATTTAAGTAGGCTAGATGAGCGGTCGGAGAGGCCCCCTCCGATCAATTTCCTGGTCACGTCAAGCCCTAGCACCTATATGATTGCCCCAACCCTATTGCCCTTATGGCAATCCCCAACCCTTTTTATCATATGGGTGCTAGAAGGCGGTGGCTGAGGGTCTTCATGTCCTGGGAATGATGTTAAACTCTATCTGATGGTGAGGTTCCAGTTTTGGAGGTCTGAGGAATGTGAAGAATCCCTTTGTCATCATTGTTTCCTGATCCACTCTGACCCGAAGTGGTAGTACCTGTTAGGGTCAGTCCAATCTATGGGTTAAATAGAAAAACGGAGGAAAAAATGATTCAGAAAAAATTGAGTATCCATTAAGAATGAATTTATTTCCAAAATTTATCGGCATTAAATGACCCACGAGGTTGATATGCCATAAAACAAAACCAATCAACGATTTAAGTAGGTTAAAACCATAGAGAGAACGAGGTATTTTTGTAGAAGTAGGCTGTGCAGGAAAAGAATTCAAGAGTTTATTTTTTGAATGGATCGGTCAGCAATTGAACCTAGCTAGCTACTTTTGTAACCTCTCCCCAAATACGTCAAGCCCTAGCACCTATATGATTTCCCCCAACCCTATTGCCCTTATGGCAATCCCCAACCCTTTTTTATCATATGGGTGCTAGAAGGCGGTGGCTGTGGGTCTACATGTCCTGGGAATGACGTTAAACTCTATCTGATGGTGAGGTGGTAGTACCTGTTAGGGTCCCATCTATGGGTTAAATAGAAAAATGTGTTTATAAAAAAATTGTATTATCCATTAAGAATTGATTTATTTCAAAACTTTATCGGCATTAAATGATCCACTGAGGTTGATATGCCGTAAAACAAAACAAACCAAACCAAATCTCCCCAAATACAACTTCTGACTTTATGTGTTGGGAATTGCTGTATTTCATTTGATCAAATAAGAATATTTGAAGTGAGTGCAAAGATGTATACATTTCAAATACTGGTCCCTTAACTTTGACACCCCCCACCCTTATTTTTTTGGGGTTATATATGATTGATACTAATTTCTGCATTTTAAAATTTTTTTTCTTCTCAGCTATTGAAATTTACCGACACATCAAGTGTCCCGCAATGGTCATGGACCTTTTGGAAATTCAAGTAAGTTGAATTAACATCTTTCAAAAAAGTAACCGCTACTCTAAATGAGAATCTGTTTGCTAGGGACCTCGAATTCGATGTGTAAAATTTAACCCCCACCCACCCTATTTAACCCGATGAGACTTGAATAGAAATTTTATATTGTTGTCAGAATTTTTGGACCATTCAAAAGAAGAAGCATTTAAAAAAACTTGTGGCGATTTTACATTCACTTTTGGCGAACAAAGTAAATGTATTGTATAAATTTCAAACATTCACTTGTTAAAAGATAATTGAATTCTGTTGAGAATTGATGGAGATATGAGGCTTCAAAGATCCCCTAAAAATGACCTTGAAATTGACACCTTGAATTTTCATGAAAAATAGGTGCTTTGTAAGGCACTATTAGGTGATCTTTGAAGCCTCGTATCTCCGTCGATTACCAACATAAAGCAATTTCTTTCATACCATTTTAATTTAATTCAATTATCTTTTACTATGTTATTCTACGAATCGAAATCTATCAAAAGATCCAATAAAATCGACACCTTAAATTTTCACGAAATTGGTCATTTTCTAGCACTATAAGGGGGGGGTTATAAGGGCTCAAATCTCAGCAAAATCTTTGAATTGAGCACTTTTTTCTACATCAATGACTTCTACGCATCAGAATGTGTAAGAAAAACAATAAAATCGACACCTTAAATTTTCATGAAAATAGGTAGACTTTCCATGTTAATCTACTGGTTCTTTCCATTCTCTCTCTCTCTCTCTCTCTCTCTCTCTCTCTCATTATAAAGAATATTTTTTCTTGCAGAATCTGGAAGAATGGAATTTGGTCATTGGTTACATTGCAATGTTCTTAAAAGATTTCAATCTTTCTCAAGAATCATTTTTGAATTCTTCAAAACCAAAAGAAGCTCTTGAGGTAAGATTTTGAGTATTTGGGAGGAAAGTGGACCTGGGAGTAATTATTTAAGAATTTGACTGTTTTGTTTTATGGTACATCAACCTCAGTGGGTTATTTAAGAATAAATGACATTTTCTTTTCATCTGTTTAAGAGTTTCAGTATTTGGGATGCGATTGGTTGGATTTTACAGCATGACAACCCCTTTTCTATCTGTAACTGAAACTATATCAGACTAACAAACAACCGGATATTGACGGTGTAAATGAAAAAAAATGACCTAATGACATGTAATTGAAAAGGGGTGCCTTAAGGTAATATGGTCCTAATATTTTATAACATTAAAACTTAAATAAAAAAAAGTAAAGTCGACAGGGCGGCCTAAAGTCAGTATCAGCCAGTCAGCGAGGGAGTCTATCCTTTTCAATAGTGCTAGACCAAGGAGATTGTTTTAGCATCTAAGGTGGAGCGCCACACCTACCATCAGCTCCTTACTTTACCGCACAGATCCCTGTGCTACTCATACGCTGAGTTGGCGAGCTAGGAACCTTGTGGTTTCTAGCCGAACGCTCTACCAACTGAACTAACCCAGTCTCAGAAGACTATAATAAAGTTTTTGTGCCCCTGAAGTTACAGCGGCTCCTGTGACTATGAAGTTTGATGTTTGGAAAACATTCTCGACCACAGATATCGCATTTGAAGGCTGTCCCTGAAGATGTTGATTACTCCCAGGTCAACCCTAACCCAGAATAGTAGTATCTGTTAGAGTCCCATGGGTTAAATAGATCAAATGTGTTTTAAAATTTGTGTTTCTTAGTTATAAGCATATTAAGGTATATGTGAGATTTCAGATCTGAATGATATCTCATTTCAGAATTATAAAATGACATATACATCACACAACATTCTTTTATACATATAGATATATATATATGCATGTTTGTGTGAGCTTTTATTTAAGTATGTATATAATATCTTAAAAGCATTGCTTCTTACTGTCATAAAAGAATAATTTTAATATATAAAGAGTTTAAGTTTTAAAACGAGGGGGAAAAAATGAATGAAAAATAAAACGAATAAATAAATAGGAAAAATAAAACAAAATAAAATATTTTTAAAAATTAGAAAAATAAAAAAAGATAACGAACTGGTCGTTTGAGATCTGAACACGACGTAGGCATTTGGCCAGACCTTCGGCAAGTATAGAAACCCTGCGACCCATTGTTGATGTAGAAGATCCGATCTTGATGGCCATTTTCGGAAGTTCAGTGATCCCTTTCGCTCAGTAGCGGCTGACAGGTTATACCTTAGGTCCCAAGTGTTTCTATCAAATAGTGGTACTATTTCAGAATAATGTGCAAGAGACATGTACATCCCACAACATTCCTTTATACATATAGATATATATATATGTGTGTGTTTGTATGAGCTTCTATTTAAGTATGTATATAATATCTTAAAAGAATCACTTCTTACTGTTATAAAATATTTAATTTCCGAATTATAAGATGATATGTACATCCCACAACATTCTTTTATACACACATACACATATATATATATATATATTGGAGGATATGTGCTTAATTGAAGTCATACCTAATTTTTGAAAATTAATTAGTTAATAATTAATGAATTTAGGCGGGCATATATGTTCAAATATAAGGCTAAACAGATCGAGAAAATGTCAATCCCTGAATGTACATTTCGACCTATTAGGTCTCATCAGCAAGGTTATAAACATGGCAGACTACTCCGTGTGTGTAACTCGAAACCTCGACTGTCAAGCTGACAGGCGAAGTCTCTAACCATTACACTAGCTGCCAATCCCACATTCTTCGTTCGTTTTGAAACTTATTTATATTCCACTTTTTATTGACTTGCTGATGAGATCTAATAGGTCGAAATGTACATTCAGGGATTGACATTTTCTCGATTTGTTTAGCCTTATATTTGAACATATATGCCGCCTAAATTCATTAATTATTAACTAATTAATTTTCAAAAATTAGGTATGACTTCAATTAAGGACATATCCTCCAAAAAATTGTCGGCTAAAAGCCATATCAAATAAACACAGTGTTTATTTACTCACTTTCATATATATAATATATATATATATATATAAGGTAAAATAAGGAATGAATGAACAAAACTTAGACAAAAATGAGTTAGTATATTTCACTGGAATTTTGAATTCAGCTTCTTCAGATTTTATTGAATCATTAGGATCATACAAGTGTTTTATAGAAGGGGGAAGTAGGTGGGTGTTTTTGTGGGAAAGATTTGATTGGTTATAGGAGAATCTTTGGGGAAGATGAAAGGAAATCAGATGGGAAGAGAGTTGAGGGAAGTAGGTAGAAAAAAATGAATGGTGAGGACTACCTGATAGGGAGGGGAGGGGAGTAGCCATTTCTTGGAGAGAGATTTGAGTAAAGGAAATAGCAAATGAGAATAATAAAAGGGGGGGTGGGTGGTGGTTAGATGACGATAAAATCAAAATCAAACCTGTTTGTTAGTATGTGGGTATTGGCTAAATAGGTCAGCATTGAGGGTCAACAGGAGAGGTTAGGTTAGTTTGGGGTGGGAAAGTGGATGGATATAAAAGTATATAAGAAATAAATACACAAGCGATGTGTTTATGATATGGCTTTTTTTAGCCGACAATTTTTGGGAGAATATGTGCTTAATTGAAACCTACTTCTAAACAAAACAAAAAAAATCTAAAGAAAGTCCGTTTGGTGTAGGGGTTACGATGCTCGCCTGTCAGCTTGACAGTCGGGTTTCGAATCACGCACAAGGCGGTCTTCCTATCTATAGCTCTGCTGATGAGGCCTAATAGGCCGAAATGTACATACAGAGATTGATTTTTCTCGATTTGTTTAGCCTTACATTTGAATAGGTATGCCCGCCTAATTAATTAATTATTAATTAATTAACTTTCAAAATTAGGTACGACTTCAATTAAGCACATATTCTCCCAAAAAAAGTATATAAGTATATAAACACACAGACAGACAGACAGACCACATATATGTGTGAAGAAAAAGTGGAAGTGAATCTGACAGTATGTAATATAAAAACTTATTTTCCCTCATACTAATGAAAGCCCTGATGAAGATCTATTGATACAGATCGAAACACTACAGCGTAGACAAAATAAACATTACTCGTTTATGAACTTATGTTTTTTTAAATTTTTCATGATATTACACACTGTCGGATTCACTTCCACTTTTTTTTACACACACACACACACATATGAAATAAACGAAATAAACATTAATCGTTTTATGAACTTGTTTTTTTCAATTTTTCATCATTTTACATATATATACAGGGTGTCCCAGAAGTCGCACACCATGTATGAAAATACATATAAAAAGTATAAAAAGACATATGAATATGAATTTCATTCATCATAATCATAATAGATGCTCAAATTGTTCACCCTCTCCATTGATACAAACATCAATTCTCAAGATGCACTTTGTACGGATGAAATTTCTGTGTCTTAAGAATACGATGTACTGATGATTTGCTAATCGTAAGCTCCTGGCTTATTTTCCTTACTGATTTCACGGGGCTTCTAGCAACATTCGCCAAAACCATAGCTGATGTTGCTTCATCAGTTGCACTCTTTCGTCGACCACATCTCTCGGGGTCAGCAACTGAGCCAGTTTCTTGGAAACGTTTTATCAAATGGCAGATAGTGGTATAGTTCAATGGTTTTTCTCGCTCGGGATGAGTGCAGTTGAATTCTTCAGCTACAGAGCGGTATGTAGCCCCATCTCTTCCAAACATAAAAAAACAATTTAACTCTTTCTTGTATTGTTAATTTCTCACCCATATCCAATAAAATCTGAAAAACAAAAAAAGAATCAAATTATATGGTGCCACGACTTCTAATACCCTGTATGTATATATATATATGAGCAAGAAGCTCATACAAACACACACACACACATATATATATATGTGTGTGTGTGTGTTTGTATGAGGTTCTTGCTGTTATAAAATCTGTTTTTGTTTTCTTTTGTTATTCTAGATGCGGAAAAACCTTTTGCAATGGGACAGTGCCCTTCAGTTGGCCAAAGTTCTCGATCCAGAAAGCATTCCGTTCATATCCAGGGAATATGCTGAAGAGTTGGAATTGACTGGATCGTTCATGGAAGCGCTGAATCATTATGAACAAGGAATTACCAAACTTGAAGACGAGGCCGAACATGACAAAATCTGTGCGGGTGGAGTGGCACGAATGTCCATTCGGATGGGAGACATTAGGAGGTGGGTACAAATTTCAAAAGAAAGAAAAGAAAACATATATATATATATATGAAAGATAAAATGGATATTGAATCCGACAATATGTGTAGAAAGTTTAGTAGAAAAAACAACAAGATGTTTAAAGTTTTGCTGACAGAAATCTGTTTCGACCATATGCGGTCTTTATCAAAGCAACATTGTAAATGGAAAGACGAAATGAATATATCATTAATCAGG
Source organism: Doryteuthis pealeii (assembly GCA_023376005.1). Taxonomy (NCBI): domain Eukaryota; kingdom Metazoa; phylum Mollusca; class Cephalopoda; order Myopsida; family Loliginidae; genus Doryteuthis; species Doryteuthis pealeii. The sequence continues at coordinate 5,038,738 of CM042177.1, forward strand.
AGGCACAGAACACTCTCGATCAGTACCGGAATTTTCAAATAATTTTAAAAAAATGTGTATGTTATATTAAAAATAAAATAATTTTTATTTTTAAAAGTTCTAAGCATTTTTATCATTAAAAAAAACTCAAAAGAGTTTGCAAGGTGTATATAAATATCAGAAAGTTCGGGAAAATGTTCCGGTTACAAAAGAAAGTTTAAAAAATATAATACATCCAACCGTACAATAGAAGAAGATGGAAAATTTTATTTTATTTTATTTGCGCAAACGAGACTAAAGTTTGCAAGTTTTATATCTAATACAAGTCTTTTATTCACATCTTGTCATTTGTTTTACTTCTTTGACTCTTAAGTGCCACATTCGCGGTTAACTCCACTCAAACCTAGGAGTACTGCCGCTGGTGCTATTTTCTTTATAACTGTGCCATGTCGTTATAGCTTTATTGTGAGAGTAATTTTAGTTTTCATTCAATTGTTGTCACTTGATTTCATTTTTTTTTTTTTTACCCTCACTCATATCCAGAGGAGTGAAAATTGCCTCGAAAATCCCAAATCGAATTTTACAAAAGGAGTGTGCTGAAGTCCTGGAAACAATGAAGGTTTGTGAGATAATTTTATTAATTTAAACTTTTATTAACTTACTAGAAGTCGCTACCCAGAGTAGTATTCATACCTTTCCCAAGGTATTAGCAGTAAGTGAAATGCAATTACCACGTCCAGGATTTGAACTCGGGCAACGAGTCTATTTCCCATAATTTTATCCATTACACTACACACTTCCTATTTCTCTCATTATAGAGAGAGTGAAGAGAGACTCATCAAATATACTGACTCCATACATACATATATATATATATATAAACACTCATCACATGTTCCGACAAAGAAGAATACATGGACTATATAAATATATATATATATATATATATATATATAAGTGTATGTGTGTGTGTGTGTTACAATTTATGGTGTTGTAAGATTGGAAAGGTATTAAGGTTAATTATTGTTGGTTGGTTGGCTTAGAGGCCTCCCAACGTGGGTACACATATGAATAAACAATATTCCGACAAGGACTTTAATATATGAGAACGTGGAGAAGATACATATAACAGAAATAGAAGAAGATATAATAAAGAAGACATTCATGACTAGAGATACAATAAGGAAGTATACAAGAGATACATAAATGTACAATAGAGAAGTTATGGAGAGTCATAAAGCAATGTCACTTACTAACATTGTGTTGGGGGGTAAAGCCCCACACAAGGAGGGTGTAGACATGAATGTCTAACCCATATGTGTTGGTGGAGTCCGGGAGACAAAGAGGATTCAAACCTGGTGCTTCCCTGATTAAATAGTCACGGATGCCTAGTGGTTAATAACTTAAACACAAGAGAAGATAATCAGCACAGTGTCATAAATTGTTGACATACCCTGTAGTTGAATTGAAGGGGGCCAGTGGAAAGTTTTGTGCATGTTGTTAAGCCTAACCGATAAGAGTTTAGAATATTAAAAGTAATATTTAGCCAGATTTGTTTCATATTTACTTGATATGTATCTGGTCTTCTCAGCATCAAATAAACGTATATATATATACCTCGTTGGGTATAGAGAGAGAGAGAGAAAGAGTGAGAGAGTGGGAGAGAGAGAAAAGAGAGAGAGAGAGAGACAGCATTGGGACTTATTTGCTTCCATTTCTTCTTTCTATCTTCTTCCTTCCGGCTACAATCGTCTAGTCGCCATGTTTCATCTTTACTTCTGTCCGGTCGTGTTGTCTAGTCTTCTTACTTCTTTTCCTAAGGGCTTACTTATTAAGGGCTAGTTCTTTTAAAGTCATGCATTAATTAACTACAAGACTTTGTTTTTCTTTGATCAAAGATTTTATTACTGCTCATCCTGATTCACCTCTCGGTCTGAGTTACAACCTCAGCAGAGATATAGACATCCTCTCTACCTGACTTCTCCTATCTTCTTGTCTGTTTGCTGTCTCTAAGGGCTTCTTTTTAAGTCATGCATTGATTAACTACAAGACTTTGTTTTTCTTTGATCAAAGATTTTATTACTGCCCATTCTGATTCACTGCACAGTCTGAGCCAACCTCAACAGAACATGTCTGTGTGCCATTTAGATTAAAACTGATTACCTAACTCTATTACGTGACTTAGTGAGATTCGTTTCATATGTACTTGGTATGCATTTGGTCTTCTCGGTACCAAACAAATGTATGTTATATACCTTATTGGGTCAGTAAAATTGTTATTCCTGTATATAGAGTAAGTGAGGGAGAGGCTCTGTGATTGGATATACCAATCACATGATAACCCAGAGTTTTAGGCGCAATATCCAAAAACCCACAGATAGATTCCACCAGCGGTACTACGAGGCAGCAACTTAAGGGCTGCAAGAAACCACCCTAAGATATCTTAGTAAGTCCCTTAAACTCAACTTTATATACAGGAAGGACTTTATATTGTTGTTTGTTATTTCATGTGCTAGTCAATAAATTGGTTGAATTAAAGGATATTGGAAATTCCAGAGCTAATAATCTCCCCCTGCCGCCAGGCGGTGAATGCCAACATCGTATGTTGGAGCCAAATACCAAAACTCCACTTATCAGGGAACCGTTACTGGAGAGAGATGTCAAAAGAAATGTTCTCATTACTTAGCCCAAAAACAGGGCCTTCTGATCACGGAGCACCCACTGAGGGTAGTTGTGTAAACAGCGGTCCCTACACTTCATTCATCACTTAGCCCAAAAACAGGGCTTACTTATCGCAAAGCAGTCCTGGAGGAGAGATATAAAAACACCAAGCTGTCATTACCAAGCCCCCAAACAGGGCCCACTTATCACAGAACTTTACAACCAGATTCCTTCTAAGGTATTGTATCTGCATACTGCATAAAGGCCGGTACTATTGCACACTTACTAAAGGACGAGCAGCTACCGAGACAAGGCGTCTTATCTACATTTCCTATCGACAAGAAGAAAACCGTGTTATCACCATTACTACAAGAAAATTCCTCCACAGATAAGTCTTGTAGCAAATACCATTAACATTTGCAACAATTTTATGTAATTCTGTCAATACAAGTGTCTGCATTTACTTTCGTGTTTGTTCCTTCTTTGTCCGACAATTTGCCTACAACTACGGAGAAATAAGGGCTCCTTTGAATCTGTAAATACTCTTAAGGAAGTATTAATTCTGTTAGTCTTAGAATTGAATGCTATACTAACACAATAACCTTATTGGCATCGTACCTAAATGAGAGAAAAGACTAGTGTGATATATATATAGAGAGAGAGACATTAGAGACAGACAGACAGACACAAATAGAGCATTGTGTGTTTTGTGACTTGTCTCTTACTTTATTCTCGTTTCTAGTTCAGCTATGATCGTCTTGTGGCTCTTTCATCTTTGCTTCTTTGGTCGGCCTGTTGTCTTGTCTTCTTGTCTGGTTGCTGTCTCTAACTGAGTCTATTTTAGTAATGAACTAAAATCCCCCCCTCTTTATGAGTAATGGTGGAGGGGGACATAAAATAACCCTAGAAGGGTTGATGTGCCATTAAAATAAATCAGTCTATACTTGGAATAATGTCTTCTTTCAATCGCTTTTATTTTTTAAATTTATTTTAGCAATAGACTAACTGCCCCCCCCACACTTTATGAGGAAGAATGGAGGGGGCATAAAATAACCCTACATGGGTTGATGTGCCATTAAATCCTTTTATTTTTTTATTTATTTTAGCAATGGACCGAAGCTGCCCTACTATATGAGAAAGGATCTTACTATGATAAAGCTGCTTCTGTTTATATCAAAGGCAAAAACTGGTGAGTTTTTTTGGGTCCCCCCTTTTCAATCTTGGACAAAATGGCTCCATCGGCTTCGGCTGTAGAATACAAGTAGATGAGAGAGAGAGAGAGAGAGGGGGGGGATGAACTGACAATTTATCGATTCATTTTCTTTTTTGTTAACCTTCTCCCTTGTGTGTTTTCTAGGACCAAAGTGGGAGAATTACTTCCGAATGTCACCTCTCCAAAGATCCATATCCAATATGCGAAAGCCAAAGAATCAGATGGGCATTATAAAGATGCAGTTGAAGCTTACAGGTTGGCTAAAGATTGGGACAATGTGATCAGGTAATTCTTTTGTTAACCTACTCAAGTTTCACCATAAAAGGATCGTCAGGGTTAATTGTAAGGAATTTTGATAATGATGGGCATTATAAAGATGCAGTTGAAGCTTACAGGTTGGCTAAAGATTGGGACAATGTGATCAGGTAATTCTTTGTTAACCTACTCTATTTCACCATAAAAGGATCGTCAGGGTTAATTGTAAGGAATTTTGATAATGATGGGCATTATAAAGATGCAGTTGAAGCTTACAGGTTGGCTAAAGATTGGGACAATGGATCAGGTAATTCTTTTTGTTAACCTACTCAAGTTTCACCATAAAAGGATCTCAGGGTAAATTGTAAGGAATTTTGATAATGATGGGCATTATAAAGATGCAGTTGAAGCTTACAGGTTGGGACACTATCATCTGGTAAGACACATACATATATATATATATATGTGTGTGTGTGTGTGTTTATACATATATATGTAATATACAAAACTTATTGGTTAACGCTTGCAGAAACAAACAAAAATGACCAATAGTTTGATAGTAAAAATATACTACCAAACTTCACCTGGGGAAAAGAATGGAAGAAAAGGAAAGACCAAAAAGGTTGTACCAACCAAAAATAATCGATTAATACCATAACACTTGGCCAAAACAAAAAATTATATATATATATATATATATATAATATATATATATATATATATATATATATATATAGGATTATCGAAAGCTAAAAAGTAAAAAGTGCTCAATACCTAAGTAGAGCAAATAATAAAGTTAAATCTAATGAGTCAGATATACTTACTAATAGTTTTGCTTAGTAGATCATCAGGGCAAGAACAATTCTTGTCTGACAATTTTTATTTTCAATCCTTTCTAATTGTCTGGCCATCTTTTTAATATTGGTGGAATTGGTGTATGAATTCACCAAGAGGTTGATATGCCATAAAACAAAATAAACAATATCTTTTTGTGTTACGTACTGGTGTTTTCACCGTACCAAATCTATATAACGTTGTGTACCCCTTCTTACTTCTTACTCTGGTCGTCTTTTCTTCTGGCCGGCTTTGGTTCTATCTTCTAACATCTTGGTCTGGTCTTGTCATGGTGTTTCTTGGGGATTTCGGGTCTGGTTTCTGTTAGGGATCACTCCTTATCAGAAGCCCTGTGTTATTGTTAGTTTTTAGGTAATAAACACAAGACTTCGATTTACGTTGATGTTACTTTATTTATAAATCCCCAAACCAGACAATCTGCGCAGATGACAGGATGTGCATAGAAATGCGACTTACACCTTCGAGTTCCTACCTGCTAACTGACTAATTCTATGACGATTTATCCCCGGAAAGCAAGGTCAGAGTGAGGTCAAGCGCCGTCACTCACCCTCAAGGCCATCAGCTGTACTAATCGCCATTATGATTTCTACAATACCTTATAAAAGCATTAGGGATCCCATAATTATGTAACATTTGTTCAACCTTTCAGAATTTACCTGGATTTTCTGCAGAATCCAGAAGCTGCTGCCAAAGTTGTGAAAGAAACCAAATCCGTAGACGGTGCCAAAATGGTAGCCAGGTAAGTCTTAAAAGGACTTAACTCTCAAAGCAATAAGAGTTAAGTCCCTTTGTTCTTTTCCCGAGAAGAAGCTTGTAACCAATGACAGCCATTTTTGATTCAATTTAATTTTCCAAAATATCATAAAATGTCTTCTTAATAACAATTAAATTCATTTCAAATAATGTACAAATACAATTTTATTATGGGAGGAATTTAGTCACTTAAAGTTCAAGATTACCTAAAAACATTGATCAGCTCTTTGTGGACACCGGATGCCATGCTGAGGACTTGATTTTATATTTTCAGATTTTTCCAGAAGCTGGACGACTACAACACCGCAATTGAATTTTTGGTGATGTCGGGCTGTAACGATGAAGCGTTTCAACTGGCCCAAATGCACGATGCAATGGAAGTATATGCAAAGATAATTGGTAAGGTTTTTTTCTATAGTTAAATATAACTAGGTAGCAACATCTCATTCACAGAAATGCATAGGAAATACAGAGAAATTCTCCAATGGACTACTAGGCATGGACATACCAGTGTTGGTCGAATAGCAACAATTTTGATTTATCAGCTTTGTGTGGACACTGAGTGCCGTCTAGGAGACTTACCAATGATGAAGCTTTTCAACTAACTAAAAACTCTTACCCACAGTTCAATTCCTGAATAGGAAGAAAAGGGTCAAAATAAGGTTACAAGATGTTCATCAAAATCTGTAACCGTTTAGGTTAGAATTCAAATAATTTCTCTACACTAACTGTGAATAATTGATAGTATACCCCTCAATTATCCAACATCTAATTGCGAATTGATACCAATTATTTGTGAGTTAACTAGAACTGAACTCTTTGCAGGAATCTATTCTTTCTATTACTGTTTTAAATATCACAATTTTTATTCTCTTCAACTCAGTTTACTTTCTAAGAACAACTCAAGGACAGCTGGTATAAATAGGACTCAAGAATGATCCATCCATGATCTTCCATTCCTGGCTGCTTGATGAATGACCTCTGTCATTTTGAAACTTTGTTTCTGTATTGAGTTACAAGCCTTGTCTTACCAGTTCGACGGTAATTGGACTTTAATTATTCTTCAAACTGGATAATAAGACCTGCAATTTTTCAATATTCAGTTACTGAAAACCCCCGCCCACTGCTTTGTGTATGTTAAGGTGACCTAACAGAAAAAGAATTGCTCCCCTTTGATCAGTAGAGGACTTATGGGGACCCAGAAGTGGGTTTTCTGCCATGTTACTTTTGGACTGAGTGGACACAGGTTAAAATACGTGTGATCTAGTTGTCCCTTTAGGGTTGGACAATGATTTTTACCTTTATGAAAATGGTTGATTTTTTAATTGGACAAATGATTTTTACTATGAAAATGCATTGGACAATGATTTTTACTATGAAAATGCATTGGACAATGATTTTTACTATGAAAATGATGCATTGGACAATGATTTTTACTATGAAAATGCATTGGACAATGATGATTTTTACTGAAATGCATTGGACAAATGATTTTACTATGAAAATGCATTGGACAATGATTTTTACTATGAAAATGCATTGGACAATGATTTTTACTATGAAAATGCATTGGACAATGATTTTTACTATGAAAATGCATTGGACAATGATTTTACTATGAAAATGCATTGGACAATGATTTTTACTATGAAAATGCATTGGACAATGATTTTTACTATGAAAATGCATTGGACAATGATTTTTACTATGAAAATGCATTGGACAATGATTTTTACTATGAAAATGCAATGCAATGATTTTTACTATGAAAATGCATTGACAAATGATTTTTACTATGAAAATGCATTGGACATGATTTTTTACTATGAAAATGCATTGGACAATGATTTTTACTATGAAAATGCATTGGACAATGATTTTTACTATGAAAATGCATTGGACAATGATTTTTACTATGAAAATGCATTGGACAATGATTTTTACTATGAAAATGCATTGGACAATGATTTTTTACTATGAAAATGCATTGGACAATGATTTTTACTATGAAAATGCATTGGACAATGATTTTACTATGAAAATGCATTGGACAATGATTTTTACTATGAAAATGCATTGGACAATGATTTTTACTATGAAAATGCATTGGACAATGATTTTACTATGAAAATGCATTTGGACAATGATTTTACTATGAAATGCATTGGACAATGATTTTTACTATGAAAATGCATTGGAAATGATTTTTACTATGAAAATGCATTGGACAATGATTTTTACTATGAAAATGCATTGACAATGATTTTTTACTATGAAAATGCATTGGACAATGATTTTTACTATGAAAATGCATTGGAAATGATTGGACAATGATTTTTACTATGAAAATGCATTGGACAATGATTTTTTACTATGAAAATGCATTGGACAATGATTTTTACTATAAAATGCATTGGACAATGATTTTTACTATGAAAATGCATTGGACAATGATTTTACTATGAAAATGCATTGGACAATGATTTTACTATGAAAATGCATTGGACAATGATTTTTACTATGAAAATGCATTGGACAATGATTTTTTACTATGAAAATGCATTGGACAATGATTTTTACTATGAAAATGCATTTGACAATGATTTTTACTATGAAAATGCATTGGAAATGATTTTTACTATGAAAAATGCATGGGACAATGATATAAAGCTTTAAAAAAATAAAATGCTTTTTATTTAGGTAATAATGCTTCTCCAGAAATCTATCAAAGTGTTGCCAAATATTTTGCAAATGAACAGAATTATTTATGGGCCGGAAAATTCTACCTTCTCAGTGAACAGTACTCTCAGGTAAGTTGCATATTAAAAGAATTGTGAAGTTTCTATGTTTTTCTAAGTTCCAAATAAAGGTATAAAACAAGTGCAGTTGTGACACAATGGTTAAATGAGAATACAGTGAGAGGGGGAAAAAGTTGTAAAAATAGAATGTGTTAAGCCCAAGCATATGCACCCATGGGTGGGTGTTTGTCCTTTAACGACACAAAGGATTGGCTAGTCAAATTTAAAGAGAATTAAATGGCCACCATGAAGTTAAACTAGTTAGAGATAATATCTTTCGTAGCTACGTTTTAATATATATATTTATATATATGTATATATACATATACATATATAAAGTAAAAAGTAAAGTCAACGGGGCGGACTAAAGTCGGTATCATCCAGTCAGCGAGGGAGTCTATACCCTTTTCAATAGCGCTAGACCAAGGAGATTGTTTTTAACATCTGAGGTGGAGCGCCACACCTACCATCAGCTCCTTACTTTACCGCACAGATCCATGTGCTACTCATACGCTGAGTTGTATCGAACTAGGAACCTTGTGGTTTCTAGCCGAACGCTCTACCGACTCTAACTATGTGCAGTTTTGTAGAAAAACAAGTTTTGCTGACAGAAATCTGTTTCGACCATATCTAGAGGTCTTTATCTAAGCAACATTGATAATGACCTCTTCATATGGTCGAAACAGATTTCTGTCTGCAAAACTTTTAACATCCTGTTGTTTTTTCTACAAACTTTCTACACATATTGTCGGATTCATAACCATTTTACCTTTCATATATATATATATATATATATATAGAAACATATATATGTATATAAACATATACATACACATTAAACATCTTGATCTTCCTTATTTATATTTTAAGTGACCACTTTATTTATAACCAGACTTCTCAACTGTGACTGGAGCATAGCAGAGACGATCTTTTCATCATGGAGTCTTATGCTCAACTCACGGACTAACTAAGCTCTCGGTCTTCCACTCCTAAGCCAGTCCCTGTGATTGGAAAGATGATCACATAGACATTAGCAAACACAACATGAGGCTTATATTCTAAGTGATCCCATTTCTTTATTTAAAACCAGACTACTCAACCTGGAGGGAAGCAGAGACAATCTTTTCATCATGGTGTATCTCGCTCAACTGACTAAGCTCTGGGTCTTCCGTTCCCAGACTCGTCTGTGTGATTGGAAAGAAGGTCACATAGACGTTATTAGACTTCTCAACCGTTAGTGGAGCGTAGCAGAGACGATCTTTTCACCATGGCGTCTCCTGTTCAACTGACCGACTAACTAAGCTCTTGGTCTTCCATTCCTAAGCCAGTCTGTGTGATTGGAAAGAAGGTCACATAGACGTTATCACCTATCACTCATCTAACCCTATGGATTTTTAATTTCAATGGCTGGTGTAGCTCTGCTGGTACCTTATTTCTGTTTCTTGCATATCTAGGACATTCTTCTAACGGGTCTAGTTCTGTTCTCAAGATGCTGGTTTTGCAAAGGCTTCCATTAGCAAAGACAACCCAATTTGTGTCAAATTTATGCAGTATAGTTTTACTGCGTTGCCAAAAAAAAACGTCAGAAAAATAACATAACAAGGACACATGCAATGAAACAATTGTTGCTGGTATCCGGGTATTTCAAAGTAATAGGGGGAAAACCTAATTTTTGTGTTTTAACACAATAGTCGTCCATAAACGAAACAAAAAAAATAATCGTTAGTAATAATTTTAAAAATATATTTCAGAAAATATGTTGCACAAAATTACACATTTTTAATCATACATGAAATAAATAAATCTTTATTCATGACAAAAATATTGCGTACAACATGCCACATTTCAGAAAGAAAGAAAAAAAGAGTGAGAGTTAAACCAAGATTATTATACTTTTTACATATTGAACTATTTTGCAATAGCTCTTAAGTAAACATATGAAATGTGATCACTTTTCTTTATTTAGAACCAGATCTTCTCAACCGCAGCTGAAACAATATCTACATCATGGTGTCTCCTGCTTAACTGCTAACTGACTCTAGCTCAACTCAGCTTTTGTTCTCATGCTTCCCCTTGGCGGAGGCCGTGGGGTCAACTTGATGTTACCGAGTGTCAGTCATTTACCTCCCTCCAGTTTTGAATTTCAACAAGTTTTAATTCAAAATCTAACTACACTAACCATCCTCAAAATAACGGTTTATCAATACATAGCACTTCTTATCCCAACCACTGTGCAGCCCTGTCGTAATGGGGCTTTAGAATACACCAACTGCACCTCTGCAATCTCTCCACTTACTTAGGCTAGACGGGTGGTCGGAGAAGCCCCCTCTGATCAATCGGCTGATCATGTCAAGCCCTAGCAGCTATATGATTGTCCCAAGCTTACTGCCCTTATGGCAAGAACCCAACACTTTTTATCATATTGGTGTTTATCATATTAGTGTTTACACTGATTGGCTAATTGGGGTCTCCATCTTAATCAGAGACCCATACAGGTTAAGGTTTATAGATGGTGAGGTTTCAGTTCTGGAGGTCTGGGGAATGTGGAGCACCCCTTCATCACCATTGCTCCCAGGTCCACTCTGATATAAAGTGGTAGTATCTGTTAGGGTCCCATCTATGGATTAAATAGAAAAAAGTGTTTATAAAATGTGTTAAAAAAAGAAAGTTTTCAAAGAATTGTGTACCCATCAAGAATAAATAAAACAAAATCGTCTTCAACACAAAATCACACAATACATTGATATGCCATAAAATCCAAACAATCACTTTGAAATCATTGGTAATCATAGATTATTTATGTGGCTGATATATCCGGGTTAAGGGATATATTCTGAAGTTGGTATTTGGTATATTATCGCAGTAGTCGTTGGTGCGTCGAATAGCAATAAGTCTTCCGAGCAGTCGTGGTGTAGTCTAGCGAGTAAGTGTAGGTCTCGGTATAGGTGCTTGTACCAACAGTGTCGACTATTTATACATGACACTGTCCAATCAGATTATAGTGAGGGGGTACCAAGGTATTTACATATTCATTATATCAGTGGCCTACAAAAGGGATGGGTGGGGGCTTAAGATATTGTGAGGAGGGGAGGAAATAAAACTGCTCCCTAAATATATTCTTGGCTTGTGATTTTTTTCTCTTTTTTTGCAGTCTTTGAGATATTTGATCCAATGCAAAGAGGAGGAGGATCATGGTGCCATTGATCTTGCGATAGAGGCGGTCAAGAAAGCTGACGACCTGCAGCTGACCAAGCAATTGACAGATTATCTCCTTGGAGAGACTGATGGACTACCAAAGGTACATGGACCGAATTTATGTTCCATTTCACTTTCATGTTATTTCTCTTTATTGCAATAAATCCTTTTTGCTAATGCAGTGGAGACTATGAATAAAAACAACACAGGCTTATATAGAAAAGATGGTATAATAATCCAAGAAACTGCAACAGAACAAAAAAGACAATAGAAAACAAATAGGATTTGATGTAGATTTAAAAACAGGATAATATGAAAACATTATCCTGTTTTTAATTCTACATCAAATCCTATTTGTTTTCTATTCTATCTTTTTTGGTCCATTGCAGTTTCTTGTGATTATTATTCCATTTTCTCCATATAAGCCTGTGTCATTTTTATTTATATTCTCTGCTAATAATGCTAAAATGTATGTTCTTTACATATCAGGACATACATTAGCAAAAACAAGCAGAACACAATAAACTTCTAAATAAATAATCAGTACTAATATATAAATGAATTCTATCATTTTATAACTGGTTTTAGGTTTTAGTTAATTTATCTTAACTAGCAAAAGTATGTGCCATCTGGGCACAAGTATTTAAGTTTCAATGTAATAAGATATATACAATTAGAAAGATTAATGAAACTAAATAAGAACAAATATAAAAACATTACACTTATTTTATTGATTTCTATATAAGATTATGTATAGGATTGCTTTTAATATGTTAGTATTAGAAATCAGTAACAGCAAATAATCATTTATTAAACCCAGTTTTGTTAAAATCATTATGCAAATTATTCCCACCATATACTATGTAAATCTTTATTTTTTCTAGAGATATAAAACACATATTTCAGGATTTTAAATACATTAATAATATGGGCTCTCCAGGGCCTGTGGGACCTATGACTTCAACCACTGGAATATTAATGATATTACCAGTGCTCCAAGGGGTCATTCCCCCCATGCAATACCTGCCCCTTTGATTTAAAGTGGCAGGCTGGTTTTATTGCCCAGTGCTTGAGGCTCCCCTTGAAGAGGAATGCCGAGGTGACCATGCATTTTTTTGTGCCTGCCATCCCATGAGCTTTGGTTCATGGGTTGCCCCCACAAAAATGGACTTCTGTCTCTAAGTGGGAGGTGCTGTTAATATTGCATTATTAATATGGGCAGTTTTGTGGCAAATCTAACTCAGCTAGACTTTAATAGAGACATCGTTAATAAATAAGATGCTTATTAAAATTAAATAATGATTAGAGAGTTTTATAATTTGCTTGAAGCATTGTGTATATATTAGTTAGGAGGTTGATTTAGAAGGCTATCACAATGCAGGTGTAAAGAAGAAAAAAATAATAATACGGTAACAATGGTGTTGTGTGTTAACCTGTATTTTATTCTTGAATTTTCGAGATAATATCTCTTTTTCAAAAGATCACTGGAACTGACGCAGTCTAGTTATGGCATTTCTTTTTAAATGAATTTAAAAAAAAAAAATTGAAATGAATTTAAAAAAAAAAAAAAATTAATTTATAAAGAAATGCCATAACTAGACTGCTTCAGTTCCAGTGATCTTTTGAAAAAGAGATATTATCTCGAAAATTCAAGAATTAAATACAGGTTAACACACAACACCATTGTTACCGTATTATTATTTTTTCTTTACACCTGCATTGTGATAGCCTTCAAAATCAATCTCCTAATAAATAATGATTATTTTATGATTGTTGGGAACATAACTTAAATAAACAAGGAAATTGTGATGTCGGTGCTGACATAGTTTCGGTTACATAATCTTTGTTATAGTAAGATTTTTTTTTTTTTTTGTATTGTTTTGTTTTTGCAGGATGCCAAATATTTATTCCGATTGTATATGGCCCTAAATCAATACAAGGAAGCGGCTCGTATTGCAATCATCATTTCCAAAGAAGAACAGAACACAGGTGAGTTCTCCTCTCCCCAGCTATGGGTAAATATTAAGGCAGGCTGGGTTCTTCTTTAGCCTTAGTTAGGCATCCAGTCTAGGAGAAGGAAAACTCTGAATTCAAACCAACTTTAATCCACTTAGAAATTGACCTGTGTCACATCCTACTCATGCTGGAGGGGGTTAGTAAATATAGACGGTAATCTGAACATTAGCTACATAAATGAGAGTAACCTCCCCTTGTTTGTTTCACTTTGAGGAAGCCTTATTTTTTTTTGGGGGGGGGGCATTTTCATTTCGCTGTAAATATATGTTTGTTTTTGTGTATTATTTCTTCTTTTTCTTTTTATTACTTCATATCTTCTCTATCTCAGTCTGTTCATATCTATCTATCTATCTATCTTTCTCAGTCTGTTCCTATCTATCTACCTATCTATCTCGGTCTGTTCATTTCTATCTATCTATCTAAGTCTATTCATTTCTATCTATCTATCTGTCTATCCATATCTATCTATCTATCTATCTATCGCAGTCTGTTCATATCTATCTATCTATCGCAGTCTGTTCATTTCTATCTTTCTTTCTATCTTTCTTTCTATCTATCTTTCTATCTATCTATCTATCTATCTCAGTCTTCATATCTATCTTTCTATCTATCTATCTCAGTCTTTTCATATCTATCTTTCTTTCTATCTATCTCAGTCTGTTCATATCTATCTTTCTTTCTATCTATCTATCTCAGTCTTTTCATATCTATCTTTCTTTCTATCTATCTATCCCAGTCTGTTCATATCTATCTTTCTTTCTATCTATCTAGCTCAGTCTGTTCATATCTACCTTTCTTTCTATCTATCTATCTCAGTCTGTTCATATCTCTCTGTCTATTTATTGAAGTCTGTTCATATCTTTCTATCTATCAATCTATGTCCATATCTATCTATCCATCTATATATTGCAATTTGTTCCTATTTATCTTTCTTTCTATATCTCTGTATATCTCAGTTCATCTATCTATCTATCTATCTGTCATTATAATTGTTTTATTTATTTTTTTATTTCCACAGGGAATTATCGACATGCCCATGATGTTCTGTTTGGAATGTACCAAGAATTAAAAGAACACAAAATTAAAATCCCCACGGAGATGTCAACAAATCTGATGATACTCCACAGTTATATCTTAGTCAAGGTAAAAAAAAAAAAAAAAACACTGCCAGGGTGCTCAATGCACTACTGGTACTGTTGTTGTTGTTGGCATCCTTCAGTCAGCGAAAGATGATGCCGTAGTGTCCAAAAGTTGGTTTTTTTTGGTGGGGTGGGGACTACATAGCCTGGGTGGGTTGATATGGAGGGTGTGCTGTTGCCCATGCAGCAGAGTCCTCCCCCTCTCCCCACTGCCACTGTGGTCCAAAGGAAAGGTAAGAAACCAATGCAGTTTGGCAAAGGCAGTGTCGCAGGAGTTGCTGTGTAGCACTGAAGTTCAGCGTTACTCCATCTTAGGGACTCTGGCTCTGGATTTTTTGGGGTTTACTCACCTAGCTTTCCTCAGGAACATATAAGCTGCTTGGCAGCGTGGAAGCGCGTGGTGTAATGGTTAAAGTTATGGGAAATGAACTCATCACCCCGAGTTCAAATCCTGACGTGGTAATTGCATTTCGCTTAGCGCTAATACCCTTGGGAAAGGTATGAATCCTACTCTCCCTCCAGCTATGGGTAAATAGTAGGGCAGACTAGGCTCTTTAACCTTGGTTAGGCAACCAGTCTAGCAGAAGGAAAACTCTGAATTCAAACCTGTTGAACTCCGCTTAAGAAATTGACCTTGTGTCACATCCTGCTCGTGCGGAGGGGTTGGTGTATATATATATATATATATATAAGCTGCTTGGCGGTGATGATTTTGTAACAAACTCTCTTCCTTGTTGTAGATGGATTGATGCCCAGGGTCAGGGAGCCGCATCTAACCAATTTGGGTTTTGTGTGTGTGTGGTATGGGCGCCAATACCTACTGTCTGTGTATCTCTGTCTGGTGTGTCTCTGTCTGTGTGTGTGTGTGTGTGGATGGTGATAGGTTTCCATAGAGCTCATCCACTCCTGTGTTTTTTTTTTTTGTTTCTTTCTTTTTTTTTGTGCTGGCATTTACTTACCCTCTTTTCCAGCCAGCCGGGACGTACCTGTTAAGAGTCCCAGTTTCATTGCTTGTTAGATATCTAAGTTTTAACTTAGTATAAGTCCACATGGATGCTAGGATGTCAGGTTCTGACTTGAACTGACTAATTTGTTTTTTACTTTTTCGCCTGGAGGTGGCCAATGAGAGGGGGGGGCATAGCTCTGGATTTTTGGTAATTCTAAGTCATTTAAAACAAAAACGAAATAAAAATGTATTTTTTACATGTCCCTGTTAATGAAATCTATTAAAGTAGAAAATAATAAAATAAATGCAATATATTAAGGGTAGAAATAAAGTAAATACAATATATTTGGCATTTTCTATTAAAAAAGATAACAGTGACTTCTTTCTTATAGGTTATTTCCTATAAGTCCAACATAAACAAAGGGGAACCACTCTTGACTGATAAATTATTTATTTATTTATTGATCTACTAGGAAAAAAACGGGGTTAGGGTTTAGGGTTAGTTTAATGAGAAAATAAATAAACAATTTATCCGTAAATCAGAGTGGTTCCCCTTTTTGTGTTGGAGTTACATGAAATAACTGACTTATCTTTAAGAGGGGACCTCATGCACATTTGGGTGTTCTGACTCGGACTACTGAGAGAGAGATCGAAAAAATGAACCCTGAAAAAAGAAGGGAGGGGGAGAGGAATATAAAATAGGAGAGAGTAAGAAAGAGAGAAAGAAAGATATATATATATATATATATATATGTAGAGAGAGAGAATTTAATAGATACTTGATAGATAAAATAATGATGAAGACAATGTGAGAGAGAGAGAGAGAGAGAGAAAGAAATATTTATATGTATTTATAAAATTTGATAGATACTTCATTAATAAAATAATGATTAAGACAATATGAAAGAGAGAGAGAGAGAGAAAAGAAAGAAAGAAAGATATACATATTTTATATAGAATTTATATGTCGACACATACATACCAAACTTCCTTTTATATATATATATATATATATATATATATATATATATATAATTTAATAGATTTTTCATAGATAAAATACTGATTAAGGCAAAATGAAAGAAGACGAGAAAAAAGTCTGACAGGTAAAAATCTTCTAAAATTAATTGTTTATGAATCCTCATCATTGAAATTAATTTTTTTCTTTCAGACTCATGTGAAAATCAAAGAATACACATTGGCTGCTCGCTTACTGATTCGTGTCGCTAATAACATCAGCAAATTCCCATTACGTGAGTAAAACTTTTATTGTTAGGTATTACCATTATTGCATTTGCATTGGACAATGATTTTTAATGCATTGGACAATGATTTTTACTATAAAAATGCATTGGACAATGATTTTTACTATGAAATGCATTGGACAATGATTTTTTACTATGAAAATGCATTGGACAATGTTTTACTATAAAAATGCATTGGACAATGATTTTTTACTATAAAAATGCATTGGACAATGATTTTTACTATGAAAATGCATTGGACAATGATTTTACTATGAAAATGCATTGGACAATGATTTTTACTATGAAAAATGCATTGGACAATGATTTTTACTATGAAAATGCATTGGACAATGATTTTTACTATGAAAATGCATTGGACAATGATTTTTACTATGAAAATGCATTTGAAATGATTTTTACTATAAAAATGCATTGGACAATGATTTTTACTATAAAATGCATTGGACATGATTTTTTACTATGAAAATGCATTGGACAATGAAAATGCATTGGACAATGATTTTTACTATGAAAATGCATTGGACAATGATTTTTTACTATGAAAATGCATTGGACAATGATTTTTATTATGAAAATGCATTGGACAATGATTTTTACTATGAAAATGCATTGGACAATGATTTTACTATGAAAATGCATTGGACAATGATTTTTACTATGAAAATGCATTGGACAATGATTTTTACTATGAAAATGCATTGGACAATGATTTTTACTATGAAAATGCATTGGACAATGATTTTACTATAAAATGCATTATGAAATGCATTGGACAATGATTTTTACTATGAAAATGCATTGGACAATGATTTTTACTATGAAATGCATTGGACAATGATTTTTACTATGAAAATGCATTGGACAATGATTTTTACTATGAAAATGCATTGGACAATGATTTTTACTATAAAAATGCATTGGACAATGAACTATAAAAATGCATTGGACAATGATTTTTACTATGAAAATGCATTGGACAATGATTTTACTATGAAAATGCATTGGAAATGATTTTTACTATGAAAATGCATTGGACAATGATTTTTACTATAAAAATGCATTGGACAATGATTTTTACTATAAAATGCATTGGACAATGATTTTTACTATGAAAATGCATTGGACAATGATTTTTACTATGAAAATGTATTGGAAATGATTTTTACTATGAAAATGCATTGGACAATGATTTTTACATGCATTGGACAATGATTTTACTATGAAAATGATTGGACAATGATTTTTTGGAAATGATTTTACTATAAAAATGCATTGGACAATGATTTTTACTATGAAAATGCATTAGAAATATCTTGGGATATAACAAATTTTTAGCAACGAAGTTTGAAGTTTTCATCCACACAGAGAAAAAAAAAAATGTAACAATTTGAACATTAACAAATATATACAACAATGTTGTAAGAATTTAAACAGATACGAAATAAGAAAAAACAGGAATAAGAAAAAAATAACAAAAACAATGAAATACATTTAACATATAACAATATTTGTTTTATTTATTCTCACCGACCAGAAATACAGAGGGATAAGTTTGGATAGAATTCAGCTGTGTTCATCACATGCATCCATGTCATTGTATTCTTTTGTCTCACTGCTTGTCTGTGAGTATATCCAGTCAGAATCGTCAGGAGGAAATAACTTCCCTAACAGTTTCCTTCATTTTATCAGATCCTCCTTGTTAATAGTTGGTTGGGATCGATGCTAATGGCGGTTATTTTTGAGTGAAACTTGTTAACGGTAATGTAATTTCCGAAACCTTGAATTTTTTTACATTACATTAAATTTTGTAGTTAACAAGCACTTTTTCTTTTTCCTTATGAAACTGACAAAATTCTCCCAAACACCCAGTATATATATATATATATATAATATATATATATATATATATATAATTCCCACCATGTACTATGCAAATTTTTATTTTTAAGAGATATATAACATATTTCAGGATTTAAAATGCATTAATAATATGGGCAGTTTTATGGCAAATTCAACTCAGATTTTAACAAAGATGTTTTTAAATAATACACTAATTGAGATTAAATAATGATTAAGCACTTCAATGGGAGGTAACTCTCTCCTTAATTATCAAGGGAAGCAACTCTGTTTATTTTTGTATGGAAGCATTTAGATTGAAACCATGGTAGACCTTTAACTCTTTTCCTTGGCTATTATTATTATTATTATTATTATTATTATTATTATTATTATTATTATTATTACTGCTCTATGCTTTTAATATGTTCAGCACTTTTGAATTATTTACTGATGTCACTGCAACAGAAACATTAAAGCAGCAATTGGATACTATATATATATATATATATATAGATTTCACTGTGTCTGCTGAAGTCCCGGTTTCGATTTCTGTCGGAGGGAAATCGTTAGTATATGCCGCTGATGAGACTTAATAAAGTCGAAACAGTCTGTACGGTATTCTACACACCGAGCCATCCTTTGCCGGGATTACACTTGTCAAGTTCATTTTCTATAAGAAAAAGTATCGAATTTTATGCGATACATGCGTTGTAAGTGCCTTCAAGTAAAAAA
The DNA here is from genome assembly GCA_023376005.1 of Doryteuthis pealeii. NCBI lineage: Eukaryota > Metazoa > Mollusca > Cephalopoda > Myopsida > Loliginidae > Doryteuthis > Doryteuthis pealeii. Next base: position 5,058,387 of record CM042177.1, read on the forward strand.
TTTAATATATATATATATATATATATATATATATGCAGACAATGCCCCAAAGAATGTGCAACGTTTCATTCGCTGCTCTTCCACAGACAGAACCACTAGAGGAAATTGGCTGGGCAGAAAATTCCAACACACGTATCCGGAAAGCCAACAAAAAAAGCTCACGGCCCAAGTGGCTTTCTACATAAAAGACCTTCAAGTTCGCTGATATTTTGTCTGGAACCAATTCCTTCAGAATTGTTCCTTGTTTGACAAGGAGGTGCCAGGTTGCACAGTCTTCTGCACAAGCCTCCCACGTGTCTATGTCTTCAGGTCTCTCTTGCAGACATCTTTGAAGTGTAGGCGTGGTCTCCCTGCCGGTCGGGTGCCCTCCACTAGTTCACCATACAGTAGGTCTTTGGGGATGCTGCCTTTGTTCATCCTCCTGACATGGCCAAACCAGCGCAGGTGTTTCTCACAGATGATGGCAGGCAGGCTGTTCATGTTTGCTCGTTCCAGCACTTCTGTGTTAGGCATTTTGTCCTAATTATATATATATTATATATATAATCAAGTAGAATATATATATATATATATATATGTGTGTGTGGGTGAAGAAAATAGCAGATTCGGAAAGAAATTCGACATGAAACAATTTGTATTGAAATATTTCTTTTTCTTTTTTTTTTTTTTTTGTTACATTTGTAGATATTGTTCCCATATTAACATCAACTGTGATTCAGTGTCACCGAGCCGGACTGCGCAATTCCTCTTTCAGTTATGCAGCAATGTTGCTGCGAGACGAATATCAGGCAGAGATTGATCCAAAATATCGGAAAAAAATTGAAGGGGTTGTTCGGTGAGTTTGAAACTTTTTTTTTTTTGGTAATCTGAACATTAGCTACATAAATGAGAGTAACCTCCCCTCGTATTATTTAGCAGTCCATAAACTCACTTGTTTTTTTTTTAGTTCTTGGCCAACACTGGTGTGACCATGTGTAGTAGTCCATAATTCTTGAATTAATGAGATTGATCCAAAATATTAAAAAAAAATTAAAGGGATTTTTTTGGTAATCTGAACATTAGCTACATAAATGAGAGTAACCTCCCCTTATATGTTTAACTTTGGGGAAACCTTTTGTTTTGGTAGGCCATTTTCATTTTACATAAATCTACACTGAAAATACAAATTTCTTTGAATCAATCAACTGCATGTTTTAACACGTAAATATCATGAAATGTGTTCTTAATAACAATTAAGTTCATTTCAAATAATGCGCAAGCACAATTAAGAACACATTTTATGATATTTTCGTGTTAAAAAATGCAGTTGTATTGATTGCAAATTCGTATTTTCAGTATAGATTTACGGTGAAATGAAAATAGCCAACCAAAACAAACGGCTTCTCAAAGTGAAACATGCAGGGGGAAGGTTTACTCCATTTTTTTAAGGGGTATCTAGAAATTGCAAAGTTTTTAAATTTTTGGAATTTTTAAACTATTACTCTGTGTTGGAGTCATCAAGAATATAATAGATACAATAAAGTAATATTTCTTTTTTATTCTAGGAAACGAGACAAAACTGAAGAAGAAGAAAATTTAAATCCATGTCCGTATTGTGATTCGGTCATCCCCGACACTCAGTTAGTTTGTCCAGATTGTAAGACTAATATTCCTTATTGTATTGCAACGGTAAGTCCCTGATTCTAAATCGACAGATCTCAATTTAATTCTAGCTACAGGGTTTGCTCACAATTCATGAACTCTCATGAATTGTAACAAAGTAATATACAATTGATATTAAAAAAAAAAAAAAAAATAAATCCCACTTTGAGTTATAGTAACTTTTATTTCATTACTGGTGTACAAAAAACAAAGTAAAGGAAAAGTCAGACATATGGTCAAATAAAAAATGCTACTCACTTTATTACTGAGACCAATCTCAGATCAGGAAGATGTAAAATGCAATTCTTTTGTGTGATAAAAAGAAATTGCTAAATCATAGTCCAAATATATATATATATATATAAATATTTAAAACTACACTTTTTATTTTTAACTGAATAACAATATGACTGATTTTCTCCTGTAACTAGAAGTGGCTACCCAGCATCACCTGGGTAGATGGGGTTGGCTAAAAAATACCTGGTGTAAAAATACTGTGCGTCGCCTGGCACTGGTATTTTGATTTGTTTACTTTTGAGATTTACAAACGCTGGACATTTTGGACCATATGACGTTTAGGCACCTCTTTTGCAATCTCGATTCATAAGGACATTTTTTCATTTACACCGTCAACATCTGGTTGTTAGCGGTTAGGGTTAGGGATTAGTTTTATAATTTAAAAAAAAAAACTCTAAAAATCGTCTCTTTACAATTAACCGGATTTTGACAGTCTAAATGAAAAAAATGTCCCCACGTATCAAGATCGCAAAAGGGGTGCCTAAACGTCTATGGTCCAACATTCTTAAGTAGAATTTCAATGCTATTTCTATGTATATTTTAATTTTTAAATATCTTTGAACATAAATCAAATCTTGAGATTTTTTTGCCCAAAAAGCAACTGGTGACGTTTAATGTTTATATATATATATCTATATGTGTATATGTCAAAACAAAAATTTTTTGTGATGAAACAAAGAAAATACAGTGCTCAATCACAAATGTAAGAGCTAATATTTATTTATTTTACAAAGTTTCACAGATCAATGTTCATTATAAACAGCGACCAGGTTTCATGCCAAGGGCAATCATCAGGCTGTTGAGCAAGATCCCATGGTGTTTGTTGAAGTTCTTTACTCAATGTCACATTTTGGATTGCAAATAACGTCGGTTAGTTCCGCGACGCTATTATAGTTCGGATTTACTAAAAATAAATTTTTCAAAATTGCATTTTTTTGTAGTAATGCCAACGAAGTTGCCTCCCTTTATTCGTTAAAATAAAACTTTTTTTTTTTTTTTTCTTTTTAACTTTGAAAAAAAAATTATTTTTAACGAATAAAGGGAGGCAACTTCGTTGGCATTACTACAAAAAAATGCAAATTTTGAAAAAATTTATTTTTAGTAAATCCGAACTATAATAGCGTCCGCGGAACTAACCGTTATTTGCATCCAAAATGTGACATTGAGTAAAGAACTTCAACAAACACCATGGGATCTTGCTCAACAGCCTGATGATTGCTATTTAGCATGAAACCTGGGTCGCTGTTTATAATGAACATTGATCTGTGAAAACTTTGTAAAATAAATAAATATATATATATATATATATATATATACATATATATATACTTTGTTGTTAATTGTTTTATTTTCATAGTTTCATTCGAACATACATACACACTGACCTTTATATATTTACTTGAAGTGATCACCCAGTGACACTTGGGTAGAGCTGCGAGAAACCCTGGTGTATTTATTCATTTTTGAGATATGCACACACATTAAATATCACCAGTTCTTACTTTTTATGCAAAAATTATGAAGATTTTATTTATATTTGAATATATATTTATATTTTATATATTTTTATATTCATTTTTAATAATGAAAACATATATGGAAATAGTATCGAAATTCTATTAAGAAAGGACATGTTTTTCATTTTCACTGTCAATATCCGGTTGTTTTAACAGACGATTTTTAGATTTAAAAAAAAATTATAAAACTAACCCCTAACTTCTAACCCTGACCCTAACAAACAACCGGATATTGACGGTGTACATGAAAAACATGTCCTTTCTTAATCAAGATCAAAAAGGGGTGCCTAAAGGTCATGATCCAAAATGTCCAGCATTTGTGAATCATGTCAGCACGGATATCCATGACAATCTCTCGCCAACCTTCCCTATCATTCATTGCCCCTGAGAGGTCCTCTGTGTAGCAACCAGCATCCTTGCATAGATGGTTAATGTAAGCCCTTGCTGGGCGGCCCATATTAGCATGTCCATGTGTTGGCTTCCACAGGAGAACGTCGCTTATGAGCTCGTCCTTGCTTCTCCAACAGTGTCCTGCATGCCTAGTCCGTCTTACTGGATGGTTTGGGAGATGGGGCGCAGGTGGCCATACAGCTGCTTCGTTGTGGGGTGCTGTTTCCACGATTTGTTCAAGACTGCATGCAGCATTCTTGTGCAGGTCCCATCTAGCTTATTCTAAAGGTGTTTTGTTAGGGTCCAAGTGGTGCAGCCATACAGTAGTACTGATATAACCACAGCCTGGAAGAATTGTCGCTTTAACTTGTCAGTGAGATCGGATTTCCATATGACTGATAATCTGGTTATGGCCAGCCATGCCTTTCCTATTTGTGTATTAACATCGCTTTCTGTGGATGAGATATTACTACCTAGGTATGGGAATTGTTCTACTGGCTTAAGAGGCTTACCGTCGAGTGTAGAGATGTCTCCTTTCTTTTCGAAACTCATGAACTCAGTTTTATCGGAGTTCACATAGAGGCCAATATTCTTTGCTGCCTCCTCCAGGTTATGTAATTTGGTCAAGCGTAAGTGAAAAGGGGATAGACTCCCTCACTGATTGGCTGATACCGACTTTAGGCTGCCCCGACGACTTACTTTACTTATATATATATATATATATATATGAGGTAAAATAAGGAATGAAAGAACAAAACTCAGACAAAAATGTGTAGTATATTTCGCTGGAGAATTGACCTCAGCTTCTCCTGCTTTTATTGAATTATTAGGATCACACAAGTGTTTTAAAGAAGGGGGAAGTGGTAGGTTGGTAAGTTTTGTGGTGAGGGAAAGATTTGATTGGTTATAGGAGACATCTTTGGAGAAGATAAAGAGGGAGACAGATGGGAAGAGAGTGGAGGGATGTAGGTAGAAAAAAATGAATGGTGAGGACTACCTGATAGGGGAGGGAGGTAGCCGTTTCTTGGAGAGAGATTTGAGTAGAGGAAGTAGATTTATATATATATATATATATATATATATATATACACCAAATATTTTAATTATTTTATTGAGGGTTGTCATCTCATAAATACACATACAATTATTATCCGCCTGTCGGCTGGGGCGTTAGAATGCACCTCTGCAGAGGGGTAAGACTCCCCCAATGGGGCCACCTGTTGGCTGTGGGTGGCAACCCGTGATGCTTAAGGATAGAACCCAGGTGGATGAGCAGTTCATGACATGCAATACTCCACTTTGGCCCTATTTTGGGCTAGACGGGCGGTCGGAGAGGCCCCCTCCGATCAATCGGCTGGTCACGTCAAGCCCTAGCACCTATATGATTTCCCAACCCTATTGCCCTTATGGCAAGCCCCAACCCCTTTTTATCATATGGGTGCTAGAAGGCGGTGATTGCGGGTCTACATGTCCTGGGAATGACGTTAAACTCTATCTGATGGTGAGGTTCCAGTTCTGGAGGTTTGGGGAATGTGGAGCACCCCATTCATCACCATTGCTCCCTGGTCCACTCTGACCCGGAGAGGTAGTACCTATTAGGGTCCCATCTATGGGTTAAATAGAAAAATTGTATTATCCATTAAGAATTGCTTTATTTCAAAACTTTATCGGCATTAAATGACCCACTGAGGTTGATATGCCGTAAAACAAAACAAACCAAACAATTAATATACTAAATAAAAAACGCCTAAAACAGAGCCTGAGGGTTACCGTGGCCTGAATGTTGTTTTTATACACAATAAGGATGAGGTCAACAGTCCAAAATATATTTATTCATAATTGTTTTTGTTTACCAAAACTTTTCAATTGTTTTAATTGTTATTATTTTGTTTATGGTTATGGTGATATTTAATATATATATATATATATATATATATATATTATTATTATTATTATTCTAATGGTATACACAGAAAGAGCCTACTCGAGTTTCACCATAAGGATCTTCAGGGTTAAATCCACTGAATTAATCAAAATAATTATTAATTGCAGCCAATTACACACATGTATTTTGTGGCTATGATGGTTAGTAACAGATTTGCAGTTAATGAACTCAGCTGAGTTTTCTATTTTTGCTTTAATAATTTATGAGAATTTTATGAATTATCTATATTATTATTATGTTTAGTGCAACTAAATATGCGTAAAAAGTTTTATTTTTCAAAAATAATACAATGTGTGTGTATGTATATATGTATATACACACACACATATACGGGTGTATTTTCCATTTAAATAACCTTATTATTAATTGATTAATATTATTTATTGTTTAGTGTGATGGAATTTAAGATTTTGTTAATATGTGCTTGAACTTTGTTTTATATATATATATATATATCGAGTTTCACCATAAGGATCTTCAGGGTTAAATCCACTGAATTAATCGAACGCTGAGTTTTATATTTTTGCTTTAATAATTTATAAGAATTTTATGAATTATCTATATTATTATTATGTTTAGTGCAACTAAATATGCGTAAAAAGTTTTATTTAAAAAAAAAATAATACAATGTGTGTGTGTATGTATGTATGTATGTATATATATATATATGTGTGTGTGTGTGTAGAAAAGGAAGTGAATCCAACGGTATGTAGTATATTAAGAAAAAATGAAAAAAACACAGATTTAAATGGGTTAAGTGGTGAGTTTATTGGCCAACGCTGCAGTGTTTCGATCTATTAATTAGATCATCTTCAGGGCATTTGTTGGTATATGGAAGGTAATAAGAAATTTTTTTATCACAGAATAACGAGAAAAGCGAATGGTAGTCTTGTTATTCAGTCTGTTTAAAAAAATTTTGACGTCAAATATTCTATTTTACAGTGTAAGTGTGTGTATCGAAAAGAAAGCATTGTGCATTTTTTAGGTGTGTGGTTGTGTGTGTGTGTGTGTGTGTGTGTATAAATCTTTTGCGATAAACGACAGCAAAACAAATCTCAAGGTTGTGTGTGTGTGTAAGCATGGTTACCAATGAGAAATAATAAACTCACCATTTAACCCATTTAAACCTGTGTTTTTTCATTTTTTTCTTCTTAATATACTTCTTATATATATATATATATATATATATATATATATATATATATATATATATGGGTGTATTTTCCATTTAAATAACCTTATTATTTATTGTTTAGTGTGATGGAATTTAAGATTTTGTTAATATGTGCTTGAAGTTTGTTATATATATATATATATATATATATATATATATATATATATATATATATATATACCAAATATTTTATTTTATTTGTTATTATTTTGTTTTAGGGTTGTCATATCCGAAAGTCAGATCTAACTGAATGTCCAAAATGCCATTTTCCTGCAGTTCATTCCGAATTTGTCAAGTAAGTCCCTATTTCCTTTTTGAAATATTTTATTATTTGCACTAGTTAAAGTATGCGCTCTATGTAGGGCACATGTATTTAATCTTTTAATTCAATAAAATATCACATTAAATTAGAAAGACTAACAAAATTAAATAAAAAGAAATATAAAAACATTTTATTACTTGAATAACAAACCATTTTATTAGTAGGGTGAAAGTATTTCAATTTCAATTTGATAAAATATATTAAATTAGAAAGATTAATGAAATTAAATAAGAACAAATATAAAAATTGTATGCTTATTTTAATGTTTCTATATGATTTTGATTCCTATATGAAATTATATATAAGATTGCTTTTAATACATTTGAGAATAACAAAATAGTATAAGAAATTAGTAACAGCAAATAATTATTTATTAAACCCAGTTTTGTTAAAATCATGATGAAAATTACTCCCACCACTTTCTTTGTCTCCATGTTTAATTATATTTACTTCATTTCTTGCTTTTGTTCACTTTCTTACTTTAAGTTCTCTGGCAAGGTCCAGGTATTTGTCCATCTTTTCGTTTTCCTTCATCTTCACCCTGTGGTCTGCTGGAACTGCAAAATCCACCAGTTGACAAGTTCTTTCTTTTTTTGTTAATTAACACTAGGTCTGGTCTCCTTATTATTATTTGACTCCATAAGCGTTCTTCACACTTTCCATAGTTGGTGATTCCTGGAGCTTGAGTAACAGCAAGTCTTTTCAGGTCACCAGGACTCTTCTGAGTATTCTAGCTGTTCTTAAGAATAATGTTGTTAGGATGGTGTCTATTCTTCCTCTGATTTCCAAATCACCCACACTCTTTTCCAAGCCCTTATGGACCGTTCCAATTGGCTTGACTGGTTAAAAAGGAAATCATAAATTGTATTATGTATCTGCCAAGTTTTTATTTCTTATGAGTGTCATCTCAGCTAAATAATGGACCATTCCATTTTTATTATAAGGGGAGAAAGGGACTTGCTATACAGAAAAAAATATAAGAAAAAAATAAAGAGAATAGGGGAATGATAGAGAGAGGGGGTGAGCACGCAGAAGCGATAATGCTAATCTGTTTCAATCAAACATAATTAAAAGAAGGAAAGAAAATTAAGAGAGAGTTAATGAAGATTATTATACTTTTTACATATTGAACTATTTCGCAATAGCTCTTAAGTAAACATATCTAAAGTGATAACTAAATTATATTATTACAAATTAGTTAACGGCTAGTTAATACAAATTGATTTACTTTCTTTTATTAAATCGAACTTAACGGAACTAAATTCCACTATCGTATGTTACCCCTCCGAAAGAAAGAAAGAAAAAAATACCAAAACTCGGGGAATTAACTGAATTTAATGAAATTTTCAGTGTTGATCTATTAATGAATAAAAGATATAATGCACCAGTTATTTTATTTAAAAAAACATTTACAATTTTTCAGGTCAGTTAACTATGAACCATGTATCTTTGATAATCTGTGTTACACCTCAAAATGCTTCTTTTTTTTTTTTATAATTTCAGAATATTAGAGGCTGAAGAAAAATGTCCAATGTGTGCTGAAACCATTTCCGTTTCCAGTCTAAAGACAATCACAGACCCCAAAATCTTTTTATACACAGAAGAATCAGGAGACTAAAATCCTGATTGAGAATTGACGTCACCTTTTCATTTTTTTTTAATATCTGGTTTCCTTTCTTTTATTCTGTTTAAGCAGAATTTTTGGTAATTTTCACTTTTAGTTGGCTAAATTCCTAGCAAATAAGGCAATTAGAGTAACCTCCCTTGACTTTCACTTTGAAACAAGCCAGTAGCTATTTTGAAAGTCTCCGTGCAAAATAAACAAATCTTAGAAACTTTTCGAAACAATACAACTTCATGCTTTAACACAAAAATATCATAAAATGTGTTCTTAATAACAATTAAGTTCATTTCAGATAATGCGCACGCACAATTTTATGCTAGGAATTTAGCCAACTAAGTGTGAAAATTACCAAATTTTCACTGCTACATGTAGATTAGAATGGAAACTTTTAAGGAGGAGTCAGCACAACGCCACATGGCAAAGTGTGGAAGAGTAGGAGTGAGAAGAGTGTGGAGTCTCTTTAGAATGATGGATTGATGGATTGAGACGTTGTCTCTCACTCTGGGCAGTTTGACTGGGGGGGGGGGCAATCTGATGAGAAAAAATAAGTTGCCTAAACTATAAATGCCACAGGGCAAGCCCTCCAGTGTTCGAAATGCAAAAAAAAAACAAAGAATTGCCAGCCCACCCAACATCAGATCCAACAGCCAGATTCTAGCTTCTCCAAAAAACACAGAATTACTTTGTTAATTTTCATATTAAATTTAAAATACATTTGTATATTTTTTCTTTTTCCCATTGAAAATTTATTTTTAAATGTGTAATTCACCCAAATCCCCAACAATTTATGAATCAGATCTGTTTAAAATTCCGTCCATTTGTCTTGCTTGGGTCAAGGCAACTCAAACAGACGTTCCCTGGGTAGAGTGGGGGAGGCATATATATATATATATATATATATGGTCAATTGAACAACACACTTATGAAACATATTTTAGAAACCAACCATCTCTTTAATTTTAAAGGATCCAGAATGTTAGTTAGGATACACAACAAAAAACAAAGAAAAATTATAGAATCTAGCACAATTTCAATTGTTAACATGATTAAATAAAGACCAGGATTTTATATCTTGTCACTTCACCTCTCCAAAATTTTACTTAAAGATTATAGGATACCTTATATTTGATCAACATTACACTTAGTTATAAATAAAGGAAAATATGTATTTAGTATAACTAAACTATTAATAATAAATTTTTCATACATGTGCACATATACACACTCATCATGTAGTATATATATATATATATATATATATATATATATATGTATATATATATAACCACAGTGTATGGTTAACACACAATCTCACTTGATGAGACAGTAGTGAGCCAATATATATAGTATTATTAGGAGAGTGCTCAATATCTGTGATAGAGCAAAATTAATAATGAATATATTTTTTGTATATATTTATTTGTATGGAAACTAATCCGCTACCATATTGGTTCATACTCTTTAAACTTGCTTGTTTAAACAGAGCAATCTTCGGTTAGTGAAAGATTTTGAATAACTTTTTCAAAATCTTTCACTGTCTGAAGATTGCACGAAACCAATATGGTAGCAGATTAGTTTACATACAATTAAATATTTACAATATATATATATATATATATATATATATATATATGTGTGTGTGTGTGTTTAAGTTGAAAAGTGGAAATGAATCCAAGAATATGTTAGAAGGATAGATAAAAGAAAGAAAATGTTTAATGAAATGCCAACACATGTTTTGGCCGAGAGTTTGTTCACAGACACATTGTATTCTATTTATTATTATTTTAAATAAGAAATAAAATAATAATAGAAAAATATAAAATATTTAAGTATACAAAGAAAACGGCCTTCTTCAGGCAAAATGTTTGATATTTTGAATGTGTGTGTGTATATATATATATATATATATACATACATGCATATACACATACACCAGTATATATTAATATAGATTAAAAGAATTTAAAAAACTAAAGTGAGGGTTTACTTTATCATTGTAATTACATTATAAACTGAACCCCCCACCCCAACCTAAAATTTAAATTAAGATTTTTTTTCTTTCAAAAATAAAAACAATGTTTGTTCATCTTTTCAAAAATGTCATTTCTTTTGTTCATTTTTGTTTTGTTTATTTAATTTGCTCGGAATAAAAAAAACCCAAAAAAAAACCTTATATCTTTCTTGATTGTATTTTTTTTGAATTGTAAGGGTTTCGTGTATATATTTCTTTTCTGGGTTTTAGAGAAATAAAAATGTAATTCTTTTTTTTTTTTTCTATTTTTGAGACATGAATGAATTTGTTAATGTAAGTGTTTCACAAATAGGAAAAGGATATCTAGGTAGTAATATCTCATCCACAGAAAGCGATGTTAATACACAAAAATGAAAAGCATGATCGACCAAAAACAAATTATCAGTCATATGGAAATCCAATCTCACTGACAAGTTAACTCAGTGGTTCTCAAACTTTATACAGTCTGGCCGCACTTACAGATACTACAGATACTTGATAGTCCTATTTTGTATACAGTGCGCTAATATGTTATTAAGTTAACTGTTAAATATATGTAATAAACCGTATTAGTATGCAAGCGTATGGTGATGAGGAAAAGAACAAAACACAGATTTTAAGTTTAAAATTGTATTAAAAAACAACATGAGAACGGTGAAAGGATAGAAATGAGAATTACAGGATAAATTTGGTGATAGTTGTGGGTGAATATTAAGTTTGTAAAATGTCCAGCTTGACTGTGGTAGTGGGGTGGTGATGTAGGCCGAATATTGTGTATGCGGTGGTAGGCGCTGTGTCTTGAATAAAAGTCAGTGAGTAGTGATGGGTGTTGGTAGGTGAGTCGAGTCTTGTGTTTTAGAGTCGTTAGCTGTTGTAGGCAGAATCTTGTGTTTCGGTTATTCTGAAGTCGATCGCTGGTCGTATCGTGTTATGATAGCTAGTATATTTTTTGTATCGTCAAATGATATAGAAATGTTCGCTTGTTGACTTGACAGCCTTGTGAGGTCAGGTTTGGGTAAGTTGGGGGTGTGATCCGCCGCTTTTGATGTATCCTTCGCTTGCTAGCGCTCGTCGGGTCTGCGTTCGTGATGGTGTCTGAAGCTCTGACTGTCGGTGCCTTCAAAGCTGTTCGTTTTATAGAGATTGGTAGCCGAAGTTGGATCAAATGAAGTTATTTTCATTTCACCCGGGAATCGCTTTCATTGGATGATAATGCGAATTTTATTTACCAATTTTTTTTTTTATTTAATGTCAGGAATTGACTATCAAAGCGGAACTCCCGATCGGAGCCCATGCGCAGATCTGTGTTAAAATGGTCATTCAGTTTTAGGTAACGAGAGAGGACACTTCCGATTTTGTGGTCTCTGCCTTATGTTTGTTTTGTTGGCGAGTGTATGTATCTTTTATTAGTGAATCGGGAGATTTCGACTTTTGCTTATACAACATATATAAAAAAATAACACATTTAACAAAAGCAAACTTAACATACCTCTATGAAGTTCATTCATTCCTGTGTTAATGAGAAACATGAGCTTGATGAGACCTTGCGATTTCTTCAATGTTTGGTCTTATATTTGAGAGACAAACTCTCATCATCAATGCATTGAAGAGTTCCTCTCTTTTTACATTTAATTGTTGCGAGGGTTGAAAATCCCAGTTCACATAAATATGAGGAGGAAAATTGCAATAAAATGGCCAGCGCTTTTTTAGATATCGACACATGTTGTTTTTTGATAGAAATCCAAAAAGTTTCAAGAGACAATTCTTTGTATTTAATCGTTAATTCACGATCAGTGGACACAACTGCCAGTTCTTCTTTTTCTGTTAGCGTTAAACTAGAATCTATTGCAGTTTCTACAAAAGGGTTTCGAATCCAGTCATATTGCGCAGTGTTAATTGATAGAAAATAATAACTCAAATTTTCTTCTAAAGTTGATAAATGTTCAACTCTCATTGGAAGAATTTCAGTTTTGCAATTTTACTTCTCAAAGGAAACATTTAGATATTGCCTTCTATCACTGTTCTTTTCCAAATCTGTAGATTTCTCTGAAACGCTTTTATTTTGTCTGTGGATGTGACGATATTTTCCTCTTTCCCTTGCATGCTAGAGTTTAAAACTATGGAGCGCACCTGAAAAAACTCTGGGGCACACCAGAGTGCACTATTTGAGAACCACTGAGGTTAAGTGACAATTCTTCTAGGCTGTGGTTATATAAGTACTGCTGTATGGCTGCACCACTTGGACCCTAACAAAGCGTTGAGAATAAGCTAGATGGGAGCTGCACAAGAATGCTGCATGCAGTCTTGAACAAGTCGTGGAAACAGCACCCCACAAGGAAGCAGCTGTATGTCCACCTGCCCCCCACCCCCATCTCACAAACCACCCAGGTGAGACGGACTAGGCATGCCGGATACTGCTGGAAAAGCAAGGATGAGTTCATAAGCGACGTTTCCTGTGGAAGCCAACACATGGACGTGCTAATATGGGCTGCCCACCAAGGATCTACATTGACCAACTATGCAAGGATGCTGGTTGCTGCGCAGAAGACCTCCCAAGGAATGATAGGGAAGGTTGGCGAGAGATTGTCATGGATATTCGTGCTGCTTGTGAGACATGATGGTAAAGTGTTTCGAATAGAATGATATTTCAGAAATACAATTGACGGTAATCTGAACATTAGCTACATAAATGAGAGTAACCTCCCCTTGTTAGTTTCACTTTGAGGAAGCCGCATGTTTTGGTTGGCCATTTTCATTTCATCGTAAATCTACACTGAAAATACAATTTTTTTTTAATCATTACAACTGCAGGTTTTAACACGAAAATATCATAAAATGTATTCTTAATAACAATTAAGTTCATTTCAAATAATACGCAAGCACAATTAAGAACACATTTTATGATATTAAAAAACCTTATGATATATTAAAACCTGCAGTTGTAATGATTCGAAAAAATTTGTATTTTCAGTGTAGATTTACGGGGAAATGAAAATGGCCGACCAAAATATACAGCTTCCTCAAAGTGAAACAAATAAGGGGAGGTTACTCATTTATGTAACTAATGTTCAGATTACCCAGTTGACTTACCTTTCTTGTCTGGTGATAATGATAAGCAAAAACACAGATAGGCTTAAGAAAGCTTTATTCTACTTAGAATATTGTTACAGTTTACTGAGAGCTTATATACTCTTAAAAACACCAAAGAGTTCCAGAAAGGGTAGGTAATAATAAAATAAGGGAGGTAACTCTCAATTACTTATAACACTGGGTTAAAAATGTTTTTTTATTTTTTTATTTTTTTTAAGCATGAATGAATGGTGAACGTAAGTCTTTAAAATAGATTAATATTTAAGAAATACAGTTGACTTACCTGTTATGTTTAAATTAATAATGTAAATGATACGAGACTCAGGAGATATATATACTAATTGTTGTTTGCCGAATAAGATCTGATCTAATTTTCTTTTTAATTTAATATATATAGGTAGAATGTATTTATTTATGAGTGAGGGCCGGTAGAGCGTTTGGCTAGGAATCACAAGGTTCCTGGTTCAATACCAGCCCTCGTCATCTCAGTGTATGAGTAACACACGGATGTGTGTGGTAAAGTGAGGAGCTGATGGTAGGTGTGGTGCTCCACCTCACACGCTAAGATAATCTCCTTGATCTAGCACTAGGGAAAAGGGGATAGACTCCATCCCTGTACAGCTGATACCATCATTAGGTCACCTACATTATATATATATATATATATATATATATATATATATATATACACACACACAGAGATGCTGATTGGTACGCATCCCTGATGCACAAAAATTTAAAAGGACGCATTAAAATCATATCTGTGTTTCCCAGTGTTTTTCTTTTTTCTTTCCTCACCATTTCAAGGTAATTGTAAATACATTTCAACAGTTTCTTTGAAATCAATTACGCAGAATAGGTTACAAGGTAGGAGTTAGACAGCTTTAGTTGGGAGTCATAAATTTTCCCAGGGACGTATTCAAAGCAAATATGTGCATCCCAGGCCGCACTAAATCAGCATCGCTTTATACTACAAATAAGAGAAGAAAAAAAAAACTATAGAAATTATGGATTTATTTCAGCTGGTAACAAAAACTAAATATCTTCAGCATAAAATAACCCAACAAGGGTTGACAAGCCATAAAATCCAACAAATCAAACCAATTTATCGCTTGACTAACGCAGATAATGCTT
>CM042177.1:5076031-5081031 GCA_023376005.1 Doryteuthis pealeii
TTTCTTCTATTGTTCTAAATTCTCTTTTTTTCTTCCTTCCGTTCTTTCTTTATTTTTTTTCTTTCGCTTAACCAATTTTCTTTCTTCCTTCCTTCATTTCTTTCTTTTTCTTTTTCTTTCTTTTTTCTTTCTTTCCTTTTCTTTCTTTCCTTTCTTTCTTTCCTTTCTTTCTTTCGCTTAACCAATTTTCTTTCTTTCCTTCTCTCTACCTTCCTTCATTCCTTCCTTCCTTTTATATTATGTATCCATGGCAACACCACCCACTCGACACCCTCAAATATCAATTACAATTCGCTACCTTTTCTGTAACTGCCTCTTCTTTCTTTTTCTTTTTCTTTTTTTCCTTTTTTTTTTCATTCTCTCCCAGATGTCTGTGAGGCGTGCAACCGTGGGTATATCGGTAACGCCTCTTGTCTTTATGTCCGGGGGTTGAATGGTTTATTTCAATTGAGGAATATCCTGATCGATACGATTACAGGAAGTAGGCTGGGCGTTTTTGGTTAACTGCGCGAAAGGTGTTCTTTTCGTACGAATGCCCTTGAGAAAGGCATGAATCTAAATTTCCCTTGAGATCAGATCAGGTATTAGTCTCTTCAAGTGATGCTCAGTTTGTGTTTATGCCTTTGAGGATGACATGAATAAATCATCATCATCATCATGTCGCGCATACAGCACGGGTATCCATGACAATCTCTCGCCAACCCTCCCTATCATTCATTGCACCTGGGAGCTCCTCTGCACAGCAGCCAGCCTCCTCACATAGCTGGTCAATGTACGTCCTTGCTGGGCGCCCCACACTTGTATGTCCATGTGTTGGCTTCCACAGGAGAACGTCGCTCACGAGTTCATCCTTGCTTCTCCAGCAGTGTCCTGCATGCCTTGTCCGTCTCGCTCGGATAGTTTGTGAAATGGGGGGCAGGTGACCATACAGCTGTTTCCTTGTGGGGTGCTGCTTCCATGACTTGTTTAAGACTGCACGCAGCATTCTTGTGCAGCCCCCATCGAGCTTATTCTCAAGACGCTTTGTTAGGGTCCAGTGGTGCAGCCATAGAGCAGCACCGATACAACCACAGCCTAGAAGAATTGTCGCTTTAGCTTGTCAGGGAGATCGGACCTCCATATGACTGATAATCTATTTGTAGCCGACCATGCTTTTGCTATTCGTGTATTAACATCGCTCTCTGTGGAGGAGATATTACCACCCAGGTACGTGAATTGTTCTACTGGCTTAAGAGGCTTGCCGTTGAGTGTGGAGATATTTCCTTTATTTTTGAAACTTATGAACTCTGTTTTATCAGAGTTCACATAGAGGCCAATATTTTTTTGCTGCTTTTTCTAAGCTATGTAGCAGTGATTCAGCCTGTGTTGGTGTATCTGCAAGAAGTGCAAGGTCACCAGCATAGTCCGCATCTGTGATTGTTTGTGCAGGATATCGCCTGCCCTTTTCAGTGTGAAAAAAGGTTTCACATGAATAAATAAAATGTATATATTCACCAACCACTTCCCATGAGTAGGGTGCGACACAAGGTCAATTTCTTAAGCGGAGTTTAACAGTTTTGAATTCAGAGTTTTCCTTCTCCTTGATTGGTTACCTAGTCATGGTTAAAGAGCCCAGTCTGCCCTGCAATTTACCCATAGCTGGAGGGAGAATCGAATTCATACCTTTCCAAAAGGTATTAGCGATATATGACATGTCAACAGCTTCGTCTAGGAATTGAACTCGTGTCGTCGAGTCCATTTCCTACGACTCTAACCATTACACCTCCATAAATAAATGAAATAAATAAATAGAAATAAAATACTTGAAAACTGACTTCGGCACTAAATAACCCAACATGAGTTGATGTGCCGTAAAATCCAACCAACCAACCAACGATTATAACCGTTATGCTACGACCACCTCTTTTTTTTTTGTTCAATACATAAAAATGAAAATAATTTGTAATCTTGAAATAACCCAACATGAGTTGACATGCCGTAAAATCCAACCAACCAACCAACGGCTTATATACAACAAAATATTCCAACACCGGAGGACACATCGGCTGAAACGTTATACAGATAACAATAATGATGAGGACAATAGTCCGAATAATCCAAATAATAGAAAAAATGAGTTTGAAAGAAAAATGTGTTTAAAAAATGTTAATACCCAACAAGAATGAATGAAACAAAACGTCTTTGGATAAAATAACCCAACAAGTGTTGACATACCGTAAAATCCAAAAAGATTGAATACCCAACAAGAATGAATGAAACAAAACGTCTTTGGCATAAAATAACCCAACAAGTGTTGACATGCCGTAAAATCCAAAAAGATTGAATACCCAACAATAGTCCGAATAATCCAAATAATAGAAAAATGAGTTTGAAAAGAAAATGTGTTTAAAAAAATTTAATACTCATCAAGAATGAATGAAACAAAACGTCTTTCGGCATAAAATAACCTAACAAGGGTTGACATGCCGTAAAATCCAACCAACCCACCAACGATCCAACCAAAGTTTCAGCAGCGGTCACAACCAACCCATTTACCCAAGGCGATCAGTCTATTCTCTTACAAATAAATATTTGGCTTTAAACAGCCCATGAAGGTTGATATGCCATTAAGCAAAGAAACCAACCTAATACTCTTGGGAAAGGTAGGAAGCTTGTAGGCCAACACTCTAAAACTAAGTTTACATTTCAAATATTTTTTTACAGAATTTTCAAAACTTTATCGGCATTCATTGAAATCTGATAACTGTTTGAAAAAGACTGATCTTAGCATTAAATAACCCAACAAGGTTTGAAATGCCGTAAAATCCAACAAACCAACCAACCAGCGATTATAACCGTTATGATACAACCGCCTCCCCCCTTTTTTGTTCAATATATAAAATGATATTAAATTGTAATCTTAAAATGACCCAGCATGAGTTGATGTGTCATAAAATCCAACGAACCCACCAACGAACGAACCAACCAATTCAGGCGTAGTATAGACCCTGTTGAGAAAATTAAAACATTGTTTTGTTAAAACCAGTGTGCAAATTAACCACATATATCATGTCAATCATTATTTCTTAGTGATATATAAGACACATTTTTAAGGATTTTAAACGCACTAATAACATGGGCTGTTTTGAGGCAAATCTAACTCAGATTTTCATAGAGACATCAATCTACCTATTTAGGAGTAGCTCAGTCAGTAGAGCGTCCGCCTAGGAACCACAAGGTTCCTGGTTCGATAACGGCCCTCGTCCACTCAGCGTATGAATAGAGTAACACAGCTTTGTAAAGTTGGGAGCTGGTGGCAGATGTGGCGCTCCACCTTAGATGCAAAAACAATCTCCTTGGTCCAGCGCTAGTGAAAAGAAGATAGACTCCCTCGCTGTCCGACTGAAACTTGTTGTTATCATTAGAAACGTTATGATTGTTTGAAAAAACCGGGGCGAACTCATAAGTGACGTCCTCCTATTGAAACCAGCACATGCACGCACATGCCAGTGTGGGCCGTCCAGGATATAGGTACATTGACCAGCTCTGCGCGGATACTGGATGCTGCGCAGAAGACCTCCCGAGAACAATGAGTGATAGCGACAGTTGGCGAGAGATTGTCATGATTATGGAAATCTCACTGAAAAGTTAAAGCGACAATTCTTCCAGGCTGTGGTTGTATCAGTGCTGCTGTATGGCTGCACCACTTGGGACCTAACGAAGCGCCTTGAGAATGAGCTAGATGGGAGATGTACAAGAATGCGGCGTGCAATCTTGAACAAGTCGTGGAAACAGCACCCCCACAAGGAAGCAGCTATACGGCCACCTGCCCCCTATCTCACAAACCATCCGAGTGAGATGGACAAGGCATGCTGGACACTGATGGAGGAGCAAGAACGAACTCATAAGGGACGTTCTCCTATGGAAACCAACACCTTCACAGCAAAGACGTACATTGACCAGCTCTGCGCGGATACTGGATACTGCGCAGAAGACCACCTGAAAACAATGTGTGATAGGGACGGTTGGTGAGAGATTACCATGGTTATGCGTGCTACTAGCGCGACATGATGATGATTGATGATGATGATGTCATCTAAAATTTAAAAAGTAAAGTCTTCGGGGTGGCCTAAACTCGGTATCAGCCAATTAGCGAGGGAGTCTATCCCACCCCTCTTTTTTTTTTACTAGCGCTAGATCCAGGGCGTTGGTTTTTAGTATCTGAGATGGAGCGACACACCTACCATCAGCTCCTCACTTTACTGCACAGATCCTAGTGCTATTCATATGCTGAGTTGGCGAGGGCTGGTATTGAACCCGGGACCTTGTGGTTCCTAGTCAGACGCTTTAAAACGTTATAAATGCTTGAAAAAACAACAACAACGACTGACTTCGGCATTAAATAATCCAACGTGGTTTGGTGTGCCGTAAATCCAACCAACCAGCCAGCCAACCAACCTATCAATTTAGTTGTAGGATGGACCCCGTTGGGAAAATAAAAAGAACACCATGGAAAAGATATCTGAGAACAGTCCTGGTAATGAAGTTAACAGGAAATAAGAAAGAGGAAGCTGTGGAGGTCCATGATCGCCCACATTTTGGGGGCGGGGATAAAGCAACAGGGTGTTTATGTATTTAGACGAAGATATCATCTGCTAAAGTAAAATTCAATTTCGTATAGTTTATACGGGACGCCTACAACTTTTGCCTGGGGCGTCGTCGTTCCTGGGTTTTGTTTACGCATTGGAGAGTGTTATTACACCTGTGTTTAAATACCTAAGACTTTATTTTTATTTTGTGTGTGTATATATATATATATATATATATATATATATATATATATACACAAAAGTTTGTTATGGTCATCCTTCTTCCTCCTTTCTCTTACGTTTTTCTTTCTTTCTTTCTTTCTTTCTTTCTTCAACCAATTTTCTTTCTTTCTTCTTTTCCTTCTTTCTTTCTTTCTTCCTGCCTCTCATCTTCCTTTTTCCTTTCTTTCTTTTTTTCTTTTTTTCTTTCTT
>CM042177.1:5083531-5086031 GCA_023376005.1 Doryteuthis pealeii
AGACCGAAGTTATGAACAGAAAATTTTTTACGGGGGATTTTCTATGAGAAAATAAGTACTGAAAATCGGAAAATAAAATGTTAAAAAAAAAAAAATTAAAAATTAATTTTTTGGAGATTTCTTTTTTACTCATTTCGATAATTATTTAATTGGCTATTATCTTATAAAAGAAAAAAATTATACATCTATATATTTTCTGCTTAAAAAGGGGGTAGGGCCTAAATTTTCAATCGAGTTTTTCTTCAAAACTTATTACTTTATGTATCTAAAATAAGGTTTGCATTAAATAGATATTTATTTCTAGAATATAAAAATATAACATTTTAAACTTAACATTAGGCTTTTCATATTTTAAATGAATTTTATATATTAATTTTTCATAGCAAAAATACTAAATTAAAGTTTTGAAATAAAATAACTGATGCATTATAAAATTCATTAATTGTTAAATCAATACTGAAAATCTAATTAAAATCGGATATTTCGCTGATTTTTTGTAATTTTAAAAAAATCACTAATGTTACATGAATTTTGTAAATAGGCCATTTATAAAGAGTGCTTATGGCTGAACGCGATCGAAATTGACCAAAAATTCGTTTTAAATGTATTAAAAATGAATTAAATGTGTAATATTATTTTGCTTTTTTTATTGACGTTCATTATGTTACTACTTATCGATTTAGACAAAAGTTTGACCTTAAATAATCGATTTAATTAATTTTAATTCGTTTAAAAAAAAATTAGCTGACTTTAGCAGACGAATTTTGGGTATACCTAACTTTTGCTGTCGTCAGATAAGCCAACAATATTACCACCTGTATAATCAAAATAAAGTTTCAGGTAATATATATATATATATATATATATATATATATAATATATATATATAATATATATATTTCCAAACATATATATATATATATATATTTCCAAACAAATATATATATATATATATATATTTCCAAACAAATATATATATATATAATATATATATATATATATATATATATATATATTTGCGCGAGTTAACCTAAGAATGTTTTCGAGATGAATGGTAATTCAATAGAGATTCTTTCCATTTCAAAGAACATAGTACTGAATTCTTCGTTTTACTTTCGCTATTTCTGAGCCGATTCTACCGGCAACGGATTCTGTAGAAATGGTACTGCCATCATGAAGAAAGGGGGTGGGGTGGGGAAGGTTTCCAGAAGATCTCCCTAAAATGAGAAGCATGTCTTCGAATCGTGCTGAAAGGAACGCAAGAGATTAGCACTGACTTGAGAGGAATCCTATCTTGCTAATTAGTTTGTTCGTAATCGGTGTAGACAAGAAAATGGTAAACAAATATTGGAGATGCCTTTCACCTATGTGTCTACGGGTAGATGTATACTACGTGGGCCGTTCAATAAATCGGGTGAATTTCGACCGAGGAATGGCCAATAACAGGCACTGTTTACAATTGCACCCTTTTTTCTCTATCTTCTTATATCTTGGAAGAATATCCACCCTCAGCTTACAGTTGACCCTTATATATATATATATTGTCACGTATTTGCCGAAGTAAGAATAATAAATAAAAGAAAAAATACACATGAATAAAGGAATTAACCCTTCATTTACATTCGGTGATGAAAGGGAGATAATTCACAAAAAAAGGAGTTAGAATTTTGAACTTTTAAAAATATTTAGCGTCCCCAGATTCAACGGTCCAGCGTTTCAACAGTTGGGACAGAAAATTTGCCAAGTGAGGATCTTCTATGCGAATCTCGCACCTTCAAAATTTATGAAGAGAAATAAAACAGAATATTACGAAATAAGTAAAAGAAACAAAAGAAAAATTATATGAAGAAGTAAAAACAAACAAACGAATAAGAAACTGAAACAGATAAGTAAAAGGCTGAACTGTATTTTTCCAAGAAAAACCTCTATCTCTCACTATGTTGGACATTTTGATTCTCCCGCTTCTTCTAACTATTATTTTTGATTGAACAAAACAAGGAAAAGATCTATGAATGAATAAATTAAATCATTAATTATTAAAATATATTTTTGTTTTTAATGTCATTCTTTCTGTCAAAATTCATATATATATTTTCTCTCAATTATTGTTGGTTTCTCAGAGGAATTAAAATCCGGCGTATTACACGCTTGAGAAGACGAACGTAACTATATATATATATATATATATATATATATATATATATATATATATATATATATATATATATATATATATATATATATATATTATATATATATATATATATATATATATATATATATAATATATATATATATATATATATATATTATATATATATATATATATATATATATATATATATATATATATATATATATATATATATATATATATATATATATATATATATATATATATATATATATATATATATATATATATATATATATATATATATATATATATATATATATATATATATATATATATATATATATATATATATATATATATATA
>CM042177.1:5088531-5096031 GCA_023376005.1 Doryteuthis pealeii
TTTTTTTTACTCTCTCTCACTCCTCCTCTCTCTCTCTCTTCTCTCTCTCTCTCTCTCTCTCTCTCTCTCTCTCTCTATATATATATATATATATATATATATATATATATATAAATATGATATTTTTCTCTCTGTCTCTGTCTGTCTGTCTGTCTGTCTGTCTCTGTCTCTCTGTCTCTCTTCCTTCCTTTCTCCCTTTCATCCAGCCTCTTTCCCTTCTCTCTCTCTCTCTCTCTCTCTCTCTCTCTCTCTTTCCTATGTTCTTTCTTTCTTTCTTTTTTAAGACTATCTTATGACTTTCTTTCTCTTTTTTTCTCTCTCTCACTCTCTCTCTCCCTCCCCCTCTCTCTCTTTCTCTCCCTCTATATATATATCTAATATCTTTCTCTCTGACTCTCTGTCTCTCTGTCTCTCTCTTCCTTCCTTTCTCCATTTCATCCAGCCTCTCTCTCTCTCTTCTTTAATCTTTTTTTTCTGCTTCATTAATACGCCAAACTGATAGTCACACATCTCTCATCACATCTTCCCCCGTTAAGTATCGACAGATCTATTTCATTAGCCTCACTTACCTGGCAAACTGATCTTTTTCGCAGTTTCTTTTACAAACAAACCAGGTCTACTCTGTAAATTGCAAAAGCCTTGCTGACGACACAACAACCCCAACCCCAACCCCAACCCCTCCCGCTCCTGTCCGCCCATTCATTTTCATCCTCATCCAAAAACTGACTGGGGTGGGGGGGAGTTTATGGATGGAATCTGGGTCGGGAGGCGAACATTCACCGGAACAGCTCATATTCCAACATTTTTTTTGCCCAGAAAAAAAACAAAAAACATTGTAAAAGCAAATCGAAAAAGAATCCAAGTTACCATACACAGCCAGGGTTTGCCACGTGGGCGGGGATGGGAATGTTGCCGCCTGGAAGCCCTGCGGAGGAGGGAGGGTTAAGACCTACACTACCACCACCACCACCACCATCAACGAAAAAAAACTGGGTATCCTGGATATGACACTAAATAGCATCCGGTAGCGAGGCTTCATTTTAAGGAGTTCTAGGTTGTGTGGGGTAATTGACATTACTCCCAGGTCGACCCTGACCCAGAGTAGTTTGTTTATTGGTTGGTTGGGTTTTACGACATGTCAACCCTTGTTGGATTATTTTATGTCAAAGACATTTTGTTCTTTTTGTAGCATAATGGACCTAGGAACACCATATTTGTGGCCTTGTGCCAGACACAGAGAAACCTTAATAGGATGTATCATGATTCTCAGATCTTACGGGAGTGGGGAAGCAATGTAAAACTAATTAGCACCTTTGAGTCTATTCGGAGCCATTAAGTCTGGGATTATGCTAGTAAAATTTAGTTTAATCGGTTTGTCAGAAGAAAGGATGGTTGACCCGTCGACCTCTTAAGTGACACGTGTAATTTGGTAAAACAGTTAGTACGTTCGAAAGGTTCGAGAAGATTCTAGAAGATTCCACTTCGATTTCTATTTAATGAGGGAACCTTAGATTTTGAATCAGTTGAGTTCCGGGGGACCGAGGGAGAAAGGTCAATTGAGTTTGGTTTGACCGAGCTGGTGAGAGGCGAGCGACTGGGGTCCTGGAATGCAGATATGGTGTCGCTGTGTGAAACCTGAGATGTAATATTGTACACTGCACGAAGTAAAAACATACCTAAGCCTGATAATTGGTACTGACCGTTGGAACGAAGTTAAGAGCATCATTAGAAACATATGTAAGGAAGCTGACTATCTCTCTCCCTCAATAACTTTCATTAAGGAAATAAATTCATGAAAAACAAGAGGTACTGTTTATCACCTTTATTTACTACACGCCAAAGAAATCGTAATGGGATTCATGAATGAAAGCCATTAAACAAACAAACGGGAACAGATACTTGACTGGAGATATATACTTGTCAACAAGTCAAATTGGCCGTAACGAGGAGCACGCGGCCTGCGTAAGTGATATCTTTCGCTTGACCATAAACGAAAGGAGTGTGGAAGAATTTTGGGGACTGCTGGAATTCTGTGTGTGCTGATCAACGTGCCAACCCCTAATACACGGCTGTACGAGTCTTAACAGTACCGTGTGTTTTGAAGACGCGGTGAGCCCCACAACGTAACATTACGTATTACGAACTGGTACCGTACGTAACATATTCCTAATCGATACTGTGTAACAAACGCCACAACGTTACATTTTCATTCTTAATGGATATCGAAAATCCATATTATTTTACTATGAAAATGCATCAGAAAAGATTTTTACTATAAAAATGCATTGGACAATGATTTTTACTATGAAAATGCATTGGAAAATGATTTTTACTATAAAAATGCATTGGGAATGATTTTTACTATAAAAATGCATTAGAAATGATTTTTATTATAAAAATGCATTGGACAATGATTTTTACTATGAAAATGCATCAGAAAAGATTTTTACTATAAAAATGCATCGGAAATGATTTTTACTATAAAAATGCATTGGACAATGATTTTTACTATAAAAATGCATTGGACAATGATTTTTACTATAAAAAATCATTGAAAATGATTTTTAAAGTAAAAATGCATTGGACATTGATTTTTACTATAAAAAATCATTGGAAATGATTTTTACTATAAAAAATCATTGGAAATGATTTTTACTATAAAAATGCATTGGACAATGATTTTTACTATGAAAATGAATTGGAAATGATTTTTAAAATAAAAATGCATTGGAAATGATTTGGGGATTATCTTTACTCCTGCTCCTGTCCGCCCATTCATTTTCACCCTCATTCCAAAACTCACTTAGGTCAAGGGTGTGGATTGAATCTGGGTCGTGTGGCGAAGATTCACCGGACCAACCAACCAACCAACCTTCAGTTGACTAAATCATCTTGGAGCTATCATAGAACCAACCAACCGTGCCAACCGAGCCAACCAACCTTCACTTAACTTTCTCATCTATCACGAAATGATTTATCATAAAATAGATCATAATATATGATTAACGTTGTTGTTTTAACAAATGTTTGTCCATTAACATTTCAAAAGACACTTCCGGTGACAAACATTTTGGGATCTTCTCTTTCAACATTCCGATTATGACGTCATGATTGGCGGGAAAACGGTCTCTTTGAATTTCGCTTTTTGATCTTTCATCAGAGCGAAAAACTTGAAAAGAATCTTGCTTTGCAAAAAAAACGGTGCTTGTTTTTTTTTCTGATTCAATCTAAAGAAAGAAAGAAAGAAAGAAAGAAAGAAAGAAGAAGAAGAAGAAGAAGAAGAAGAAGAAGAAGAAGAAGAAGAAGAATAAGAATAAGAACAAGAACAAGAACAAGATGAAGAAAGAGGGAAGGGCGTCTTATGTTAATTTGCACGTGGCTTTCAAAAAGTAAACATGGAAGGGAGGTTATTTTCTTTTCTTTGTTACGACTAGGGCGAGTCAAAAGTTTTGCAATATTTTAGGGAAACGTAAGGGTATCCCCGGATGTTTTTAGCCGAGGTCGAGAACGGAGAACCAGTCAGTCCTAAATGAGTTAGCGCAGCTAAGGCTATTTATAAGGTGTTCGTCTCTGGAGGAACCATAAGTATTCCTCAGTACATAATTTGGACCCACGGCTGCATTTCTAATCTTAACTTAATCTTTAGTATTATCTGCGTTATTCGGACTATTGTCCCCATCTTTATAGTTATTTGTACAACGTTTCGGCCGATATGCCCTCCGGCCTTCTTCAGGTATTTCTTGTCGGACTCGGGAACCTACTCGGACTCGGGAACCTTCTTTTCGGACTC
The DNA here is from genome assembly GCA_023376005.1 of Doryteuthis pealeii. Lineage (NCBI taxonomy): Eukaryota > Metazoa > Mollusca > Cephalopoda > Myopsida > Loliginidae > Doryteuthis > Doryteuthis pealeii. Next base: position 5,092,322 of record CM042177.1, read on the forward strand.
GGGAACTTTCATTTCGAACTCGGGAACTTTTTCTTGTCGTAATCGGGAGCCATCACAGAACTTTGAACCTAACCCTTTATTTAGTCCACGGGGGTATCCTGTTCTCATTTCACTAACCATAGCTGGTGTAGGAGTTGTGTTAATTATTTTTCTATGTTACTGCTCCTACACAGGATTGAACCCGGAATCCAGAGATAACTGTCACTTAGAACTGTCTTAACCTAACTACCTTATCCACTAGGTCATGTGTCCAATTGGTAGGGACAATAGTCCGAATAACACAGATAATACTAATCATCAAGCCTCATCTCAAACATTCAGAGAAACTTAATCTTTGTTTTATTTCATCTATTTTTTTCCTTATACACAACTAACGGTTAAAATTTAAGTTAAAAATAATATTACTATGTCCTTAGTAATGATTAAATTGATTAAAATCTATACCCAAGCCAAAACTTTCCGTTTTAATTTTGACGATTTGCAATTTTAACCGAATTCAGTTCCAAAATCGACCTACCCTATTACACCAGACAACATTGCAGTAATCATGGGTGGCTAAAAACTTATCATAATCCACTGTGTATATATATATGTACCCGGGCTTTAATCAGAAAGCTATTTACAACTATTTTCTCATTTTCAGCACTAAACCCACAAAAAACACACAAAAAAAAAACACACACACACACACACACAAAAAAAAAACAACAAAAAACAAAAAAAACACAGAACACAGTTATCAAACAATCGCACTGATGAGGGCGTGACTTTTTGTAAAAATAGAAACCATAAAATCTTCGTTGACTGCCTTTATCAGATAAGCCTTTTCATCTTGTAAGAAAAACTACGTTAAATTGTGTCTTTTTATGGTCGTATTTTTAGAGTCAGTCCTGATTTGTTTTATTTTTTGGCGGGGGGGTGTGTGCGCCGGATGGATGGGAGGGGGGGGTTGATCTTTGAGGATTTGTCATACGTCGGCGATTACATCATGTCCGACACTTTATCCTTTGTTCTTTTCAACGAAAGATAAAAAGAAAGGAAAAATTTAAAAAATAAAAATAAGAAAAAATAAATAAAAAACAACAAAAATCAAAAAAAAAAAAAAAGGCGGAAGAGAAAAATTCCAGGTTTATTTTCTTCAATGGGACATCTAGCCTAGTGGATAAAGGAGTTAGGTTAAGACAGTTCTAAGTGACAGTTATCTCTAGCCTGCAGGTTCAATCCTGCTCAGGGCAGCAATAACATAGAATAATAATTAACACAGCTTAACGCCTCTACCCCAGCTATGGTTAGCGGAATAAGAACAGGATACCCCCGTGGACTGAATAAAGGGTTAGGTCAAAGTTCTGTGATGGCTCCCGATTATGGCAAGAAGGTTCCCGACTACGACAAGAAGGTTCCCAAGTCCGAGAAGGTTTCCGAGTCCGACAAGAAATACCCGAAGAAGGCCGGAGGGCACATCGGCCGAAACGTTGTACAGATAATAATAGTCCGAATAATACTAAAAAAAGGTTGAACCCTATTTATGATACCAATAATTTTTGAAATGATTGATAATAATCAGTAACTCTCGCCCCACCCCCATATCTCTCTCTCTCTCTCTCTCTCTCTATATATATATATATATATATATATATATATATGGCTTTCTGTGAAAAAGTGGCAATCACCATATATATATATATATATATTGCTGTTATTGGTCCAACGGGAAAGAAGATCCGAAAAATAGTCTGAATTTTAAAAAGATTACTTCAGCTACACGTGTTTCAGATTTCATATCTTGTTCAGACTAATTACTTTCTGGTTCCTTATATATATATATATATATATATATATATATATATATATATATAGAGAGAGAGAGAGAGAGAGAGAGAGAGAGGAGAGAGAGAGAGAGAGACGGACAGACAGACAGACAGACAGCAAAGAAACGTTAATGAAAAGTTCATTAGTTTATTTATTATTGAATTAGTTCTATACTGAAATTTATTATTAAAAAAAGTCTTGAAAAATTATTTTACACACACACACACACACACACACACACACACACACACACACAAATTGTGTCTTTTTATGGTTGTATTTTTAGAGGCAGTCCTGATTTCTTTTTTTTTGGGGGGGGAGGTCGGAGATGTGTTAATCTTTTCGGATTTGACATACGTTGGCGATTGCATCTTGTCCGACACTTACCCTTTGTTCTTTTCAACGAGAGATAAAAGGAAAGAAAGCGCCCCCCCCACACACACACACCCAAAAATATATCAAAGAAAAACAAAACAAAATACGGCAGAAAAGGAAAAATCCACGTTGATATTTTTATTTTCAAATTCAAATATTTTACAAAAAGAAACTTATTTAAGCAAAAAAATGTTTAACACTATTTATAATACCAAGATTTAAGAATTTATTGATAACAATCAGTAACAATATATATATATATATATATATATATATATATATATATATATCTAGGGAGCGGCATAAACTGGGGTGTAAGAGAGATAAATTCCTATTTTAAGAAATTGGAGCTCTTGTCGCGTCCACTACTACCCTCCAAATTACTCGCTTCACTACTCGCCTCCTTCCCTCTCGGACTTCCAACTTAACTGGGTCAAGCTCGCGGTCAGCAGTCGGGCCAAAATTTCAAGCAAGGTCAAGTTCGCCCCACAGACTTTGTTCTACCACTTCCGTCGCTAAACTGACCAGAATACCCACATTCCTGCACGAATGTGCGCTTTCTGTGCATTACGACCTGCACCAGGCCGTAACGACCTCAACGAAAGGTTATAAATGGTCACGGCTTTCTGCCTTGCCAAAGTCCGGTTCTGACCGCTTGCGTATAATTGGTTCGGCCGGCAAACGCATTTTCACCACGAAACGCGACGTGTTAGCGACGGGAATTTCCAGTTAAGAAATGGGTTTTTCAGGGCAACGGGGTTAAATTAATAGGGTCGATCCCAGAGGGCCATCCCTCCAGGCAATACCTGCCCCTTTGGGGGCAGGGCTGGGTTTATTGCCCAGCGCCTGAGGCGCCCCCTTTAGGGATAATGCCGATGGGATCGACGCAATTTTTGTTCTCTCCCACCCATGAGCTTCGGCTTGTGGGTGGGCCCACGTTAAAACGGAGCCTTGTGCCCAGTCCATACAGGTGGGGTATGAGACAAATAAACCCTACGGGGTCGGGCTGACCGGATTCTGTCCGGCTTCCCTGCGCTGGGCATGCGCACTTGGGCTCGCTGCAGCGGTCGTCACCTCTTGGTGACTCGATCAAACCGACCCAAGTTGCCTCCAGCTGCTAAAGAGCAAGTCCAGTTTGGTGAGCCTTAGGGCAAGATTCCATTCCTGGCAAAACCCTCTCTCTCTCTTCTCTCTTCGACCTCGGCTTGGCATCGCATACACATCTCGGCCCCCCGGTTTTCACCTCCAGTCTCCTGCCTCCAGCTAGCTGTTCACTACTCCGTTCCTGCCCGCCGACGTTCCAGTCCCGACGACCTATGCCTGCCCTTCCAGTGCGACCCCGCTCGACCAGCTCCATGCGCCAGCCTCTTTTTCTACAACGGTCCTTTTCAGGGCCAACTTAGTCGTTTCACTTCTCTTCTTCTCTGGCCTCTCTTCTGGCCACCTTCGGCTTCGGCTCAATCCTGCACCTAGGCTCTGCCTAGGTCCCTCGGTACCCGCTCGTGGCTACCTCGGTCTCGGCCCTT
>CM042177.1:5101031-5124415 GCA_023376005.1 Doryteuthis pealeii
CTCATCAGTGCGGCTCGACTTTTTTAACAGCTACCTCTAACCGGGAGCGAAACCTGATAGAATTTTTGTCCATTAAGCTCCTCACACACACGAAGTACTTTATGGAGGCCTTTACACACACACAGATGTGTCATATGGGTCATATATTAAACAACTAAAAAACCCCTTCCCATTCTGTAGGTGATGATAGCCGAGCGGTTAAGCAGCCCAAGTGAGGATGAATCGATCAGGTTTCTATCCCGGCTGTAGATAGCTTACAAATGTCTAACCACACCGAAGAGACGTAATACATCGAAACACGGTATATATATACATCGAAACACGGTATATATATATATATATATATATATATATATATATATATATATATATATATATTCTTTGTTGGGGTACCAAGTTTCTTGGTACAAGGTGATTCTAGGCTGGTCCTATTCTCTACCAGTAGTTTGTTGTAGAGTTCAGGTTCCGTATGAGAGCTCAATGTTTAATTATTTTAAACAGAGCAAATTTATTTAAGGCCTTTTTATTCACACACACACACACACACACACACACACACACACACATATATATATATATATATATATATATATATATATATATAATGTGCTTAATTGAAGTCTTACCTAATTTGTAAATTAATTAGTTATAATTAAATCAATTAGGCGTGCATATCGGTTTAAATGTAAGGCGTAAACAAATCGAGAAAAAGTCAATCTCTGTATGTCGGCTATCGCCATCTCAAACAGATTGTTTGTCTACTTCATATATATATATATATATATATATATATATATGATGGACGAATCCCGAAAGACATCCTATATGGAGAGCTAACATCTGGTAAAAGACAGATTGGTCGCCCCCTACTGCGATTCAAGGATGTCTGCAAAAATGATCTCAGGTGCTTTGGCATTGTCCCTTCCAGCTGGGAAAATTTGGCTCAAGACCGCCTTCGGTGGCGGCAGAATCTCCATAGAGGACTGTACACGTCAGAATTCACCCTGATACAACATCATGAAGCTAAGAGGTCCATAAGAAAGCAACGGCAACAAAGCATTGGAACATCATCATCTACAGGGACAACCTACAAATGCAAAATCTGTGGTCGAGAATGTTTCTCAAACATAGGACTTCATAGTCACAGGAGGCGCTGCAACTTCAGGGGCACACAAAAACTTTTATCATAGTCTTTCGAGACTGAATTGCCAATGACGATGAATGATATATATATATATATATATATATATATATATATATATATATATATTCTCATTTTTATGCATGACAAAGCTCCTGCTCACCTTGCTGGTTCAGCTGCTGAATAGTTAGGTAAATTAGTGTTTTAAAATGACAAGTTGTTCAGTACCCAGATGATTAACTACTTAGTCACCCAGCAGGTACTGAATAGCTAGGGGAGGGGTCTGTGTGTCGGGGGCTAAGGTTTGCTTTTAGTTTCTTTGGTTAATGTGTGCAAATCATATGTATAATTACTTGAATTATATATACTAGCAAATATATGCACCCTCCGGGTGCAAGTATTTAAGTTTTAATGTAATAAAATATTGTATTAAATCAGAAAGGCTAATGAAACTAAATAAGAATGCAGATAAAAAGATTTGAAACAGAGGGAGTATATAAAAGATGAAACAGAGGGAGTATAATAGAAGGTGTGAAACAGAGGGAGTATAAAAAAAAAGATGGAACAACTGAAACTTACTCTTCCATCACTCTCGTCTTTCATTGTTATTTTTTCTAATTTAAGTATTTAGTTAAAAGAGGAAGTAAAGAATAAAATGACAGTTATTTTATCTTGTTAATGGATTTCATTTAAGAGATTTTTGCTTATATTCATTAAAATAAAATCAAACAGTTAGAAATCAATAATAATAAGCACATATTTATTAAATTCGATTTTTAAATATTAATATGCAAATTAGCCTTCCCATTCACACTGTAAACCTCTATTTTGTTGTATATATAAATATAATTGCATGTTGTCAGTATGTAGACATAGTTAACAAGATTATTTTATCAATAATTAAGGTTTAGTTAAAAATAAAATCATGGAGAATGTGATGTCAATAACTAAGAGAATTGTGACTTGAGTAGGAATATAGTTTCGGTTACAGACAGAAAAACACATAATCTCCATTATAATAAGATATATATATATATATATATACATATATATATATTTGGGAATAAAAGGCCTTAAATACCATGGGTATTGTAGTTATGGACCATTTCCACTCGCGAGTATGCTCACGAGCTTCTTCAGACCACTGATATATTTTATTTAGACAGGCACATGGCCAAACTCATTTTATATTCATACATTTCACCTTCCTCATTCAGAGGTGGTCATATTGCATTTTTTTATTGGTGGAAATTGTTTTTTTTTTGTTTTTTTTCTTTCTTCATCCTTTGCCTGGTTGGCGGTGTTTTTATGTGTCTGCCAATAAAAAGACACTTGTAAAGAAAAAAAAATGCAATATGACCACCCCTGAATGAGGGAGGTGAAATGTATGAATATAAAATGAGTTTGGCCATGTGCCTGTCTAAATAAAATATATCAGTGGTCTGAAGAAGCTCGTGAGCATACTCGCAAGTGGAAATGGTCCATAACCACGATACCCATGGTATTTAAGGCCTTTTATTTCCAAATAACTTTGCTCTGTTTACAATAATTAAACATTGAGCTCTCATACGGAACCTGAACGCTACAACAAACTACTGGTAGAGAATTAGGACTCGCCTAGAATCACCTTGTACCAAGAAATTTGGTACCGCACCAAAGTATATATATATATATATATATATATATATATATATATATATATATATATATATTAGTAAATGAAGAAAAACTCTAAACTTGCTTCATTACAATAATTTATTTCAACCGTAAATTATTGTAATGAAGCAAGTTTAGAGTTTTTCCTCATTTACTAAATATCTTGCTCTGTCCTTTTACTCACTGGTATTAGGCACATTGAGCTCTCCTTATGGTCTACCTGCATCAGCTTGGTTAAACCACACATGGAAAGACCCTAACTACGGAAAAAAAACTATATATATATATATATAATATATATATATATATATATATATATATATATATGCAGTATAACAAAATAAAAACACATCTGTCTGTGTTCTACTGCCTATGCTCCATCCTAGATATAAAGCACTCCCTCTGTAGATATTGCAAACTTTAAACACACATATATGTATGTGTTCATGTATTTACCCAACCCCTCCACATGAGCAGAATTTGAAACAGGTTTAAATTCAGAGATTTTCTTTCTCCTAGACTAGTGGTTCCCAATCTATGTGTCGCGACACACTGGTGTGTCGTGAGAAGTCATTAGGTGTGTCGCGGGAAAGTATTCAATATTTAAGGTATAAACTAAACTATTATTTCAACAAAGTCTGGCCTATATATTATATATATTGATGTAGAAGAAACTGCAATATAGTAGGAAAAACTGGTAATCCTTAACTTGTTCCTCGTAAATTCCTACCATAAAATAAACTGGACCCTCATTTTATGTCCGTGTTTTTGCAATAAATGTTTTATTTTTCTTGCACCCGTTATTTTACAATACTAAATATATTTTCTTTATTTATTTTAATATTCACTTCAATGTGTATATTCTAAAATTTTTATTTTGTGAGAATGGTTAGTTTTAAAGTGGGGGTTCGTTTTACACTTTAACTTTTTACTTGTAAATTCCTACCATAAAATTAGGCTTGGCTCAGATAATGCCCAAGCCTAATTTTATGGTAGGAATTTACGATTAAAAAGTTGAAGTTTACCTTTTGTTGTTGTTTTTTTTTCTTTTTTTTTTTGGCTTTGGTACTCTAAAATAAAAACGTCAGATTTTAATCATCGTCGACGAAAAAACAAAATTACGGTCATAAAAGGAGGATCCAATTTATGCCTAAATTGTAAAACGAACCCCCACTTTAAAACTAAGCATTCTCACAAAATAAAAACTTTTAGAATATACACATTGAAGTGAATATTAAGATAAATAAAGAAAAGAAGAAAGAATGAAAGAAAGAAGAAAAAAGAAATAAGAAAGAAAGAATGAAAGAAAGAAAGAAAAGAAATGAAAGAAATGAAGAAAGAAAAGAAAAGAAAGAAAGAAGAAAGAATGAAAGAAAGAAGAAAGAAAGAAAAAAAAAGAAGAAAGATAGAAAAAAGAAAGAAAAAAGAAAGAAAGAATGAATGTTTGTATGAATACATTTTAACACGTGAAACTTATGGTCACGGTGTTAGTCTTGTAAGTAATCACTCCGGTGTTTGTCTATTTTATTTTCAGTGTCCAGTATTCCCCCAGTACATTTTAAACCAAAGCACAAAAAGATTATTATAAAAGATAGGTGCGTGTGCAGACCCCACAATTATACTGAGAGTAGAGAATATGCCTATTGTCATCCTGACATGGAAAGAATAATCCATCTATTTTCTTCTTTTTTTTCTTCTTCTTAATGTTAGCTTTCGCCACCGGTCACATTTTATCAACCAACTTTTTAACTTCTTAGATAATCCCATTGACCCCACGCCTCCACCCCCAGGGGTCATTACTGACCACTTTTGTGAACCCTGAACCAGACAGATACGTGTATCGGGTGTTGATAGCGTTAAAAGAAGGATTATATCAGGATGAAATTGGCGCCACGGCTGGTCTGAGAGTCACAGATTCTTCTGCAAGAATTTGGAACGCGTAAAGAATTTGGATTGCAAAATCAACCCGTTCTTTGATAAAAACCCAAAGAAGTTTACCGTTTCTTCAGAACGGTGCCACAGAATGATAACACCAAAAATTTCTTACACGGCCGACAGTCTTGCATTTTTGCAGTGTTGACTGATGTAAACATTGGACCAAGCTCTCTGCAGGATATGACACTTTATTGATATTTTCTTAGCTGAATTTTGTATTCATGATTCTTTTATTAAAAAAAAAAAAAAAAAAAAAAAACTTATAAAAAAAAAATAATAAGACTCATAAATAACTAAACTTGGTTCATTGAATTAATATAATAAAAAAATAATTATTTTCTATATTTTAAATTAAAAAAATCATTAAAAAATTTTTAATTAAAAATTACAAGCGTAAATTAAAAGATGAAAAGTTTCATATCAAAAAAGCATGTGATAAAAATAACTGTCAAAGTGTCCTGTAAAAGATCCAGATATCTTTCTGTATGACCTGAACTCATAAGCAGAGCATCCGAGGAAACACTGCAAGAGTCCCGAGCCGACAAGAGACTTATAATCGGCAATCGAATAATGACTTGAGAAGATCCGACAAGAAATACCTGAAAAGCATAAACGTAGTTCACAATGATATCGAATAATTAGTTTTTTAAAAATCTAATCAATATTTCAAAATTTTCTCAATAATTTTAATGTGTGGCAGGCCATAGTTGCACTAATACGACTACGCCCTGGAAGTGTCTTTAACTTCATGAGATCGGATTTCAATGTCACTGATAAATGCATTCCGGAGATAATTATAATACCTCGCTATTATTTTTCTATCTAGTGCTAATAGACATAAAATGTGTTTATTTATGTGTCTGCATTTTCTTATCAATTCAGATCTCTTTTTTTTTCATAGATAATCTTATGCATAACGTTTCTCAGCATCAACTAAGTCAACATGTCCTTTTCTTTTATCTTCTACTGTCTCACATCTTCTTTCTCTTATTTGTTTCTTTCTCTGACATCTCTTGTCCTCTCTTTCTTCTTCTGTCTGATCTCTCTCCGTCTCTCTCTCTCTCTCTTTTTCCAACTTTTCTCTCATCTCTTCTCTCACTCTCCTCTCTCGTTCTCTTTGTCTCTCACTTCTTTGTCCTCTCTCTCTTTTCTCTTCTTTGTTTCTTTCTTTTCTCTCTCTCTCTTTCTCTCCTCCTCTCTTTCTCTCTCTTCGTCTCTGTCTCTCTCTCTTCGTGTGTCTTCTCTCTACTCTCTCTCACTCTCTCTTCTCTCTGTCTCTGTCTCACTCTCTCTCTCTCACTTCTTTCTTCTCATCTGTCTCTGTCTCTGTCTGTCTGTCTGTCTGTCTGCTCTCTCTCTATGTCTCTCGCTCTGTCTCTGTCTGCTTCTGTCTCTGTCTCTGCCTCTCTCTCTCCATCTTTCTGTGTGTCTGTCTCTCTGCCTCTGTCTCTGTTTCTCTCTCTCTCTCTCTCTCAATATATATATATATATATATATATAGTTCTTTCTCTCCTCCTCTTTCTGTCTGTCTATATCTTCTTGTCTGTCTGTCTGTGTCTCTCCCTCTCCTCTCTCTCTCTAGTTCTTCCCCCCCCCTTTTCTGTCCGTCAGTCTGTCTGTCTGTCTGTCTGTTTCAAATTTATGTATGACAAGTGTTTTAAGATTTTCCGCCCTTTTAGAAATATAACTTTCCTCAATTCAATTAATCTATTTGAAAAAAAAAATTCTTCGGTTTATTAAATTTGAAAGACAAATGAGTGGAGAGAGAGAGAGAGAGAGAGAGAGAGAGAGAGAGAGAGAGAGAGAGAGAGAGAGAGAGAGAGAGAGAGAGAGAGAGAGAAGCTGTGAGTGTGTGTGTATGTGTGTGTGTGTGTGTGTGTGTGATAGATAGATAGATAGATAGATAGAGAGAGAGAGAGAGAGAGAGAGAGGAGAGAGAGAGAAAGCTGTGTGTGTGTGTGAGTGTGTGAGTGTGTGTGTGTGTAGGATAGATTGATAGATAGATAGATGAAGAGAGAGAGAGAGAGAGAGAGAGAGAGAGAGAGAGAGAGAGAGAGAGAGGGGCATATATTTGTTTAATCTATTAATCTTTAATTGTTTTATTTTCCTAGTTTCTTCCGGACATACATACACACTGACATACACACAACTGCCCGCCCTGTCGTCTGGGGCGTTAGAATGCACCGACTGCACCTCTGCAGAGGGATAAGACTCCCCCAATGGGGACACCTGTTGGCCGTGGTTGGCAACCCGTGATGCTTAAGGATAGAACCCTGTTGGTTAAGCAGTCCATGACTTGCAATATTACACTTTGGTCCTATCTTGGGCTAGACGGGCGGTCGGAGAGGCCCCCTCGATCAATCGGCTGGTCACGTCAAGCCCTAGCACCTATATGATTGCCCCAACCCTATTGCCCTTATGGCAAGCCCCAACCCCTTTTTATCATATGGGTGCTAGAAGGCGGTGGCTGAGGGTCTACATGTCCTGGGAATGACGTTAAACTCTATCTGATGGTGAGGTTCCAGTTTCTGAGGTTTGGGTAATGTGGAGCACCCTTTCATCACCATTGCTCCCTGGTCCACTCTGACCCGGAGTGGTAGTACCTGTTAGGGTCCCATCTATGGGTTAAATAGAAAAACATGAGTTGATAAACAAAATTGTATTATGCATTAAGAATTAATTTATTTCAAAACTTTGTTGGCATTAAATGACCCACTGAGGTTGATATGCCGTAAAACAAAACAAAACAAAAGAAACAAACAAGTGCCCTTTATATATGTATAGGTATTTGAGTTAATGTAGCGTGTACATGGAATCAACACCTGATTACTGTCAGTTTCTCATCATCAGAACAAAAGGTTTTCTCTCTCTCTTTCTCTCTCTCTCTCTTTCTCTCTCTTTCTCTCTCTCTCTCTCTCTTTCTCTCTTTCTTTCTCTCTCTCTCTTTCTTTCTCTCTCTCTCTTTCTCTCTCTTCTTTCTCTCTCTTTCTTTCTCTCTTTCTCTTTCTCGCTCTATTTCTCTCTCTTTCTCTCTCTCTCTTTCTTTCTCTCTCTCTTTCTCTCTCCTTCCCCCTCTCTCTCTTTCTCTCTCTTTCTTTCTCTCTCTTCCCCCTCTCTCTCTTTCTCTCTCTTTCCCCCTCTCTCTCTTTCTCTATTTATCTCTCTTTCTCTCTCTCTCTTTCTCTCTCTCTCTTTCTCTCTTTCTCTCTCTCTCTTTCTCTCTCTCTCTCTCTTTGGCCTGAAGATCGCATAGGCGAGAAACTGTCAATAACCAGGTGTTGACTCCATGTCCACGCTACCTTAACTCAAATAAAAACGCTCTATTAATAATATTCCCATATGCACAGACAAGTTAAAGAGACAGTACTTCCAGGCCGTTGTCGTGTCAGTACTGCTGTATGGCTGCACCACCTGGACCCTAACGAAGCGACTAGAGAATAAACTAGACAGGAGTTGCACAAGAATACTGCGGATGATCCTGAACAATACGTGGAAACAACACCCCACGAGAAAACAACTGTACGGCCACCTGCCACATATCACCCAAACCATCCGAGTAAGACGCACAAGACACGCGGGACACTGCTGGAGAAGCAAGGACGAACTCATAAGCGGCGTCCTCCTGTGGAAGCCAGCACATGGGCACGCCAGTGTGGACCGACCAGAAAAGACGTACACTGATCAGCTCTGTGCGGATACGGGATGCTGCATAGAGGACCTCCCGAGAATGATGAGTGATAGGGACAGATGGAGAGAGATTGTCAAAGAGCTGACAGCGCGACATGATGATGATCATCATTATGTTGTTGGCATCGTTCTGTCTACTAAAGACGACGGCGTAGTGTCCAATTTTTTAAAACTGCATCTGCGCGAGAGGCTGAACAGGCCAATTTTTGATAGACAATCTCTGGTGCAGTGATTGCAAACAAACAGTGATGCTTGCTAGAGTTGCTGTTGTCTCTCCTTCCTTCTGGCTCTCTTTTCTGTGGTGGCTACTTTCCTCTTTTTTTTTACCCCTTTTCGTCCCTTGTTTGACGAGGAGGCACCAGGTCGCTCAGTTTTCTGCACCAGCCTCCCATGTGTTGGTGTTGATGTGGCATGTCTTCTATATATCTACAAAAAAGGTTTATGTAAAGGTTTATAGATTGATGGTGAATTTTATCTTTGAGGAAATTTATATTCGTGAAATTTTTGTGAAAAATGATTAAAAAAATGGTAGGCATTTTAAGTTACTGGTTTTGATATTTAGTTACACTTTCGGGCTATCGTATGTTTTAAGCCAGAGGCAATCGTCTTTGATCCCATATCAGATAAACCAGAGGCAGTTGTAAACATTGTTTAATTCGGTCTAGTACACACATCCCTCCACCTAAAACATACAGCATCTTCTTCTTCTTCTTCTTCTTCTTCTTCTTCTTTCTTCTTCTTCTTCTTGCTACTCCTTCTTCTTTCATTCTTTTTGTTCATTCTTCTTCTTCTCTTCTTCTTCTTCTTCTTCTGTTCTTCTTCATTCTTCTTCTTTCATTCTTCTTCTTCTTCTTCTTCTTCTTCTTCTTCTTCTTCTTCTTCTTCTTCTTCTTCTTCTTCTCTTCTTCTTCTTCTTCTTCTTCTTCTTCTCTCTTCTTCTTCTTCTTCTTTTCTTCTTCTTCTTTCTTCTTCTCTTCTTCTTCTCTTCTTCTTTCTTCTTTTTTTTCTTCTTCTTCTTCTCTTTTCTTCTTCTTCTTCTTCTTCTTCTTCTTCTTCTTCTTCTTCTTCTTCTCTTCTTCTTCTTCTTCTTCTTCTTCTTCTTCTTCTTCTTCTTCTTCTTCTTCTTCTTCTTCTTCTTCTTCTTCTTCTTCTTCTTCTTCTTCTTCTTCTTCTTCTTCTTCTTCTTCTTCTTCTTCTTCTTCTTCTTCTTCTTCTTCTTCTTCTTCTTCTTCTTCTTCTTCTTCTTCTTCTTCTTCTTCTTCTTCTTCTTCTTCTTCTTCTTCTTCTTCTTCTTCTTCTTCTTCTTCTTCTTCTTCTTCTTCTTCTTCTTCTTCTTCTTCTTCTTCTTCTTCTTCTTCTTCTTCTTCTTCTTCTTCTTCTTCTTCTTCTTCTTCTTCTTCTTCTTCTTCTTCTTCTTCTTCTTCTTCTTCTTCTTCTTCTTCTTCTTCTTCTTCTTCTTCTTCTTCTTCTTCTTCTTCTTCTTCTTCTTCTTCTTCTTCTTCTTCTTCTTCTTCTTCTTCTTCTTCTTCTTCTTCTTCTTCTTCTTCTTCTTCTTCTTCTTCTTCTTCTTCTTCTTCTTCTTCTTCTTCTTCTTCTTCTTCTTCTTCTTCTTCTTCTTCTTCTTCTTCTTCTTCTTCTTCTTCTTCTTCTTCTTCTTCTTCTTCTTCTTTTTTTTACACGCACGTGGATGAGCAGACTTTTGCGCGCGCAAGCATTTTTTTTTCGTACCAAAATAATGCAGAAGAACTCTTTTTAAATGGAAACCCGAACCGACTCAAGCCGACGACGACGACGACGACGACGACGATGACGTATCGTTGGCGCGATGACGTCAGACGCGAACGTGTCGAGTTTGAAATGGCTTTGTTTAAGGCAAAATGCTATCGAGGAAGTTTATCTTCGAGATAGATAGCAAGAAATGAATGGGGAAATTTGGGCAGGTTGAGAGGGGGGGATTTTTTGGGGGGAGGGGGGCGAGGAGAAAGGGGAGGTGATGGAAGGGGAGGTGATGGAAGGGGAGTAGGTTTAGGGGTGGTTTGCAAATTGAGAAATAAAAAGATTGAGATAGATTCCAGGAGGCGAATATACTGTATGCATAAACATGCATGAGACGCCCTTGCACACACACACACACACATATATATATATGTAAAAATGGAAATTGGAAATGAATCCGACAATATGAGGAAGAATGAATAAAGAAAAGAAAGAACAGAATGGATAACAAAAAGATGAATTTAATCAATATCACTTACACATGTGTTTCGGTCAGTTCATCTGTGTGAAAATATTCCGCACACAGAGAAGATTCGACCTTCATCAGGGTGAAATTTTATTTTGAATGAAAAAATTCGTTGGGGAAAAACGGAGAATTTTTTAGAAATGTTCGAAGATAATTTTTTAAAAAATCACTTTTGGAACGCTGAAATAGACCGTTAAAATTTGGATATTTGATTTTCCTATGAGTTATGGTAGATACAATTTTGTATTGCAAAAATAAAGTGTTATTATTTATCCCTAACATGTTGAAAAGTCCCGGAATATGTTATTGTTTTGCAAAAAACGGTGAAATCATCAAAAAGGTATTCGTTTGTAAAAAGGATTCAAAGTTATATTTACTTGAATACAAGACTCCGACAAAGGTTTGATAAACAAAACATTTAATACGTTTACAGCACATGTATATAACAAGATACATAATACATAGGTAAAACAAAGTTACATGTAGAAAGATAAATACACATTCATGAATGGTAAAAAGATATACATAAAAGCCACAGACATGAGACTAGGGATAGTCCATGCTGTGTGAAGAACTTACAGTAATGTAAGGAGGGGGCAAAGCCCCAACGAGAAGGGGTAGACCTATATCTAACCCATGTGTCTCGTAGTTTGAGGAACAGGAAAAGAGAGAGAGAGAAACGTTCAAACCAGCCGCTTAAATATAACCGGCCCCTAGCGGGCACCAGCAAACTAAACGGGCAGACAACTCTCCCAGGCAAATACGAAACTAACGCTACACGTTCATAAAAAGTTTAAAGAAAGGAAATGAATCCGACGGTATGAGTATAGATAAAAGGATATGAAAACACCACAAAATGCTGTTAGAGTGAAATCATTTTATAACATATTCATAGCTGATATTGAACAATATTTCGATTTTATAAAAATCATCTTCAGAGCTTGTTTATACTCCGTGTTGTTAAGAGTGGAGAGAAAAGTCATATGAGTTCAAAACAATGAGTTGGTAGTTTTTGCAACATCAAGGTTTTTGTTTTGAACTCATATGACTTTTGTCTCCGCTCTTGACAGCACGGAGTATAAACAAGCTCTGATGACGATTTTTATAAAATCGAAATATTGTTCAATATCAGCTATGAATATGATATAAAATGTTTTCACTTTAACAGCATTTGTGGTGTTTTCATATCCTTTTATCTATACTTATATATATATATATATATATATATATATATATATATATATATATATATATATATATATATATATATATGCAAGGTATGTCAAAAAGCATCGAGATTGAAGCTGTATTTACTAAAATAGGAATGAAAAAATAAATGGAACTTTTTTTTTTCAGAATACAAGGTGTGTCGAAAAGTACAAAAAAATCTTGATACTTTTTTGACACACCTTGTATACATGTGTGTGTGTGTGTGTGTGTGCACTTTTTGACGAACATTCATCAGGACTTGAGGATATAATTCCCTATTTTACTCCAATATATATATGTATATATATATATATATATATATATATATATATATATATATGCACACACACATGCATATATATATATATATATATTATATATATATATATAATATATATAAATAGTCACACACACACACACACACACACACACACATATATATATATATATATATAGAGAGTCATCCACAGACAACGTGTTTCGACGTATCACGTCTCTTCAGTGTGGGTAGATATTTGTAAACTACCTATATATATATATATATATATATATATATATATATATATATATATGAGAGTAAGTCAATAAACAATGTGTTTATTTGATATGGCTTTTAGCCGACAATTTTTGGAGGATATGTGCTTAATTGAAGTCATACATAATTTTGAAAATTAATTAGTTAATAATTAATGAATTTAGGCGGGCATATATGTTCAAATGTATGGCTAAACAAATTGAGAAAATGTCAATGTAGGTCGAAATGTACATTCAGGGATTGACATTTTCTCGATTTGTTTAGCCATACATTTGAACATATATGCCCGCCTAAATTCATTAATTATTAACTAATTAATTTTCAAAATTATGTATGACTTCACTTAAGCACATATCCTCCAAATATATATATATATATATATATATATATATATATATATATAGAGAGAGAGAGAGAGAGAGAGAGAGAGAGAGAGAGAGAGAAAGATTTCAGACAATAACTAAACAGCCTTCATCCCCATTTGTGACATCTCACCCACGAACATGAAAAGGTTAACATATGTTGTCTGTCATCTTTAATAAAATATCTACAAGAAAATGAATACACCACACACACACACACACACACACACACATATATATAATATATATATATATATATGTTCTCTCTCTCTCTCTCTCTCTCTCTCTCTCTATATATATATATATATATATATATAAGGGTTAACTAAACTGTTCCTCTAAAGCTTGTAATCCGTTCTAAGAAAAGTCTTACTTTCCGCGTATTCCGCTTAAATAGAAGATGCCGTGCATTGAATTGGTTGTTAGTGCCAGCCAATCAGATGCGCCGGATTAGAATTTTACAATCGTCCAAAAAGAATAAAGAGTCAAACGTCTTTTAGCGTCTCATGTTGATGGGGTATTAGAGTTTGATCATCTCTGATAGGGTCAGCATTGCGCACGAAGATGTTGGAAGACCTGAAACTTCCCAATAAATTTATTACATCACTGACGACACCTACCAGCGCCCCAAATGTAGGAGCGTATATTTAAAGTATATATATATATATATATATATATATATATATATATATATAAGTGGGTGTGGCCTAAAGTTGGTATCAGCCGGACAGCGAGGGAGTCAATCTCATTTTCGGTTAAATCGAACTTAACGGACCTTAATTCTACCATAATATGTCACCCCGCTGAAAGAAAAAATACCAAAAATCAGGAATTACCCGAATTTTTTCAGGTCAGTTAATTTTGAACCACGTATCCACGTATCTTTGAGAATCTGTGTTACGCTACTAAAATCAATCAATCAATCTTATTAATTATTTTATTGTACTACATTTGTTTCATTTTTGAGGCACCCGTTGTGCAATGTTTATTGTTGAAGGAAATGGACTAGGCGACTCGAATTCAATAGTTGTGAAGCCAATCTAGGAAAATAACAGCTCTTCCGCACCCATATTTTTTTACAGACCTTAATGGAAACCTGACTTAGACCATTTTAAGTGTATTGATCTAGTAGAGATCTTGCTATAAGGTGCCCTTTTCACTGGTTTGCATTTACCCCCATAAAACAAATCATTCACAAATATAACTTGAATATCAACGAAAACGATAATAACCAGAATACCAGATACAACTGCAGGACAAAAGAGAGCTGCCCTTTGAACGGTAATTGTTTGATAAAGTCATATATATAAGGTTTCTGTCAGAAATGATAATGATGATAATAATGATAAGGATGAAAGGATAAACATCAGTGCTACTGAATTGAAATTACAAAAATAGAATCTATAATCATATCAGCTTAACCGACAGAAAATACACCAACAGTACAACATTGTCTAAATATATATAGCAGATAAAAACATAACAGGTTGGTTGGTTGGTTGGTTGGTTGAATTTTATTGCATGCCAAAGACGTTTTTGTTTTATTCATTCTTTGTTACGTATTCAATTAAAAAAAAAAACAAAAAAAAAAAAAACAGAACGCCATAATGTCACCATTACAAACTCTCTTGACAATTCGTAGACCTTTTTGGCATCCATGCACATCCCGCCATACACTTCTGTTAATTGACTATAAATTTCAATCGGTTTAATGCCCTTTTCGGTTAAAAATCGAATAAGAACACGAACCTCACATTTGGCAGTAGCGTCAATCGAGAACACCATCAAAAAAGACTGCCAAGCCAAAACTGGGCGAGGTGCTCGCAGGAGCAGGTGCGGGCGCATGTGTAGGTACAGGCCATGGCTAAGTAACCAGACTAGGAAAAGAAAAGTTTGAATTCAGCTAAATAAATTGACCTTGTGCCACATCCTGCTCGAGCGGAGAGGTTGTTATATATATATATATATATTATATATATATATATGCCAAATAAAAGACGAAACAGGTTGGTTGGTTGGTTGGTTGGTTGGATTTACAGCATGTCAAACTTTGGGTTATTATCTGCTATATGACCAGTCTAAGAAAAGGAAAAATCTGAATCCAAACCTGTTAAACTCCGCGGAAGAAATTGACCTTGTGCCACATCCTACTCGAGCGAAGGAGTATATATATATATATATATTATATATATATATATATATATATATATATTATTTTGATTTCCCATCTGATGAGACTTGATTCTGGGGAGCTTTATTAAATCAACTTAGATTTATAAAGGCCCCAATTTTGGTCGAAATAAATTTATTATGGAATAACGGTGTTGAGTTTTTTCCTTCCTTTCAAAAATAAATATTGCTCTGTATATAATCTATAAATATTATTATACATTGAGCTCTCTTCAGTGATTTAAAAATTCACTGTATTTATACATACTGGATCATACAGTGTGTCTTAGATATCACATATAGAATCATCCCTTACTACCAAGTTTTGGATACCTCCCTCACACACACACACACACACACACACACACAATATATATATATATATATATATATATGGTAGAAATGTGAGGAGGTTAATCCGACAGTATGTAGAGAAAAGTAGACAAACACGGGATGTGGAAACTTGATGTTTATTGTCGACGGTGCAACGTTTCGGTCTCTTATTAGACCATCTTCAGGACTTGAATATAGTTCTTACTCCAATGATGGAAATTCTCAAAATGCTGAAAGCGGAAGGTCGTCAGTAGGGGGAAGTGTAGTTGGGGGTGGTTAGTGGATTCTTCTTCTCTCTGGAATGGGGAGTGCCGAAATGCATATATACATATGCTCACTTACAATTTTAACAAATCTTACCCTTACAAACCCTCACAAAAAAAAAAATAAATAAATAAATATAATAAAATAAAATAAATAATAAATCAAAAAAATCACACCAACATACCAACAACACACATATAACTTAACGACAAATCCAGTTCCCAATCACACATAAACAAAAACAATTAAACAGACACACACACACACACACACATACACATATTTAGCTAACCAATCCCCACAATCTAACACCTGTGGTACCACCATTGACCATTTCGGCACTCCCCATTCCAGAGAGAAGAAGAATCCACTAACCACCCCCAACTACACTTCCCCCTACTGACGACCTTCCGCTTTCAGCATTTTGAGAATTTCCATCATTGGAGTAAGAACTATATTCAAGTCCTGAAGATGGTCTAATAAGAGACCGAAACGTTGCACCATCGACAATAAACATCAAGTTTCCACAACATCCCGTGTTTGTCTACTTTTCTCTAATATATATAATATATATATATATATATATATATATTATATATGTGTGTGTGTGTGTGTGTGTGTGTGTGTGTTTTGGTTGAACTCGAGTGACGATTCCTGTCGTACGAGTTTCTGTTCAATCCTTTCAAGGTGTCTGGGCATCTTTTTGGTGTCAAAGGTGGAACAGGTGTAGCTATTCATCAAAGGTTTCTCTACAAAGGTGTCTTTCGCTATGTCGATCTTGCCATCTGCCGAAAGCGCTTCATATGGTATTTTTGCATAATGATAAGGCTCGTTACTTCCCATGTTTGACTAGGTTCTTCAACGGAGGGAAACAAAGGATGTTTATATATACTAGCAAATATATGCACCCTCCGGGTGCAAGTATTTGAATTTTAATGTAATGAAATATGTTAAATTTGAAATACTTTTGAAACTAAATAAAAATCCAAATAAAATGATCTGAAACAGAGGGGGTATAATCGAAGAATAGAACAACTTTGAAACTAAGTCTTCCATCATTTTCCATCACTCCCTCCTTTTATTGCTGAATTTTCCTAATTTAACTATTTAGTTAAATTAGGAAGTAAAGAATAAAATTACTGTTATTTCTTTATATTAAAGGATTTCTTTTAAGATTTATCCCCGAGTTTTTTGCTCATATTCATTAAGAAAAAAACAAACAATTAGAAATCAATAATACCAAGCGCATATTTAATAAAATTAAAATTTTAATATCAATATGCAAATTAGCTTTCCTGTTCACACTGTAACCCGCTATTTTGTTGCATATATAAATACAATTGCATGTTATTAGAATGTAGATAAAGTCAAAAGTATTAATTAGGTATAACAATTTTATCAATAACTGAGGTTTAAATAAAAATAAATTCATGGTGAATGTGACGTCAATAACTAAGGGAATTGTGACTTGAGTAGTGATTTAGTTTCGGCTTCAGACAGAAAAACACACAATCTCCATTATAATAAGATATATATATATATATATATATATATATATATATATATATAAAGATAAATCTAATGAGTCAGACAAACCTACTATTAGTTTCGCTTAATGCTCTTCAGATCTGAAGAGCATTAAGCGAAACTAATAGTAGGTTCGTCTGACTCATTAGATTTATCTTTATTATTTGCTCTACTTAGGTATTGAGCACTTTTTTAGCTTTAGTCTCCTGGCGGGTTTGTATGAATATATATATCTTATATACATATATATACATATAAATTGTTTTTTCTTTTGGTCAAAATATTGTACCAATAGATTATTTTTTGTTGATACGACTATTTTGGTCTTTTCTTTTTTTCCAAAAGTTTTTTTTCTCCCTGGTTGATGTTTGGTAGTATATTTTTACAATCAAACTATTTGCTGGGTTTTTTCACACTGCGAGGATTTACCAACAAATTTGGTGTATATATATATATATATATATATATATATATATATATATATATATATATATATATATATATATATATATGACAGTCGTATTTACCTACAACTTATGAGCAGACAAGAGCGTGTGCATTAAGCTTATCACTCAGATATATAATATCTGGTAATAAAAGACTATTTGCTCGTAAATTCCTACCATAAAATAAACTGAACCCCCCATTTACAAGCCTAATTTTATGGCAGGAATTTACGAGTAAAAAGTTGAAGATTACTTTTTGTTGTTGTTATTTCTTTTCTTTTTGGCTTTGGTACTCTAAAATAAAAACGTCAGATTTTAATCATCGTCGACGAAAAAACAAAATTACAGTCATAAAAGGAGGATCCAATTTATGCCTAAATTGTAAAACGAACCCCCACTTTAAAACTAACCATTCTCACAAAATAAAAGCTTTTAGAATATACACATTGAAGTGAATATTAAAATAAATAAAGGAAATATATTTAGTATTGTAAAATAACGGGTGCAAGAAAAATAAAACATTTATTGCAAAAACACGGACATAAAATGGGGGTTCAGTTTATTTTATGGTAGGAATTTACGAGCAAATAGTCCTTTATTACCTTATATCTGGCGAGTATCTCTCTCTCTCTCTCTCTATATATATATATATAATATATATATATATATATATACTAGCAAAAGTACCCGGTCCATGACCGAACTAAAACATTTTAGGGTCACCAGAGAAAGAATAAGGGGAAAATGATTTATAGAATTAAAAACATTACCGAGAATTTGTACATTACAATATTTATTTTTGGAATTTTTTTTTTTTACATTTAAAATATTATGGTAATTTATGAGGAAGTGCGTCCCGGTGTCCTGCCGCAAAAATTGCTACCCGGTGACTATCAAAATAACAACCCCAGCTCGTTGTAATTCTTGTTTATTTATCGTAATTTGTCGTAATTCTTGTTTAGACATGAAGATGGATATATTGTTTGGAATAAACTGAGATAGATAGATAGATAGATAGATAGATAGATAGATAGATAAACAAACAAAATAATATAGATAGTTATGAACAAATGGAGATAGATATTTTCGACAACTAAATGT
The DNA here is from genome assembly GCA_023376005.1 of Doryteuthis pealeii. Lineage (NCBI taxonomy): Eukaryota > Metazoa > Mollusca > Cephalopoda > Myopsida > Loliginidae > Doryteuthis > Doryteuthis pealeii. Next base: position 5,119,639 of record CM042177.1, read on the forward strand.
ATTGAGGGGGGGGTCGCATCTTTTTTGTCTTAATTCTTGTTTATTTAAACTAAAAGCAAGAATAAAACATGAATAAACAAATATGAATAAAAGAAAATCTCAGTATTTAAAGTAATATAGATAAATATGAACAAATTGAGATAGATAGATAGATAGATAGATAGATATGAAGATGGATAGTTTTGAATAGACTGAGCTGGGTCGTTATTTTAATAGTCACCGGGTAGCAATTTTTGAGGCAGAAGACCGGGACGCACTTCCTCATAAATTACCACTAATTCTTATTATAGTCTCAAAATGGCGCCAATTTCTCTGACCAAGCAACATTTAGATAGATAGATAGATAGATAGATAAACAAACAAAATAATATAGATAGATACGAACAAATAGAGATAGATAGATATTTTCGACAAGTAAATATATTGGGGGGGGGGTCGCTTCTTTTTTGTCGTAATTCTTGTTTATTTAAACTAAAAACAAGACATTAAACAAACATGAATAAAAGAAAATCTTAGTATTCAAAGTAATTGAGATAGATAGATAGATAGATATGACGATGGATAGTTTTGTGTAGACTGAGCTGGGTCGTTATTTCTTATTAGTCACCGGATAGCAATTTTTGAGGCAGGAGACCGGAACGCACTTCCTCATAAATTACCAATATTATTTTTAAAATGTAATCCTTAACTTTTGCATGTTTTGGGAACTTAAATCTATTTTTCTAAAAATTGTTTTGTACATATGACAAAAACTCAAATTCATTTCTTTATTGCTTATTGCGTTCAAGTGATTAAATTTTTGCTAAAATCATATGCTTTGAATAAAAGCCCCATCCAAAGCTTACCGTATAAAAAAGAAAGACGATTTTTTATTTCTAAAATAATTTAGAAATAAAAAATTGTCTTTCTTTTTTATACACTGGGGGTTGGGTGGGACTGTTTTAACGGCAAGTTCACAACCTGTGGTGTGGGTTGGGCGGAAGTGTCTTTTAACGGGTGTGTTGTTTATTTCAGAACTCCTTTTTTTCCCTTCTTTTTTTTTTTTAGCGAGCCCTACAGACGGCATCCGTCTCTGTCGGCTGACGCCACTTCAAAGGTGCCGACGGTGGATGGGGGGGGGGGGGTAGCTGAAGATTATGTTAACGGTAGTTTTTGATTTTTCTGTCTTGAAAGTTGAAAGTGTCGAGTGTAGTGGAGTGGGTGTGTCTGTTATGATATTTTAAAATTTTTTCTTAATTATTGAATTATATCGATTAATTATTAAAATTTAAAAAAAAAACAAATTTTGTGTGTTTCTTAGTTATAAGCATATTAAGTGATATGCAAGATTTCAAATATGACTGACCTCTCGTTTGTGAGTTATAAGTCGACACGTACATACCAAACTCCTTATATATATATATATATATATATATATATATATATATATATATATATATATATATATATAAGTAAGTAAGTCGTCGGGGCGGCCTAATGTCGGTACCAGCCAATCAGTGAATGAGTCTATCCCTTTTCACTTGCGCTAGACCAAGGAGATTGTTTTTGCGTCTGGGGTGAAGTGCCATACCTACCATCAGCTCCTTACTTTACCGCACAGATCCCTGTGCTACTCATATGCTGAATTGGTGAGGGTCGGTATCGAATTAAGAACCTTGCGGTTTCTAGCCGAAATGCAAGGTATGTCAAAAAGTATCGAGATTGAAGCTGTATTTACCTAAATAGGAATGAACAATAAATGGAACGTTAATTAAAAAAAACTTTTGAGTTTCTGGTCATGGAGAATATTCTCTATTTTTTTTTTTAGATAAATAAAATTATACCATAGAATATAGACATGAAACAAATCAATACCATACAACATAATCCCCAATAATGCTAACACATTGTTAAAACCAATTACTAAAAAGTATAAATATAAATACACGATATGTATCACTTCCTAACCGTTAGGCATGACATAACCGCAGACGGGTTGATATGCCGTTAAAATCAATAAACGAACAAACAAACATAATAAAGATGAGGACAACAGTCTGAAACATGAAAAATTATTAATGCTTGACCCCAGTGTTATTGTCTGATGGTGACTTTAGTCCAGGGGAAATACGCATTGGTCATACAAGACTAACGCACTCCAATATACTCAAACAAGAACAACAACCACAATGTGAAACATGTCGAACACCTTTGACAGTTAAACACTTATTCATGGAATGCAGGTTTCTTACTCACATCAGAAACCGTTATTTTAAAGCAAACAATATGAAAGATCTGTTTGAAAATGTCAACATGGAGGATATTCTCTCTTTTTTGAGGGAAATAAAATTATACCATAGAATATAGACATGAAACAAATCAATACCATACACCATAAGTAAAGTCGTCGGGGCGGCCTAAAGTCGGTATCAGCCAGTCAGCGAGGGAGTCTATCCCCTTTTCAATAGCGCTAGACCAAGGAGATTGTTTTTGGCGTCTGAGGTGGAGCGCCACACCTATCATCAACTCCCTACTTTACCGCACAGATCCCTGTGCTACTCATACGCTGAGTTGGCGAGGACCAGTATCGAACTAGGAACCTTGTGGTTTCTAGCCGAACGCTCTACCGACTGAGCTAACCCGACCCATTAACTGAAAAGTATAAATATAAATACACGATATGTATCACTTCCTAACCGTTAGGCATGACATAACCCCAGACGGGTTGATATGCCGTTAAAATCAATAAACAAACAAACAAACAGTAAAAGAAGACATTAGGTTTATAAGTTTCCAAAATTCACGCTAAATTGTCCAATTGGACACATAGCATAGTGGATATAGGCGTTGGTTTATATTGTTCTAAGTGACAGTTATCTCTAGGTTGCAGTAACATAGACAAGAGCGTGTGTATTAAGCTTATCACTCATGATATATTGTAATATATTCGACGGGGGTGTCTTGAGCTCGTAAGGTACGCGCCAATGCTGGAAGCAGTCCAATTCAGGTGATTTACATCAATCAAAATGTGTTACATGTGTTAAACGTACCTGTTAGAAAGACCTACCTATTCACACATGTTTCTCTTCCTGAAAATATGACATACAGTTTCTTTTGACACTTAACACATTTTCAGATAATATTAACGAGTCCATGTGAAAGGTAGTTCAACGAAAAGATGCATATTTATACATGAAGTAGTCAAACAATGTGTTTGAAAATGGCGAAGGCCGACAATTTGTGGGAGATTATGTGCTTTATTAAAGTCATACCTAATTTTGTTAATTAATTAATTATAACTAAATGAATTAGGCGTGCATATCGGTTTAAATGTAAAGCGTAAACAAATCGAGAAAAAGTCATCTCTGTACGTACATTAAAATGAACGAGAAATTCTGGGGAAGCCAGCTAGTGTAGTGGTTAGAATGTCCGCCTGACAGTTAGAGTTCGAGTCACGCACAAAGCACTGCCCTGTCTGTGGCTCTGCTGGTGGGGCCTGGTGGGCTGAAATGTACATACAGAGATGACTTTTTCTTGATTTGTTAACGCTTTACATTTAAACCGATATGCACGCCTAATTCATTTAGTTATAATTAATTAATTAACAAAATTAGGTATGACTTTAATTAAGCACATAATCTCCCTCATATATATATATATCTATGCTAGTTACTTGTTTATAAGCCGTCGGCCGCTACTGAGCTAAAGGGCTTACTGAATTTCCGAAATTGGCCGTCAAGATCGGATCTTCTACATCAACCATGGATTGGCCGGGTTTCTATACTTGCCGAAAGTCTGACCGAATGCCCACGTTGTGTTCAGATCTTAAACGACCAGAAATCTGCTATAGAAACTGATATTCCACGGTTAACGGCGGCCTAGTGGTCACATAAAGAAACAACGACTCTTTTTTTTTCTTTCAAACACAACAAATATTTATATTCAATAAGAGAATACAAAGTAATTCTTTCTCAAGGATGTGGGAGCGATGGACCTTTAATTAATAACCTCTGGTCGGAATATAATCAGGGGTTCTGCAAAGATATTACGCAAGCAATTTGAACTCCGTTCAAACAATGAATCAGGTTACAGTTTTCTCTAATGGTATGTCAACCTTGGTGGCTTATTTAACGCTAAACCTTGTTTTTATTCTCATATATATATTTATAAAGAAGAAATTGTCATATCATCTTGTATATCTAATAGCGGGACCTGTGGATATACCACAGTATGATAATTTTATTATTACAACATTTGATATGTGTACTAAATAGTTGGTTTGTTTTGGTTTGTTTTGTTTTACGGCATATCAACCTCAGTGGGTCATTTAATGCTGATAAAGTTTTGAAATAAAGTCAATTCTTAATGGATAATACAATTTTTTTTTATAAATAGATTTTTCTATTTAACCCATAGATGGGACCCTAACAGGTACTACCACTCCGGTTCAGAGTGAACCAGGGAGCAATGGTGATGAAAGAGTGGTCCACATTCCCCAAACCTCCAAAACTGGAACCTCACCATCAGATAGAGTTTAACGTCATTCCCATGACATGTAGACCCGCAGCCACCGCCTTCTAGAACCCATATGATAAAAAGGGGTTGGGGCTTGCCATAAGGGCAATAGGGTTGGGAAAATCATATAGGTGCTAGGGATTGACGTGTCCAGCCGATTGATCGGAAGGGGCCTCTCCGACCGCCCGTCTAGCCAAGATAGGCCAAAGCGGAGTATTGCATGTTATGAACTGCTCATCCACCTGGGCTCTATCCTTAAGCATCACGGGTCGATCTCCTCCTT
>CM042177.1:5124515-5144515 GCA_023376005.1 Doryteuthis pealeii
AAGAGAGAGATGTAGAAGTTCAAGTAGTAAATTAAAAATTAATTGAGGTGAGTGCAGGGATGTACTCATTTCAAATATCAAGCCTGTACCGATGATTGGGGTGGGTTTTTTTTGTTTGTTTGTTTTTTCTTTTGTTTTTTTTGTTTTTTTTTTGTTTTTTTTTTTGTTTTTAGAACTGTCTTTTTTGTTAGTTTGGAATTGTGTTGACGCTACTTCAAAGATGAATTGTGCCGACGGGAGACGGGATCGATGGGTGTGTCAGCTTAACTGTAGTTTTTATTTTTGAAATGAACATTCGTATTTTCTTTCATACAGCGACAGTCGTGTAGACTGTATCTTTTAATTTGTTGTTAATTATTGAATTATATTGCTTAATTATTGAAAATCAAAACACAAATTGTATGTTTCTTAGTTATAAGCATTTCAAGTAGTATGCGAGATTTAAAATCTGAATCACCTCTCGTTTGTGAGTTATAAGTCGACACGTACATACCAAACTTCCTTTTATATATATAGATTATAATGGAGATTGTGTGTTTGTCTGTCTGTAACCGAAACTATATTACTATACAAGTCACAATTCCCTTTGTTATTTACATCATATTTCCATGATTTTATTTTTATTTAAACCTCAATTATTAATAAAATTGTTTTACATTACTTATACTGTTGACCATATCTACATACTAATAACATGCAATTGTATTTATATATACAACAAAATAGAGGTTTACAGTGTGAACGGGAAGGCTAATTTGCATATTGAGCTTAAAAAATTGATTTTAATAAATATATGCTTAATATTATTGATTTCTAATTGTTTGGTTTTATCTTATTGAATATGAGCAAAAATCTCTTCAATAAATCTTAAAAGAAATCCCTTAACAAGAAGAAATAACTGTAATATTATTCTTTACTTCCTATTTTAACTAAACAGTTTAATTAGGAAAATTTACCAATGAAAGACAGGAGTAACGGAAAATGATGGAAGAGTTAGTTTCAAAGTTGTTCTATTTTTCAATCATACCCCCTCTGTTCCAAATCTTTTTATCTACATTCTTATTCAGTTTAATTAGCCTTTCTAATTTAATATCATATTTTATTATAAAATTTAACTAAAATACTTGCACCCTACGGAGGGTGCATATATTTGCTAGTATATTTAAAGTAGGGACTGGCAAACTGAGCCTAAAATGCGTTTTTGACAAAAATGACTTTAGCCCCCCCCCTCTACAGAAAATAATTTACCAAAAATCAGGGAATTATCAGATTTTAATGAAATTTTCAGTGTTTATTTATCAATGAACGATCTTTATAATGCATTATTTATTTTATTTCAAAACTTTCTCATTTTTTTTCAGGTCACTTAATTTTGACCCCCCTTATACTGGGGGCGTAAACTTGTTTCGAGTTGGTCTTATACTGTACTAATTACAGTATAAATAATGAGATAAAAGACCGAAGTTATGAATAGAAACAAAAAATTTTTTTACGGTTGCTGTTCTATGAGAAAATAAGTACCGAAAATCGAAAAATAAAATGTAAAAAAATAATAAATAATTAATTTTTTGGAGTTTTCTTTTTTACTCATTTCGATAACTATATTACTATTTAAGTCACAATTCCCTTAGTTATTTACGTCATATTCTACAGGATTTTGTTTTTATTTGAACCCCAATTATTAATAAAATTGTTTTACATTATTAATACTGTAAATACTTATCCCTTCTGTTGACAATATCTACATATGAATAACATGCAATTGTATTTATACATACTACAAAATAGCAGTTTACAGTGTGAATGGGAAGGCTAATTTGCATATTGATTTTAAAAAATCTGATTTTAATGAATATATGCTTAGTATTACTGATTTCTAATTGTTTGGTTTTATCTTAATGAATATTAGCAAAAATCTCAGGGATAAATCTTTAAAAAAATCCATTAACAAGAAGAAATAACTGTAATTTTATTCTTTACTTCCTATTTTAACTAAATAGTTAAATTAGGAAAATTTAGCAATGAAAGACGGGAGTGAGGGAAGAGTAAGTTTCAGTTGTTCTATTTTTTTTATTATACACCCTCAGTTTAAAATATAAATAATTATTTATATTTTAGATATAAATAATTATTTATATTTTTGCTTGAAGGCAATTATAATGCATGTATCGCATAAAATTCGATAATTATAGAAAATAATCTTGACAAGTGAATCCCGGCAAAGGATGGCTCGCTATGCAGAACACCGTACAGACTGTTTCGACTTTATTAAGTCTCATCAGCGATGTATACTAACGACTCCCCTCCGACAGGAATCGAAACCGGGTCCTCAACAGGCATAGTCAGAGACCATATCGCTTCGGCCGCCGGTACATAGCGAACAATCCCTGCGAAATTAACCTTGTCAATGATACTTACACGCCTCTACCATAGTAGGTAAGGGGACGTTGATTGAGTAGTAAACAAACCAGGGCTGTAAGCTCTACGGGCTGTTGAAAGGCTGCAAATGGATGCAGACCAGATGGGAAAACATTAATTTAGCATTTTTGTAATTAGTTCTAAATGCATATGATTTATGTATGCGTACACATCTGGGCCAAAAAATTAGCAGACTCCAAAATTGACGGGAATGGTTGGTTGGATTTTACGACATGTCAACCCTTATTGGATTATTTTATGCCAAAGACGTTTTGTTTTATTCATTCTTGTTGGGTATTCAATCTTTTTGGATTTTACGGCATGTCAACACTTGTTGGGTTATTTTATGCCAAAGACATTTTGTTTTATTAATTCTTGATGTATTCAATCTTTTTGGATTTTACGGCATGTCAACACTTGTTGGGTATTTTATGCCAAAGACATTTTTGTTTTATTAATTCTTGATGTGTATTCAATCTTTTTGGATTTTATGGCATGTCAACACTTGTTGGGTTATTTTATGCCAAAGACGTTTTGTTTTATTCATTCTTGTTGGGTATTCAATCTTTTTGGATTTTACAGCATGTCAACACTTGTTGGGTTATTTTATGCCAAAGACATTTTTCTTTTATTAATTCTTGATTGTATTCAATCTTTTTGGATTTTACGGCATGTCAACACTTGTTGGGTTATTTTATGCCAAAGACATTTTTGTTTTATTAATTCTTGATGTGTATTCAATCTTTTTGGATTTTATGGCATGTCAACACTTATTGGATTATTTTATGCCAAAGACATTTTGTTTTATTCATTCTTGAGGGGTATTCATTTTTTTTATTCAAACTTTTGTTTACATTCTTCTTTTTCCTTCCTCTTCTTCTCCATTCTTCTTTTTCCTTCCTCTTCTTCTCCATTTTTCGTTTTCCTTCCTCTTCTCCATTCTTCCTTTTTCATTTTTTTTCTTCATTTTTCATTCTTTATTTTCCTTTCCCTTCTCCATTCTTCGCCTTCTTTCTTCATCATTCTTATATTTCCTTCTTTTTCTTCATTCATCTTCTTTCTTTCTTTCCTTCCTTCTCCCTTCCCCCACTTCTCCATTCTTCGTTTTCCTTCCACTTCTTCATTTTTCGTTTTCCTTCCTCTTCTCCATTCTTCCCTTTTTCATTCTTTTTCTTCATTTTTCATTTTCCTTCTCCTTCTCCATTATTCGCCTTTTTCTTCATCATTCTTATATTTCCTTCTTTTTCTTCATTCATCTTTTTTCTTTCTTTCCTTCCTTCTCCGTTCCCCCACTTCTTCATTCATCATTTTCCTTCTTTTTCTTCATTCTTTCCTTATCCCTTTCCGTTCTGTATTCTTCATTTTTTCTTCTTTCTTCTTCATTTTCCTTCATCTCCCTCATTCCTCTTTACCTTTCTTTTTCTTCATTCTAATTTTTCGTTCCTTTTCTTCTACATTCTTTATTTTCCTTCTTTTCTATTTTTCATTTTCCCTCTTTTTCATTTTCTTCACCCTTCTTTTTCCTTTCTCTTCTTCTCCATTCTTCTTTTTCCTTCCTCCTTTTCATTCTTTATTTTCGTTCCCCTCCTTCATTCTTCCCTTCTCCCATTTCATTCTTATTTTTCCTTCTTTTTATTAATTCTTGTCTTCACCCTTCCCTTTTCCCTTCCGCTTCTCCATTTTTCATTTTCCTCCTACTCCTTCTTCTTCTTCTTCTTCTTCTTCTTCTTCTTCTTCTTCTTCTTCTTCTTCTTCTTCTTCTTCTTCTTCTTCTTCTTCTTCACGCCTTTCTTCTTATTCTGTAGTAATGATACTGACTATAAATTAAATACTCATTGATAAATTTACTAAATTTCTGAAATGACTGTGACGTAAGCAGTGACGTAATTTCCATTACAGACAGATTCTTTTCTATTTTTCATTTTCCCTCTTTTTTATTCAAACTTAATTCTTTTTAAACACTTAATCAATACTCATTTTGTTTCTATTCACCCCATTGATTGTGCCCTAACTGGTACTACCACTCCGGGTCAGGGTGGACCTGGGAGTAATGGTTGATAAAGGGGTACTCTATACTCCCTAGAACTGTAACGTCATCATCAAATAGAATTTGACGTTGGAACCTTACCACTAGACGCAGTTTAATGTCATACACAGAGCACGAAGACCATCAGTCACTGCCTTCTAGCACATTATGGAGGCGAGTGGTCTAATGGTTAGAGTCGTAGGACTTAGAATCGTCGATCTGAGCTTCGTGAATGAAGCTGTTGGCATTTAACATGGCACTAATACCCTTGGGAAAGGTAAGAATCCAATTTTCCATCCAGTTATGGGTAAATAGCAGGACAAACTGGGCTATTTAACCATGGCTTGGTAACCAGTCTAGGAGAAGGAAAACTCTGAATTCAAACCTGTTAAACTCCGCTTAAGAAATTGACCTTGTGTCACATCCTGCTCCTGTGGAGGGGTTGGTAAATATATATATTGTTGGGGGGGGAGGGGCTTGCGTTAAGTGCACTTGGGTCGGGATCAATAATATGTCGTGACCAGCCCATTGATCGGAGGGAGCCTCTCCAACCAACCGTTTTCCCTAAGTAAGGGCAAAAGTGGAGTATTGCATGTTATGGACTGCTCAACCACCAAGATTCCGTCTTTTGACATCATAGATCGCCACCCACGGCCAACAGGCGGCGCCATTGGGAGGGGGTATTTTACCCTTCTACAGAGGTGCAGTCGGTTTGTTCTATAGCAAGCCGACTGGGCGGCTGAAGCGGTTGTTTAAATTAATTTGGACAGTGGTGTACTATTAAAAGACTAGTCCATTTCTGAAGAATTTCTTCAGACCGACACTTATAATAATAGGCCAAGCTTATAAAAAATAGAAATCGATTACATCCTGTCACTCCAGTGGGTCTAAAACTGACCGAATGCTGAAAGGAAGGAAATTAAAGCGGTTGTTTCAACAAAATTACACAAGGGTGTGCGCTATTAAAAGACCAGTTCATCACCGCAGAATGTTTTCAGTCGAACTCTTATTACAATAGACCAAGCCTAGGTTTTTCTATTTTTGTATCTTCGAGGTGATAAAATAAAAACACATACCTGTTGACTGACCTAAATAGTTTCAACGACGCTGTTGGGGTTGACTATAAAAAAATGCCCCCAACTAACCCCCCCCCCGTGTGAGTCATTGGGTGTTGGAGTACAAAACGTTTATTGTAAACTAATAAAAATGTTGGATTTTTTTTCTTAATTTTTTAAGTGGAATCGCCATATTTAGATCTTTACTGGTTGTGTTGTGGTTAGGAGTTTTGGAGAATTTCAAGTTCTGGCGGGAAAAAAAATCTTAAAGGGGGAAGGAAAATAGAAACATTTTCCTTCCTCTTCTTCATTCTTCACTTTTCCTTCCTGTTCTGTATTCTTCATTTTTTTCTTCTTTGTATTGAGATTATTAAAAAAAAAAAAAGAAAAAAAAGAAGAAAGAAAAAGGGGCCAATACTAATATTAACAATAATAATATTGAAACCATTGAGAACACTGCACTGCTGCAATCTGCCAGAATACTCAGAAGAGTCCTGGAGACCTGAGGAGACTTGCGTGAAAAGCCATCAGCTAACACTGATGTGAAAACTCAAAAGGAGTGAATAAAATTAAGAATTAGTAATAATAAAAATAAGATTAGTAGTAACAAAATAAAACAAAAAAAATGATTTAATATTTCTGAATGGAACAGCCCACCTTATACCAATGTGTTGAGATTTTTGGACATATATTGCTTAGATGTGGCACAAGGCCAGAAGTGTGGGGCACCCAGTGAGAATCGAACTCACTAACAATGGTCTGCTAATCTAGCTTGCAAACCATTACACCACGTGAGGTGCCCTATTTTTTGTAGTATAGTTATTTACTAAGCTTTGCTTAGATGTAGCGCAAGGCCAGAAATATGAGGCACCCAGTGAGAATCGAACTCACTAAAAATGGTCCGCTAATCTAGCTTGATATATTTCCTTCTTTTTCTTCATTCATCTTTTTTCTTTCTTTCCTTCCTTCTCCGTTCCCCCACTTCTCATTCATCATTTTCCTTCCACTTCTTCATTCTTCCTTATCCCTTTCCGTTCCGTATTCTTCATTTTTTCTTCGTTCTTCTTCATTTTCCCTCGTCTCCCTCATTCTTCTTCACCCTTCTTTTTCTTCATTCTAAGTTTTCTTTCCTTTTCTTCTACATTCTTTATTTTTTCTTCTTTTCTATTTTTCATTTTCCCTATTTTTCATTTTATTCACCCTTCTTTTTCTTCATTTTTCAGTCTTCTTTTCCCTTTCTCTTCTTCTCCATTTTTCTTTTTCCTTCCTTTTCATTCTTTATTGTCATTCCCCACCTCCATTCTTCCCTTCTCTCATTTCATTCTTATTTTTCCTTCTTTTTATTAATTTTTTTTCTTCATCCTTCACTTTTCCCTCCCTGTTCTGTATTGTTCATTTTCCTTCCTCTTCATTTTTCATTTTCCTTCTTTATTCTTCTTTCCGCATTCTTCTTTACCTTCCATTTCTTCTCTTCTTCTTCTTCTTCTTCTTCTTCTTCTTCTTCTTCTTCTTCTTCTTCTTCTTCTTCTTCTTCTTCTTCACGCCTTTCTTCTTATTCTGTAGTAATGATACTGACTATAAATTAAATACTCATTGATAAATTTACAAAATTTCTGAAATGACTGTGACGTAAGCAGTGACGAAATTTCCATTACAGACGAATAGAGACCGAATCTCTATTATTATTGATAGATTTGTATCCAATTTCGACATCAAAAACCCATTAAGCTATTGATATGCCGTTAATTAAATAAATCAACCCGGTAGCTAAAATTTATTTGGCCATATTCATTCCAACAACATTCTTACTGTGACCTATTCTTCCTTTTATTTCTTTATTCTTATTTTATTTTTATTTTTTGCCTTAGCCAATGAAAATTCACCGTTCATATTAGCCAGCCTTTCTTGGCCATAGATAACGTTCCGGTCCTGACGCTTCAATACAATGTGCCTTTTTATAAAAACCAGAAGGACTCCACCCAAAAAACTTCGCCTGTCTACCCTGATAAGAAAGAATAATTAAATTCCAAAGATACAAGAAGAAAAAACGGTGTAAGGCCTAATTGTTCCCCTTTTTTATCAGTTCCATATCATGACCCACCGACGCCACGACTGGGGACAACACTTGTTTTTTGTTTTTTTTAATTATTTTTTTAAATCTATGAGATTAAACATTCGTCGGTCTAAGGGGTGCACCGAAAGTAATGCCTGCTATTTATTTTCACGAAAACTAAAAATAAATAAATAAAATAAAATAAAATAAAAGAAGCGGTGGGGGGGTATAATACTGTTGGATAGGGCGAGTTTTCAGCTACAACACGCTATTCTCCCACTTAGTCAACAGAAAGAAAAGCCTATTTGCCACAGTAGTAAGAGGGTTGCACTGAAAGTAATACCTTCTATTTATTACAATAAATAGAGAGAACACAATAACACTTTTGGATAGAGCAAGCTTTCAGCTTCACTAGTAAGAGGGTTGCACTGAAAGTAATCCTTCTATTTATTACAATAAATAGAGGGAACACAATAACACTTTTGGATAGAGCAAGAGCTTTCAGCTTCACTAGTAAGAGGGTTGTACTGAAAGTAATGCCTTCTATTTATTACAATAAATAGAGGGAACACAATAACACTTTGGATAGAGCAAGTTTTCAGCTTCACTAGTAAGAGGGTTGTACTGAAAGTAATGCCTTCTATTTATTACAATAAATAGAGGGAACACAATAACACTTTTGGATAGAGCAAGTTTTCAGCTTACAAAACACATTTTTCTGTATAGTCACAACCATTGTCTATGCATTTTAGCCGGTGATGAACAAGAACCTGTATGCGATGGACGGAACAAAATAACATCATTGGATAGAGCAAGCATTTTCCACCTCGTCACTACCAATGGCTGTGCATTTTAACTAGTAATGAAGAAGAGCCTGTGTTTTACAACCTTTTTCCTGACTAGTTGTTCCACTCGACTTTTATCGGTTATCGCATGGATATTTACCCCCAGATAAAACTAATGGCACCAATCCTGTTTTGGTAATTCTATACGGTTTGTTTTTTGTGGATTCAATAATTAGGTTAAGTATATAGAACTCTCGGATTTCTCATGGAGTTTGGGGGAGATTTTTGCAAAAGTATACCTCTAAACACCTGAATCAGTTTCTAATCTAAATATTTGTTCTGCATTCGTATCTACGCAGAAATGTTTGCTATATATATATATATATATATATATATATATATATATATATATATATATTTGTTATCATTCCCACTTTGTTCCCTAAATAATCAACATGAATTCCTTAATATATCTCCGTTTCTAGATAAAATAGTGTTAAATAATTACTAAATACCAGGCTTCATTTAATTATTTATTTAGTTATCATTCCTACTTTGTTCCCTATGTTCTCTTTAAAATAATCAGTCCATTAATACTTTTTCTCGTCTTTTGCATCTCTTCGAGTTGCGTCACGCGTCACGACATCTTCGCATGTGTGGATCGCGACTTGCCTTTCAAAATAAAACGCTGATCAAATACAGTTACATAACTAAAAAGATTTTCATCTCCTTTCACATATAAAAACATCCATCATTTTCTTCACCCCGAGATACATCCTGATGAAGGTTCAATGTAACCGAAATGTTTAAACATCGATAATTAAATTCATCCCATTTTCGGAACACTTGTTTTTTTCAAAATTTTCTTTATATTGTCGGATTTATTTTCCATATTTACTCCCATATATATATATATATATATATATATATATATATATATATATATATATATAGAGAGAGAGAGAGAGAGAGAGAGATAGAGAGATAGAAAGAGATAGTAGATAGATAGATAGATAATAGATAAAGGGGTATGAAAACACACAATGTTGTTAAAATGAATATATTTTTTTATGTCATTTTCATTGCTAATATTGAACAATGTTACGATTTATAAAAAAATCATCATCAGAGCATGTTTTTTACTCCGGACTCATCGAGAGAGAAACAGAAAATAATTTAAATTCAAATTATAAAAAGTAATTTTTTAAAAATAATCAAATAAAAACATTTCTTTTCTGAAAAATCCGTTGCAACCGACCATGAACGTGTTAAAACTATTCTTTTTTTAAAAACAGAATTTTTCTATTTTTGAATTTGAAGTATTTCTTTTTCTTTCAAAAACTGTTACACTGAAGAAACACGATGTAGCGAAATGTACATGACGTTAGCGAAACACGCAGCGAATGTACAAAGACGAAGCGATCACGTGGCTTACACGCTTTTTGGGAAAACATGGCTTCCGGTTTGAATTTAAATTATTTTCTGCTTTTCTCTCGATGAGTCCGGATTAAAAACATTTACATCTAAAAACGGACCTAATTATCATTATGCTCTGATGATTTTTGATAAATCGAAATATTCTCAATATTAGCAATGAAAACGGATATAAAAATATATTCATTTTAAATATATTGTGTGTTTCATACCCTTTTATCTCTCTCTCTCTCTCTCTCTCTCTCTCTCTCTCTATATATATATATATATATATATATATATATATATATATATATATATATATATATTGGAATAAAAATGATACCCAGGGTATCTAAGGCCTTTTTATTCCCAAATAACTTTGCTCTGTTTACAATAATTAAACATTGAGCTCTCATACGGAACCTGAACTCTACAACAACTACTGGTAGGGAATAGGACCAGCCTAGAATCACCTTGTACCAAGAAACTTGGTACCGCACCAAAGTATATTAATATATATTATATATATATAATATATATATATATATATATAAGCCCAATGTTTAATTATTGTAAACAGAGCAAAGTTATTTGGGAATAAAAGGCCTTACTGTTTACAATAATTAACATTGAGCTCTCATACAGAACCTGAACTCTAAACAAACTACTGGTAGAGAATTAGGACACCTAGACCTTTACAAGAAATACCGCACCAAAATATATATATATTATATATTATATATAATATATATATATATATATAAAAGTTGAAAATGGAAGCGAATCCGACGGTATGTTGAAATGAAAAATAAAGGAAAGAAAATGTTGAATGGATAAAATAGGATTTATTTTATTTTATTATACTAACACGTGTTTCGGCCAGGAGTTTATACATGTATTCTATCTATTATTATTTTAGATACAAAATAAAATAACAATAACAATAATAGAAAAACTACAAGTTTTTTTAGTATACAATGAAATAACGAACTTCGTCAGAGTAGATCCTTATTGTTTTAAATCAAATCAGTTGAAGGATTTACTCTGACGAATATGTATATATAGGTAGGTAGGTAGGTAGGTAGTCCTTTTTTAGTATAGGATTATTGAAAATAAAGTGCTCCATTAAGTGTGTAAGAGCTATATTTATCTATTTATTATAAAGTTGTGATTGTTACCATTGGTTTCTAAGCAGCATGTTAGCCACCCTTCTTTAAGACAACGCGCCTGTTAAGAAATACAGTGCATGTATTTATATAAGTGCATATTTTTTTGTTCTTAGTGGACGGGATCTTCTTATTTTTCTGCATTTTTTTTGTAAATAAGTGCGGGAAAATTGATGGTCTACTGAATAAAGTAATTTCCTGTCCAACTTCCAACTTGTATTATCGAGCCTTTTTTTCAAACTAAGATAATTCGGTTTCTCTATAAGAGAAGAAAATATTTATGGAGGCGCGTTCTTTCGTAGGAATGAACACGGCGATACGAGTTCAAATCTTGTATAAGATTGTTCGCATTTCCCATACCGCTGATACCCTTCAGCTATGGGTAAATAGTAAGGTAGCCCGGGCCCTTTAACCATAATTAGGCAATCAGTCTAGGAGAAGGGGCAAAATAATATATATATGTATAGA
This sequence comes from Doryteuthis pealeii, assembly GCA_023376005.1. Classification (NCBI taxonomy): domain Eukaryota; kingdom Metazoa; phylum Mollusca; class Cephalopoda; order Myopsida; family Loliginidae; genus Doryteuthis; species Doryteuthis pealeii. The sequence continues at coordinate 5,135,903 of CM042177.1, forward strand.
TTTCGATTACTGGTTTTTAAGATCTCAACCATTTGACTCATCTGAAGATTGCATAACCATGAAACTTTAAGTGATGAGTCCACATCCATAATATTACAATTGATATATATATATATATATATATATATATATATATATATATATATAAAGATATTTTTTCTTTTTTCGAACACTTCAAAAATTCTCCGCTTTTTCCAACGATTTTCAGTTCAAATAAAGATTCACTCTGATGAAGAATTTTCTTTGTGTACGGAAAATTTTTTACATTTTTTCTATTATTATTATTTCATTTCATTTGTCTATTTAATAATAATAGTTTGAATAATGTACACATCGATAAACTCCTGACCGAAACACATGTGTAAGTGATATTGATTAAAATTATCCTTTATCATCCATTCTGTACTTTCTTTCCTTTATTCATTCTTTCAATATACCGTCGGATTCAATTCCAGTTTCATTATTACACACACACACACACACACACACACACACACACACACACACACATATATATATATATATATATATATATATATATATATATATATATATATATATAAAAGTAATTGGTAATTTGCTTGAAGCATTGTTAAGTATGTTATAAATATTAAAATTCGAAGGCAATACAATGCGTATAAAAAAAATAAAGACAAAAAGATGTTTTTTATGTCTTATCGATTTCGAAGCTAGAGCTTCATCATCAGAGTTTATTTTCAGAAATGACGTGCTTATGTTTTTTATCTGTTGGTTATAATTTCTCTTCTTATTTTCTTTTCCTCTCTTTTTCCTCTCTTTCTTCTTCTCCTCCTTTATGAATGAAATGGGCGAATAACTGTAATTTCTTATTTCTCTCTCTTTTTTTTTTTTTAAAGTTTGTTGATAACAAATATTCTTAATATCGGCTGACATCCGGTCAAATGTTGCCAATATGTGGCCACTGTGTAGACATGTCAAAATTTAAAAACAAAAAATGAATAAATAAATATATATTATGGAAAAGATGACTTACCGGTGAATATGGTCACGGTGGTTGATAAGAAATAAAATAAAATAAAAAATAAATAAATTTGAACATATTTTAATAAAACCACAATTAATTACCACAAAAATATCTATCTATAATATAAACCAATTAAACAACAACATAGAACATCTTGCTAATAATGTTTACGCTTTGAACCTTTGAAAAAAACAACGTCAAATTTCGAAATTTTAAATTCCAAAACAGAGTTTATATAATTCTGTTGCATAATGTACCGTTCATAGCAAAAGACACATACATATAATTGTCTACAATCAACCAACATCTTGATTTACACAGTGGAGTTAACCCTGAAGATCATCAACATGGTGAAACTCGAGTAGTTTATCACTTGGACCTATATATATATATATATATATATATATATATATATAAGGATAATCGACTGAGTCAGACGAACCTACTATTAGTTTCGCATAAAGCTCTTCAGGGCTAAAATCTGAGTCAGATTTTAGCCCTGAAGAGCTTTATGTTTATATAATTTTCAATACATTTAAAAGTCCGTTTTACCAATGGATCCGGAACATCAATTTAGGTGATTGTTCGTCATCAGTAACGTTCACTTTTGAAAATATTTGGTCCAAATATTTTCAAAAGTGATGGTTTCTGATGACGAACAATCACCTAAATTGATGTTCCGAAACCATTGGTAAAACGGACTTTTAAATGTATTGTAAATTATAAATAAATAAATACAGCTCTTACAAAAGTAACGGCACTTTATTATCATTTCTCCAATACCAACAAAGAATTAACTATATATATATATATATATATATATATATATATATATATATATATATATATATATATATATATATATAAGAGAGAGATTTTGGTATGTACGTGTCGACGTATAACTCCAAAACGGGAGGTCACTCAGAATCAAATATGCGTGTATATATATATATATATATATATATATATATATGTGTGTGTAATATATATATCGTCTGTCTTTATTTAAAACGTGTATTTCTAAATTGAGGGAAACGCTTTATGTGGCTGATTTAATTTTTTTCTTGATGGGCGTCAACTTTTTTAACAAGTGCACGGTGGTACCCAGATTTTGTTGCGAGAGAGAGAGAGAGAGAGAGAGAGAGAGAGAGAGAGAGAGAGAGAGAGAGAGAGAGAGGTGGTGGTGGGTGTTTGACGTGTGCAAAGTGCCGTTTTTATTTTAAGATATCAGTGGTGCACACGAATTGTATGTCTACGATAAAGACGTACGACACACTGCACCGTAAGAGAAGAAGAAGAAGAAGAAGAAGAAGAAGAAGAAGAAGAAGAAGAAGAAGAAGAAGAAGAAGGTGTCTTATCTACAAAATGGCGGGTATAATATCAGATAATGGATTATCAGCGCGCCAAAAATAATGAGGAACACGTTTTTAAATTTATATCGCACAGATTTCGATGATGCTGGAACATTTTGAAAATGAGTCATTCTTAACCGGTCGCAAACCGCACCCCCCCTCCGTAAAAAAAAAACAACAACAAAAAAACAAACAAACAGTCAAATACGAAATTCTTTGCACAAGCAGGACCCGTAGAAATCCCACGGAAAAAAAAAAAAACATAAAACCAAAACAAAAAAAAACAAAAAACAACAAACAAACAAAAAAACAAAACAAATCATACTAAATACTAGCACATACATGCAGCTTCCGCCGGCTGCAAGTATTTAAGTTTTAATGTAATAAAATATTATATTAAATTAGAAAGGCTAATGAACTAAATAAGAATTAAAAAGATTTGAAACAGAGGCAAGTATTTAAGTTTAATGTAAAATATTATATTAAATTAGAAAGGCTAATGAAACTAAATAAGAATGCAGATAAAAAATTTGAAACAGAGTGCAAGTATTTAAGTTTTAATGTAATAAAATATTATATTAAATTAGAAAGGCTAATGAAACTAAATAAGAATGCAGATAAAAAGATTTGAAACAGGTGCAAGTATTTAAGTTTTAATGTAATAAAATATTATATTAAATTAGAAAGGCTAATGAAACTAAATAAGAATGCAAAATAAAAAGATTTGAAACAGAGTGCAAGTATTTAAGTTTTAATGTAATAAAATATTATATTAAATTAGAAAGGCTAATGAAACTAAATAAGAATGCAAAAAAAAGATTTGAAACAGAGTGCAAGTATTTAAGTTTTAATGTAATAAATATTATATTAAATTAGAAAGGCTAATGAAACTAAATAGAATGCAAATAAAAAATTGAAACAGAGTGCAAGTATTTAAGTTTTAATGTAATAAAATATTATATTAAATTAGAAAGGCTAATAAACTAAATAAGAATGCAGATAAAAAGATTTATTTGATTGAAGAGAAAGTTTCATTAGTATTATCTGCGTTATGCGGACTATTGTCCTCATCTTCATTGTTATCTGTACAACGTTTCGGCCGATATGCCTCCGGCATAAGTTCCCAAGTTCGAAAAGAAGGTTCCCAAGTGCGTGAAGGTTCCCGAGTCCGACAAGTAATATCCGAAGAAGCCCGGAAGGCATATCGCCCGAAACGTTGTACAGATAACAATGAAGATGAGGACAATAGTCCGAATAACGCAGATAATACTAATGAAACTTTCTCTTCAATCAAAGTCCACTAGAGAGAGCCCCCCCCCTTTTTTATTGGGGAGCGTTGCCCCTTACGCTTAGATAGCGGCCGTCAGCGAAATCACTTCCAAAGTGCTCAAACCACTAGGGGATGGGCAGCATATATTATATAATATATATATATATATATATATATATATATATATCTTATTATAATGGAGATTGTGGGTTTGTTTGTCTGTAACCGAAACTATGTTACTATACAAATCACAATTCCCTTTAGTTATTTACATCACATTCTCTATGATTTTATTTTTATTTAAACCTCAATTATTAATAAAATTGTTTTACATTATTAAGACTGTTGACCATACCTAAATAATAATAACATGCAATTGTATTGATATATACAACAAAATAGTGGATTACAGTGTGAATGGGAAGGCTAATTTGCATATTGATCGTAAAAAATTTGATTTTAATAAATATATGCTATGTATTATTGATTTCTAATTGTTAGGTTTTATTTTAATAAATATGAGCAAAAATCTCTTCAATAAATCTTAAAAGAAATCCCTTAACAAGAAGAAATAACTGCAATATTATTCTTTACTTCCAATTTTAACTAAACAGTTTAATTAGGAAAATTTACCAGTGAAAGACGGGAGTAACGGAAAATGATGGAAGAGTTAGTTTCAAAGTTGTTCTATTTTTCAATCATACCCCCTCTGTTCAAAATCTTTTTATCTACATTCTTATTCAGTTTCATTAGCCTTTCTAATTTAATATGATATTTTATTATAAAATTTAACTAAAATACTTGCACCCGGAGGGTACATATATTTGCTAGTATATATATATATATATATATATATATATATATATATATATAGTATGATATACACCGCTTATGCATACATATACATAAATATGCATATATATATATATATATATATATATATATATATATATATGCATAAGATATACGTACGTATGTGTGTGTGTGTGTAGTTTAAATTACCTGAAGCATATAGATGCAAAGATATAACGGAAAAGGGTGTGGTCTTGACCTCGGGGTTAACAAGAGACTTGGAGTCCCGTGGGTGGGTAATGTTTGGCTCCTTGAGGAGAACCCTTCAAAATCTCTTGAGATCTGATGAAAAAGGCGCAGTTGCTATAAAAAGATTTCTATAAATTTTTCAATAAAAAACGAAAAAAAAAAACAAAAAAAAACAAAGAAAAATTATATATATATATATATATATATATATATATATATATATATATAATTATTTATTTATATTTAAAAAAGCAATTACAATGCGTGTAAAAATAAAATAATGTTCAGTCTCATCGATTTCAAAGAAACTTTATCATCAGAGACATTTTCTGAAATAGACGCGGTCTTGTAGGTTTTGTTTTGTACGTTATAAACACGCGTCTCGTGGTGTTTTTTAGACTCGTGTTTATAACGTACAAAAACCCCCACAAGACCGCGTCCATTTCAGATAAAGTCTCTGATGATAAAGTTTCTTTGAAATCGATGAGACTGAACATTATTTTATTTTTATACGCATTGTAATTGCTTTCTTAACAAATAAATAATAACATACTCAACAATGCTTCAAGCAAATTATCAAATACTATATATATATATATATATATATATATATTATATATATATATATATATGTGGTGTGTGTGTGTGTGTGTGTGTGTGTGTGTGAAAATGGAAAAGGAATTGAATCCGACAATATGAGGAAAAATGAGTAAAGAAAAGAAATGTAGATGGATAAAGATGAATTTAATCGATATCACATTAATCGATATCACTTACACATGTGTTTTGGTCAGTTTATGTGTGTGAAAATATTTCGCACACATAGAAGAATCGACCTTCATCAGAGTGAACATTCATTTTGAATGAAAAAATTCGTTGGGAAAAACAACAGAGAAAAATGTTCAACATGTTAATGATAAATAATAACACTTTATTTTTATTTTATTTTATTTTATTTTATTTATTTTATTTATTTTTTGTAATAAAAAACTATTTTGTACCATAACCCTAGAAAACCAAGTATCCAAATCATAACGGTCTATCTCAACGTTGTATTTTCAGCGTTCCAAATTTAAAAAAAAAAAATCGAATTTCGAATATTTCCAAAAATCTCTGTTGTTTTTCCCCAACGAATATATATATATATATATATATATATATATATATATATATATATATATATGAGGAGGGAAGGATTTGAATAAATCCGACAAAATGTGGTTGAGAATAGATGAAAGTGTGGATATAACAACACAGACAGCATAGATTCAATTGATATTTCGCCTCATTATTCGCGGACGTTGAGTGGATAACAACAAACCAGGCTTATTCCCCAGCGAAAGGAATAAGCATTGTTGAATAAAGTATATATTATTATTTATATTTTGCTTGAAGGCAAGTACAATGCGTATATCGTATAAAATTCGATAATTATAGAAAATAATCATGACAAGCGAACTCGGCAAACAAATGTGCGATGCGTAGAACATTACCTTGGATCTTAACACGTGATCATTTTAGAAAAATGGACCATATTACCTTGGCACCCCTTTTTGATCTCGATTAAGAAAGGACATGTTTTTCATTTACACCGTCAATATCCGGTTGTTTGTTAGGGTTAGGGGTTAGGGTTAGGGGTTAGTTTGATAATACTTTTAAATCTAAAAATCGTCTGTTAAAACAACCGGATATTGACGGTGTAAATGAAAAACATGTCCTTTCTTAATCGTGATCAAAAAGGGGTGCCTAAAGGTCATGAAAAATTATACATCATATCTACCGCAGAAACCCAGTCATTTCGGGCTTTAGAATACACCGACTGCACCTCTGTAGAGTTGTAAGACCCCCCCTCCGATGGGATCATCTATTGGTCATGTATGGTCGTGATGCTTAAGAATGGAACCCTGGTGGCTGAGCAGTCGATGACTCTCAGCATTCCACTTTGGCCCTTACGGTCGGTCGGGGAAGCCCCCTCCGATCAATCGGCTGGTCATGTCAAACCCTAGCACCTATATGATTGTCCCAACTCTATAGCCCTAATGGCAAAACCCAACCCTTTTTATCATATGGGTGCTAGAAGGCGGTTGCTGAGGGTCTTCATGTACTAGATGGGACGTTAAACTCTATCTGATGGTGAGGTTCCAGTTCTGGAGCTCTGTGGAATGTGGAGCACCCCTTCATCACCATTGCTCCCAGATCCACTCCGATTCGGAGTGGTAGTACCTGTTAGGGTCCCATCTATGGGTTGAATAGAAAAACATAAGTTTATAAACAAAATTGTATTATGCATTAAGAATGAATTTATTTCACAACTTTATCGGCATTAAATGACCCACTGAGGTTGATATGCCGTAAAACAAACCAAAACTAAACCAAACCAAACTCTATCTGATGGTGAGATTCCAGTTCTGGAGCTCTGGGGAATGTGGAGTACCTCTTCATTACCATTGCTCCCTGGTCCACTCTGACCCGGAGTGGTAGTACCTGTTAGGGTCCCATCTATGGGTTGAATAGAAAAACTGTTTTTGGCATTATTTAAGATTTTAAGACTTATAACAGTTTCTTCTTAGAAATCAATAACAACAACAACAAAAATTAAATAAACCATGAACAGAAAAATTACTAACTTTTAAATGAAATATCTTTTTTATTTTGGTTTAAACACATAGAAAAAATACACTCTAAAAAATTATTGTGGGTTTTGTTTACAAAAGAATTGACCAGATGAAGATGTCATGTCATTTATTTTTCTAATGGCGAAAGAAATTACCAAAAATCAGAGAATTATCTGATCTTAATAATATTTCAGTATTGATTCATTAATCAACGAATTCTTTCATTTAAATTACTGAATTGTTTCAATCAAAATGATTCAATGGAAATAAATCGAAATTGTTTTAAATAAATAAAAGAAAGTGCCAAATTATACATTTGTGCAGACGAACTAAAGTTTGCAATCCTTATTGTTATTCTGTAATACAAGTCTTTTATTCCTATTTCTAGTTGTTTGGTTATTTCTTTAACTCTTAACCTGTCTGCCACACTCGTGGATATATAAAGATAACCACGAACAACAGTACTCCAAGGTTTGAATTTTGGTGTATGGGAGTTATGGTCCTGTATTATCAGAAATTGAGTTATCTGCCCCTATTAGTTCCTGGAATCAGACACCAGGGGCGGACCCCTAAAATTCCACAGAATAGATACGGCAGGCACGAGGGTAAGACCCAAGTCGGCACCCCGTGAGAAACACGTCAACAATGACTCGACAGAACAGGCTCGACAGGGCAAAGGTGCATACTAGCTGAAACTAGCAGAACAACTGAAAATACCAGCGACTTTACCGCGACAACGTAGAGACATTGCAAAGATTAACATAATTAAATAATGTATTTGAAACTCCTTGTATTACCTATAAATATATCCCCGCCAGGAGAAATTCCTCTGGCAACTCTGAAAGATAATTACACTTCTCTTTTACATTTACAAAAGAAATGTATACACTCTAACACATTACTACATAACCCAGAATAAACTGTTAACCCAAATATACACCCTATATTTGCCTTGTACCTTTCCTTCACAACAGTCATATTGTATTCGTCACTATTTGTCTACTTTATTTCTGTTAGTATATGTATAATGTGTCTCTTATCTGAGTCCTGAGATAGGGTATTATCGGAGCCCTTGCTACGGCCTTCTGATAGTTCGGATATGATAGACATTCTGTTTGATGTCCGACTCCGATTCTGGTTGTTGAGGAAGAGGTGGAGCGACCCTTATTTAGGTCTATTCCCTTTGGAAGCTGGATCAGAAGAGGCCGAGTTTGCTTATTCAGCTTTGCCACCAAAGTATGCTGGCTCGTGATTGGTTGGTTCGAAACAGAGGCTCGCAGACAAGGACCATAACCCCCATACCCCATACTTCAAACCTTGGAGTACTGTCGT
>CM042177.1:5149515-5159515 GCA_023376005.1 Doryteuthis pealeii
AAACCTGGAAGCCTTGCTGATCTGAACAGCAACGTGCTTCGGCGAAGTTGTGGATGAATGAGCAGCCCCTTGGTTAATACTGTTCACCCAGGCAGTTGGGAAGTGTCTAGAAAAGGTGACCTAAACAAATGCCTGTTCACCTATCAAGATGGCCATAAACCAACGCTTCGACGGTTGTCCACGTTAGCTGGGCGAAAATAAGAAAATTCTACAAGAAAATACTACAAGACAAGGCTAAGAATAACCACCTGGAATGTCTGGACACCTCCCGATCTTGAGAGATTGGGAAACCCCAAACTACGTACCGGCATCGTGACAAGGAAGTATCTCGATAAGGGGCAGACACCGATGCTCTTGCGGAAATAAGTTTTATCCATAAGGACCAATTGACAGAAGGGGTGGACTGGATACACATCCTCATGGAAAGACAGGCCGATGATAGCTGTAAGAAGCTTGAGGTAAGGTGACTCGAGCCCTCCATTCTGAAGCGACACACGAAAAGCTGGTTCCGTGGGTCATCTGCCTGCTCACATCTGGACTACTTGTAGAAATGGCCTTATTCTGTCAAGAAGCGGCAATCACCATATATATATATATATATATATATATATATATATATATATATATATATATATAGAGAGAGAGAAGAGAGAGAGAGAGAGAGAGAGAGGAATCGGCTTCTAAAGATTACCAAGGGAGTGAGTTACAGATTAAAACTCTTTTATCTCGCGCTGGACAGAAAGACAAAAGAGACGAATCCCACATAAAAGAAAACCCTTCCGTGCTGGGTCACCCAATAGCGTTTAAAACCATTCCAGACAATTTTTCGAAACTTTAGCTGGAACAGAATCAAAAATTATACAGTCTGAGATATACGGACGGGTATCTAGTTACTAATAATAACATTATTTCGTTGTTCATGTCTTTTAGGATTCCGCATTCTTCTGTGAGCATTAATTTGTCTAGGAATGGGCGTATACCATAACAAATCCTTCACGCCTTGACAGTGCACAACACGAATTTTGTTCATGAGTAGTTAGCGTTATTTCTTAATTGCTTCTGCTATAAAAATATAGAAAATGGCCATTATTCACTTCAAATTTTGCTTTGGTGCCCTGGATAGTATGTATTATTTCTTAATTGCTTATGTTATAAAAGTGCTGCTTAGCGCCTTCCTCACTGGCACTAAATCTTATTATAATGGAGATTGTGGGTTTGTCTGTCTGTAACCAAAACTATATTACTATACAAGTCATAATTCCTTTTGTAATTTACATCACATTCTCCATGATATTTATTTTATTTAAACCTCAATTAATAATAAAACTGTTTGACATTATTAATACTGTTGGCCTTACCTAAATACTAATAACATGCAATTGTATTTATATATACAACAAAATACCAGTTTTCAGTGTAAACGTAAAGCTAATTTGCATATTGATGTAAAAAAAAACTGATTTTAATAAAAATGTGCTTGGTATTATTGATTTCTAATTGTTTGGTTTTATCTTAATGAATATGAGTAAAAATCTCTTCAATAAATCCTAAAAGAAATTCATTAACAAGAAGAAATAATTGTAATTTTATTCTTTACTTCCTATTTTAACTAAATAGTTAAATTAGGAAAATTTAGCATTGAAAAACGGAAGTAATGAAAGAGTAAGTTTCAGTTGTTCTATTTTCCGATTATACCCACTCCGTTTCAAATCTTTTTATCTGAATTCCTAATTAGTTTCATTAGCCTTTCTGATTTAATCTAATATTTTATTACATTTAAACTTAAATACTTGCACCCGGAGGGTGCATATATTTGCTAGTAATTATAATGTTGCATACCTCTTTCTTTAATTCTATTTCTTGGCCGTCTTTAGTATTCTGATCGTCTTTGGTATTTCTTCTATCATCTTGACTTGGTCTGGCATCTTCTAAGGTCTGGACTTTCTTGGGGACTTCGGGTCTGGTTTTCTGTTAGGGATTTCTCCTTATCAGAAGCCCTGTGTCATTGTTAGTTTTTAGGTAATAAACACAAGACTTCGATTTACTTTTGATCTTATTTTATTGTTAAATCCCCACCAGACATCTGCTAACTAACATAGCGCGCGTATGCAGAGTGAGATACAGTTCGGCAGTACATCTTCACTGCCTGACGTCCAACTACAAACTGGCGAACGAACAGGTCCCACGTGACTTCACGTATTTTGGCGGGCTTCTGTAATTTTCCATGGAAGGACCCGGCCATGGTATGAAAAGGGTCATCCCCTCAGAATTACAGGGGATTTACAATAATCTTATGCAACCGCATAGATTATGTAACAAAAGTATAGAAAATAGCCATTATTCCTTTCAAACTTTGCTTTTGTGCCCAGGATATCGCTATATAATTCAAATTTTGTTGATGGATAACACTAGCTATTACTTGGTTGTATATGCTGTAAAAGTATAGAAAATAGCCATTATCCCCCCCAAACTTGGCTTCTCTGCCCTGGATAACACTAACTCAAATTTTGTTCTTGGATAGTATGCACTATTTCGTAATTGCTTAAGTATAAAAATCATAGAAATTGGTCCTTATTCTTTTCAAACTTTGTTTTTGTGCCCAGGATATCGCTATATAACTCGAATTTTGTTCCTGGATAGTATGTGTTATTTCTTAATTGCTTAAGTTGTTAGAGTATAGAAAATAGCCATTATTTCCTTCAAATTTTGCTTTGGTGCCCTGTATAACAAACACTATGTAAGACATTTTTTTTTTTTTTTTTGCTGGATAGTATGTATTATTTCTTAATTGCTTATGTTATAAAAGTATAGAAAATAGGCATTATTCCCTTCAAACTTTGTGTTTGTACACAGGATATCGCTATATAATTCAAATTTTGTTGATGGATAGAATGTAATATTTCTTAACTGTACTAGCAAATACAAGCACCCTCCGGGTGCAAGTATTTTAGTTAAATTTTATAATAAAATATCATATTAAATTAGAAAGGCTAATGAAACTGAATAAGAATGTAGATAAAAAGATTTTGAACAGAGGGGGTATGGTTGAAAAATAGAACAACTTTGAAACTAACTCTTCCATCATTTTCCCTTACTCCCGTCTTTCATTGGTAAATTTTCCTAATTAAACTGTTTAGTTAAAATAGGAAGTAAAGAATAATATTACAGTTATTTCTTCTTGTTGAGGGATTTCTTTTAAGATTTATTGAAGAGATTTTTGCTCATATTCAATAAGATAAAACCAAACAATTAGAAATCAATAATACTAAGCATATATTTATTAAAATCAATTTTTAAGATCAATATGCAAATTAGCCTTCCCATTCACACTGTAAACCTCTATTTTGTTGTATATATAAATACAATTGCATGTTATTAGTATGTAGATATGGTCAACGGTGGCTTCGGCCTCTGGACCATTGCTATAATTAACGGCGTCGATCCCAGGGGGCCATCCCCCCAGGCAACACCTGCCCCCTCGATTTAAAGGGGCAGGGCTGGGTTTATTGCCCAGTGCCTGAGGCGCCACCCTTGAGGGGGAATGCCGACGGGATCGACGCAATTTTTCACCCGCCACCCCATGAGCTTCGGCTTGTGGGTGGTCCCACATAAATAGGGCCTTCGTGCCTGACCCGTACAAGTGGGGTACGTAGAAAATATCATGTAGATATGGTTAACAGTGTAAGTAATGTAAAACAATTTTATTAATAATTGAAGTTTAAATATAAATAAAATCATGGAGAATGTGATGTAAATAACTAAGGAAATTGTGACTTGAGTAGGGATATAGTTTCGGTTACAGACAGATAAACACACAATCTCCATTATAATAAGATATGTTGTAAAAGTATAGAAAATGGCCATTATTCCCTTATCAGACCCTAAATATAGTCTCCAATCATGTTTTAAACATTTGATAGCCCAGGTCAGAAAAGCAAAGTTTGAAGACAAAAATGCGCGTTAGCAATAGGGAAATGACAATTTCTGTCATGGAACAAGGACATTTTGTTACTTATTTTTATACAATATATATATATATATATATATATATATATATATATATATAGCATGGGATTGTCACTGTTTCAGCTTTTACTGGAACGGTGTGCCAAAGTGCAGTATTATTGGGAGAGTGCTCAATACAAAAATAGAGCTATTATATAATGTAATAAAATAAATATATAAAGGTTTTATATATTTTTTTATTTGATGACAAAGGAACAGTCACTGTGACTGTTCCTTTGTCATCAAATAAATAAATATATAAAACCTTTATATATTTATTTATATATATATATATATATATATATATATATATATATATATATACTAGATAAAACGTGACCCGTTGAGTCAAACATGGAGCTCCGGGTAGATAATTAGGGAAAAGTGTGTTTGAAAAGCGAATTCAATTTAAAAAAAAAACATTAAAATCATTTTGTAAGATTTCTTAGTAAATGAACGTTTGACCGAATTTAAATGGACCTGATTCTTTAGAGCCAAGAAACTAACACATATAACGAGAAGGTATTCAATATATACACAAAGAGAGGGAAAGTGACAGGCAGAATGTGAAGCAAGAGACAAGTCAGTTTTGGATCTAATTGCAAATTACGACTAATTAGAAGCAATTAAAATGGAAATTTTTTCAAACATATCTCAATCGTAGGACTAAGGAATATTCCAGTGTGAATTTTGTGTCATTATACTAAAGAGGGAAAAAGCATTTTGAAAACAATCATTTATTTACTCACCTTTAGTATAAAAATAGATATATACATATATCCTTATTCTATCAGTAATACTTGCATTCATTTCTGACCATTGACAATCACTTTCATTTTAATAGTCAATGCAATTTTATAGTAAAAAACATTTCCAATGCATTTTAATAGTAAAAAACATTTCCAATGCATTTTCATAGTAAAAATCATTGTCCAATGCATTTTTATAGTAAAAATCATTTCCAATGCATTTTAATAGTAAAAAACATTTCCAATGCATTTTCATAGTAAAAATCATTGTCCAATACATTTTCATAGTAAAAATCATTGTCCAATGCAATAGTAAAATCATTGTCCAATGATCATTGTCCAATACATTTCATAGTAAAAATCATTGTCCAATGCATTTTTATAGTAACAATTATTGTCCAATGCATTTTAATAGTAAAAATCATTGTCCAATGCATTTTCATAGTAAAAATCATTGTCCAATCCATTTTCATAGTAAAAATCATTGTCCAATGCATTTTTATAGTAAAAATTATTGTCCAATGCATTTTAATAGTAAAAATCATTGTCCAATGCATTTTTATAGTAAAAATCATTGTCCAATGCATTTTCATAGTAAAAATTATTGTCCAATGCATTTTAATAGTAAAAATCATTGTTCAATGCATTTTTATAGTAAAAATTATTGTCCAATGCATTTTCATAGTAAAAATCATTGTCCAATGCATTTTCATAGTAAAAATCATTGTTCAATGCATTTTCATAGTAAAAATAATTTATAATGCATTTTCATAATAAAAATCAATTCCAATGCATATTCATGGTAAAAAAAAACAAAAACATTTCTAATGCATTTTTATAGTAAAAATCATTTCCAATGCAACTTTTTCTCTTGGCACAGATAGCCTGTCTATTATTATTATTATTATTATTTTTTATTATTATTAGTAGTAGTAGTAGTAATAGTAGTAGTAGTAGGAGTAGGAGTAGGAGTAGCAATTACTTGAACCATAAAAAAGTGGTCGGAGTGGCCTAAAATCAATATCAACCAGCGCTAGACCAAGGAAATAGTTTTTTAGGAGATGAGGTAGAGCGCCAAATCTACCATCAGCTCCTCGCTTTACCGCACTGATCACTGTGTTACTCATACGCTGAGTTGGCGAGGGCCGGTATCGAACCGGAACCTTGTGCAATCTAGCCAAGTGTTCACCCACTAATGTTATCGTGCATCTGGCACCAGCTATATGCGTGGCTTTTGACTTGTTTAACTTTGCAGTTACTTCATCTGTTGCCACCCCCCGCAATTATACACATTATAAAATGGATTTTATTTGATTAAATTTGAATTTAGTTTCATTTGAAAGATACAATTTTTGTGTGTTATACTTCTTCAAAACTGATATTGTTATACTAAACAATTAACGGGTGGGGGGACATGAAGAAATTTGGGATAAAAAAAAAGTTGGGCATCGTACTAAAATGGCTGGGAACCACTGCTGTAAACCTAACCAATCAACAAATCTTATTATTAGTCGGAGGGAAGGAAAGACTGAAGAAATATGGCCGATGACCGAATTGTCGCTAGTTGAAGACGTAATTTTGCGACTTAACCGTTCAGAAAAAAATTAAAAAAAATAAAAAATAAATAAATGAATGAAACTTCCTTATTACCTTCCCATGTAGATGGTTGTATATTACCGCTGAATCATTGGTAATTTTATCGGTAATTCAATCGGAGAGTTATTCTAGACAAACGCCCTGATTTTTTTTCTAAACACGTCAAGTCAAATTTTCATTTGGTAATCTGAACATTAGTTACATAAATTAGAATAACCTCCCCTTGTTTGTTTCACTTGGAGGAAGCCATATATTTTTGTCGGCCATTTTCATTTCACCGTAAATCTATACTGAAAATACGAATTTGTTCGAATCAATACAACTTCATGTCTTAAGACGAAAATATCATAAAACGTGTTATTAATAACAATTAAGTTCATTTCAAATAATGCGCAAGCACAATTAAGAATGTGGAGTTTTCCCTTCATCACCATTGCTTCCAGGTCCACTCGAAGCCGGAGTGGTAGTATCAGTTAGGGTCTCATCTAAGGGTTCAATAAAAAATTGAGTTTAAAAAAAATAGAGTACCCATCACGAATAAATAAAACAAAAATGTCTTCGTCAAAAAATGACCCAACAAAAGTTGACATGCCGTAAAACCAACCAACCAACCAACCAACCAACCAACCAATAAGCCAACGAAATTATGAAATTACCGATAAAATTACCAATGATTCAGCGGTAATATACAACCATCTACATGGGAAGGTAATAAGGAAGTTTTATTAATTTATTTATTTTTTATTTTTGTATTTTTTTCTGAACGGTTAAGTTGCAAAATTACGTCTTCAACTAGCGACAATTCGGTCATCGGCCATATTTCTTCAGTCTTTCATTCCCTCCGACTAATAATAAGATTTGTTGAGGGGGTATATTTTGTGTATCGCTTCCGTTTTTCACACACCAGTGTACAGCAACGAACCGTCAGAGAAACCACTGTATTTACACTTTCGAGCATCCGTAGAATTATGACAGCAATCAGCACAAGAATCCGAAGTTTGTTTTTTCTTCTTTGCAGCTAAAAAAAAACAAAAACAAAACAAAAAAAAACAACAAAAAGCAAAAAAACAAAAAAAACAAAAACAAAACCGGTAGTGAAAAAAAAAAGAAAGAAAAGATCAGCAGCAGCTTTCACGAAAACTCTCCACTGATAACTAACTCCCACTGCCTGCTCTCCCCCCTTGCTCGCCTCTCAACTTTCTACACACACGCGCACGTGTTATATATATATATATATATATATATATATATATATATATATATATATATATATATAAGTAAGTAAAGTAAAGTCGACGGGGCGGCCTAAAGTCGGTATCAGCCAGTCAGCGAGGGAGTCTATCCCCTTTTCAATAGCGCTAGACCAAGGAGATTGTTTTAGCATCTGAGGTGGAGCGCCACACCTACCATCAGCTCCTTATTTTACCGCACAGATCCCTGTGCTACTCATACGCTGAGTTGGCGGGGACAAGTATCGAACTAGGAACCGTGTGGTTTCTAGCCGAACGCTCTACCGACTGAGCTAAAACCCTTTCGGTGAGAAAAAAAAAACCGGCAAATAGTTTGATTGTAAAAATATACTACCAAACATTAGCTGGGGAAAAAATTACAAAAAAGAAAAGACCAAGATAGTCGCACCAACCGAAAATAATTGGTTAGTACTATCACACTTGGCCAAAATAAAAAATTATATATATATATATATATATATATACGTATATATATATATATATTTATATATAAAATTATCGGCAAAAAGCCATTCTAAACAAACCTTGTTTACAACTTACCACATCGTCGTGTAATAAAAGTCACTAGAAGAGGAATGTTAACCTACTCTAAACAAATCATAAAAATCTAAGAAGTTCGTTTGGTGTTGGGGTTATGAGATCGGCCTGTCAGCTTGGCAGTCCGGTTTCAAATCACGCACAGGGCGGTCTTCCGATCTATAGCTCTGCTGATGAGGCCTAATAGGCCGAAATGTACATACAGAGATTGATTTTTCTCGATTTGTTTAGCCATACATTTAATAGGTATTCCCGCCTAATTCATTATTAATTAATTAATTTTCAAAATTAGGTACGACTCCAATTAAACACTTATTCTCCAAAAAACATATATATATATATATATATATATATATATAAACCGCTTGGATTATCTGAAGCTAAAAAGTAAAAAGTGGTCAATACCTAAGTAGAGCAAATTATAAAGTTAACTTTATATATACTAGCAAATATTTGCACCCTCCGGGTGCAAGTATTTAAGTTTTAATATAATAAAATATCATGTTAAATTAGAAAGGCTAATGAAACTTAATAAGAATTCAGATAAAAATATTTGGAACAGAGGGGGTATAATTGGAAAATAGAACAACTTTGAAACTAACTGTTCCGCCATTTTCCCTTACTCCCGTCTCTCAGTGGTAAATTTCCCTAATTTAACTATTTAGTTAAAATAGGAAGTAAAGAATAAAACTACAGTTATTTCTTTATGTTAATAGATTTCTGTTAAGATTTATCCCCGAGATTTTTGCTCATATTTATTAAGATAAAACCAAACAATTAGAAATCAATAATACTAAGCATATATTTATTAAAATCAATTTTTTTAAGATCAATATGCAAATTAGCCTTCCCATTCACACTGTGAACCGCTATTTTGTTGATATATAAATATAATTGCATGTTATTAGTGTGTAGATATTGTTAACAGTCTTTAATGATGAAAAACAATTTTACTAATAATTGAGGTTTAAATAAAAATAAATCATGGAGAATGTAATGTAAATAACAAAGGGAATTGTGACTTGTTAATATAGTTTCGGTTACAGACAGACAAACCCACAATCTCCATTATAATAAGATATACATATACATATATATATATATATATATATTCCCAGGAAGCTCAGTTTGTGGGATGATAAGTTTCGTTTTATTTCATTCTAATATTTGGAAACTTAACTCTTCTCCTTCCGGGAATGTAGACTGTTTTGTTTATATATATATATATATATATATATATATATATATATATATATATATGAAACAACTTTTAGCTATTTTCAGCCGACAGTATATTTGGAGAATATGTGCTTTTAAGTTTAGTCAGACCTAATTTTTTTGAAAGTTAATTCATTTATGGTTAAATTTATGGTTAATTTATGGTTAAATCCCGCCTAATTAATTCATTTATGGTTAAATTTATCATATTAAATTTAAATTAATTATTATATTAAATTTAAATTAATTTTAAATTTATTATATTAAATTTATTATATTAAATTTATTATATTAAATTTATTAAATTTATTAATTAATTCATTTATGGTTAAATGTATGGTTAATTTATGGTTAAATCCCGCCTAATTAACCATAAATGAATTAACTTTCAAAAAAATTAGGTCTGACTAAAATTAAAAGCACATATTCTCCCAAATATATATATATATATATATATATATATTATATATATATATATATTATATATATACGATGACCTGAGGCCGGAACTAGTTGATAACAAATAAAGTTAAAGAGTTTATATATATCTGTTTATAATTTATATTGTTTGGGATTTAGTATGAAACACGTGTTTCGACTTATCAAGTCTCTTCAGTGTCGCTAGACATTTTGTAAGCTACCTAC
>CM042177.1:5164515-5187015 GCA_023376005.1 Doryteuthis pealeii
ATAAAATAAAAATAAAAAAAAATAAAAAACAACACAAAAACCCACACGTGAATAAGAAAAAAGAGGGAAAAAAAAACTCTGAGAAAGCCGTAAATATTAAATTGAAATCTATTGTGACATTTAAAAAAAAATCTTTGCTGCCTGTTTCAAATTTCCCTAAAACTATTCCGAGTATTTTTTTTTATCTCGTTCGCATATTTAAAGTAGAAAAAAATAATATACAAGTTTAGAATTAAACCTTAACACTCACACAAGAAGGCCGTTGTCATACGAGGCGCATGAGAAATTTAACAGAATTATTTGTGAGAGCCCTGGGTGTTGGGCGCCCCTCCCACTCCTCACCAAAGACAGAAGATACACAAAAGGCATGTTTAGCTCAGTCAGTAGAGCGGACGACTAGGAACCACAAGGTTCCGGGTTCGATACCAGCCTTCGTCAACTCAGCGCATGAGTAGCGCAGGACCTGTGCGGTAAAGCGAAAGGCTGGTGGTAGTTTGGTTTGGTTTGTTTTTACGGCATATCAACCTCAGTGGGTCATTTAATGCTGATAAAGTTTTAAAATAAGGTAATTCTTAATGGATCCTAAATTTTTTTATAAACATATTTCTATTTAACCCATAGGACACTAACAGGTACTACCACTCCGGGTCAGAGTGGATATGGGAGCAATAGTGATGAAGGGGTGCTCCACATTCCCCTTACCTACAAAACTGGAACCTCACCATCAGATAGATTTTAACGTCATTCACAGGACCGCCTTCTGGCACCCATATGCTAAAAAGAATTGTGGCAGCCATGTAGGTGCTAGGGCTTGACGTGACCAGCCAACTGATCGGAGGTGGCCTCTCCGACCGCCCGTCTAGCCCAAGATAGGGCCAAAGTGGAGTATTGCAAGTCATGGACTGCTCAACCACCTGGGTTCTATCCTTAAGCCTCATAGGTCGCCACCCACGCCAACTGGTGGCTCCATTGGGAGAGTCTTACCCCTCTGCAGGGTGCAGTCGTTACATAGACTTCCTCGCTGTCTGGCTATCGACTTTAGGCCACCCCGACGACTTTACTTTTTTATGCTTAAGGATGGAATCCTGATGGTTGAGTAGTCCATGACATGTAACACTCCACTTTGGCTCTTACTTAGGCTAGACGGACGGTCGGAGAGGCTCCCTCGGATCAATCGGCTGGTCATGTCAAGCCTGAACCCCTATATGATTGTCCCAACCCTATTGCCCTTATAGCAAACTTCAACACATTTTATTATATATGTACTAGAATGCGGTGGCTGAGGGTCATATTGTCCTTGTCATATTTTTTTACAACAGGGTCAGCTTCTTTATTGATATTTTTTAGCAGAATAATTAGAATATAAGAGTGCTCAATGTTTGTAGAGCAGATTTGATAAAAAGATATAGTCAGAGAAACTACTCAAGTTTCACTATAAGAATCATCGGGGTTAACTGCGATCATCATCAACATCATGCACTGGCAGTACGGATATCCTTATAATATAATATATATATATATATATATATATATATATTATATATATATATATATATTGGGAGAATATGTATTCCAGTTTAAAATATGTATTCCAGTTTTAAAAAAAAAGTAATACATCACCCCTGATGATGGCACTTCGAAGTGCCGAAAGTACTCGGGAACTAAACTTTGGTGGACTTATCCACCAATTCCACCCAAACATTAAAAAGTTGGCCAGAAAATTAGAAAAAGAAAAAAATAAAATTGTTAAACAGGAGATGTGCCTTTTGTTTAATTCCACACACACACACACACACACATATATATATATATATATATATATATATATATATAATGACCTTCTGTTACATATTTATCGTCATCATAATCGATTTAGAATAAAGGTCAAATCGATAAGCTGAAACAATAATTGGAAATAAATAAATAAATAAATAAATAAGAGATAATTAATGAAAGAAATGAAACAAAAACAATGGAATAAATATTCTGAATAGATTTTATACACTAATTCACCTATTTCTTTTTTCTTTTTTTTCTTTTTTTTGTTATTGTTTTTATTTCTTTTATTTCTTTTGTTTATTTATTTATTTGAACAACCTATGTGTTTATGTCAATAGTGGTACTATTTAACCCATTACTGGAGGGATTAGGATGAACTTCACTTTTCCCAAGGGTTAGCTCTATCGATAGAGCACCCTCCTAGGAATGTGAACGTGGTTAAATCGAACTTAACGAACCTAAATTCCACCATCGCATGTCACCCCGCCAGAAGGAAAAAATACCAAAAATCGTTCATAATTTTCATTATTTTCGTAAGCTGAAAAAGATTTTGAAAAATCACCAGGAGTTTTTTTTTAATGTTTCTTCTTTTTAACCTAAATAGAAAAATGAATTTTAATACAAAAATATATAAAGCGGGCAATAAAGTTTTATTTTTTTAGGAACTATCGAACTGGAAAGAGTTACTGGGAGGACGGTATTTTTACCAAGAGAATTGGAACAGTGATCTACATAATCAAGGGAAAGTGATTTGATCACAAAAGATATGTAAATTAAATCAGGCCACGATTTATTGAAAATATCGAGCAGAACGACGCAGAGCTTCCTATGGAATTGTTATACGACGCATTTCAGATCACACCTCCCATTAACCAAAAAGTACCTGTGAATATGCCACCTGCACCATCAACTTCTTATTCTCCGCAAATTCCACGAGCAAAAGTTTAAGAGAAAAGAAAACGGTAAAACGACTACGTCCATAATTTGAATTCACATATTTCTTTTCTTTTTTGTTGTTATTGTTTTTGTTTCTTTTGTTTCTTTATTTCTTTATTTTTATTTTATCTTATTTAAAAAAAAAATTGTGTTTATATCAATAGTGGTACTAATTAACCCATTACTGGAGGGAATAGGATGAACTTCACTTTTCCCAAGGGTTAGCTCTATCGATAGAGCACCCTCCTAGGAATGTGAACGTGGTTAAATCGAACTTAACGAACCTAAATTCCACCATCGTATGTCACCCCGCCAGAAGGAAAAAAATACCAAAAATAAGGGAATTAACCGAATTTAATGACATTTTCACTGTTGATATATTAATGAATAAAAAAAATATAATGCACCAGTTATTTTATTTAAAAACATTTACAGTTTTTCAGGTCAGTTAATTTTGAAACACGTATCTTTAAGAATCTGTGTTACGCCTCAAAGATGCATGGTTCAAAGTTAACTGACCTGAAAAAGATGTAAAAGTTTTTAATTAGAATAACTGGTTCGTTATATCTTTTATTCATTAATATATCAACACTGGAAATTTCATTAAATTCGGTTTAGTCCCTGACTTTTGGTATTTTTTTCTTCTTTCGGTGTGGTTACTAACTCTCGGCTTGAACAACTTTGGTCACGTGATACACGCGCTGCAAACGAACACGTGACCAAAACATTGCAAAATTTTGTATTTACTCTAGTAAAAAAAGTATATATATATATATATATATATATATATATATATATATATATATATATTGTCCCGCACTAGCATGATGTGATACATGATAAATTTCTTTAGCGGAGTTTAATTCAGAGTTACTGGTTACTTAGTCTAAGTTTTTTTTTAAAGCCCAGTCCGCCCTACTATTTACCCATAGCTGGAGGGAAAATAATTGGGTGCAATAATCTTCATAGAATGACTGCTATTTACACAGTAGCAATGCAACCAACAAAGCCTTCATCAGATGATGACTCTGGGTTCAGGCATGGTTTCGGAGCCCAAGCATCATTACCACTAACCCAGAGCGCCCCAGCAATATCTCACGATACCACCAGACTTTGTCGGTTTGATGTCACAATATAGGCCTGCCATATCCACGCTGATGCGGTTAGAGCTTTCTCCTGAATCTTTTTTAAGTATTTCCTCTTGTCTGGTGGAGAAAGTCCAAGTTTAGACAAAAATGCCGAGGTTGAGTTGGTAATAAATCCCCGGCATCCGACTTCGATGGGAAATACATTTGTTATCCCTCCGTTTCTGACGCATTGTTCACGTAGGTCTTCATATTTTTCCAACTTACGCTGATGGGCCCAATCAAGATTTTCTTCATATGGAACTGTCAATTCAACGATAAAAACTTTCTTTTGGTTAATAGACCAAATTACAATATCAGGACGCAGGGCCGTTATGGTTATTTCAGTTGGAAAAACGAGTTGATGTTCCAAGTTGCACGCAATGCGCCAGCCTGTGGAGCCGTCAAATATAGACGACACGTGCCTATTTTTACGCGAAAATTTCGAAATGTTTGCTTCCTTAACAAAATGTATTGCTTTGTTGATGTTATGCATACCTTTCTCAATGGTATTAGTACTAACATGTGAAATGCAAACAGCCTCTTCCAGGATTTGAACTCGGGGCATCGAGTCTATTTCCCACAACGATAACCATTACACTTTACGCCTCGATTATCCCCCCCCCCCGAAAAAATATGTGCACCTAGAGACAGAAGAGCTTATGGCCAAATTAGCACCACATATCTCTATTTGTTTAACTGAGAGACTCGGAAATTTCTTCTATGGAAACGAGGATTTATAGACTTGTAAACAGGAAGGGCCGGAGGGGATGTCAAAAAAGAAAACATAAGATAAATAGAATTAGATGTAGACAACAAAAATAGATTGTGTTGTATACTCATACTACCCTCTAAAACACCTTCCTTCTGCTTGACTTTCTCATTCGTGAACAGTAGGTACCACCAAAATAGGTTACGTGATCAGTGATCCATATTGAACTAAGAAACGTAAATATTTTTGAACTTTTTTTTATTAAAAAGTAAATTAGGGTGTCCTAGAAAAAACAGAACCCACAAATTTTGTAATAAAACTGTTAATTTTAACTGGGGGGGGGTAGGGTTAGGGTTAGGGGGGTTAGGGTTAGGGTTGGGGTTTAGGGTTTAGTGTTAGTTTAATGGGAAAATAAATAGATAATTTGGGTTCTGTTTTTTCTGGATTAACCTGTACAGAAAAAAACAGACCCCGAACCCTAACCACAACCCTAAACCCTAACTGTAACCCTAACCCTAAACCTAAACCCCCCTAGTTAAAATTAACAGATTTATTACAAAATTTGTGGGTTCTGTTTTTTCTGGGACACCCTGTATAGGGTGATCCAGAAAAAAACAGAATCCAAATTATTTATTTATTTTCCCATTAAACTAACCCTAAACCCTCAACCCTAACCTAAATCTAACCCTCCCCCCCTAGTTAAATTAATAGTTTTATTACAAAATTTGTGGGTTCTGTTTTTTCTTTCAAAAGTTCATAATTACCAAATATTGTAAAAACAAAATAAAAACAGGAAGATTTTTCTTTCTTTTTTTTTTTTTTTTTTTTTTTCCTTCCTGAAAGATTTTCCTGGAAGGCAATTCTTCATTGTGTCTGCTTCGTGCCTTTTCTTATTTATAGTTCAGTGCATATCTCGTCCATAGAAGGAACTTTTTGTTCCAACCTCCAACTTCCTCCCCCCCCCTTGCCACCACCCTTTTACTAGATTTCCCTCTTTTTCTTCTTCTCCCACACACAACTTCTTCTTCTTCTTCTTCTTCTTCTTCTTCTTCTTCTTCTTCTTCTTGCTACTCCTTCTTCTTGCTACTCCTTCTTCTTCTTTATTTATTTTTTAATTTCCCTTCTTCTTCTTCTTCTTCTTCTTCTTCTTCTTCTTCTTCTTCTTCTTCTTCTTCTTCTTGCTACTCCTTCTTCAGAGATAGTTCAGCGTTCTTGGAGCAAATAATAACAATACTGCACACTTGCGTGCATTTTAGGAAAATTGCCCGCGAATATTCTCACGTACAATGTGCACCGCAATGAAGAATGCTTCGAGTAAACATAGGCAAATCGCCAAAGTCGGTTGGTTGGTTGGTTGTGTTTTATGGCATGTCAAGCCTATCGGGTTATTTTATGCCTAAGATGTTTTGTTTTATTTATTCTTAATGTATACTCAACAAAAAAAAAAGAAGAAAATACTCATAATACATAGTTTTCTTAAATTTTGCATCAATCCTAATATATAATTATTATATAATATTTTAATATATAATTAATATATAATATTTAATCTATTTAAAATTTTTTTAAAAATACTCATAAAACATATTTTTCTTAAATTTTCCTTCAATCCTCCTAATATATAATTAAAGATTATCTTTTATTTACTTATTTACTGGTCCATCTAAATAAATTAATACATTTTATTTTTTACAACTGAAAAAATAAAAAATTTAAAAAAATAAAAAATTAGAGAAAAAAAATAAATGAATAAAAAAGAATAAAAGCTAAGTATATGAATTTTTCTATGTGACGGTTTTTATTTTGAATTCAACATGGCTACATTGTTGCAATATTCACCGGAAGATAAACAGACAATATTGGATACATATACAAGCGTAGGGGTTCAAACATTCGTTCTCAACAGATATACAAAAAAAATAAGAAATTACAGTTATTCGCCCATTTCATTCATAACATAAAGAAAAAAGAAAGGAGAAAGAAAAAAAAAGAGAAAATAAAAGAAGAAAAAATATAACCACACAAAAAAAACTTAAGCACGTTCATTTCTGATATTCATCTATGAAGATAAAGTTTCTTTGAAATCGATAAGACAAAAATAACATCTTTTTGTTTTTATTTTTCATACGCATTGTAATTGCCTTCAAATTATTATTGTATTATAACATACTTAACAATGCTTCAATCAAATTACCAATTACTTTTATATATATATATTTTTTTCAAAGCCACTTTTTCTATTTAATCCATACATGAGACCCTAACAGGTACCACTACACCCCGCACTGTCGCCTGGGGCGTTAGAATGCACCGACTGCACCTCTGCGTGGCGACCCGTGATGCTTAAGGATGGAACCCAGGTGGCTGAGCAGTCCATGACTTGCAACACTCCACTTTGGTCCTTACTTAGGTTAGATGGGCGGTCGGAGAGGCCCCCTCCGATCAATCGGCTGGTCACGTCAAGCCCTAGCACTTATATGATTGCCCCAACCCTATTGCCCTTATGGCAAAACCCAACCTCTTTTTATCATATGAGTGCTAGAAGGCGGTGACTGAGGGTCTACATGTCCTGGGAATGACGTTAAACCTCATCTGATGGTGAGGTTCTAATTTTGGAGGTTTGGGGAACGTGGAGCACCCCTTCATCACCATTGCTCCCTGGTCCACTCTGACCCGAAGTGGTAGTACCTGTTAGAGTCCCATCTATGGGTTAAATATAAAAATGTGTCTATAAAAAAAAATTGAGAATCCATTAAGAATTGATTTATTTCAAAACTTTATCGGCACTAAATGACCCACTGAGGTTGATATGCCGTAAAACAAAACAAAACATAACAAACAAAACCACCACACTCGATCAAAGTGGACCTGGGAGTAATGGTGATGAAGGGGTACTCCATATTCCCCAGAGTTTCAGAATTAGAACTTCACCATTAGATAGAGTTTAACGTCATACCCAGGCCCTTAAAATATTCAGCCACCGCCTTCTAGCACATATATGATAAAAAAAACAAAACAGTTGGGACAAAGTCATTTATACCACGTTTGCGAGTTCAAAACTCGCCAAATTCTTTAGCTTCTATTCATACTTCTCTTACTTTGTCCCCCCCCCATTTTTATCATTCGGAGACAGTAAATCCCCCTCTCTATCTATCTCTTTCTTTCTCTTTTTTCTCTCTTTCTCTTTCTCTCCCCTCCCCCTATGTCTTGTTTGCCACACTCTCTCTCTCGTCCTCTCACTCTTTCTTTTTCTTTCTCTCTCCCCTCCCCCTCTATGCCCCCCCCTCCTCTCTCTCTCTCTCTCTCTCTCTCTCTCTCTCGTCATCTCACTCTTCTCTTTTCTACTCTCTTTCTCTCTCTCTCTCTCACTTTATATATATATATATATATATATATATATATTATATATATATATATATATATACCTCTCTCTCACTCTCGTCCTCTCACTCTTCTCTCTTTACTCTCATTCTGTCTACTTATCACACGTCCTCTCTCTCTCTCTCTCTCTCTCTCTCTCTCTCTCTCTCTCTCTCTCTGTCACACACACCACACACACACACACACACACACACACACACTTCTCTTTGCTTTGTCTATGATTCTCTCTCTCACTTTCTCACTCTTCCTCTCTTTACCCTCACACACACACTCTCTCTCTCTCTCTCTCTCTCTCTCTCTCTCTCTCTCTCTCTCTCTCTCTCTCTCTCTCTCACGCACGCACCTACCCATTATCCGCCATTGATTCCCTTTCTATATATAAACCTTTCCGTCAAACGCAATTTTTCCACCTAAGAACTCATTTTTTAACACTTGGCCCGCCATACTCACGAACCTGTCGCAAAACGTTATTTATCCTGGAGAATTATCTTAACATAAACAGGACTTTGCCAGTTTGCTCTCTTGAAAAGAGAGAGAAGAAAACGTAGAAGATTTAGAAAGCAGATATTTAAAATATAGACCCGCACAAAAAAACAAACAAGAAACTGGTAATGGCCACCAATGGGTTAATAAATCATCTGGTTTTTGCTAGACAACCTTGATTAGTAAAATAACGTATTCATGTTAGTCATATTAAGGTAGAAAGGTTGTTTATTCATTAAAAAAGAAAGAGGTATCGAGGTTGAAGCTGTATTTACTAGGTACCACCAAAATAGGTCATGTGATCAGTTTAGGCCATTTTGAAGGAAGAAACGTAAATATTTTTTATTTTCAAAAAAATTACTCATCGTTATCTTGAAAAATTAGTAAAACAGTCCGTTTTTTTTTTACGACGCGGTCAGTTTCTTTATTGGTATTTTTTAAGCTGAATTCTGTATTCATGGTTCTTTTACTAACTAAATAAAAAAACAAATTCTGGCATTGAAACTTGTAAAAATCTTCTGATATAATTATTCAGACTCTTATGTTTATAGATAAAAAGTAAAAATCGTTTTTTACTCACGGACCTGTCGCAAACGGGAAAATCATCTTAACATAAACAGGATTTGGCCACTTTGCTCTCTTGAAAGGAGAGAGAGAGAGAGAGAGAGAGAGAGAGAGAGAGAGAGAGAGGTTGAAGACTATTTAAAATATAGACCCACACAAACAAACAAAAGAAACTGGTAATTGTCGCCAATGGGTTAATAAATCATCTGGTTTTGCTAGACAATCTTGATTAGTAAAACAACGTATTCCCTTTGTATCAGATGGATCAGATGATAAAGTCGTCGGGGTGGCCTAATTTTGGTATCAGCTAATCAGCGAGGGAGTCTATCCCCTTTTCACTAGCGCTAGACCAAGGAGATTATTTTAGCGTCTGGGGTGGAGCGCCACACCTACCGTCAGCTCCTTACTTTACCGCACAGATCCCTGTGCTACTCATACACTGAGTTGGCGAGGGCCGGTGTCGAACTAGGAACCTTGTGGTTTCTAGCCGAATGCTCAACCGACTGAACTAACATACATATACATTAAGAGGATGAGAAATGCTCCCCATTGTCTTAGTTTTACCAAAGTCTGATGCAAGTATGACATAGGAAGGACGTCCTTCCCGTTGTATCAGATGGATCAGATGATAAAGTTTGATGTTTATACACCACTATATGTCTCTTAAGATCAGAAGCTAAGTTAGTCTAATATGTTAGTCATATTAAGGTAGAAAGGTTAAATATTTACCACGCACAAGGCCCTATTAATGTGGGCCCACTCACGAACCGAAACTTATGAGAGGTGGGTACAAAAAATACGTTGATTCCTTCGGCATTCCCTCTTAAAGAGGGTGTCACAGGCACCGGGTAATAAACCCAGCCCTGCCCCTTTAAATCGGGGTGGGACAGGTGTTGCCTGGGGGATGGCCTCTTGGGATCAACGATGTTAACTTATGCGATTCAGAGTAAGCAAAGAGAGAAATAAAGAAAGAGAGAAAGAAATAAAGAATTTAAAGAAAGAAAACGAAGTAAGCAAAGAAAGAAAGAAAGAAAGAAAGAAAGAAAGAGAAAAAAAAAAGAGAAAAAGATAAGAAATAAAGAAAGAATTTAAAGAAAGAAAACGAAGTAAGCAAAGAAAGAAAGAAAGAAAGAGAGAAAGAAAGAGATGTTGATAGGTACACGTCCTGTACCTCTGACGCACAAAAATCTAAAAGGACGCAGTAAAATCGTATCAGTGCGTCCCAGTGTTTTTCTTTTTGCTTCCCTCACCATTTCAAGCTAACTGTGAACACATTTCAATAGATTCTTAGAAACGGATTATACAGGATAGGTTACAAGGTAGGAGTTAGACAGCTTTTGTTATTTCCCCAGATCATAAATAAAAACTCTACAATATATTAAGAAACATTAGTTTGGACCCATACATTTTCCAGGGAACTCATTCAAAGCAAATATGTGCGTCCTAGGACGCACTAAAATAAACAGCTATCAGCACCACCGAGGGCTTATATTAATTTCCAACTTTTTATTTATTTTATGTGTAGGTATCAACATCGCTTTTATATTTATCCAGACGATGAGAAAATCCGAAATATCTTCTTTCGGCTCCGGGTGGGCGGAAAATTTCAAATGATAGATACATTATACATCAGTAGGTACTTAAAAATAGAAAAATTCAGAAACTTACACCTTTTTGAAAATCCAAAGTCCGCACCCATATTATATATATATATATATATATATATATTATATATATATATATATATAAACACCGAAACGGATAAATGTAAAAAAAAAAACATTTAAAATCACTGAAACGATACACTTTCTCTTATTATAGACTGGCTCCTCAAAAACTGTTTCTACCGCTCAGTGTGTATGTGTGTAATATATATATATATATATATATATATATATATATATATATATACTTTGGTGCGGTACCAAGTTTCTTGGTACAAGGTGATTCTAGATGGTCCTAATTCTCTACCAGTAGTTTGTGTAGAGTTCAGGTTCCGTATGAGAGCTCAATGTTTAATTATTGTAAAGAGAGCAAAGTTATTTGGGAATAAAAAGGCCTTAAATACCATGGTTATCGTGGTTATGGACCATTTCCACTCGCGAGTATGCTCACGAGCTTCTTCAGACCACTGATATATTTTATTTAAATATAATATATCAGTGGTCTGAAGAAGCTCGTGAGCATACTCGCGAGTGGAAATAGTCCATAACCACGATACCCATGGTATTTAAGGCCTTTTTATTCCCAAATATATATATATATATATATATATATATATATATATATATATATATATATATATATATATATGAGGAAAAATGAGTAAAGAAAAGAAATGTAGATGGATAAAATGAATTTAATCGATATCACATTATTCGATATCACTTACACATGTGTTTCGGTCAGTTTATGTGTGTGAAAATATTTCGCACACATAGAAGATTCGACCTTCATCAGAGTGAACATTTATTTTGAATGAAAAAATTCGTTGGGAAAAAACAACAGAGATTTTTGGAAATATTCGAAAATCGAATTTTTTTAAAAATTTGGAACGCTGAGAATAGAGACCGTTATGATTAGGATATTTGGGTTTTTTTCTAGGGGTTATGGTATAAAATAGTTTTTTATTATTACAAAAAAAAATAAATAAATAAATAAATAAAATAAAAATAAAGTGTTATTATTTATCAATAACATGTTGAAACTTATATATATATATATATATATATATATATATATATATATATATATATTATATATCTTAGAAAGGAAGGAAAAACTCAACACCGCAATTCCATAATAAATTTATTTCGACTTTGTGAAGTAAATTTTTCAGTTATGCAATTCAAATTATCTTGATCTACCATCTGATGAGACGAAAATTTTTGGGGGACTATATTAAATAACTTAGATTTATAAAGGCCCAATATATATATATATATATATATATATATATATATATATATATATATATATATATAATGGGAGAATATGTGCTTAATTGAAGTCATACCTAATTTGAAAATTAATTAGTTGATAATTAATGAATTCGGCGAATATATCTGTTCAAATGTAAGGCGTAGACAAATAGGTTAGGGTTCGAATCACACACAAAGCGGCTTCCAGTCTATAACTCTGCTGATGAGGCATGATAGGCCGAAATGTACATACAGAGACTGACTTTTCTCGATTTGTTTACGCCTCACATTTAAACAGATATATTCGCCTAAACCACAGATAGTAAATTATGTTTGAAATACCAGCCCGCACTCCACAGGGCTCCAGAACTGGAGTATCTCAACCGGGTGCAGTTTGGAATCATACGTTGTAGGGGTTGGGGAGGTTTTAACGCCCTAGGGAGGATGCAGATTGTGTATTCTGAGCCCCATAGTCAGGACATCTGTGTTACATAATTATTAGATACCTAATAATTATGGCAATAGTGTAGAAAACATAATGGCCATTAGTGCAGCTGATGGCCTTGAGAGTGAGTGACGGCGCTTGACCTCACTCTCACCTTCCCTTCCGGGGATAAATCGTAAGAACCGGAAGGCATAGAACCGGTTTAAGGATACTAAGTAACTCAGTCAGTTAGCAGGTAGGAGCTCGAAGGTGTAAGTCGCATTTCTATGCGCATCCTGTCATCTGCGCAGATTGTCTGGTTGGGGATTTGGAAATAAAGTAACATCAACGTAAATCGAAGTCTTGTGTTTATTACCTAAACACTAACAATGACACAGGGCTTCTGATAACGAGAAATCCCAAGAGAAAACCAGACCCGGAATCTCCAAGACAACACCAGACGCTAGACCAGACCAAGATGATAGACGATCAGAATAGCAAAGGCGGCCAGAAGAAAATACGACCAGAGTAAAGAAGTAAGAAAAGGGCATACAACATTATATCGATTTGGTACGGTGAAAACGTCAGTATGTAACAATCTGTATTATACCGACAATACCGCTTCTCGTGTGTCTTTCTTTTGTCAATTTGGCAGCTGCCCAGTCTCTCGTGTATAGGTCGAGTTTCTTAAGGCATTTGACATTTTTTCGGGATTTCTCAAGTTTTGAAAAGGAAGAACCGGCATACCAGCAAGCCGACATACTGACGCTTATGTGTAAACAAAATCTAATGAGCCAGACAGTAGAGTTGGGAGTTTGATTTGGATACCTAGGTAGCAGTATCTCATCTACTGAAAGCGATGTCAATATACAATAAGAAAGGCATGGACTGCTATAGATAGATTATCGATCATATGGAACAGCTCTGTAGGGATACTAGATGCCATCTAGAAAACCTATCAAGATCGATGTTGCACAGAGAGAGAGAGAGAGAGACAGACAGACAGACAGACTAGGGCCAATTTTGGGGTTTATCTGTGTAGTAAGTACCCAATCTTACTCCTGTCAGTGTGGATGGTTGTTGGCTCACCTTGAGCTCGTCTCATATATATATATATATATATATATATATATATATACAAGTTTTGTTGAACTGTGCAGACAATTCCTGTCGGACAAGTTTTTCATTGATCCGTTCCAATTTTCGGGCCATCTTTCTGGTGTCAGGGTGTAACTGGTATATTCTCCTTCCTCTATAACCCTCCCCTTCTCACAACTTGTGCCCCCCTCCCACATAAAATCACTGCAAAGCTCGCTCGAACCACTACCATTCCTACAACCTCCTACTACCAATAGTTATTACCTCCCACTTCTAATTCCTTGCTACTACTCGTTCTCATAAAAACGAGACACGAAATCATACCATCGTTTCACACCTGAGGATGGCAAATTGTATTGCCGAAAGCGCTCGTTTTGAAACCCTTGGGGGACTGTTATACCAGTTACACCCCGACACCAAAAAGATGGCCCGAAAATTGGAACGGATCAATGAAAAAATTGTCTGTACAGTTCAACAAAACTTGTATAAAAGAAAAAATGCTGCCAAAATACACTTATTTTAATATATATATATATATATATATATATATATATATTCTTATTTTATTTTCGGCGTTCTTTTTTCAAACTTCAAATTCTAAACAGACTGATAACAAGGACTACCACTCACTTTTCTCGTTATTCTGTGATAAAAAATTCTTATTACCTTCCATATATACCAACAAATGCCCTGAAGATGATCTAATTAATAGATCGAAACACTGCAGCGTCGGCCAATAAGCTCACCACTTAACTCATTTAAACCTGTGTTTTTCAATCTTTCTTAATATACTACACACACACACACACACACACACACACACACACACACACATATATATATATATATATATATATATATATATATATATATATATATATATATATATATATATATATATATATATATATATATATATATATATATATATATATATATATATATATATATATATATATATATATGGCCGGGTTAGCTCAGTCAGTAGAGCGTTCGGCTAGAAACCACAAGGTTCCTAGTTCGATACCGGTCCTCGCCAACTCAGCGTATGAGTAGCACAGGGATATGTGCGGTAAAGTAAGGAGCTGATGGTAGGTGTGGCGCTCCACCTCAGATGCTAAAACAATCTCCTTGGTCTAGCGCTATTGAAAAGGGGATAGACTCCCTCGCTGTCTGGCTGATACCGACTTTAGACCGCCCCGTCGACTTTATTTATATATATATATATCTTTACCAACCCCTCCGCACGAGCAGGATGCGACACAAGGTCAATTTCTTAAGCGGAGTTTAACAGGTTTGAATTCAGAGTTTTTC
The DNA here is from genome assembly GCA_023376005.1 of Doryteuthis pealeii. Taxonomy (NCBI): domain Eukaryota; kingdom Metazoa; phylum Mollusca; class Cephalopoda; order Myopsida; family Loliginidae; genus Doryteuthis; species Doryteuthis pealeii. The sequence goes on from CM042177.1 coordinate 5,179,252, forward strand.
TTCTCCTAGACTGGTTACCTAGCCATGGTTAAAGAGCTCAGTCTACCCTGCTATTTACCCATAGCTGGAGGGAGAATTGGATTCATACCTTTCCCAAGGGTATTAGCGCTAAGTGAAATGCAAACAATTTCGTCTAGGATTTGAATTCGGGTCGACGAGTCCATTTCCTACACGACTAATCATTATGCCTCACGCTTTCATGTATAGGTCCGTATAGGTCATGTATAGCGAATCCGTACTGTCAGCATGCCTTGAGTGTGCTTCTCGTGTATAGGTCGACCTTCTTTTGCAATGGTTAAAAACTTACATTCAACAGCTCTGAATGGATACTAGATGCTGTCCAGAAGATCTACCTAGATCGATGATACACAGGGACGTAGGACGAGAGAGAGAGAGAGAGAGAGAGAGAGAGAGAGAGAGAGAGAGAGAGAGAAACTGAGACAGAGAGACAGAGTGGTAATCCTTAACTTGTTCCTAGTAAATTCCTACCATAAAATAAACTGAACCCTCATTTTATGTCCGTGTTTTTACAATAAATGTTTTATTTTTCTTGCACCCGTTATTTTACAATACTAAATATATTTTCTGGTAATCCTTAACTTTTTCCTCGTAAGAAAATATATTTAGTATTGTAAAATAACGGGTGCAAGAAAAATAAAACATTTATTGCAAAAACATGGACATAAAATGAGGGTTCAATTTATTTTATGGTAGGAATTTACGAGGAACAAGTTAAGGATTACCGACAGAGAGAGAGAGAGAGAGAGACAGACAGATAAGAGTCTTGAGAATCCGTGCTCTCAGCATGCCTTGACGGTGTGTCTCGTGTATAGGTCGACCTTCTTAAGGTATTTGGCGGTTTCTCAGGTTCTGTTATGGCTAACGAGCATACCGACATGTCTCCATATTGGCGCGTACGTGTAAACAAAATGTATGAGCCGGGGCTTAACATAAAAACGCTTTGTCAAGTCTGGAGGTTTGATCTGACTCAACTAAAACACGTGTGTGGGGGGGATGAGCCCCCCCCCCACCCCATCATTCTGCCCCCCTCGCCCACTATTCGTATAAGAAAAATAACTGAAACGGATGGGCACACCCACGTTGACACAATTCTCCCCCCCCCGCCAAGAAAAAGCTTTGCTTTTAACAAATCCGAAATGCACCGTTGTAGGTCACGTAAACATAAAAGTGGTGTGCGAAAGTTCACAGCACAAAGAACAGACTAAGATATCTAGATAGATATAAACAGATTCAGCTAGATAGATAGATAGATAGATAGATATGAATATAGTCGTCGGGGCGGCCCAATGTCGGTACCAGCCAATCAGCGAGGGAGTCTATCCCCTTTTCACTAGCGCTAGACCAAGGAGATTGTTTTTGGCGTCTGAGGTGGAGCGCCACGCCTACCATCAGCTCCTTACTTTACCGCACAGATCCCTGAGTTGGCGAGGGCCGGTATCGAACTAAGAACCTTGCGGTTTCTAGCCGAACGCTCTACCGACTGAGAACTATCGATTAATTATCTAAGCATAAAGGCAACGCTCTCCTATAAAAAGGATGAAACACTCTCCGGCGGGTCCCTACATGCATACAGATGCGTGTATTCATCACTTAAAAATCCCCTTCCCATTCTGTAGGTGACGATAGCCGAGCGGTTAAGCAGCTGAAGGTAGCTTACAAATGCCTAGTAACACTTAAGAGACGTGATACGTCGAAACACGGTGTCTGTGGATGACTATATTGTTTTTTTAACGGCTTATTGAAAATCCTTGTGTTGCCAAAATGTTGTGGGCTCAGAATCAGACCTCGTCGGCAAAATGTTGTGACTAAATTAATCAATTAATAACATTGAAAATCCGGAAAAGATTTTATTACTTTTTTGTACAGGAATATAAATAATAGAGTCAACGCGCAGTTCTCCAACAGTATGACTAGCTACTCGATTAGTTGTGACTCGACTACAAATGTTATTACGTAACTCGATTATGGATAATCTCGCGTATTCGTATCTTTTTATATTTGTTCCGAGACGTATATAAAAAAAACATACGACAGGAAAGTTTTAAAAAAAACAAACCCAAAAACCCCAAAAAAACAAAACAACAACAACAACATAGACAGTAGATAATGTAATTATGGTCCGACCCACGGGCTCTTAATTCTGAAAAAAAGAATCGATTCTTCGACCGAGCATTAGGTTCCATTTATATAAAGTCCATAAAACGTCATCTTCATTGACAGAATAAATAAGTCAACACGCAGTTCTCCAACAGTATGACTAGCTACTCGATTAGTATTAACTCTACTACGAATATTACAACGTAATTCGATTACGATTAACCTCGCATATTCGTATCTTTATATGCGTTCCGTTGGACGAGTCCAACTATCTTGTAGGGGAAATATCTTCCCTTACAACAAAAACTATTGAAGAACTGGGTGGAAAGAACCAAAAACAAAGAAGAGGATGGTATTTAAGGGTGGAACCGGGGTAAAGTTCACCGGGTTAATTGTGTTAGTTTTGGGTGTATACACCCGTTGTGTAAACAGATGATTCGGTTCTAGCTTTTAAATTGAAAACAGACGGGGCAAGCATGGTGAAGGTAAATAGATTGAAACAGATTGTGACATATATATATATATATATATATATATATATATATATATAATTTAATATACCAAACTTGTTGGTAAATCCTCGCGGTGAGAAAAAACTCGGCAAATAGTTTGATTGTAAAAATATACTACCAAACATCAACCGGGGAGAAAAAAAATTTTGGAAAAAAAGAAAAGACCAAGATAGTAGTACCAACCAAAAATAATCTATTGGTACAATATTTGACCAAAAGAAAAAATAATTTATATATATATATATATATATATATATATATATATATATTCATACAAAACCGCCAGGAAACTAAAGTTGATAAATAAAAAGTGCTCAATACCTAAGTAGAGCAAATAAGAGTCGGATCTTAGCCCTGAAAAGCACTTAGCGAAACTTTTAGTAGGTTTATCTGATATTAGGTTTATATATATATATATATATATATATATATATATATATATATATATATAATTTTTGTTTTGGGAATGCACACGTCTTTTTTTAGCAGAAAACTTGCTCTTCCAAAAGGCGCTACTATGTTCCCTCTATCTGCTGCTATCTTTTGCCAGATGGCTCATTGCAAACTAAATCTCTTAGGCAAGATGGATGGTCAGTTCGCGTTCCGACATATTAATTTGTTTCTTGCCAAAAAAATAAATAAATAAATAAAAGAAATAAAGAAATAAAGAAATCTCGACGCCCACGCCACCGTACCGAGTTTTCAACGCCCATAAAAAGCCAGAACGAACAGGCTCATATCCCACCTCTTCGTTGCTATGGAGACGGACGAGCGGAGAGAGCAGGAGAGAGCGGCGTAGGTGGGAGCGAGGAAATGTCAAATTATTACAACAAGAGTCAAATGTATTTTTAAAAAAGAAAAAAAAAGAAAGAAAAAGAAAGAGAAAAAGAAGCAAAGAAAGAAAAAAGAAAGAAAGAAAGAAAGAAAGACAAAAAGGCTTAAACTACTTCGTATCTTAAGTATTAACTTAAAACTGTTTCGTGTACTGTAATCTAACCGGAACTATATTGAAGCCAACGACCTAAGTAAGTGGTTCCCAAACTGAAGGCCACGGGCACAATTGTAAACTTGTGGTCAGGAGCTTTCATAATGGTGTTCCCGCAATTTTACTCATGTAATAGATAAACAAAAAGGGACCATATTACCTTAAGGCACCCCTTTTCGGTTTCGTTTCATTTTTTTCATTTTTTATTATTAAACTACGTAGCCTGGGCTGGGTTTTGGTGGATGAGCTGTCGCCCTAGTAGCAGATCCACCCTCTCCACATGTTGTCCAAAGGAAAGGTAAGGGCCTATGCAGTTTGCCATTTTTTCATTTACACCGTTAATATCCGGTTATTTGTTAGGGGTTAGGATTAGGGGTTAGGGTTGAGGATAGTGTTAGGGTGAGGTTTAAGGATAGGGTTAGGGTTAGGGGTTAGTTTTTAAAAAATTTTAAATCTAAAAATCGTCAGTTAAAACAACCGGATATTGACGGTGTAAATGAAAAACATGTCCTTTCTTAATCGAGATCAAAAAGGGGTGCAACATCTACAACAAACCCTATTGGGGTGGGGGGGGGCTTCTCTTTTTTGTCGTAATTCTTATTTTTATTTATTAAACAAAGTAAAAAAAAAAATGAACAAATTGAGGTAGATAGATAGATAGATAGATAGATAGATATCCATCTTCACATCTAAACAAGAATTACGACAAATTAAACATTAAACAAGAATTACGACAAATTACGATAAAGATACATAAAGTAATAAGTTTTGAAGAAAAACTCTATTGAAAATGTAACCCTCTCTTTTTAAGCAGAAAAATATCAATGTATAATTTTTTTTCTTTTATAAGAATAGCCAATTAAATAATTATCAAAATGAGTAAAAAAGAAATCTTCAAAAAATTAATTATTTATTATTTTTTACATTTTATTTTTCGATTTTCGGTATTTATTTTCTCATAGAAAAGCCACCGTAAATTTTTTTTGTTTCTATTCATAAGTTCGGTCTTTTATCTCATTATTTATACTGTAATTAGTACAGTATAAGACCAACTCGAAAAAATGTTACCCCCCCCCCAACATAAGGCGGGGGGTCAAAATTAAGTGACCTGAAAAAATGAGAAAGTTTTGAAATAAAATAAATAATGCATTATAAAGATCATTCATTGATAAATAAACACTGAAAATTTCATTAAAATCCGATAATTCCCTGATTTTTGGTAAATTATTTTCGGGGGGGGGGGCTAAAGTCATTTTGTCAAAAACGCATTTTATGGTCATTTTGCCAGTACCTAAATTATTCAGACTCTTATCTTTATAGAAAAAAAAGTAAAAATCATTTTATGTCGGTTCATGTTTCATAAATTAGAATAGGCCTCGTAAAAATATTTTCCCTAATATATTTTAGAACAAAACTATTTCAGACATATTTTTTATCAAAAGGTAAGTAATTATGGAAATTTTCGTGAAAATCGGACCATTAATTGAATTTCTATAGAATCTTTTATAGAATTTTCTAAAAAGCCTCTAGTCATAACTTGTTTTTGGCTACGTTAAATTTCAATTGATTTAACGGTGCAAAAATGTAAACATAGTTTTTCATTCATAATTTTCATTATTTCTGTAAGCTGAAAAATCTTTTTTAAAATCATCAGGAGTTTGTTTAATGTTTCTTCTTTGGAATAGACAAAATATTATCAAAATAATATTAACTTTTATGTATTTTTTATCTGTTAAATATAGGGGGGTGTAAATTTCACTGAGAAAATTGATGATACCTAATACATAGAAAATTGCTACAGGAATAAAAAAAATTTTTCTAAAAAGCCTCTAGTCATAACTTGTTTTTGGCTACGTTAAATTTCAATTGATTTAACGGTGCAAAAATGTAAACATTGTTTTTCGTTCATAATTTTCTTTATTTCCATAAGCTGAAATTTTTTTTTTAAATCACCAGGAGTTTTTTTTTAAATTAAAAAAAAAATGTTTCTTTTGAATGGGCGAACATTTTTCAAGATAATATTAACCTTAATGCAAGTTTCATTGTATTAAATATAGGGGGGGGGGTAAATTTCACGGGGAAAATTGGTGGTACCTATTGAGCTTCCTCTGTTTTTATACATATAATTTTGTTCTGAGGTTCTCCTTTGTCTTTTGGTAAAGTACCAAATTCTAAAGACAAGGAACACAGACAAGATCTTTGGCAACAAAGAAATGTTCCCGTATTTCCTGATTGTCAGATTAAAATAGATTGTAATGCGCCAAAAAATTCCAGCCGAAATACTGTCTGCATTCCCTTCGCGTTGGGTGGCCTTCAGAAAAGCGCGAACCTGCCACTTCTCTCTAAAATATTAGATAAACAGGAAAACAAAGCTCTCTAAGCGTTTAGAGTAGACCAGTCGGCTGAACTTGCACAAAATGTCAAAATTAGATTGACCCAGAAAAAACAGAACCCAATTTATTTATTCATTTTCCCATCAAACTAACCTTAAACCCCAACCCCGACCCTAACCCTAACCCCTAACCCTAACCCTAACCCCTAATCTTAACCCTAAACCCCCTAGTTAATATTAACAGTTTTATTACAAAATTTTTGGGTTCTGTTTTTTCTGGGTCACCGGTATACAGGGTGACCCAGGAAAACAGAACCCAAATGATTTATTCCTTTTCCCATTAAACTAACTCTAAACCCCAACCCTAAACCCCAACCCTAACCCTAATCTTATCCCAAATCCTAACTCTAACCCTAAACCCTAACCCTAGACCCCCATAGTTAAAATTAACAGTTTTATTACAAAATTTGTAGGTTCTGTTTTTTCTGGGTCACCCTAATTTTGACACCTTTGTACAAGTTCAGCCGACCAGTCTAGGAGAAGAGCAACACTGAGTTCAAAATCACGGTCAGGAGACACTAGCTGTTTGATGTTGTCTTTACCCCCCTTTCTAGCAACTGCTATGACGACACACTGGTGCTAGGCTGTACCGGTCAAACTTTCTATTTGATAATATCAGTGGGTTGGAAAAGAGAATGCTAGCTGCATGGCCAGCTGTAGGTTTTCCATATAACCCTCTTCACAAAATCTGTGTGATGGCTGTCTAACGAAACTGGTCTCTTTTATAGATGTATCAACTGAGGTAATCCTTAACTTTTTGTTTACACGTACGCGCCAATATGGAGACGTGTCGGTATGCTCGTTAGCCATAACAGAACCTGAGAAACCGCCAAACATCTTAAGAAGGTCGACCTATACACGAGACATACCGTCAAGGCATGCTGAGAGCACGGATTCTCAAGACACTGTCTCTGTCTGTCTGTCTGTCTCTCTCAGTCGGTAATCCTTAACTTGTTGCTCGTAAATTCCTACCATAAAATAAACTGAACCCTCATTTTATGTCCGTGTTTTTACAATAAATGTTTTATTTTTCTTGCACCCGTTATTTTACAATATTAAAAATATTTTCTGGTAATCCTTAACTTTTTCCTCGTGAGAAAATATTTTTAGTATTGTAAAATGACGGGTGCTAGAAAAATAAAACATTTATTGCAAAAACACGGACATAAAATGAGGGTTCAGTTTATTTTATGGTAGGAATTTACGAGAAAAAGTTAAGGATTACCTCAACTGATATATATATATATATATATATATATATATATATATTGTGTGTGTGTATATATATATATAGAGAGAGAGGGGAGGAGTCATTTTAGCTTAGTCGGTAGACCCTCAGTCTAGGTACCACAAGGTTTCTGGTTTGATACCGGCCCTCGCCAACTCAGTGTATGAGTAGCACATAGATCTGTGCGGTAAAGTAAGAGGCTGATGGTAGGTGTGGCGCTCCACCCCAGATGCAAAAACAAACTCGTTTCTCTAGTGAAAAAGGGGTTATAATCTCTCGCTGTCTGACTGATACCGACATTAGACCACCCCGATGACTTTACATATATATATATATATATATATATATATATATATATAAGATAATAAAATAAATATATAAAGGTTTTACATATCTATTTATTAGGTGACAAAGGAACATTCACGACCATATTGGTTTCATGTGATGCAATCATCAGGTGAAGATGTTTCAAATGCCTTTGGTACGCCATTCCAGCAAAAGCTGAAACAGTGACCATCTCACACTATAG
>CM042177.1:5194515-5202207 GCA_023376005.1 Doryteuthis pealeii
TGAGGTTGATTCTTACTGGGTGCCCCAGGTCTTGTGCCCAAATAAGCTAAGCTTAGTAAGCGACATATGAGTTTGATTCTTACTGGGTGCCTCAGTCATTGTGCGAAAATAAGCTAAGCTTAGTAAATGACAAGTGAGGTTGACCCTCACTGGGTGCCTCAGTCCTTGTGCCAAAATAAGCTAAGATTAGTTAATGACAAATGATGTTGATTCGCACTGGGTGCCCCATGCCTTTAGTAAAAAATTAAGTTAGGGTTATAAATCACTTCAAAAATACGTATAGTACCACAGTAGGCTACCAGACCATTATTAGTGAGTTTGATTCTCACTGGGTGCCCCAGATTTTGTTTCAAACTAGGTAAGCTTAGTAGATGGTGATGAGTGAGTTTGATCCTCACTGTGTGCCCCGTATTCAAGCCTTGTGCCCAAATGATCAAAGTTTACTAAATGACAACAAGTGAGGTTGGTCCTCACTGTGTGCCCCAGGCTTTGTAATAAACTAGGTTAAGCTTAGTAAACGACTAGTCGATTTGATTCTCACTGTGTGCCCCGGGCCTTGCGCCAAAATAAGCTAAGCTTAATAAACAAGTGAGTTTGTTTCTCACTGGTGCACTCTAATGCCAAAATCAGCTAAGCTTAGTAAGCAGCAAGTGAGTTTGATTCAAACCTTATGCCAAACTAAACTGATCCTAGTAAATGACTTAAAAATTTCGTAGAGCACCTCACCAAACCAACAGACCATTATTAGTGAGTTCAACTCTCACTGGGTGTCAAACACGTCTGGCCTTGTGCCACATCTAAGCTAAGCTTAGTAAATAACTATAAGGATCGGGGCATCTCACGTGGTGTAATGGTTAGCGAGCTAGATAAGGAAACCATTGCTAGCGAATTTCAATTCACACTGGGCGCTCAATACAACTGTCCTTGTACCAATCTAAGCTAAGTTTAGTAAATTATTATTTGTCTTCATGAAAACGGTGCTACGAATGGTGTGATATCTAATAAGATAGGATGACATAACATTATGAGAGAATCTGGTTATCACTATATCCCTCGAAAATCCTGGCCTTGTGCCATACTATATTTGGATTATGACTAGCGCTCTCGTACCTCTGGCCTTGTGCCAAAGTTGATTTTCATTGGATATCACAGGATACATTTCTGCTTTTCTGCCAGAATGCCAGAACTAAGGTAGGATTTTTGAATTTAGATGTTCCAAACTACTCTCTCTATATAATTGGTGCAACATAATCTTCCTTCCATTATTTGTCATTGTGTCCTATTAAACTAAGATGGAATTTATGAATTCAAATGTTCCAAACTATTCCCTCTGTATATTTGGCGCAACACGATCTTACTTCACTTATTTGTCCTTATGTTCTATTAAACTGAGGTGGGATTTTGCATTTAAATGTGTTACATAATCTATGCGGTTGCATAAGATTATTGTCAATCCCCTGTATTTCTAAAGGGATGGCCATTTTCATATCACGGGCGGGACTTTCCATGGAATATTACAGAAAGCACGCGAAATACGTGAAGTCACGTGGGACCTGGTTGGGTCTTCAGTTTCAGTTTGGACGTCGGACAGAGAAGATGTACTGCCTTGACTGGAACTCACTGCATACGCGTGCTATGTTAGTCAGATGAAAAATGTTTAGTTAAGAAATAAAAGCTTACGAAAATAATATGGTTTTTTGGTTAATGAATGTCTTGGTAACAAGACTGACCTAGAAGACCAGACACGAAGTCCCCAAGAAGAAGTCCCCCAGGACGAAGTCCAGACGCTAGAAGAGACGCTAGAAAAGACGAACAGAAGAATAGAAGTAAGAAAGGAAAGAGGTATGCAAACAATGTTCCAAATTACTCCCTCTGGATAATTGGCGCAACATGACCTTCCTTCACTTATTTGTCCTTGTGTCCTATTAAACTAAGCTTAATAAAGGTCAAGTAGGTCAGAGAAGTCTATTAATTGGTAGGTGGAGTAGGGCACAAGAACTTTTAAGAGGTCATTTGTCTTTGGTGATGACTGGACCCTCAAGTGGCCTTGGCAAAGGGTGTGGCCAGTGATACACTGAATCATCTATTAACCTCCCCACGCCCCCCCTAAAAAACTAAACTGGCAACTCTGTTCACATTTTTATCTTATTATTATTAGCAAAATACCCCCCCCCGGGCGATGTAAAAATAGATTTTTGAAACATATTGCCTGAGGGGTGGGAGTTAAAAATTCAATGTCAGCGAGTTTGTACCCTAAGTAAGTAAAACCATCAAATTCATTAAACGATTAAAAAATAAAACAATTTGAAATGTAAACTTTAAATATGTATTAAAATAAAACAAACTATATATAGATATATAATACCAGTCATGTATTTATTAAAACTTGTTTTAAAAAACATTTTAATTTTGACGACAGTTTGCAAGTATAACCAAAAAGATTACACGTATAAGATAAGAATGTTCTTATAATGCATTAGAAGGTTCAAAGTAACCTTCCAACGTGGGTACATATGTGTACATGAAATAATCCGCCAAAGAAGTTATATATAATAACAAATGCATACTTTATTGTCTGAGCACAGGGAGAACATACATGACAAGATACAAAATACGATACAGAACATTCAATCTTTCAAGGCTGCCGGCTGAACTTATAACAGCCATTTTGGTTTCTACACTCTTGTACATAAGTATTAGGAATCTAATAATTATGTAACACTTGCACCCACTGGAGGACACATACTTGCTAGTAATATTTGATTATATTAAACCATATTTGCACCCTATAAGATGAGAATGTTCTTATGATACATTAGAAGGTTCAAAGTAACCTTCCAACGTGGGTACATATGTGTACATAAATTAATCCGACAAAGAAATTATATGTAATAACAAACATGGACTTTATTTAGTGAGCACGTGAAGAAATATATACATGATGGGTAGACATATACTCATATCAATGTACAGTTAGATATATGGAACAGATACGTAAATATACACAAAGGATATAGGACTAAGTCATTGGGTACCACCAAAAAAACTTTCCGTTTTAATTTTCCGACCTAAATCAGAAGTCAGCCCATTTATAACATTTTGTGAGGATGAAGTTTCGGTAATAAAGGACTATTTGCTCGTAAATTCCTACCATAAAATAAACTGAACCCCCATTTTATGTCCGTGTTTTTGTATTAAATGTTTTATTTTTCTTGCACCCATTATGTTACAATACTAAATATATTTTATTTATTTATTTTAATATTCATTTCAATGTGCATATTCTAAAAGCTTTTATTTTGTGAGAATGGTTAGTTTTAAGGGGGCTCGTTTTACAATTAGGCATAAATTGGATCCTCCTTTTATGACCTAATTTGTTTTTTCGTCGACGATGATTAAATCTGACATTTTTATTTTAGAGCACCAAGCCAAAAAGAAAAGAAATAACAACTAAAAGTAATATTCAAACTTTTTACTCGTAAATTCCTACCATAAAATTAGGCTTGGGCATTTTATGGTAGGAATTTACGAGTAAAAAGTTGAAGTGTAAAAACGAACCCCCACTTTAAAACTAAGCATTCTCACAAAATAAAAGTGAATATTAAGATAAAGGAAATATATTTAGTATTGTAACATAACGGGTGCAAGAAAAATAAAACATTTATTGCAAAAACACGGACATAAAATGGGGGTTCAGTTTATTTTATGATAGGAATTTACGAGCAAATAGTCCTTTATTATCGAAGTTTCTTTAATGCCTACCTAAGGCGATTGTGACTTAAGTAGTGACATAGTTTCGGTTCCAGACAGAAAATACACACTCCATTATAATAAGATTTATTCTTTATAATCTCTAGTTTCGCTGATCTACGCCTCATTTTTTGTTGTTGCTTTTGTTGTTTTTGTTTTGATATTATAAGCGAAGACACATGATGCTAGGATAGGAGGGATATAAAAACACTGGTTATTCTGGGGAGGTTCTTTTTATCAGCAGACACATGATAGTTGTTTGTGGTTTGAGCTAGACCGACATCTAAAGAACGCGAACGCCGAATGCCGACCGCCGACGCCACCACCGTCGCCGAACGCTCGTCAAGTAAAAAACCGCACTACCACCACCACCCAACTCTCTCTCCTCTCTCTCTCTCTCTCTCTCTCTCTCTCCCTCTCTCTCTCTCTCTCTCTCTCTCTCTCTTTCTCGCAGCAACCTGATTGTCTTTCAAGACGAGGTCTTCGGATGCACAGTTTTATTTTTTTGCGGGAAAACAAGATTTAGAATCTCTCCCTCGTTCTTCTTTCTCTCTCTCTCTCTCTGTCTCTCTTTGCGTTTTTGTCTTTCTCTCTCTCTGCTCTCTCCTTTCCATATATTCTCTCTTTTTATCTCCCTTTCTCTATCTTCGTTCTCTCTCTATCTCTGTCTCTCTTTCCACTCACGTCTCTTTTTCGCTTCTTTCTTTCTTTCTCTTCTCTCTCTCTCTCTCTCTCTCTCTCTCTCTCTCTCTCTCTTTATTATATATATATATATCTTTTCTATCTCTCTCACTGTCTATCTCTCTCTGTTTCTCTCTGCCCTTTTCCCTCTCTCATTCCTCTCTTTTTTTTCATTCTTCTTCTCTCTCTCTCTCTGCTCTCTCTCTCTCTTTCTATCTTCTCCTCCATCTCTTTCTCTCTTTTTTCGCTTTCTCTATCTATCTGTTTATCTATCTCTTTCTCTCTCTGCCTCACTTTTTCTGTTTCTCTTTCTTTCTCTCTCCATCTTTCTCTATTTTTCACTTTATTTCTCTTTTTCTCCCCTCTCTCTCTTTCTATCTCTCCCTTTCTCTCTCTCTCTCCTTTTCTGTTCTCTCTCCTTTCTCCCTCTCTCTCTCTCTCTCACCATCTCTTTCTCTCTTTTCTCTTCTTTCTCTTCTCTCTTCTCTCTCTTTTGACTCTCCATATCTTTCGCTCTTTTCTTTTTCTTTTCTCTCTCCTTTCCTTTTCTTCTCTCTATCTCTATCCATCTCTTTCTCTTCTTTTCTCTTTCTGTCTCCCCCCCCTCTCTCTCTCTCTCTTTGTGTTCTTGCTTCTCTCTCTCTGTCTTTCCATTATATTTCTCTCTTTTTGATCTGCCTTTCCTATCTCCTCTCTCTCTATCTCTGTCTCTCTTTCTCTCTCTTTCTCGTCGCTCCATCTCTGTCTCTCTTTATCTCTTTCTCTTCTTTCTCTCTCTCTCTCTCTCTCTCTCTCTCTCTCTCTCGCTCTCTCTCTCAGCAACCTGATTGTCTGTTTCAGACAAGGTCTTGTAAGCACGATTCTGTTTTTTCTTCTTCTGGAAAAAGACATAAGAAATGTGGTAACTTTGAAGCGGAGGGGGGCCAGTTTGTCGGGGGGTGTTTACTGGTGGGGAGCGGAAGCAATTACTCGGTAGGAACAGGCGAATCAGTTGTGAACATCGAAACAGAGAAAAGAGGAAAAAAACTGTGAGAATTGGTTTTAAAAATATCAAGCAGGAGCGATATATATAGTATATATATATATATATAAATATATATATATGTGTGTGTGTGTGTTGTGCTGGTGTGTGTGTGGTGTTAGAAGAAAGGAAATGAATTCCGGCAGTATGAGTATGAGCAAGATGGGAATGAAAACAACACAATGTTTGTTAAAGAGAAACAATTTATAACATATACATAGCTGGAACTGATCAATATTTCGTTTTTTACAAAATCTCTTTCAGAGCCAGTTACATCCGTGTTGTTGTGGTCGGAGAAAGGTTGAATGAGTTCAAAACAAAACCTTGATTTCGCAAAGAGAACGAAAGTTGTTACATTATTTCCCAATGGGGGCTTCCCCCCACACTGTGTATATTTTTTTGTCGGTCACCGGATTTTTGAGGGGTTTGCAAACATAGAGAATTACTTATTCAAAAAAGGGGATGAACTTCATTCAATATACAACACTAACAAACGGTAGTAACGGTCGAAGATGATTTTGTAAATCGAATATTGATCAATTATCAGCTATTGATTATATTATGAAATTGTGGTTTTCTTTAACAGCATTGTGTGATGTTTTCATTCATCTTGCTCATATACATACTATTGGATTCATTTCGTTCTTTTAATAGATATATATATAATATTATATATATATATATATATATAATATGTATTATATGAAAAAAGAAGTGAAATCCGACGGTATGTAGTTATATTAAGAAAGATTGAAAAACACAGGTTTAAATGGGTTAAGTGGTGAGTTTATTGGCCGACGCTGCAAGTGTTTCGATCTATTATTTAGATCATCTTCAGGGCATTTGTTGGTATTTGGAAGGTAATAAGAATTTTTTATCACAGAATAACGAGAAAAGCGAGTAATAGTCCTTGTTTATCAGTTAGTTTAAAATTTGAAGTCTGAGAAAAAAAGAACGTTGAAAAAATGGACGGTTTGAAATATGACGTCAAATATTACCTTTTTTGCGGTGTGAGTATTAGAATGTGTAAGTGTGTTTATCGAAAAAGTGCATTTTTTATGTGTCTATGAATGTGTGGTTGCGCGTGTGTGTATAAATCTTTTGCGATAAAAGGAATCGAAACAAAACTTAAGGTTGTGTGCAACCACACATTCATAAACACATAAAAAACGCACAATACTTTTTTCGATACACACACTTACACATTCTAATACTCACACCACAAAAAAAAGGTAATATTTGACGTCATATTTCAAACCGTCCATTTTTTCAACGTTCTTTCTCTGATAAACAAGGACTATTACTCGCTTTTCTCGTTATTCTGTGATAAGATTTTTTTTTATCACCTTCCAAATACCAACAAATGCCCTGAAGATGATCTAAATAATACATCGAAACACTGCAGCGTCGGCCAATAAAACTTACCACTCAACTCATTTTAACCTGTGTTTTTGCATTTTCTAATATACTACACACACACACACACACAACACACACAACACACACATATATATAATATATAATATAATATATATATTTTATATATATATAATCCGACCGTGAACATGCCACTCTTCCGAAGCCTGAGAAGACTACAAGAGATTTTGTGGCTCATTGCTAAGTTAAACATTACATGCTTTAATTGATGTATCTCCAAAATGCATTTATATATATTGTTAAAAAATTATTTTAGTGCATTTAATGTCATAACGTTTAATTTCATTGAATTATAACAAATTATGTACATAATAATAATATAATAATAATAATAAATAATAATTAAAAGAGTTTAAATAGATTATATGTTTAAAGCATATATGAATATATGTTGGTAGTTGGTTTTGAAGGCTAGAACTAGCAAGAGTAAAGAAAAATGAGTAACTAATAGAACATGTTCCTTTACCTTTTATTTATTCTCTTAAACATATTTCGATTGTAAATACTCATCAAAATTTCGGAAGCAGGGAGTCCTCTGGAGTTAGTAATAATCTGTTCATCTTTGTCTTCGCTCCTCACTATTCCTCCCGAATTCTTTGTGCATGCTGTTCTACTACTATACTAAAACTGTGTACCCCGGTGAGTGGTATACCGCCGAGAGTGAGCCGCGGCTTATGCTTTAATAAACAACCCACACACACAGACACACAACACACGCATAGGCTAATATTAGGTAATTATTAGTTAGTATATATAATACCTATAGCCGTACGTGATAGTTGGTGGTTGAATCTTCTCTGCGG
>CM042177.1:5202307-5212307 GCA_023376005.1 Doryteuthis pealeii
AGGTCATTTTATACCGATGACCTTTTGTTTTATTCATTCTTAATGGGTACTCTTTTTTTGGTAATGAAGGACTATTTGCTCGTAAATTCCTACCATAAAATAAACTGAACCCCATTTTATGTCCGTGTTTTTGCAATAAATGTTTTATTTTTCTTGCACCCGTTATTTTACAATCTAAATATATTTCCTTTATTTATTTTAATATTCATTTCAATGTACATATATTTTTTATTTTGTGAGAATGGTTAGTTTAAAAGTTTTTACAATTTGGGCATAAATTGGATCCTCCTTTTATGACCGTAATTTTGTTTTTTCGTCGACGATGATTAAAATCTGACGTTTTTATTTTAGAGTACCAAAGCAAAAGAAAAGAAATAACAACAACAAAAAGTAATATTCAACTTTTTACTCGTAAATTCCTACCATAAAATTAGGCTTGGGCATTTTATCGTAGGAATTTACGAGTACAAAGTTGAAGTGTAAAAACGAACCCTCACTTTAAAACTAACCATTCTCAAAAATAAAACTTTTAGAATATACACATTGAAGAGAATTTAAAATAATAAGGAAATATATTTAGTATTGTAAAATAACGGGTGCAAGAAAAAGAAAACTTTTATTGCAAAAACACGGACATAAAATGGGGGTTCAGTTTATTTTATGGTAGGAATTTACGAGCAAATAGTCTTTATTACCTTTTTTTAACTCAATTCTTTTAAACACATTATTTGAACTCATTTTGAACTCATTAGAGAATAAAACAATAATCTTAGAGATCATTAATTAGTAATATCAAGTAATTACTTATTAAACCTGGTTTTGTTAAAACAGTATGCAAGTTAACCACATATATTATGTAAACCTTTATTTGTTAGAGATACTAGCAAATATATGCACCTTCCGGGTGCAAGTATTTAAGTTTTAATGTAATAAAATATTGTATTAAATTAGAAAGGCTAATGAAACTAAATAAGAATACAGATAAAAGATTTGAAACAGAGGGGGTATAACAAAAGATTTGAAACAGAGGGAGTATAATAAAAAATGGAACAACTGAAACTTACTCTTCCATCACTCTCGTCTTTCATTGTTATTTTTTCTAATTTAAGTATTTAGTTATAAGAGGAAGTAAGAATAAAATAACAGTTATTTTATCTTGTTAATGGATTTCATTTAAGATTCATTGAGAGATTTTTGCTTATATTCATTAAAATAAAACAAACAGTTAGAAACCATAATACTAAGCACATATTTATTAATTCGATTTTTTAATATCAATATGCAAATTAGCCTTCCCGTTCACACTGTAAACCGCTATTTTGTTGTATATATAAATATAATTGCATGTTGTCAGTATGTAGACATAGTTAACAGTATTAATAATGTAAGACAATTTTATTCATAATTGAGGTTTAGATGAAAATAAATCATGGAGAATGTGATGTCAATAACTAAGAGAATTGTGACTTGAGTAGGAATGTAGTTTCGGTTACGGACAGAAAAACACACAATCTCCATTATATATAGATTTTAAACAAATTGCAGTATTATAAACACACTAATAAAGAGGCGCTTTTGAATCAAATCTAAGATAGATATTCATAAACACATTTATTTATTCTAAGCTTATGTATTAATGATTATTCAAATATTCATTGGTAATTTATGAGGAAGTGCGTCCCGGTCTCCTGCCAGAAATTGCTACCCGGTGACTATTAAATAACGTCACAGCTATGTCGTCTCAGATTTTCTTTTATTCATGTTTGTTTAAATGTCTTGTTTTTAGTTTAAATAAACAAGAATTACAACAAAAAAGAAGCGACACCCACAAATACATTTACTTGTAGAAAATATCTATCTATCTATCTCCTTTGTTCATATCTATCTATATTATTTTGTTTATCTATCTATCTCAGTCTATTCCAAACTATATATCCATCTTTATATCTAAACAAGAATTACGACAAATTACGATAAATCAACAAGAATTACGACAATTTCTATAAATGAACAAGAATTACGACAAATTACGATAAATGAATAAGAATTACGCCAAAAAGAGAAGCCCCCCTCTAAAATACATTTAACGCCCTAAGTTGGTTGTTTTCTTTCAAGTAACACGACATAGCTGGGACGTTATTTTAATAGTCACCGGGTAGCAATTTATGAGGCAGGAGACCGGGACGCACTTCCTCATAAATTACCTATTCATTGATAAACGTACACAATTCCTGAGAGTATTGTGACTAAGCAGTGGCGTAGTTTCGGTTACAGACAAACACCGAATCTCCATGATATTTCAACAGTCATATGTAGCAGTCTTTTCCCAGTACTTTTTATGAGCAATAACATGTAAATACTTTTTTATTGTAACTTTGAAGTAGAAGACGAAAATTAGGTGAGAGATGATATTATTTTCACTAACAAATATGAGGCGACCGTGATGCTTAAGGACGGAGTCTTGGTGTTTTGAGTAGTCCATGACCTGCAACACTCCACTTAGAGACCCTTACTTAGGCTTGACGGTCGGTCGGAGATGCCCCCCCCCGACCAATCGGTTAGTCACGTCAAGCAGTGTCAAGTGTGTTTGTGTATAGTGTGCCAGTGTCAGGAATGCCAAGCACCTTTTGGCACTTTACCCAACCCGTTCGCCACTGGTAGGATGTGACACAAGGTCGAAAATATGGGGCAAATATACGGCATCCGGTTTGAAAATCGTAAAAGCGAAAAACTGTCGGTAATCATGCGCCGTTAACTTCATGGTTGCCCAGTGCCTGAGGCGCCCCCTTGAGGGGGAATGCCGACGGGATTAACAAATTTTTCGCTTTTACGATTTTCAAACCGGATGCCGTATATTTGCCCCATATTTTCGACCTTGTGTCACATCCTACCAGTGGCGAACGGGTTGGGTAAAGTGCCAAAAGGTGCTTGGCATTCCTGACACTGGCACACTATACACAAACACACTTGACACTGCTTGACGTGACTAACCGATTGGTCGGGGGGGGGCATCTCCGACCGACCGTCAAGCCTAAGTAAGGGTCTCTAAGTGGAGTGTTGCAGGTCATGGACTACTCAAAACACCAAGACTCCGTCCTTAAGCATCACGGGTCGCCTCATATTTGTTAGTGAAAATAATATCATCTCTCACCTAATTTTCGTCTTCTACTTCAAAGTTACAATAAAAAAGTATTTACATGTTATTGCTCATAAAAAGTACTGGGAAAAGACTGCTACATATGACTGTTGAAATATCATGGAGATTCGGTGTTTGTCTGTAACCGAAACTACGCCACTGCTTAGGTCACAATACTCTCAGGAATTGTGTACGTTTATCAATGAATAGGTAATTTATGAGGAAGTGCGTCCCGGTCTCCTGCCTCATAAATTGCTACCCGGTGACTATTAAAATAACGTCCCAGCTATGTCGGTGTTACTTGAAAGAAAACAACCAACTTAGGGCGTTAAATGTATTTTAGAGGGGGGGGGCTTCTCTTTTTTGGCGTAATTCTTATTCATTTATCGTAATTTGTCGTAATTCTTGTTCATTTATAGAAATTTGTCGTAATTCTTGTTGATTTATCGTAATTTGTCGTAATTCTTGTTTAGATATAAAGATGGATATATAGTTTGGAATAGACTGAGATAGATAGATAAACAAAATAATATAGATAGATATGAACAAATGGAGATAGATAGATAGATATTTTCTACAAGTAAATGTATTTGTGGGGTGTCGCTTCTTTTTTGTTGTAATTCTTGTTTATTTAAACTAAAAACAAGACATTTAAACAAACATGAATAAAAGAAAATCTGAGACGACATAGCTGTGGACGTTATTTTAATAGTCACCGGGTAGCAATTTCTGAGGCAGGAGACCGGGACGCACTTCCTCATAAATTACCAATGAATATTTGAATAATCATTAATACATAAGCTTAGAATAAATAAATGTGTTTATGAATATCTATCTTAGATTTGATTCAAAAGCGCCTCTGTTATTAGTGTGTTTATAATACTGCAATTTGTTTAAAATCTTATTATAATGGAGATTGTGTGTTTTTCTGTCCGTAACCGAAACTACATTCCTACTCAAGTCACAATTCTCTTAGTTATTGACATCACATTCTCCATGATTTTATTTTCATCTAAACCTCAATTATGAATAAAATTGTCTTACATTATTAATACTGTTAACTATGTCTACATACTGACAACATGCAATTATATTTATATATACAACAAAATAGCGGTTTACAGTGTGAACGGGAAGGCTAATTTGCATATTGATATTAAAAAATCGAATTTAATAAATATGTGCTTAGTATTATTGGTTTCTAACTGTTTGGTTTTATTTTAATGAATATAAGCAAAAATCTCTTCAATGAATCTTAAATGAAATCCATTAACAAGATAAAATAACTGTTATTTTATTCTTTACTTCCTCTTATAACTAAATACTTAAATTAGAAAAAATAACAATGAAAGACGAGAGTGATGGAAGAGTAAGTTTCAGTTGTTCCATTTTTTTATTATACTCCCTCTGTTTCAAATCTTTTGTTATACCCCCTCTGTTTCAAATCTTTTTATCTGTATTCTTATTTAGTTTCATTAGCCTTTCTAATTTAATACAATATTTTATTACATTAAAACTTAAATACTTGCACCCGGAAGGTGCATATATTTGCTAGTATCTCTAACAAATAAAGGTTTACATAATATATAATGTGGTTAACTTGCATACTGGTTTTAACAAAACCAGGTTTAATAAGTAATTACTTGATATTACTAATTAATTGATCTCTAAGATTATTGTTTTATTCTCTAATGAGTTCAAAATGAGTTCAAATAATGTGTTTAAAAGAATTGAGTTAAAAAAAGGGTAATAAAGGACTATTTGCTCGTAAATTCCTACCATAAAATAAACTGAACCCCCATTTTATGTCCGTGTTTTTGCAATAAAAGTTTTCTTTTTCTTGCACCCGTTATTTTACAATACTAAATATATTTCCTTTATTTATTTTAATATTCTCTTCAATGTGTATATTCTAAAAGTTTTTATTTTGTGAGAATGGTTAGTTTTAAAGTGAGGGTTCGTTTTTACACTTCAACTTTGTACTCGTAAATTCCTACGATAAAATGCCCAAGCCTAATTTTATGGTAGGAATTTACGAGTAAAAAGTTGAATATTACTTTTTGTTGTTGTTATTTCTTTTCTTTTTGGCTTTGGTACTCTAAAATAAAAACGTCAGATTTTAATCATCGTCGACGAAAAAACAAAATTACGGTCATAAAAGGAGGATCCAATTTATGCCCAAATTGTAAAAACTTTTAAACTAACCATTCTCACAAAATAAAAATATATGTACATTGAAATGAATATTAAAATAAATAAAGGAAATATATTTAGTATTGTAAAATAACGGGTGCAAGAAAAATAAAACATTTATTGCAAAAACACGGACATAAAATGGGGGTTCAGTTTATTTTATGGTAGGAATTTACGAGCAAATAGTCCTTCATTACCAAAAAAAGAGTACCCATTAAGAATGAATAAAACAAAAGGTCATCGGTATAAAATGACCTTATGGGTTGAGATACCGTAAAATCCAACCAACCAACCAACCAACTACCCAACGTATTAAAATCAATCCTATTTACAGAACCGTTTCACGCACTATAGACGTGACTAGAATTCCAGACACGGCCAATAACAACAACAAAGACATCAAAGAACCTTTTTTTAAACTATATCTCAAACAGAATTTCCACACCCAGCTTTTCCTTTTTTTTAGTAATTTCGCACACTTTGATTTTTTATTATTTTTTTTAATGCGCATTTAATTTTAAATCAATCATTTGGTGGGAAGAATATATTGCTCCATTTACATAAACAGTGGCTATTTTCAGAACAGAGCCGAAACATTTCACTTTTAAATAAAGTATTTCTTAAAAAAAACAAACTTTTTTTCACTTAAGAAAGAATCCTAATACTAATGAATATGTAAATAAGAGTAAAGTTGGCCGTATGGCCTCGTCTATGGGTAAATAGTAGGGCAGAATGGCTTCTTTAGCCTTGGTTGAAAAACGCGGTTTAATTGGACGTCGAACTGCCTTGGAGACTCCAGCTCCATGGAAAGAAAGAAAGAAAGAAAGAAAGAAAGAAAGAAAAGAATGGAAAGAAATAAAGAAAGGGTATAGGAGAAAAAAGAAAGGAAGGGAGAAGATATGAGAAGAAAGAAAGAAAGAAAGAAAGAAAGAAAGAAAGAAAGTAGATATGAGAAGAAAGAAAGAATATATGAGAAGAAAGAAAGAAAGAAAGAAAGTAGATATGAAAAGAAAGAAAGAATATACGAGAAGAAAGAAAGAAAGAAAGTAGATATGAGAAGAAAGAAAGAAAGAAAGAAAGCATGTATGAGAAAAAGAAAAAAGACATAAGAAAGAAAGAAAATATGAGAGAAAGAAAGAAAGGAAGAAGATATAAGAAAAAAGAAAGAAAGGGAGAAAGAAAGAAGACATAGGAATGAAGAAAGAAAAAAGAAAGTAAGAAAGAAATAGGAATATCATTAAAGCTAGGCTATTTTTGTCACCACCTTCCCCGGGGGAGGATTACTTCCTAAGACGTCCTATATTAAACCGACTCCGTGTCACCACCCAACACCGTGATAGTTTGATATAACCCCCTCGTATGTCATTGACACTGGGGCAAGTCGAAACCTATTAACGGAAATGGACTCGTTCCAAATTTGGTTCCGCCGACCAACAAATATCATTTAACCATTAAACACAGTGAATGTAATTATGGCACAAGGCCAATAATTGGGAGGACTGTAGAAATTGAAAGGTGCTTAACAATATGGATACAGTGATGCTGATAGCTTTTTGATTTACTGCGTCCTGTGACGCGCATATTTGCTTTGAATGAGTCCCCGGGAAAATGTATGGGTTCCAACTAAAGCCATCTAACTCCTACCTTGTAATCTATCCTGTGTAATTCGTTTCTAAAAAAACTGTTGAAACGTATTTACAGTTAGCTTGTGGGGAAAGCAAAAAAAAAAAAAAAAAAAAAGAAATGAAAAACATTGGGATGCATGGATACGATTTTACTGCATCTTTTTAGATTTTTGTGCGTCGGGGACTCGTTCCAGATTTGGTTCCACCAACCAACGAATATCATTTAAACATTAAACACAGTGAAAGTAATTATGGCACAAGGCCAATGATTGAGAGCACTAGAAATTGAAAGGTGCTTAACAATGAGGATGCACTGAATCAAAAAGCTATCAGCATCACTGATTATATAAGTAAAAGTAAAGTTAGCAGAGTGGCCTCTTGTCGGTATCAGCCAGCGGCTTATCTGTGGGTAAATAGTAGGGCAGATTGGGTTCTTTAGCCTTAGTTGAAAAACGCGGTTTAAATGGACGTCGAACTGCCTTGGAGACTCCAGCTCCTTGGAAGCACAGAAGAAAAGAAGGGAAATAAATAAATTAATAAATAAAGGGTAGCGCAATTATATGGTCTATGGGGAATTTGGGGATTGAAAAGAAAACGGTATTCGGATTTCTGGAGAAAGAGAAGATAAAAAAATAAGAAAAAGAAGAGGTTAAAGTTTGGGAGGGTAAACACTCAACGGGGAGGCCAGCCATTAACCATTAAACACAGTGAAAGTAACTATGACACAAGGCCAATAATTTGGAGGACTGTAGAAATTGAACGGTGCTTAACAATGAGGATTCTGTTGTAAAGAAAGAAAAGAAGAAGAAACCGGAAGAGATGTTACATAATAATTGGATCCCCAATACATTTTTAAGGTAGTGTAGAAATCATTATGGCGATCAGTACAGCTGATGGCCTTGAGAGTGAGTGACAATGCTTGACCTCACTCGGATCTTGCCTTGCGGGATAAACCGTGAGAACCGGAATCCCGATAGAAGGCCCTTCCGGTTTAAGGATACTTAGTAAGTAACTTAGTCAGTTAGAACCTAGAAGCCGAGCTAGCAAGATGTAAGGATCCGCGCGCATTGTCTGGTCTGGGGATTTATGAATAAAGTAACATCAACATAAATCGAAGTCTTGTGTTTATTACTAAAAGCTAACAATGACACAGGGCTTCTGATAAAAAGAAATCCCAACAGAAACCAAACCCGGAATCCTCAATAGAAGACCAGACGAGACCTTAGAAGATATGCCAGACCAAGATAGATGATAGACGATCAGAAGCAAAGCCGGCCGGAGGAATGGACGACCAGTGTAAGAAGTAATAAGAAAGGTATATAACATATACCTATTTAGTGCCGGTAAAGAAGGCGCTATGCAATAGAGGGTCTTCTCCACCGATTCTCATGGTATCCACCGGAAGGGTCAGGATGAGGTCAAGCCGTGTCACTCAATCCTTCAAGGCCGCCGGCTGCAACTTATAACAGCCATTTTGGTTTCTGTACATAAGTATTAGGAATCTAATAATTATGTAACACATAGTGTAATTGTTATTGTTGAAGGAAATTGACACGGCACTTCATTTATGGGTTTGGTTTGTTGGATTTTACGGCACGCCAACCCTTGTTGGGTTATTTTATGTTGAAGACGTTTTATTTAATTTATTCTTGATGGGGTTTTAAAACTTTTCAGTATTATTTGGATTATTCGGACTATTGTCCTCATCTTTATTGTTACCTGTACAACGTTTTGGCTGATGTGCTCTCCGGCCTTCTTCAGGTATTTCTTGTCGGACCCAGGAGTCTTCTCGAACTCGGGAAACCACAAGGTTCCTAGTTCGATACCGGTCCTCGCCAACTCAGCGTATGAGTAGCACAGGGATCTGTGCGGTAAAGTAAGGAGCTGATGGTAGGTGTGGCGCCCCACTTCAGGTGCCAAACAATCTCTTTGGTCTAGCGCTATTGAAAAGGGGATAGACTCCCTCGCTGATTGGCTGATACCGACTTTAGACCGCCCCGACGACTTTACTTTTTATATTACGTTTGTAAATCAAAGTAAGAAGATTCTGCAAACATGGAATCGTCTTGTACTGTCCAGGAGGCCATCTTTGTTTGCCAGAGACAAAGATAGAAAAAGCGGGAAAAATCACGTAACAGATTTTTTTTCTGTCGTCTCAACAAACCACAGTGTGTCAGTGAATGGGTAAAAAAAAGTATGTGTGGGGGTGGATTAGCAATATTTGTTCTCCCTCGCAACTTCCCCCCCCCCTAATTTTATTACAAAAGGAGACACGTCATCGCCCGTGAGATTTTTTTACCAAAAGAAAAGAGTAAGGGGGGGTCCCCATCGGACCCAATTCTGAACAAACGACAGGGCGTTTTCTAGATATGTTTCTGTTTTCAGTGTATTAAGAAGCGCGCCTGTGTGTGTGGAAAGGTCAGTAGGGGTGAATACGGATTCTAGGCTCCCATGCGACAATTACCTCATTTATTTATTTATTATTGCTTTTTCGGTATTTCTAACGTATTGTCGTCCCGGCCTCCTGCCCTAATTTACGCTATGTTTTACCGTGCCGGCGTCAGCCATAATTCCGGCTCAACTTAGATTTTTAAATATTCAAAGAAAACGGCCTTCTTCAGGACAAAATGTTTGGTTTAAAATTGCAAATCGTCGTCAAAATTAAAACGGAAAAATTTGGCTTGGGCATAGATTTTAATGAATTTAATTATTACTAACGATACACGATTTATGTTATCTTTTACTTGAATTTTAACCGCTAGTTGTGTTTTGAACCGTTTTTCATTGGATGTTATTTTCCTACAGAGGACCGCAAGAGAACTAATTTTTAAGGGAGATAAATATTTTCCGAGAATTTATTAACATTAAAAACACGGATTATTACACTTTTGGTCATCCATACTTAAGAAAGCACGCGTCGCCTGTAATATTGAAATAGAAAGTACGTTTTTTGTCTGTACATGTTTATTAATTCTGACTAGTCTTAGCATTCATCTGTTTTATTTTATCTATTTTTTCCTTAAACACAACTAAAGGTTAAAATTTA
>CM042177.1:5214807-5219807 GCA_023376005.1 Doryteuthis pealeii
TAATAATCTTGATTTAACTCTCTCTCTCTCTCTCTTTCACCCTCTCTCTCTCTCTTCTCTCTCTCTCTTTCTCTTTCTCTCTCTCTCTCTTTCTTTCTTTCCTTATTTTCATCTTTTCCTTATCTTTGATTGAAATAGATTAGCGTTATCGCTTCCGCATGTTCACCCCTCTATCTATCTTTCGCCTACTCTCTTTCTTTCTTTCTTTCTTTCCATCTTTCTTACATTTTTCTGTGTAGCATGTCTTTGTTCTTCCATTTCTTTCTTTATAATAAAAACGGAATGGTCCATTATTTAGCTGAGGTGATGATACTCATAAGAAATAAGAATTTGATGGATAAGCAACACCAGATAATCAGTATTTACATGTTTGCATTTAATCTTGGAGAATTTGGACGGTCTCATTTTTAACTAGGGAGTGTTGCAAGATGACAACGGTCATACAATTAAGGAACATGAGTATTGATATATAGATTTCATCTTGGGCGATTTGGTCGGTCTCGTTTTTAACCAGAAGGTGTTGCAAGATGATAACGGTCATACAATTAAGGAACATGAGTATTGATATATAGATTTCATCTTGGGAGATTTGGATGGTCTCATTTTTAACCAGAAGGTGTTGTAAGATGATAACGGTCGTACAATTAATGAACATGAGTATTGATATATAGATTTCATCTTGGACGATTTGGACGGTCTCATTTTTAACCAGAGTGTGTTGCAAGATGACAACGGTCATACAATTAAGGAACATGAGTATTGATATATAGATTTCATCTTGGGAGATTTGGATGGTCTCATTTTTAACCAGAAGGTGTTGTAAGATGATAACGGTCGTACAATTAATGAACATGAGTATTGATATATAGATTTCATCTTGGATGATTTGGAAGGTCTCATTTTTAACCAGAGTGTGTTGCAAGATGATAACGGTCGTACAATTAAGGAACTCTAGTACTGATATATAGGTTTTCAAGTCTGTTCTAAAAAAAATTAAAAAAGAAACGAAAAAGTTTTATCTTGCGATAGTGTTCCTTCCTGTGGCCTTGTTTGGACCAGTTCCTCTTCATCAGAATCATAATTAGGCCCTATATTTCGCGCACTTTTAAGTAGCTACCCCCTTCCCCACCCAGATGATCGGCACTTAAAGAACAGAGAAAGCAAAGACAACCAGCCATTAATAGCGTTCTTTTACGATGCAACGCTCTTAATATGAATAAATAAATAAATGTATATATATAAACAAAGGGCAGCGGCCTTAACGATAAAATTATAGTGGGTTGAAAGTAGAAGGGTTGAGGGAGGGAGAATAGATAAATAAAAAAAGGGGAAAGAAAGAAAGAAACAAGAAAACAGATAAAGAAAGAAAGAAAGAAAGAAAGAAAGTAAGAAAGAAAAAGAATGAAAAGAAAGGAAGACAGAAAGAAAGAAGAGAATAAAAAGAATAAAAAGAAAAAGGAAAAAAAAAGAAGGAAAAAACAAAAAACAAAAAAGAAAAAAGAAAGAAAATGAGGAAGAAAGAAAGACAAGCATGATAAAAAAGAATGAAAAGACAGAAAGAAGAAAGAAAGAAAAAATAGAAAGAAAGAAAGAAAGAAAGAAAGAGAAGAAAGAAACGAGAAAAGAAAGAAGAAGGAAAGAAAGAAAGAACGAGAAGAATGAAAAGAAAGAACGAAAGAAAGAAAGAAAGAAAAAGAAAAATGAATAGACAGAAAGAAAGAGAAGATAGAATGCAACGAAAGAAAGAAAGAAAGAAAGAAAGAAAAAAGAATGTAATAGACAGAAAGAAAGAGAAGAATGAAAAAAAGAAAGAAAAAAAAGAAAGAAAGAAAAAGAGAAAGAAAGAACGAATGAAAAGAAAGAAAGAAAAAGAGAAAGAAAGAAAGAATAAAAAGAAAGATAGAAAAAGAGAAAGAAAGAAAAGAAAGAAAGAAAAGAAGAATGTAATAGACAGAAAGAAAGAGAAGAATGAAAAAAATAAAGAAAGAAAAAGAGAAAGAAAGAAAAGAGAAAGAAGAACGAATGAAAAGAAGATAGAAAAAGAGATAGAAAGAGAGAATAAAAAGAAAGATAGAAAAAGAGAAAGAAAGACAGAATAAAAATAAAGACAGAAAAAGAGAAAGAAAGAAAGAATAAAAAGAAAGATAGAAAAAGAGAAAGAAAGAAGAGTGAAAAGAAAGAAAGAAGGAGAGGAAATAAAAAAACAGAAAGAAGGAAAAAATAAAGAAAGAGAAGAAAGGAAAGAAAAAGAGAAGAAAAAATGAAAGAAATATCTAAATAAACAAAGAACTTGTGCCTTAACGTTAATATTACAGTGGAATCCATTCATTTTCGTTTCTTAGATAATTTCAAAGGTTCTTCCTTATGAATAATATTAAACAGACGATATACTTACACCTTTTTAACTCGCAAAAACACATTCCTTTCAACAAAGCCCTACCTAAACAAATAGACATTGAAATATTCTCGGACCAACCAAGAAGGAAGTGACATAGATTCATAAATTAAAATACCATTCCACATATTCACATTGAAGGGCAATGTATTTGTTAATTATCAAGTTTAATAATTCATCTAAGAAAATCACAGCGGCAGTGTGGAGAGGGAGGGATTTACTGCATGGGTAACAGCTTATCCTCCATATGAATCCACTCAGGCTATGTAGTTCAAAGAAAGGGGGGAAAAAGAAGAAAAAAACTTTGGCACTACTCCATCATCTATCGTAGACGGGAGGCTGCCAACCACCAACTCAATGAGGGTCGCGTAGACAGGAGACGCAAAATATACGAGGATCTCCACTGTGAAAATGCTTTCACCTACAGCTCTAGAATGGCCACACGAATCGTAACAGTTCAAATCCCATTTAGAGGGTGACATACCATAAAATCCAACCAACCAACCCCTTTACGGTCTTTCTTTTTGTTGTACCGGCCGTTCCTACAGTGGAGAATATACACCGGTTCTCACTATAAATAGTGAGACACCGAGTGAAAAGGTTGTACTGTTACCGTTTAACAACAAGCTAGCCGTTCCTGTACCATTATTGTAAATACACTTGTCTTATTTTACCCTACCTCGACTTGACTTCTTTTTTACTGTTGGATTAACATCACAACACTTTTTTTCTTTTCTTTCGTTGAATTCAGAATTTGACAGAGCGATTTAAAAAACTCTTCCTTCAACAATGGCTGTTATGTCACGCTCAGTTCCGACAAAAAAAAAAGAAAATGGAGTAAGAAAAATAAACCCGAGGAAGATAAGAAAAAAAAAGGAAAAGAAAAGTAAAGGAAAAAAGGAAAAAAATTAAAAGAAAAGAATTTAATGTAAGCAAATAAATAGGATGAATAAAAAAGGGGGTTGGGTGGTGGGGTGGTGTGAGATGGAAAAGAAGCCATTTGTAAAATGACATATCAGAGATTTTCATCTTTGTTATCGTCTAATCTATTTGGATTTGCTTCAAGACGAATAAGAATCGCAGATGTTTATATAAGAGAAAAGATTTCAAGAAAAACAAAAAGTAAAACAAAAATCAACACAAAAAAGTGTGTGTGTGTGTGTGGTGGGGGGTTAAAACAAAACAAAATAAAACAAAAATACACAAACAATAAAGCAGACGACAGCCTATCATTCGTTCATTTTTTTGTTCTTTCTTTCTTTCTTTCATACATTATATTCTTTCTTCTTTCTTTCTTTCTTTCTTTCTTTCTTATACCTTATATTCTTTCTTTCTTTCTTTCTTTCTTTCTTTCATACCTTATATTCTTTTTTCTTTCTTTCTTTCTTTCTTTCTTTCCTCTATTTACGAGTTTCTACCATATATTCCTACTTTCTTTCTTTTCTTTCTTTCTTTCTTTCTTTCTTCCTTTCCTTTCCTTTCCTTTCCTTTCCTCATTTACGCGTGTTACAGTACCATTTTTTCTTTCTTTCTTTCTGTCTTTCTTTCTTTTTTTCTTTCTTCTCTTCTCTATTTACTCGTTCTGTCGTACATTCATATTTCTTTCCTTCTTCCTTTCTTTTTTTTATATCTTATATTCGCCCTTTCTTTCTTTCTTTCTTTCTTTCTTTCTTTCTTTGTACCTTATATTCCCCCTTTCTTTCTTTCTTTCTTTCTTTCTTTCTTTCTATTATACTGTGGGGATTGAAAAGAAACAAAAATAAAAATGGAATGCAGGTGAAGTAAAACAACAACAACAAACTCCCATGAGGCCTTGACCGGAAATACTCTTTGCGCATGTCCGACAAAAAGGACTGACTCCCTACCCCCAAAGAATAATTCGGCCATTTGAATTTAGACCGCAACTGAGTGTAGTCGTTTTTACTAGCCAGGGGACATGTCCCGTCGATACAGGCGGCTATGCCCCGTTCAATAAAGACTTAGTCACAAAACTACCTCTTTCCTTTGTCTCTTTCCTTTCTCGTTTTTTGAATGCCTTCTTTTCAGCGCACCCACCAAAAATGAGATGGGGTTAAAAGAAAACCCGAGGAACACGCACCAAGAATATTCAGATACCTACATTTAACCTTAAAACACCCAAAGCCACTTATACCCCATAAGCGTGTGGTGTAATGGTTAAAGTCATGGGAAATGGACTCGTCGCCACGAGTTCAAATCCTGGACGCGCTAACTGCATTTTCACTTAGGGCTAATACACTTGGGAAAGGTATGAATCCAATTCTCCCTCCAGCTATGGGTAAATAGTAGGGCAGACCTGGCTCTTTAATCTTGGTTAGGCAACCGGTCTAGGAGAATGATGTAAAGTTTTTAAGTGCCATCGTTGGCCAATTGAAAAGGGCTTAAAGAAAGTCCTGTGTTATGGAATCCTTTGGTAAGCGTATAAGTCCTATCCTACGTATTGGTAAAGGTCCAGTGATTTAATCCTATATCCGTCATCAATGAATGTGACAGTAATTATGACCAGTAGTGTCGGTTTAAGTATTGTATCAGCCTCAGAGTACTGCCAGTGATTAGCCAAGAGTTAGATCACATGATTCTGGCCGAG
>CM042177.1:5222307-5227159 GCA_023376005.1 Doryteuthis pealeii
AAAAACAAGTCCATTCAAATCTATTACGAAAATTTACTGAAAAATTCTGGTAGATAGACAAAAAAAATCCATTCATATCTATTATGAAAGTTTACTGAAAAAGTCTTATCCCAACCAAGACAGAAACGGAGATTTTCAAAAATTAAAAAAAAGAAAAGAAAAAAAGAAATATTTGAACGGCTTTTTTTAATCTGTCTCCCAGAATGCAATTCTTTCTTTCTTTCTTCTTTCTTTCTTTCATTTTCTCCTTTTCTTTCTTTTCTTTCTTTCTTTCTTTTTTTCCTTCTTTCTTTCTTTCTTCTTTTTTCTTTTCTTTTTCTTTTTCTTTTTTTCTTTCTTTCTTTTCTTTCTTTCTTTCTTCCTTTCCTTTCTTTCTTTCTTTTCTTTCTTTCTTTTTCCTTTCTTCTTTTTCTTTCTTTTCTTTCTTTCTTTCTTTTTTCTTTCTTTGATTAATTGTTCTCCTTTTCTTTCTTTCCTTCTTTCTTTCTTTTTGCCATTTTCTTCTTTCTTTCTTTTTTCTTTCTTTTTTCTTCTTTCTTTCTTTCTTTTTTTATTCTTTCTTTCCCCAACCAAGCGGCGAAACGGAAATTGTAAAAAAAAAAACAAGAAAAAAATTAACGGTTTTTTCAGTGTATATGTGGGGTCGCAAGAGGTTTAAGATTTAAGGTTTATGCGTATTCCTAGGGTTTGCATTTTAACCCCATCCTATTTCGTGGTCACACTGAAAAGGAATTCATGGAGAGAAAAGGAAGAGACAAAGACAAAATGTGGTTTTATGATTTAGGCTTTATTCACTAGTCATAGCCACCAAGTAACAAGGAAATTATTCCTAACCAGTAGTAGTGTCTAGTTCCCAGTTAAGATCTAAGTTTGAATGGCCGAGAGATTATCTTGGGGGTCGGAAGTGGGTCCTTTTTCTGCACATGCTTGGAGGGTTCTTCCGGTGTGAAGGCTCATGGGAGTTTGTTATCTTTTTTTTATTTTTTTTTTTTTTTTTTAATTTCAATTTTATTTTAATCCCCAGAAAGATAGAATCTAGAAACGAGAAAACAATTTTATTGCAAACATACAAACATATCAACCCGCTAAGAGACGGGTATCTCTGTATCTTAACACCGAACTATTAATATCAACAAATATACTTACATGTTTTTTTCTTTTTTGATTTCAGGGCGGTGGTGACAAATGCGGTATCTGCCAGAAGACTGTGTACCCACAGGAGAAGGTGGAAGCAGGAGGAATTAAGTTCCACAAACTTTGCTTCAAGTGCTCTGAGTGCAAGATGTCTCTGAAGTGAGTATCACTGTTTTCATGTAAACTACAATACATATAATATATATATATATATATATATATATAAACACACAAAAAGGCAACAAAGGGTGTAACAAACCAAGATGCCAAGTATGCACTCACATAAACACAGATTCCTCAATCATAATACCACACACTAATATAAAGATCCAACCCCCACAACTCACTCGCAACAGTGCAAACATCATCTACTATATGTACTGCATGAAATGCAAAAACAGTGGATATTTAGGGGAATAACAAACATCCTTCAGATTCAGATTAAACAACCATAAATCTACAATAAAACAAAAACCTGAAGAGAGTAGCATTGCACAACACTTCAACAAACCACTGCACAACCTCGAAAACCTGAAGTGCATTTTAATTGACCACGGTTTTTCATCCACACAAACACACTGACATTAAATGGGTTACATGCTTACGCACACATACACATGGATTAAACACAAATATAGGATTTCTCAAGCCGCCTGAATATTTCTCCACCACTAACATTACTAGCAAAGTGGAGGCCACGTGGGCGATCAACACGGACAGCGATGACAGCCAAAAACAAATCGATAAGTATGCCGACACATAAAACACAGACAAGCACCTGCACAAAAAAAAAAAAAAACAAAAAAAAAAAAAACAGTAGTGGCAAAAAAGAAGAAAGGGGATCATTAAGAACAACCACTCCCTCATACCACCCAACGAGGTCACTGGAAATGATACCATGAACATCAATAAAACCAGATCAGTCAGCCTATCCATTCCGAAGAAGGGTTATAAACATCCCCGAAATGTTAATGAAATAAAACGAAACTTAACATTCAAAAACTGAGTTTCTTATATGTCACACCTAATGCTTCTTTACTAAATCCCTACATTATATATATATATATATTATATATATATATATATAATATATATATATATATATATATATATATATATATATAAAAGTAATTGGTAATTTGTTTGAAGCATGTTAAGTATGATAATATATTAATGATTTGAAGGCAATTACAATGCGTATAATATATATATATATATATATATATATATATATATATATATATATATATATAATATAAGTAATTGGTAATTTGTTTGAAGCATTGTTAAGTATGTTAAGTATGTTATAATATATTAATGATTTGAAGGCAATTGCAATGCGTATAAAAATAAAAACAGGTGAATATCAGAAATATACGTGCTTAAGTTTTTTTTGTGTGGTTATAATTTTTTTTTCTTATTTTTGTGGTTTAGAAAAAGAAGAGGAAAAAAACTAAGAAAAAAAACTATAACCACACAAAAAAAACTTAAGCCCGTACATTTCTGATATTCATCTATGAAGATAAAGTTTCTTTGAAATCGATAAGACAAATATAACATCTTTTTGTTTTTATTTTTATACGCATTGTAATTGCCTTCAAATCATTAATATATATATATGATGGGGGGGATGTTTGGAGATATGAAGACAATAAGCAACTATACTATAAATGCATATTATTCTTATTTTTATTGTTTTTATTTTTTCAAATTATATTTCTAAGATCTTTTTTTCTTTCTTTCTTTGTAGTCTCAACAATTATGCCCAAGCCGACGGCATCTTGTATTGCAAGAAACATTATCAAGACCTTGTGGTGGCCAAAAATACGCAGACGCCCGTTCTCTAACCTCACAGATGACGTCATTAACAACATGGCGACCGTCTCACGTTTTGGAGATTGGTGTAAAAGCGAACATTTCTGAGAAGAAATTAATGTTGAAAAAAACAAAAAGAACAAAAAAAATCCCCAACATACCATAGATATTTTCCTGTTATAGACTAGTAAATAAATTTAAAAAACTTTGTCCATGACGGCTGTTTCATACTTAATGCAATGAGAAAAATTAACATTAAATTATTAAATATTTGGTTTGTGCAACATCACGGATTTCGTTTGGAATTCATATCACAGGAATATAAAATTTTTAAAAATAAAAAAAATAGAAAAATAAAAATCTATTTTCAAATGCCTTTAAAGTCATAAAGAATTCATCATTAGCATCTGATGAGTTGGGAGAGTTAGACACTTTGTCTAAGCTCCCTGAAATAGACTATAACGCTAAATCTCTAAGTCTTTTGTTATTTCTTTACAGTCGGTATAACACTTGTCTAGGAATCGCAAGGTTCCTGGTTTGATATCGGCCCTCGCCAACTCAGCGGATGAGTAGCACAGAGATCTGTGCGGTAAAGTTAAGGAGCTGGTGATAGGTGTGGTGCCTCACCTCAGACGCAAAACAATCTCTTTGGTCTAGCGCTAGTGAAAAGGGTATAGACTCCCTTGCTGGCTGGCTAATACCAACATTAGGCCACCCCATCGACTTTATATATATATATATATATATATATATATATATATATATATATATATATATATATCCGTATATTTAGAAATACATACTCAATCTTTATATTTACGTTTGAGTTCTCAATTTTAGTTGAATCCTATCAAGGAAAACACTTGATACCATCCACCTATATATATATATATATATATATATATATATATATATATATAATTTGAATAATTGTGCTTAATATGAAACAGTTGTTATGGACTAGGAAATAAGAGCATTGTTCATAACTGATGTCTAATTATAAAACCAAAACGAGCCCCCTCCCGCCCCCGTGGAATATCAAACGGATGTGGGGGTGGGGAAGATAAAAGCCAAAAAGAATAAAGTGAAAAATTTAGTTCTTAATAATAATAATATAATAATAAAATAATAATAATAATAGATGAATAAAGGATTTTAAAATATTGCAATAAAAAACTAAATTAATTCATAGAGTGTCGACCTGAAAAATAAATAGATAAACAAATAAATAACTAAATAGAATAAAATAGAATAGAATAAGAAATACATTATAACGAATAGGTCGACCGCAAATGCTACGTTTTACAAAAGTGGATTATAACCAAAAAAAAAAAAAAAAAAAAAAAGAATTTAGTTTCCCTTTTTCAATTTATTAACTTTTTCTATTTTCAATTTTTAACTTAAAGTCATCATTTTTTTTAAATTTATGGGATGAGTACGAAAATACTCCTTTATTTCAAACATATATAGCATGTAACTTACAGGAATATGCATACACCTTGGTGGCTACACTTGCATGATCTCAGAAAGTCTCTTGCGGTACTGGTTGGTACTACATACACAGCAAGCATCGATATAGTCATCTGTCCAAACTCTACACAGCTCAGGAGGTCAATAGCAAAACGCTTTATCAAATTGTCCAGTTAGCCAATCCATCTGTTTGGCTGGAGCTTATTGAGAAATCTGTGGTGGGACGGGTGAATAAAATGATTCTGCTGGTGTAAAAATAAGAAGACTTTTAAGATATTGTATGTGATGTCATCATATTTATAAGACATATTCCAATGAGTTTTGATGTTATGACAAGTTGACATCTATGTGGGTATTTTCTGGTTCACCCTGTATATCAATCTTAATTTAATTTTTTTTTTGCTTCGACTTGTAGAAGGTATCTCTCTCTACT
>CM042177.1:5227259-5262361 GCA_023376005.1 Doryteuthis pealeii
AAGAATGATTTGAAAGAAAAAAAAAAAGGAAAAAAAAGAAGAAGAAAAGCAGGAACTAGGAAAGAAGAAGAAACAAAAATCGACAGGAATCAAGAAGGAAAGCAAAGAAAAAAAGAAAGAAAAGAAAAGAGAGAAAAGAAGAAAAAGACATGAAAGAAAAAAAAGAAAGAAAAGAAGAAAAAAGAAAAAGAAGAGAAGGAAAGGAAAGAGAAAAAAAGAAAAAAAAGAAGAAAGAAAAAAAAAAAACGAAAAAAAAAAAAAAAGAGGAGAAAAAAAAACGAAAAGAAAGTGAAAAAGAAGAAGAAGAAAAAAAAAAAAAAAAAGAAAAGAAAAAAAAAGAAAAAAAAGAGAAAGAAAATAAAAAAAGGAGAAGAAAAAAAAAAAAAAAAAAAAAAAAAAAAAAAAAAAAAAAAATGGAACAAAAAAAAAGGGAAAAAGAAAAACACGGAAAAGAAAAGACAAAAGAAGAAAAAAGAAAGAAAGGAAGAAAAAAAAAAAAAAAAGAAAAAAAAGAAAACAAGATAAAAAATGGAAAAAAAAAGAAAAAGAAAAAAAAAAAAAAAAAGAAAAAAAAAAAAAAAGAAAAAAAAAGCAAACAAGGGGAAAAAAAAAAAAAAAAAAGGAAAAAAAAAAAATAAGAAAAAATAAAAAAAAAAAAAAAAAAAAAAAACTGACAAAAAAAAACAAAAAAAATAAAAGAAAAAAACAAAGAAGACACAAAAAAAAAAAAAAAAAAAAAAATAAAAGAAAAAAAAAGAAAAAAAGAAAAAAGAAAAAACCACAACATACCACCTCCCACACCAACACAACGACACTCACCACAATACCAAAAATAACCGCCCCCACTACCAAATCCGACAAAAAAAAAAAAAAACAACCTAAAAAAAAAACCACATTCAACAAAAAACCAAACACAACAAAAGAGAAAGAGAAGCAGAACAACAAAGAACAAAATATAGGGAAGAGAAAAGAAGTAAAAAGAAAAAAAAGAAAGGAAGGCACAAAATAAAAAAACTTACTAGACAATACAAGAAAATGAAAAGAGAAAAAGCAAAGCAAGAGAAGCGAAAGAAGAAAAAAAGCAAAAGAAAGAAAGAACATACAAGGGGAACAAGAAAGGAAAGAGGGAATGAAAAAAAAAGAAGAATAAAGAAAAAAAAAAAAAAAAAAAGAAAGAAAAGAAGAAAGGTAAGAAAAAAAGAAAGAAAAAAGAAAGATAAGAAGAAGAAAGGAAAAAGAAATTAAAGAAAGAGGAAAAAAGAAGGGGCGAGGAAAATAAAAAAAAAAAGAAAGGAAAGAAAAAAAGGAAAGGAAGAAAAGAAGAAAAAAGAAAAGAAAGAAAAAAAAAGAAAGAAGAAGGAAAGAAAAGAAAAAAAAAAGAAGAAAAAGAAAAAAGAAAAGAAAGAAAAAGGAAAGGAAAAAAAAGAAAGAGAAAAAGAAAGAAAGGAAGAAAAAAAAGAAAGTAAGAGAAAAGAAAAAAAAAGAAAGGAAGAAAAAAAAGAAAATGGCATCCATTCTTTCTTTCTTTTTTTTTTCTTTCTTTTTTCTTCTTTCTTTCTTTCTTTCTTTTTCTTCTTTCTTTTTTCTTCCTTTCTTTCTTTCTTTCTTTCTTTCTCTTGTCTGGTGCGTGTTTGAAATTAACCCTTGTCCCCTCGGGCTGATATAGGACAAGCGACTTTTAACTGTGTGAAAATTTCATGAGTGCCCCCCTCACACCCACCTCACACTTTAGATAACGAATTCTCTTCGTCTTCCTCGAAGAATAAAATAAAATAAAATGAAATAGATGAAAAATAAATAAATGTTTTCCTGATTTTTGACCCTCCGTTATCGGCTCGGTTCAGCGAAAGACCTTGCTCGAGAGATTAAGAAAGGGTCAAGTCAGATGTAAGGGAGGATAAAGGAAGGAAGGAAGGAAGAAAAATAGAAAGAAAACTAAAAAGAAAGAAAGAAAGAAGAAGAAATGAAAAAGGAAAGATGGGGGTATCTCCACACTGGGTGGTAAGCCAAAAGTATTACACATGCAGACTACGCAGATGATCAAGAGCTTCTTACAAAATACACCTGCATCGGCCTCTATGAGAACTCAGATAAAACAGATTTCATGTGTTTTAAACAAGATGGAGACATCTCCACACTGGGTGGTAAGCCAAAAGTATTACACATGCAGGACTACGCAGATGATCAAGAGCTTCTTACAAAATACACCTGCATCGGCCTCTATGAGAACTCAGATAAAACAGATTTTATGTGTTTTAAACAAGATGGAGACATCTCCACACTGGGTGGTAAGCCAAAAGTATTACACATGCGGACTACGCAGATGATCAAGAGCTTCTTACAAAAATACACCTGCATCGGCCTCTATGAGAACTCAGATAAAACAGATTTCATGTGTTTTAAACAAGATGGAGACATCTCCACACTGGGTGGTAAGCCAAAAGTATTACACCATGCGGACTACGCAGATGATCAAGAGCTTCTTACAAAATGCACCTGCATCGGCCTCTATGAGAACTCAGATAAAAACAGATTTCATGTGTTTTAAACAAGATGGAGACATCTCCACACTGGGTGGTAAGCCAAAGTATTACACATGCAGACTACGCAGATGATCAAGAGCTTCTTACAAAATTGCACACCTGCATCGGCCTCTATGAGAAACTCAGATAAAACCAGATTTCATGTGTTTTAAACAAGATGGAGACATCTCCACACTGGGGTGGTAAGCCAAAAGTATTACACATGCAGACTACCAGAATGATCAAGAGCTTCTTACAAAAATACACTGCATCGGCCTCTATGAAACTCAGATAAAACAGATTCATGTGTTTTTAAACAAGATGGAGACATCTCCACACTGGGTTGGTAAGCCAAAAGTATTACACATGCAGAACTACGCAGATGATCAAGAGCTTCTTACAAAATACAACCTGCATCGGCCCCTCTATGAGAACTCAGATAAAACAGATTTCATGTGTTTTAAACAAGATGGAGACAATCTCCACACTGGGTGGTAAGCCAAAAGTATACACATGCAGACTACGCAGATGATCAAGAGCTTCTTACAAAATACACCTGCATCGGCCTCTATGAAAACTCAGATAAAACAGATTTCATGTGTTTTTAAACAAGATGGAGACATCTCCCACACTGGGTGGTAAAGCCAAAAGTATTACACATGCAGACTACGCAGATGATCAAGAGCTTCTTACAAAATACACCTGCATCGGCCTCTATGAGAACTCAGATAAAACAGATTTCATGTGTTTTAAACAAGATGGAGACATCTCCACACTTTCTTTTCTTTTTCTTTTCTTCTTTCTTTCTTTCTTTTTTCCGCCCTTTTCTCAAGGGCATCACAGTGAATTGAAATGTGTTTACAACGTCGTCCATTATTTGAACTCGGGTCACCGGTTCCATTTACTTCGACGATAACCGTTGCACAAGCTAAGCTGAATTTAGCATCTTAGTCCTATGTCAGTAGTGTTCTAATGATGCAGATAAGGCGGCTACGGGGCGGACACTTAAACGTGTGTGTGTTGTGTGTGTGTGTGTGTGCGTGAGAGATAGATAGATAGATAGATAAATAGAGAGAGAGAGAGAGAGAAAGAGAGAGAGAGGGGGGGAGAGAGAGAGAGAGAAGCTGTGTGTGTTTGTGTGTAAGATAGATAGATAGATAGATAGAGAGAGAGAGAGAGAGAGAGAGAGAGAGAGAGAGAGAGAGGGAGAAGCTGTTGTGTGTATTATATATATATAATATATAATATATATATATATATATATATATAGAGAGAGAGAGAGAGAGAGAGAGAGAGAGAAAGTGAAGCTGTGTGTGAGTGAGTGTATGTGTGTGTGTGTGTGACTGTGTTTAAGAGAGAGAGAGAGAGAGAGAGAGCGAGGGGGGGGGTTGGACAGACCGAGATATCAATATAAGTATATACTTATCAATATATAATAGATAGATAGTTATGAACAGTCTGGGGGTAAATAGACATATAGATATTATTATCAGACTAAAATAGGAATGGAGAAAGAAAGAAAAAAAGAAAAGAAAAAAGAAAGAAAAAAGAAGGAAAAATTGAAAAAAAAAAAGAAAAAAGAAAGACGGAAAGAACGAAAGAAAGAAAGAAAGAAAGAAGAAAATAAAAAAAAAAAAAAAGAAAGAAAAGAAAAGAAAGAAAAGAAAGAAAGAAAGAAAGGGCGAATATAAGATATAAAAAAAGAAAGGAAAAAGGAAAGAAAAAAGAATGTACGACAGAACGAGTAAATAGAGAAAGAGAAGAAAAGAAAGAAAGAAAAGAAAGAAAGACAGAAAGAAAGAAAGAAAGAAAGAAAAAGAGAAAGAAAGTACGAATATATGGTAGAACTCGTAAATAGGGGAAAGAACGAAAGAAAGAAAGAAGATAAAAAGAAAGAAGGAAATAAAGAAAAAAGAAAGAAAGAAAGATGAAAGAAAGAAAGAAAAGAAAGAAAGAAAGAAAGAAAGAAAGAAAGAAAGTGTAGACCCCACTTCACACCTCCGTTCTATTCGCATTTTTTTCTCCCTTTTTTCTTTAATGTTTTTGTGGAATGCGCCAAGTGACGTAAATAAGCGAATTATTTTTATCTCGACTGGCAAAACGTATCTTTTTAAGGCAACAGGTTGTTTTTTGTTTGTTCTCGAGAAACTGACACCCCCTCCCCCACTCCGACTCCCCCTCCCCCGCCGCGGACTACCCCATCCACCCCTGAAAACTCTCTCCTCTTTTCTTCTCTCCT
This sequence comes from Doryteuthis pealeii, assembly GCA_023376005.1. Classification (NCBI taxonomy): domain Eukaryota; kingdom Metazoa; phylum Mollusca; class Cephalopoda; order Myopsida; family Loliginidae; genus Doryteuthis; species Doryteuthis pealeii. Next base: position 5,232,021 of record CM042177.1, read on the forward strand.
CTGGGTGTGCAAATGCGAATCTCTCATAAACGGTGGTTGGCTACCCCACCCTCTCATTACCTTTCGACACAACAAGATCGTTACCCAGACTACCAGGTACCACCAAAATCTGCGCTCTTTTTAATTTTAAAAACGAATTGAAATTATTAAAATCGATTATTTAAGGTCAAATTTTTGTTCAAGTAGTAACATAATGAGCATCAGTTTAAAAAAAACCAAAAAAAAAAACATTACACATGTAATTTATTTTTGATACATTTTAAACTATTTTTTTCGGTCAATTTTGCTCAAATATTTCGTAAACATGGCCGTAATGACTGACTAAGATGACTTAAAATTCGTATTTTACAAAATGAATATACCCCCCGATTGAAAAAAAAATACCAAAAATCAGGGAATTATCCGATTTTAATGAAATTGATGATTTATCAATGAATGAATTTTATAATGCATCGATTATTTTATCTCAAAACTTTCTGATTTAATGAGGTATTTCTGCTATGGTAAATTAATATATAAAATTCATTTAAAATATGAAACGCCTAATTTCAAGTTTCAAATTTCATATTTTTAGATTCTAAAAACAAATATCTATTTAATAACTACTTTAGTTTATTATTGTTATCTAATAATTTTTGTAAAAAAAACTCTATTTTCATTTTAAAAGCGAATTAAAATTAATCAAATCAATTAAGGTCAGTTTTGTCAAAGTAACATAATGAGCATCAGTTAAAAAAAAGCAAAATAATATTACATATGTAATTTATTTTTAATACATTTTAAACGATTACATTTTAGTGAAGATTTATGCAGCGCCCTAAACAGTCCCTATTTATCTAACACACACCTATATACTCAAACAAGAACAACAACCACAGTGTGAAACATGTCAAACACCTTTGACTGTTAAACACTTCAAACAATATGAAAGATCTATTCGAAAATGTCAACATGGAAGATATTCTCTCTTTTTTGAGGGAAATAAGATTATACCATAGAATATAGACATGAACTTAATCAATACCATACAACATGATCCCCAATGATGCTAACACATTGTTAAAACCAATTACTACAAAAGTATAAATATAAATACACAACATATATTACTTCCTGATTGCTAGGCATGGCATAACCCCAGACGGGTTGATATGCCGTTAAAATCAACCAACCAACCAACCTATTTATCAGTATTTTATCAGCATTTTAAAACATTTTTAAAAGTTTCTCCTAAGAAATCAATAACAAGAAATATTAAATACACCATGTTCAGAAAAATGAATAACTTTTTTTCATATTAATTCAAAAGAAAACATCTTTTTTTTTTCTAAACATGCAGAAAACTAAACAGTTAACAAACTATGGTGTTTTTGTTTACAAAAATCAGCGAGAAATATGTTCATCAATGGGGAGGCCCAGGTTGATATAATTAAAATTACCATATATATATATATATATATATATATGTATATATATATATATATTATTGTAACGGTTAGAATCCCCGCCTGGCAGCCAGGCAGTTGGGGTTCGAATCACATTCAAAGCGGCTTCCAGTCTATAACTCTGCTGATGAGGCATAATAGGCCGAAATGTACATACAGAGATTGACTTTCTCTCGATTTGTTTACGCTTTACATTTGAACAGATATATTCGCCTAATTCATTTATTATCAACTAATTAATTTTCAAATTAGGTATGACTTCAATTAAGCACGTATTCTCCCCCAAAATTGTCGGCATAGCCATATCAAACAAAACTGTTTGCGTACTTTCATACTGTCGTGCAGCAAAGTCTCCAAAATAATGTAGGATATATCAGTTTATAAACAAAACGAGAAATCTGGGAAGACCAGCTAGTGTAACGGTTAGAATCCCCGCCTATCAGCTAGACAGTTGGGGTTCGAATCACATACAAAGCGGCTTCCAGTCTATAACTCTGCTGATGAGGCATAATAGGCCGAAATGTACATACAGAAATTGACTTTTTCTCAATTTGTTTACGCTTTACATTTGAACAGATATATTCGCCTAATTCATTTATTATCAACTAATTAATTTTCAAATTAGGTATGACTTCAATTAAGCACATATTCTCCCCAATATATATATATATATATTATATATATATATATATATATATATATATAATAATAAAATTACCAATTACTTTTATATATATATATATATATATATATATATATATATATATATATATATATATTATTATCAGTATTATAATGAGAACTGTCATATCTAACCTCTCCTCCCAAAGGGCCATCTTTGTACTTTTTAGATTTGTGAATTCCGGCACCGGTTTTATAACTTGTTTGTGCCAGCGTGGGTTGACAGGTCAGAGAAAGAAAGACTGACTAATCGTTTCTATTAATATGGCTCCTACATTCTAACTATTCCTGTACCTAGTGGGAATCGACCTAGTCCCAACCTCTCATGGACTTCAAACTGAGGCTCATCAAACCCCTTTTTTCCGCCTCTGGTGTTGGGAGGAGCATATCCGTTTCTGGTTCTAGCATTTCTCGCACCCTTTCGAGATTTCTACACCGCCCAGAAAATTCGAATTTTCCGGGATTTTAACAAATTCTTTTGGTCTAATTACTAGTTGTCATTCACTCGGGACTAGCTGACCTAGAAGCAAGTTGCTCTGACCTGACTCAATCAGGGATCGATTTTCAAAAGGATATCCTGACTCTCTGTCTCCTAAAAACATTCTTGTTTCTCTTTTCTTTCTCTCATTCTCTTTCCCCAGAAATTACATTCTTTTTTTTAAAAAAGTTATTTCTATTGAATTTAAATTTACTCTATGCCAGGGATCACCAAACTTTTTTTCACGGTGGGTCGGATAATTGAAAAAATAACGAGCGCGGGCCACATTATTATTGTGTTCAATACTTGCTAGCCAGAACGAAAGCACTGAGAAAAAGATGTAAAACAAAATTTATCTTTCCATGTTATATTCATGGATGAGTGGCATAAGATGCACAAAAACAAATTTAACCAACATATTTATTTTCAAAACATTATCAAAGAACGCAACATTCTGCAGAAAGGTTTAGTGAGATTTGTGAAATTGAAATTTGCCTTTCAAGATATCGTCAATGTTTGGTTTGGAATTGTTACATCCAATCAAGAGAATTGTTTTCAAATGCTCATCAGTCATGGTTTATAAAAATAGGATATATTGGAGGAAAAAAAAACGAGCGCGGGCCACATTATTATTGTGTTCAATACTTGCTAGCCAGAATGAAAGCTCTGAGAAAAAAATGTAAAACAAAATTTATACATCCAATCAAGAGAATTGCTTTCAAATGTTTATCAGTCATGATGTATAAAAATAGGATATATTTTTTTTTAAATAAATATTATGATGTAACTATTCAGACTGTTATCTTTATAGAAAAAAAAGTACAGAATCGTTTTTGTCGGTTCATTTTTTCATATTTCATAAAATAAAATAGGGGGGCGGATAGAACTCGTAAAAATATTTCTCCTGATATATTTTAGGAAAAAAAAAACTAACTATTTCAAACATATTTTCACTCAAAGGTAAGTAATTATGGAAATTTTCGTGAAAATTGAACCATTAATTGATTTTTCATAGAATTTAAAAAAAAAAAAGCCTCTAGTCGTAACTTGTTTTTGGCTACGTTATATTTCAATCGATTTAACGGTGCGAAAATGTAAACATTGATTTTCGTTCATAATTTTCATTATTTCCGTAAGCTGAAAAATTAAGAAAAAATCATCAGGAGTTTTTTTTTTATGGACAAAAAATTTTCAAAATAATATTAACCTTTATGCAAGATTCATTGTGTTAAATATAGGGAGGGGGGGGGTAAATTGGAGGTACCTACCTTACACGGTATAAATGCCCGTGGCTAGGTACTTTATTGGATTAAGTTGGGTAAATATTACAGACCGAGAACCATAGGTACCATCAAAATTGATTTTTCACAGAATTAAAAAAAACTCTAGTCGTAACTTGTTTTTGGCTACGTTAAATTTCCATTTATTTAACGGTGCGTAAATGTAAACATTGTTTTTCGTTCATAATTTTCATATTTCCGTAAGCTGAAAAATTTTTAAAAATCATTAAGAGTTTTTTTATGTTTTTTCTTTTGAATGGACAAAAAATTTCAAAATAATACTAACTTTTGTGCAAGTTTCATTGTTAAATATAGGGGGGGGATCCACAGGGCAAATTGGAGGTACCTACTTACACGTATAAATGCAAGGTACTTCCATTAATTGATTTTCATAGAATTAAAAAAAAACTCTAGTCGTAACTTGTTTTTGGCTACGTTAAATTTCAATTTATTTAACAGTGCGAAAATGTAAACATTGTTTTTCGTTCATAACTTTCATTATTTCCGTAAGCTGAAAAATTTTTTAAAAATCATTAAGAGTTTTTTTCTGTTTTTTCTTTTGAATGGACAAAATTTTTTCAAAATAATACTAACCTTTGTGCAAGTTTCATTGTTAAATATAGGGAGGGGGTGTAATTTCCACAGGGCAAATTGGAGGTATCTATCTTACACGGTATAAATGCCTGTGGCTAAGTACTTTATTAAACTAATCTGGTTAAATATTACAGACAGAAAGCCGTTACACACCGGAATTGGCGTCAATTGTCTGGGGAGGGGGTATGTGGGGAGGGCAATCAGGTTGTGTTACCTATCAAGAATTTTGTTTGACTCCTGGCATTTTACCGTAACATCGTCGCACCTGGCAAGACGGGGGGGAAATGCAAGCTGGGATATCATAGATCACATATGTCAACCCGGCAGTAGACGAGAGAGGAAGTAGGCTTGATTTAAGACAATTGTTCCTCATTATTATTCGTCATTTTTTTTATTTTTTTTGTTGATTTTGTTATAAAGAATCAAGTTTCTGTCAGAGATGATGTATTGCACTGATGAAAAAAAAGAAAAAGTTTCCAGTATTTGGGGGGGGGGGGACAGACGTTTCTTTATTCCTACAAATTCATAGCATCGTTATTCAGACATCAAAGTAGTAATGTGTTCTCCGAGTTTTTATAGTAAAAATCATGCCCAATGCATCCGCCAATGCATTTTTATAGTAAAATTGTCCAATGTTTTTTATAGTAATGCATCATTGTCCAATGCATTTTATGTAAAATCCCCAATGCATTTTTATAGTAAAAAATCATTGCATTTTTATAGTAATCCATTTTTTATAAATTCACATTTTTATAGTAAAAATTCAATGCATGTCCAATGCATTTGTAAAATTCCAATGCATTTTATAGTAAAAATCATTGTCCAATGCATTTTTATAGTAAAAATTGTCAAATGCATTTCCAATGCATTTTTATAGTAAAAGTTATTGTCCAATGCATTTTTATAGTAAAAATGTCCAAGCATTTTTATAGTAAAAGTTATTGTCCAATGCATTTTATAGTAAAAATTATTGTCCAATGCATTTTTATAGTAAAAATCATTGTCCAATGCATTTTTATAGTAAAGTCCAATGCATTTTTATAGTAAAATTATTGTCCAATGCATTTTTATAGAATGCATTTTTTATAGTAAATATTGTCCAATGCATTTTTATAGTAAAAATTGTCATTTTTATAGTAAAAATTATTGTCCAATGCATTTTTATAGTAAAAATCATTGTCCAATGCATTTTTTATAGTAAAAGTGTCCAATGCATTTTTATAGTAAAAATTGTCCAATGCATTTTATAGAAATTAATTACTAATGCAAAATAGTAAAATCATTGTCCAATGCATTTTCATAGTAAAAATCATGTCCAATGCATTTTTATAGTAAAAATCATTGTCCAATGCATTTTCATAGTAAAAATCATTGTCCAATGCATTTTATAAAAAATCATTGTCCAATGCATTTTCATAGTAAAAATCATTGTCCAATGCATTTTTATAGTAAAAATCATTTGCATTTATAGTAAAAATCATTTCCAATGCTTTTCATAGTAAAAATCATAATGCATTTTTATAGTAAAAATCATTGTCCAATGCATTTGTAAAAATCATTGCCAATGCATTTTCATAGTAAAAATCTTTGTCCAATTTTACTATAAAAATGCATTGGAAATGATTTTTAATCATGTGGGACTCAGATTTAGACAATATGAAAGAAGAAAACGAAGAAAACATTAAATTTACTGATTTTATTCAGAAAATGCTTCGTTTTTTTTTTTCGTTTTTTTTGTTTCTTTTCAAAAATTCTAACACCATTTCATAACATCGTTGCCCAATCTATTTTGCATTAAATTTGCTTGAATATTTCAAGTCCGTGTAGTTTGATTAATTTTAAAATCTTTTAAAAATTGTTTGCTCCAATGGTGTAAAATATTAAATTTTCCCCTTTTTTTTCTCTTTTGTAGTTTTATATTTTAATGTTTTAATTATTGCATTTCAACAAAACTTTGATGGTGCATTCTAAATGTTTTGCAGGACTTTAAACACCCTCGGTGTATGTGTGTGTATGTGTGTGTGTGTGTGTGTGTGATAATTACTTTAAAACAAAACAAAAAAAAAAGTGCTGGAATTTTTTTTTTTAAGTCTTAAAACAATAATTTTCGAATTGCTTTAAGACGCGTATGTGTGTGTGTGTGTGTTGGGGGGGGGGGCTGAATTAAGATTTACCTATCTTTATCTTATAACAAGAAATTTGCACCCTTTTTCGTTATACTTAAGTTTTTCATAATCCAAATCCCTCAAAATAAATTTTTATAAGTCAAGGGAGACAACTCAATAAAAATAACCACCTTTAAAATAATTATCTCCCTTATACGAAGCCATAAGGTCAATTTTCAACCACAGTACAGCTAGTTTATATTGAGTTTTCCTTCTCCTAGAGTAGTTGCCATACCAAGAACTCTGTCCGTCCTATTATTTATGAATAGTTTGGGTTGATTGATTGGTTGGGTTTTACGGCATGTCAACCCTTATTGGGTCATTTTATGCCCAAAACATTTTTGTTTTATTCATTCTTGATGGAAACTCAATGTTTTAAACACATTTTTTAAACTTATGTTTTTCTTATAGTTAAGCCATAGATGGGACCCTAACAGATATACCCCGGTGTTCCTTGTATATCCAAGCAAGGCATTGACCTAACCTGGGAAATCATTTTTAATTGTTTGACTATTGATCAAACAGATACCAAAGAACTTTCAAAGATCTAAGTTTGGTTTGGTATGGTTTGTTTTACGGCATATCAACCTCAGTGGGTCATTTAATGCCGATAAAGTTTTGAAATAAATCAATTCTTAATGGATAATACAATTTTTTTATAAATGCATTTTTCCACAACCTCAACACACTCAGAATTATCTTGATGATCTGTTAGCAGAAACCTAGGTAGATATATATACATATATATATATATATATATACACACACACACATATATATATATATATACACATATATCATCATCATCATGTTGCGCTATTAGCACGGATGTCCATGACAATCTCTCGCCAACCTTTCCTATCATTCATTTTCCCAGGGAGGTCCTCTGCGCAGCAACCTGCATCATTCCCAGGACGTGTAGACCCGCAGCCATTGCCTTCTAGCACCCATACGATAAAAAGTGTTGGGCTTGCTATAACAGCAATAGGGTTGGGGCAATCATATAGGTTCTAGGGCTTGACATAACCAGCCGATTGATCGGAGGGGGCCTCTCCGACTGCCCGTCTAGACTAAGTGGAGTGTTGCAGGTCATGGACAGCTCATCCACCAAGACACCATCCTTAAGCATCACGGGTCGCCACCCACGGCCAACAGGTGGCCCAATTTTGGGGAATCTTACCCCTCCGCAGAGGTGCATTCTAACGACCCACTGACACGGTGGAACAATCCTGTGTCCAATGGTTTTGGCCATTGGAATAGTAAGGAATTAAATAACAACATGATCCCAGGGGGCTATCCCACCAGGCAACACCTGTCTCCTTTAATTTAAAGGGGCAGGGCTAGGTTTATTGCCCAGTGCCTGAGGTACCTCAATAGAGGAATGTTGAAGGAATTCACCCAATTTTTTTTTCACTTGCCACATGAGCTTCGGTTTGTGTGTGGCACCACTTCTCTCATTAGTAATCCTTTGACGAGAGGACATGAAATACATGTCAAGCATTTCTCTCAGATTTCGTTTTTAAATTTTTTTGGGGGGTGGGGCGGGGGGTAGGAATACGAAATAAAGAAGAGTGACTAAACAAAATTGCAACACCATTTCGATAGGATGCTTTTTTTTCTTAGATCTTAAAAAGAATAGGGTCCGGGTTAGCTCAGTCAGTAGAGTGTTCGGCTAGAAACCACAAGGCTCTAAGTTTGAGACCGGCCCTCACCAACTAAGCATATGAGTAGCACAGGGATCGGTTCTGTAAAGTAAGGAGCTAATGGTGGGTGTGACGCTCCATCCCAGACGCAGAAACAATCTCCTAGGTCTAGCGCTAGTGAAAAGGGGATAGACTCCCTTGCTGAATGGCTGATACCGATATTAGGCCACCCCGACGACTTTACTTACTACAGTTTAGGTAGTAAGTAACTACAGTTTATGTTAAGGTGTCTGTAAGTATCATACCATATATCATTTTGAGAAAAGTCAGTATTATTCCAAGAATTGTTTAGATTACAGAACTCATACATTGTCGGTTGGGGCATTAGATTAATGGTAAATGGGTAAGACTCCCCCAATGGGGCCACCTGTTGGCCGTGGGTGGCGATCTGTGATGCTTAAGGATAGAACCCAGGTCGATGAGCAGTTCATGACTTGCAATATTCCACTTTGGCCCTATCTTGGGCTAGACGGGCAGTCGGAGAGGCCCCGTCCGATCAATCGGCTGGTCACGTCAAGCCCTAGTACCTACATGATTTTCCCAACCCTATTGCTCTAATGGCAAGCCCCAACCCCTTTTTATCATATGGGTGCTAGAAGGCGGTGGCTGCGGGTCTACATGTCCTGGGAATGACGTTAAACTCTATCTGATGGTGAGGTTCCAGTTTTGGAAATTTGGGGAATGTGGAGCACCCCTTCATCACCATTGCTCCCTGGTCCACTCTGACCCAGAGTGGTAGTACCTGTTAGGGTCCCATTTATGGGTTAAATAGAAAAACATGAGTTGATAAACAAAATTGTATTATGCATTAAGAATGAATTTATTCTAAACCTTTGTCGGCATTAAATGACCCACTGAGGTTGATATGCCGTAAAACAAAACAAACCAAAACAAACAGAACTCATACCACCAACCCCACCCCTGTACTATGAGTTTTGGTCAGTCTGGTGACAGAAAGAAAGACCCCTCCCTGAAAGGTAGCCAAATCTTATGCAGACACCTGATTCAAATTGAAATCTATTTAACTTATATATATATATATATATATATATGAAAGTAAAATGGAAATGAATCCAACAGTATGTATAGAAAATTTTTAGATAAAAAAGATGTTATTAGTTTGCTGACAGATCTGTTTCGACCTTTTAATAAAGCGGTCTTTTTCAAAGCAACTATATTTATGAGGAAAGACGGAATTGATAAACCGTTAATCATGAGGTACAAACAAACGCTCTCGTTCAGGGCCGGAATTTAAAAAATTTTTGAAAATTTTGTGTTAAAAATAAAATTTTATTTTTAAAAATCAGAAGCATTTTTATCATTAGAAAAACTCAAAAGAGTTTGAAGTAAAAGTGTATTAAAATATCAAAAATGTTCCAGATGTATTCCAGCTACAAAAGCAAGTTTTAAAAAAGTAAGTCCACAGCACAATTGAAGAAGATGGAAAGTTTCAGGAATTTGTAATGTTGACAAATCCATAGCGTTGCAGTCCTTATCATATTCGAACATTTAGCCTCTGGTGATATATTAGATAGTCTAGATTGTTTGTTTGTACCTCGTGACTAACGGTTTATTTATTCCGTCCAAGGCATGGAATAAACTGCCTGCATCCGTTAAGCCTCCATGCTTCCTGTAATCCGCCAACACTATACCTGATAACCCCATCCACACACATATGCATGCACACACACATACATGTATATTATTACTGTACGCTATTCATGTTCCTGACACTAATACATTATTCTGTGTACTAGACATGAGACTTTGATGAGTTGTGGTGCACCTGAGTACTGTACACAATAAATCTCATTATATATATATATATATATTGATTTATAATATTTAATCTATTTGAAATTTAAAAGGAAAATGGTTTGTTTTATTGTTTTGAATTTTGCATCAATCCTAATATGTAATTATTATATGATATTTTAATATATAATTAATATAATATTTAATCTATTTAAGTTTAAAAGAAAAAGAGAAAAAAGTATTCATAAAAGATATTTTCTTAAAAAAAAAAATTTATTTATTTTTTCTATCAATAATAATACATAATTTAGGATAATCTTTTATTTACTTATTTTCTATATAAAATTTTTTTTTTAAATTAGAGAACAAAGGGGATATTAAAAAAAGAAAAAAAGAAGAAGAGAAATAACACAAAAAAAAAAGAAAGAGAGGGAGAAGGAAAAAGAAAGGAAAGGTGAAAGCGAATCAAAAGCTAAGTATATAAATTTTTCTATTAACGGTTTTTATTTATTTATTCATTTTTTGTTTTTTAAATTTTGACATGTATACATATTGCAACATTTGACCGGATGTCAGCCGATATTAAGAATATTCGTTCTCAACAAACTTAAAAAAAAAAAAAAAAAAAGAGAGAAAAATAAGAAATTACAGTTATTCGCCCATTTCATTCATAAAGGAGGAGAAGAAGAAAGAGAGGAAAAAAAAAAGGAGAGAAAAAGGAAATAAAAAGAGAAATTATAACCACACAGATAAAAACATAAGCACGTCATTTCTGAAAATAAACTCTGATGATGAAGCTCTAGCTTCGAAATCGATTAGACATAAAAAACATCTTTTTGTCTTTATTTTTTTATACGCATTATATTGCCTTCGAATTTTAATATTTTATAATATATATATATATATATATATAATATATATATATATATATAGAGAGAGAGAGAGAGAGAGATAAAATGATATATAGAGAAAGAGAGATATAAATACACACACAGATATATACATACATACATATATGAATATGTGTGTGTATATGTATGTATATATATGTGTTCATATGTGTGAGAGTGTGTATGTATATATATATATATATATATATATATATATATCAGGAAAAAATCAAAATGAATCCAACAGCATGTAATTTTATAAAAATGAAAAACATCCTCAATGAAACTTGTTTTTCATCTTTATAAAATTTCATATATATATATATATATATATATATATATATATATATATATATATGAAAATGGAAATAATTCCGACGTTATGTTGAAAGGATAAATAAATAAAGGAAAGAAAATGTTGAATAGATAAAATTGATTTAATGTAAGTTACTAACACGTGTTTCGGCCAGGAGTTTGTTGATGTACACATGTATTCTATTTATTATTATTTTAAATATAAAATAAAATAATAATAATAATAATAGAAAATTATAAAATTCATATATATACATGTATATATATATATATATATATATATATATATATCTACATACATGTAGTATATATGTAATAATAAAACTTATAAATCCATCTTCCTATCTACATTCTCTTTTATATATAAAAAAAATAAAATTGAGAAAAACGCTGTAATAAAAAAAGTTAATCCTAATTCAAAGGGAGATAATCCACATTTTTTAACCTGCAAAATTTACGTTTAAATACCTTCGCCAAACAGCCAAGACTGATATGTAACAACGATTTTGATTGGCTAATCACTTTCATTATTAAATATCTCGCGAACACCCTAAATTTGCGCCAACTGCAAGAATTTATTTTTCTGAATGGACAATGCGAGATGTTCGTGACGATTCGTTTATTTGTTTAATGGCATATCAACTCCTTATGGGTTATTGAAATGATTTTATACAATAAAAAATAGCAGGGAAACTGACTGAATTTTTATTTCTAAAATAAATAAAAAATGAAAAAATGTAATAAAACAAAAATAATACAATAAATAAAATAAAATAATTTTTTTTCTAAAATAAGATATATTTAAAAAAATTAAAAATATCTTTGAAATGAAAAAATTCTAAATAAAAAAATACCTTTAAAATAAAAATTGAAGATAAAAAATAAAATAAAATAAAATAAAATAAAATAAGATAAATAGAAAAGATAAAAAAAATCTTTAAATCAAAAATATTTTTGGTACTCTTTGTGTAGAACTGTACCGGTCTCCTGCCTCAAACAACGCTAGCCGGTGGCTGCTGCCCCCCCCCCCAGCTATGATTGAAGTTCGTAGCTGAAGCGGTGTAACTTGAAACCCCCACCCCAAAAACAACCAACTTAGGGCGTTTTTCCCGAAAACCCAACCCCAACTCTAAACCCCCCTAATTAAAATTAAGTTTTATTACAAAATTTGTGGGTTCTGGTGACCCAGAAAAAAACAGAACCGAAATTATTCATTTATTTTCCCATTAAACTAACCCTAAACCCCAACCCTATTTTTTTGTTTCAAGTGACACTACTTTGGCTACGGACTTTAATCGTAGCTGGTGTTTTTTTCCAACAGCCACAGATTAGCGTTTTTGACGCAGGAGGCCGGTATGGTTCTCCGCGAAGAGTATCATATTTTTTAAATAAAAAAAGATTTAAATAAAAAATAATTAGAAAATATAATGAAATATGAATAATGAAATAAATACGCTAACAATTTTATGAAGCAAAAATATCTTTTTAAATAAAGAAAAACATCTTTAAAATAAAAAAATAAATAAATAAAATGAAATAAAAATAAGATAAAATAAAAATAATGAAATAAATAGAAACAAAAATAAAAAAATCTTTTAATAAAATATATGGCTAAACTTGCAAATTGGTTGGAAAATTAAAACGTAAATTTTTTGGTGGTCCCCCATGACAGTTTAACTACAGTGTATGAATGAACTTTTTTGCGAATTGGGTTACGGTTTATGGGTTTGGGGATTAAGGTTGTTTTTAATTACGTATTGCTTAAAAAAAAACAACAAAAAAAACCAAATTACTATACATTAAATTAACCATTGAAATTAATTATTGAATCCAACGGTAGACATATTAGTCTCAGTTGTTTGTGTTAGTATTGCAATGAATAATTTCAATTAAACTTGGTTTAAAAAAATACTTTTCAACATTAAATGTATAGTAATTTGTTTTTTTTTTGTTGTGCAGTTTAGAAAATATTTCAAGATTCGTTAAATAAATAAAATAAAACAATTACTAACCTGACTTACCAAAAATTGTCAATTATTTTGAATTGGATTTTTAAAATTAATTTTAATTTCAAAATTTAGTTTGATGTGTTGCAAATCGTTGTCAAAATTTGGCTAAACTTGCAAATCGTCGTCAACTTATTTTTTTAAACTAAAATATTTATGTGCAGTTTAGAAAATATTTCAGTGTTTTAAAAAAAAAAAAAAAAAATATTTCCATGCATTCAATATTTCTGAAATTTGGAATGTAGGGCAAATAAGGACTGTAGAATCCAAATATCCAAATATTTTAACCCTATACCTATACACTTTCCTAACTAATGAAGGGGAACATTTGTGCCAAATTTCAAGTAATTCGGTGTCGGTGGGTGTAACGCCCTGTTGAATTGACATAAAATTACCCATACCTGATGGAGTATACAACACTAGACCGGTTCCCTAATCAAGACTAAAGTGTCCGGTCTGTCTTATAATCAACTTTCAAATTATGTAAAAAAAACAAAAACAAATATAAAACAAGACAAAAAAAACTGAATAGGCTCAGTCCAAATTAGTGATCATCCTCCACATATTAATTTATATCTGACAAATGGCAGAAATCATGGGACAATCTGACCCAAAACAAACTCCATGAGATACAAGAAGCCAGGGCTCGACATTAATGCCATCCCGTCATCGGTAAAAATTACATCCGGGACGATCAATACGTCATCCGGGATAGTAAAAATTTTTCCTAAAGGCTAGTACTACATTCCAATATTGACCGTCCAGTGATTACCCGAATGCTGACCACAAAAAACGGTCTAGTTCTAAACTTAAAATTCCTAATGGCAACAACACTGAAGAAATAGACACAGTCACACAGTATATATTTTTATGATTGGAAAATGTCCGCATGGAAATAGAATAAATTTTAGTTTATAAAATTTTTATTTTATTATTCTTGATTATAAATAAATGTTTCTGTCAACTGCTTCAGCTTTTCTTAATGTTTTATTACATGTTATTATGCTACTGATGACTGACAAGTATAGATGATGCTAATGAATTAAACAAAAATATTTGGATTTCAGGACGGTCCAAACCCCATTCGGGACGGTTGATAATTTTTGTTCGGGATGGTCATGAAAAAAGTTAGTGTCGGGGCCTGCTAGAAGCTATTGGAGAGTGCCCGGCAGGAAACAGAAGAATCAGAAAAGAACTTGTAATACTCACCAGATTGCGTATTGGGCACACCCATATCACCCCTTCTCACCTTTAAAAAGGGCAGGACGCCCGAGTGTGCCCAATATGCAAAGTACAACTTACAACCAAACATATCCTTCTAAATTGTAACAGCCTTAAACACACCAAAATAAATACTATCAAACACGAAACCTGAGGGACTTCTTTAGGGATACAAACCCTGAAACCATTTTAAATTTTCTAAAAAAAAAAAAAAAAGAAGCAACCTTTTCAACAAGGTTTGGTTTGGTTTGTTTTGTTTTACGGCATATCAACCTCAGTGGGTCATTTAATGCCAACAAAGTTGTGAAATAAATTAATTCTTAATGCATAATACAATTTTGTCTATAAACTCATGTTTTTCTATTCAACCCATAGATGGGACCCTAACAGGTACTACCACTCCGGGTCAGAGTGGACAAGGGACCAATGGTGATGAAGGGTAATCCACATTCCCCAAACCTCCAAAACTGGAACCTCACCATCAGATAGAGTTTAACGTCATTCCCAGGACATGTAGACCCCCAGCCACCGCTTTCTAGCACCCATATGATAAAAAGAGTTGGGGCTTGCCATAAGGGCAATAGGATTGGAGCAATCATATAGGTGCTAGGGCTTGACGTGACCATCCGATTGATCGGACGGGGCCTCTCCGACCGACCGTCTAGCCTAAGTGGAGTGTTGCAGGTCATGGACTGCTCATCCACCAAGACTCTGTCCTTAAGCATCACGGGTCGACACCCACGGCCAACAGGTGGCCCAATTTGGGGGAGGCTTACCCCTCTGCAGAGGTGCATTCTAACGCCCCAGCCGACAGGGCTGGATTCGTAGAAGATAATTATATTATAAATTGTAACAGCCTCAAACATACCCGCACCAAATTCTATCAAACACAAAACCTGATGGACTTCTTTAAGAATACAAACCCTGAAAACATTTTAAATTTTCTAAAGAAAAAGTAACCTTTTCAACAAGATATAACAGAACATAACCGAATATCGCTATAGAACCATTACTTTAAAGACTGAAATCCAAAATAACCTTTTCTGGCATTAAATGACCCACAGAGATTGGTATGCCGTTAAATAAAACTCAAACTCATCACATTAATGCAACAACCAACATTATATTTTTTTGTTTTGTGTGACATTGTTTATATTGTGTAATGTGGGGAAAATAAAAAATAAACCATTGTCATCTTCGGTGATTCCTTGCTTTTCAATAATGGAAGAGTTAAAATTAGAAAAATAGTAAGTTACTAGTGTAACGAGTCTGATCTTTTCAGGGTGCTCAAAATTGTTGGCCTTGTGTAATCTGGGCTTAGGTTTGGATTAAACAACATGATGTATGGATTTTTTTTTGTCAGTCTTATCTGAATTCTTTTTGAATGATATAAATCTTGGTACCTACCTGCTCCTGGGTTTGAACCTGGCCCAACTGTTTTACAAAAAAATTACACCAATGCCATAGATAATGTTTCTAGTCACTTCAAAAACCTATCGAAGCTTTCTAGAGAAAAAAAAAAAAAAAATTTTGGTACTTGCTCCTGGGTTTGAACCTGGCCCAACTGGTTTACAAAAAAATTACACCAATGCCATAGATAATGTTTCTAGTCGCCTCAAAAAAGCTATTGAAGATTTAAAAAAAAAAAAAAAAATTAATATGAATCTTGGTACCTGCTCCTGGATTTGACCCTGGCCCATCTGGTTTACAAAACAATCACGCCAATGCCATATATAATGTTTCTAGTTACCTCAAAAAACCTATCGAGGCTTTTCAAAAAAAAAAAAGAAAAAGGGGGAATTTTTTTTTTTTTAATTTAGTTGTAGATGCGAGATTAAAAAAAAAAAAAAAAAAAAAAATGAATATGAATCTTGGTACCTGCTCCTGGATTCGAACCTGGCTCAATTGGTTTACAAAAGGATTCCAACAATACCATAATTAAGGTTTCTAGTCCCCTCAAAAAAAATCTATCAAGGCTTTCTAGAGAGGAAAAAAAATTTAATAAAAAAAATGAATATGTATGATATGAATCTTGATACCTGCTCCTGGATTTGAACCTGGCCCATCTGGTTTACAAAACGATTACGCCAATGCATGTATAATGTTTCTAGTCGCCTCAAAAAACCTATCGAGGCTTTGGAAAAAAAAAAAAAAAAATTATTTTTGGAGCAGAATTTTTTTTATTTAGTTGTAGATGCAAGATTTAAAAAAAAAAAAAAAAAAGAATATTAATCTCTGTACCTGCTCCTGGGTTTGAACCTGGCTCATCTAGTCCCCACAAAAAAAATCTATCGTACCTTTCAGGAAAGGAAAAAAAAAAAAAAAAAAAAAAAAAAATGAATATGAATCTTGGTACCTGCTCCTGGGTTTGAACCTCGTTTAAAAAACGATTATGCCAATAATGTAGCTAAGGTTTCTCGTCACTTCAAAATAGCTATCGAGTCTTTGAAAAAAAAAAAAAAAAAAAAAAAAAAAAAAAAGAAAAAAGAAAAAAAAAAAAGAGGAAATTTTTGTTCTTGAGCATGTATCTTTTTTTATTTACTCGTAGATGCAAGATGGTACAAAAAAAAAAAAAAAAAAAAAAAAAGAAAAAAAAAAACCCAATAACCTTAATCCCACAGTTCGGTTCACCTAATTTCCTTATACGCTGGGGCTAGATGCGTTAGCAAATGTTTTTTGAGCTTGTCCGTGCGAGAAAAGGCTTTGGTGCACACATCACAACTATAGGGCTTCTCTCCAGTGTGTGTGTACATGTGCCGGTCGAGGTGATAATTGCGCGTAAACCCCTTCTGGCACACTGTACACTTATATGGCCTGATGCCCGTGTGGATCAGCTTGTGCCGGTCAAGGTGGTAGCCGCGGGTGAAGAACTTACCGCACTCCTCGCACTTGTGAGACTTGGACGCAGCGTCCATGCAAACCGGCTGCGAGCGGTAGTGGTGGGTGCCGTTCAGATTGTTAGTGTGCTTTATGCGCAATGTCAACGAGTGGGTGATAGTCCGGTGGTTTTCCAGGTGTGCGAGTTGAGAATAGGCCTTGCCGCAGAGATCGCATTGGTAGCCGGCGGGGTTGTCTCCTCTATCGTTTGAGGTCGACTGCTTGCCCACCTTGGGGACTTGGAGTGGAGTCAGTGTGTTCATGTTGACGTTTTTAGGGTGTTTATCCATTTTTAAGAAAAACGGGAAGATGGGATATTAGAATGTCATAAAAATACACGGAAGTATTTTTAGGTTTTCGGTATAAAATTGTATGAAGTATGATAGAAAACTAGAACGTGGCTTGAAAAAGTGCAAAACTGCCAAAGATATACTTTTAATTATTCAGGAGTATGTATACAGGTTGAGCTCTCTGGAAGGGAAATTCGTTGCCAGTTGCCGATTATGCTTAATTTGCTAGGCTCTCCTTAAAAAACAGATTGAGCTCTCTCTCTAACAGCCTTTACATATGTATGTATTTATCAGTAAAATTCTCTTCCCCAAGTGGGTTGTACTGATAGCCTGGTGGTTAGAGACACTGACTGTTGAAAACTTGGTAGAGTTTCAATCCAGGCTTGAGGTAGTCTGCTAAGTTAGCCGAACTGAAAAGAATTGATATGTCGATACGGGAAAGTCTGTGGATGACTATATATATATATATATATATATTTTTTTTTTCACAGTTGGAGTGTTTTTAGGTTTTTCTTTTTTTTTGTTCCACTGTATTTGAAGAAGAGTGTCTCTTACATTCCTCAATTCAAAGATTTCTCGTTGTCCTGATTCCGCAACAAAGGAAAATTAGGTGTCATTTTTGGAAGTCCATATCTGAAAATATTTTTAAAACAATTTTTTTTAAATAGAAAAAAAAAAAAAAAATTAAAAAATAAAAACCAAAAAACATGAACAAAAAAACCCAAAAAAAAAACAGTTTAATGAATAGTTGAACAAAGAATGTTAAAAATTTGAATTTAAATATTTAATAAAAAAAAAAAATTCATATCTTATTATAATGGAGATTGTGTGTTTTTCTGTCTGTAACCGAAACTATATTACTATTCAAGTAACAATTCCCTTACGTCACATTCAATAGGATTTTATTTTTATTTAAACCTCAATTATTAATAAAAATTGTTTGACATTATTAATACTGTTTACCATATCTACATACTAATAACATACAATTGTATTTATGTATACATTACAGTGTGAATGGGAAGGCTAATTTGCATATTGATATTAAAAATCTGATTTTAATAAATATGTGCTTACTATTACTGATTTCTAATTGTTTTGTTTTATCTTAATGAATATTATCTAAAATCTCAGAGATAAATCTTAAAAGAAATCCATTAACAAGAAAAAATAACTGTATTTTTATTCTTTACTTCCTATTTTAACTAAATAGTTAAATTAGGAAAATTTAGCAATGAAAGACGGGAGTGAGAGAAGTGTAAGTTTCAGTTGTTCTATTTTTTTTATTATACCCCCCTCTGTTTCAAATATTTTTATCTGCCTTCTTGTTTAGTTTCATTAGCATTTCTAATTTGATACAATATTTTATTACATTAAAACTTAAATACTTGCACCCGGAAATATTTGCTAGTATCTTATAATGGAGATTGAGTGTGTGTCTGTAACCAAAACTTATTTCTTTCTTTCAGAAGTCCGTCGCAGATGACGATGATACAAATGATAGGCATATATATATATATATATATATATATATATATATATATATGTGTGTGTAAAATGAAAATGGAAGTGAATCCGACGGTATGTTGAAAAAAGAAATAAAGGAAAGAAAGTATAGAATGGATAAAATAGGATATTTTAATCAATTTTACTTACACGTGTTTCGGTCAGGAGTTTATCCAAGTGTACATTATTCAAACTATTATTATTTTTAAATAACCAAATGAAATGAAATAATAATAATAGAAAAAATGTAGAAATGTTCCGCACACAAAGAAAATTCGACCTTCATCAGAGTAAATCCTTATTTGAAATGAAATTCGTTGGAAAAAGCAGAGAATTTTTGAAATGTTCGAAAAAGAACTTTTTTAAAATTCACGATCAGACGCAGTCGATAAAGACGGTTAATGTCGTTCATCAGTTGTAGACCCTTTGATATCTAGTTAGTCCAATTCTGGACTTGCAAATATGGTCACACACACTGCAGGGGAAATTCCCATCCTCATTTGGGGTTCATGACAACGAAGATGTTGCCACTTTGTAGCCTCGTTAATGTGTCTTGCCAACCCTGTCTGTTTTAGACCAGATCTTCCAGTTTCGGTTTGGTTTGGTTTTACGGCATATCAACCCCAGTGGGTCATTTAATGCCGATAAAGTTTTGAAATAAATCAATTCTTAATGGAAAATACAATTTTGTTTATCAACTCATGTTTTTCTATTTAACCCATAGATGGAGCCCTAACACATACTACCACTCTGGGTCAGAGTGGACCAGGGAGCAATGGTGATGAAGAGGTGCTCCACATTCCCCAAACCTACAAAACTGGAACCTCACCATCAGATAGAGTTTAACATCATTCCCAGGACATGTGTTACATATTTATTAGATCCCTAATACTTATATAAGGTAGTACAGAAACATAATGGCAATTAGTGCAGCTGATGGCCTTGAGAGTGAGTGACGGCGCTTGACCTCACTCTCACCTTGCCTTCCGAGGATAAATCGTGAGAACCAGAAGGCATAGAAGACCCTGTCTTCCAGTTTAAGGATAGTAAGTAAGTCTCAGTCAGTTAGAAGGTAGGAGCCGAGCTCGTAGGGTAAGTCTCACCTGCGCAGATGTCTGGTTTGGGGATTTACAAATAAAGTAAGATCAAAGTAAATCGAAGTCTTGTGTTTATTACCTAAAAACTAACAATGACACAGGGCTTCTGATAAGGAGAAATCCCTAACAGAAAACCAGACCCGAAGTCCCCAAGAAAGTCCAGACCTTAGAAGAGACCAGACCAAGATAGATGTAGAAATAGCAAAGCCGGCCAGAAGAAAATATGACCAGAAGTAAGAAGTAAGAAAAGGGTATACAACACATGTACCCTCAGTCACCGCCTTCTAGCACCCATATGATAAGAAGGATTGGGGGTTGCCATAAGAGCAATAGGGTTGGGGCAATCATATAGGTGCTAGTGCTTGACGTGACCAGCCGATTGATCGGAGGGGGCCTCTCTGACTGCCTGTCTAGCCAAAGATAGGGCCAAAGTGGAATATTGCAAGTCATGAACTGCTCATCCATCTGGGCTCTATCCTTAAGCATCATGGGTCGCCACCCACAGCCAACAGGTGGCCCCCTTGGGAGAGTCTTAACCCTCTGCAGAGGTGCATTCTAACGCCCCAGCTGACAGGGCGGAGATCTTCCAGGTTTGAAAGTGTGATGGTTTATTTCTTCAGCGTCATCTTCATATGGTCTTTGAACCACTTTTGGAGGACCCCTGTCCTTCATGTGCCTTCTGCGAGTTCACCACTGCCAACATTACAAATCCCTTATTTATTTACGTTATATTCTCAATGGTTATTAAATAATCATTAACTTTTCAGGAAAAACGCCTTAAGCGCTGTTTGTTTTTTCAGCAGGCACTGCTTCAGCTAGGGTCACTTTTTGAGCCGGCACTGCTTAGCGTTTTTTAAGGCAGGAGGCCAGGACGCATTCCTGTGAAGAGCACCTTTAGATTTTATACACAAAATGTACCAACCATTACAGAAGTAGTAATTATTATAATAAAATGAATACATCTGTCCCATAATAGTTGGGACAAATTTATATATATTTCTTACTCGAAAGGTATCAACCATTATGGGACAGATATAGCTAAAAAAACACTATGTCTGTCCCATAATAGAAGTTACATTTGTATAAATTTTTTATATACAAAATGTACCAACCATTATGGGACAGAGGCAGAAATAACATAGTAAAATACAACTGTCCCATAATAGTTGGTACAAATTTATATATATTTCTTACACGAAATGTATCAACCATTATGGGACAGAGGCAGAAATAACATAGTACAATATATCTGTCCCATAATAGTTGGTACAAATTTTATATATATTTCTTACTTGAAATGTACCAACCATTATGGGACAGATACAATAAGATATAATAATGCAGTAATATAGTAGAATAAAAACATGTGTCAAATAAATTGTTACACATTCATATAGATTTTATATATTAAATGTACCAACCATTTTGGGACAAACATAATAAGAATATAGTAAAATAAAAACATCTATTCCATAATAGTTGTTACAATTGCATGTAGTTTTTATATACAAATTGTACCAACCATTATGGGACAGAGGTAATAAGTAATATAGAAAAATAAATACATCTGTCCCATAATAGTTGATACAAATTTATATATATTTCTTACTCGAAATGTATCAACCATTATGGGACAGATGTAGCTAAAAAACATATTTTGTACATTAAGATAACGTAGAGAACCAAAAACATGTCAAATAATAGTTGGTACAAATTTGTATAGATTTTATATATTAAAATGTACCAACCATTTTGGGACAAATGTAGCAAGTAAAATAAAAACATCTGATCCATAATAGTTGTTACATTTGCGTGTACATTTCATACACGAAATGTACCAACCATTTTGGGACAAACGTAGCAAGTAAGAATATAGTAAAATAAAAAACATCCGATCCATAATAGTTGTTACATTTGTGTGTACATTTCATACACGAAATGTACCAACCATTTTGGGACAAACGCAGTAAGACTATAGTAAAATAAATACATGTGTCAAATAATAGTTTATACAAATGTCTAAAATAAAACATGTCAAATAAATTGTTACACATTTATATAGATTTTATATAGTAAATGTACCAAACATTTTGGGACAAACGTAGCAAGTAAGAATATAGTAAAATAAAAACATCTGATCCATAATAGTTGTTACATTTGCATGTAGATTTCATAAACGAAATGTACCAACCATTATGGGACAGAGACAATGAAAATAACGTAGTAAAACAAACACGTGTCAAATAATAGTTTATACAAATGTCTATAGATTTTATATATCAAATGTACCAACCATTTTGGGACAAACGTTGTAAATAGTTGTAATAAAATAAAAACATCTGGTCCATAATAGCTGGTACAATTGCGTGTACATTTTATACACTAAATGTATCAACCATTTTGGGACAGAGATCACAATAAAAACAATAACGTTTTTTTTTTACCCTAACTCATTTTAAAAGAATCATTAAATTAGAAAATAAAAATGAACACTTTTTGTCGATATAATAAATTTAAATAATAATTAAAATAAAACATAAAATAAAATTTAATTACATTTTTTATTAATATCTTTAATGAAAATTAATTTTTCGATTGATCATAGAATTTTTATTTGATGTAATTAAATTTTTCGTCTTTTTCTTTTTTAAAAAATTAAAATTAGAGCAACCAATTAAGTTTTAAAATACGTAACTTAAAAATAAAAAAAGGATTTGTAAATGAGAGCTAAATTAAAATATTTACCTATTAAATATATTTAATTACAAGTTTGTGATTATTTTATTTAATTTCTATATTTTTTGGTGGGGGTATCCCCATTAAAAAAAAACGACTTTCTCTATCTAACAAATATTTATTTATATAAAAATAAGTTAATGTAAATTAAAATATTCAATAAATAAATGGTAAATTAAACTATTTTAGCAATTAAATAAATATATTTAATTAAAAGTTTAATTCTTATTTAATTTCTATAATTATTTTTTGTATACCTCATTTTTTAAGGAATTTTCTTTATTTTAAAATAACAATATAAAAAAATATTTCATTAATATTATTATTATTAAAATAATATCATTATATTATTTACACATTTATATTATTATATTAAAAATACAAAAAATATTTTATTCTTTAATAAGATAAAATAAAAATATATCAATAAAATAAAAATATATAAAATATTCTATTCATAAATAAAATATTCAATAAAAATGTAAATTAAAATATTTAGCAATCAGATTCAATTAAAAGTTTAATTTCAATTTTTTTTTGTATACCAATTTTTTGTATACCTTATCTTTTTAAAGAATTTTCTGTATTTTAATATATATATATATACATATAAATATTTTATTGATATTATTATTATTGAATTTATTTTATTATTTATCAATATATTATTATTAAATTATTATTATATCAAAAATAAAAAAAATTTTTATTTTGAAATAAAATATATACAAAAATATAAAATATTTTATTCTTAAATTAAAATATGGTTAACATAATATAAATATAAAAAAACTATACCTTTTAAAACTTTATATAAATTAGGGGAAATATATGAATTTATTAAATAATAATAAAAATAAAAAAAAAACGAGGGAAATTCTTTTTTATATAATAAAACTTTCAGATTTTAAATTGAATTGTCTTTTTGTTTTACTAAAAAAACGAAAAAAACAAACGTCCAGCCCAAACGAACGAGAGGGTATTTTTGAAAGCCAGGGTCACGGAAGAAAAATCGATCATCAATAATAATAATAAAAATAAATAAATAAACAAACAAGTAGACAACAACAAATTTACCTCGGGCAAAAAAAAAATTCTCCCTCGTTTTTAGGTTAACACAACAGAGGAAGTCGCCATTTTGTAATGACGAATAAACGGGAAGGCGGTGTAAGGGGGAAAAAAGTCCCCTATGAAATTAAAAGACCCGGTGTAATAATTAGCGCGAAAAAAGAATATTAAAAGAAAAAGCGAAACTTTAATACCGCAGGTGTTTCTGTTGTTGTTATTTACTAAGCTTTGCAGATAGTAGGCCCCAGGTTTCGGCTCAATAAACATTTTGTCGTCCCGGATACCTGCCCTTTTTTACGCTATGTTTTTCCTTGACGGTGACTGTGGTTTAAAGGTTACACTTAGATATTTATTTACCGTTTCTCTTTTTCTCGCTGTTTATCGGCAAATTAGTTTAGGTGCTATTCGCAGAGTTTCGTCCCGGCCTTCAGCTTTAAAAAAACGCTAGGTGGTGATAGCTGAAAAACAACCCTCCGTAAATAAAATAAAAATACCGAAAAAAATGTTTTGATATTTTATTTGTAATTGATTGTCGAGAAAGAAAAAAAATACCCCCTCCCAAAAACGATATTTTTTTAGTGGATTGAAGGCGTTTTTATCGACAAATTATTCTTTTTTAGTGGTTTGAAGGCATTAAAAATAAGCCATATTTTTATCGACAAGTAAATGTAAATATTTAGCCCCCCTCCTTAAAATATTTTAAAGAGGGGGAGGGGTTAAATATTTACATTTACTTGTCGAAAAAACATTGGCAGGGGTAAATATTGCATTCACCTTTCGGGAAAACGCATTACTGCTTCAGATAGGTACTTCATTTGTAGGGAGGGTTGTTTTTTGAGCTATCACCCTAGCGTTTTTTTAGGGCAGGAGGCCGGGACGCAATTCTGCGAATAGTTCGTTAATTTAGATTGGGGATTCACGGTGGTGTACTAGTTAGAGTCGTAGGAAATGGACTCGTCGACCCGAGTTCAATTCCTGGACGAAGCCATAGTTCACATAGCGCTAATATCCTTGGGAAAGCTATGAATTCAATTATTCTCCTTCCTGTTAGGGACAAATAGTAGAGCAGACTGGGCTCTTTAACCTTGGTTAGGCAACCAGTCTTGGAGAAGAAAAACTCTGAATTCAAACCTGGTCACTTGTAGAATAGGCTCAAGCCTACTTAGTGATCTATTTAAATTTAATTTTAGTTTGGGTTGTTTTGTTTTACGGCATATCAACCTCAGTGGGTCATTTAATGCCGATAAAGTTTTGAAATAAATCAATTCTTAATGGATAATACAACGTTTTTTTATAAATACATTTTTCTATTTAACCCATAGATGGGACCCTAACAGGTACTACCACTCCGGGTCAGAGTGGACCAGGGAGCAATGGTCATGAAGGGGTGCTCCACATTCTCCAAAACTCCAGAACTGGAACCTCGCCATCAGATAGAGTTTAACATCATTACCAGGACATGAAGGCCTTCAGCCACCGCCTTCTAGCACCCATATGTTAGAAAGGGGCTGGGGCTTGCCATAAGGGGAATAGGGTTGGGGCAATCATATAGGTGCTAGGGTTTGACGTGACCAGCCGATTGATTGGAGGGGGCCTCTCCGACTGCCCGTTTAGCCCAAGATAGGGCCAAAGTGGAGTATTGCAAGTCATGAACTGCTCATCCACCTGGGTTCTATCCTTAAGCATCACAGGTCGCCACCCACGGCCAACAGGTGGCCCCATTGGGGGAGTCTTACCCATTTACCATTAATCTAATGCCCCAACCGACAATGTATGAGTTCTGTAATCTAAACAATTCTTGGAATAATACTGACTTTTCTCAAAATGATATATGGTATGATACTTACAGACACCTTACATAAACTGTAGTTACTTACTACCTAAACTGTAGTAAGTAAAGTCGTCGGGGTGGCCTAATATCGGTATCAGCCATTCAGCAAGGGAGTCTATCCCCTTTTCACTAGACCTAGGAGATTGTTTCTGCGTCTGAGGGGTCGGGGGTTGCCATAAGGGGAATAGGATTGGGGCAATCATATAGGTGCTAGGGCTTGACGTGACCAGCCGATTGATCGGATGGGGGGGGGTCTCTCTGCCTGCCCATCTAGCCTAGAGGCCAAAGTAGAGTGTTGCATGACATGGATTCCATCCTTAAGCATCATGGATTGCCACCCACGGCCAACAGGTGGCCCCATTGGGGGAATACTACCCCTCTGCCAAGTTTTTTCTCAAGAAGTAAAGGTAAATATTTACCCCCCCCAGCTCTTTAAAACTTTTTAAAGATTTTTTTTTCATTTTATTTTAATTCAAAACATATTTCACAAATTTTAAAATAAGTATGACCGAATTTCGAAATTAAAAACATCTATTTATCTATACATATATAAATGTCAGTTGTGTGTCCGGAGTATTTAAAAAATATTTAGAAAATATAAAATATTTTTGTAAATCAATTTTTAGTAGTAGGGAAGCTCTAGAACTCATTTTACAGACAAAAATAGATGACAAAAAGTCGCCATTTTTCGCCAACCCCGCCAAATTTGGAGAGCTAAAAATCGACATAACTCCGCCAATTTTTGAAATTGGAAGCTCAAATTTTGGGGATTGTCTAATGTTATTGTAGTCCACACCTAGAAAAAAAATCAGAAAAATTGAATGGGTGTGTGTGTGTGTGTGACAATTTTACTTTTTTCTGAATGATTTGACATGGAATTACCCATAGGAGACTTAGGTTACTTCCAATACCTGCTGTTATTAAGGCCACCCATCTAAATAGTGGATAGTTCGTTGTTGCTTAACTTTTCTCCCTTTCTTTGTTACTTACTTAGCTTTGCTTAGTCTGCTTATAATACCTGCCGTTACTTAAGTAGTCACCCATCTAAATAGCAGACAGGCTCATTGTTGCTTAACCTTTTCCCTCTTTTTTGTTATTTACTAAACATTTAATAGTCTGGTACACAGACCTCAGGCTGCTTAAAGTTGGTCACCCATATAAGTACTGAACAGGCTCATCATTGCTTAACGTTTTCCTTTCTTTTTTCTTTTTTGTTATATACTAAGCTTTACTTATTCTTACAGTACTTGTTGCTTTTGTGATCACCCATCTAAGTATTGACCAGGGTCATCACTGCTTAACTTCTTCCTGAGATTTTCTTCTTATCTATATATGTGCAAATCATTTGTATTAGATGGGAATACTTGAAACCATATAACTATTCAAATTAATTGTATTTGATAGGAATACTTGAAACCATATAACTGTATGCAAATTATTGTATTAGATAGGAATACTTGAAACCATATAACTGTGTGCAAATCATTTGTTTATTAGATAGGGAATACTTGAACCATATAACTGTGCAAATTGTTTGTATTAGATAGGAATACTTGAAACCAAATAACTGTGTGCAAATCATTTGTATTAGATGGGAATACTTGAAACCATATAACTGTGTGCAAATCATTTGTATTAGATAGGAATACTTGAAACCATATAACTGTGTGCAAATTGTTTGTATTAGATAGGAATACTTGAAACCAAATAACTGTGTGCAAATCATTTGTATTAGATGGGAATACTTGAAAACCATATAACTGTGTGCAAATCATTTGTATTAGATAGGAATACTTGAAACCATATAACTGTTCAAATTAATTGTATTTGATAGGAATACTTGAAACCATATAACTGTGTGCAAATTAATTGTATTAGATAGGAATACTTGAAACCATATAACTATTCAAATTAATTGTATTTGATAGGAATACTTGAAACCATATAACTGTGTGCAAATTATTTGTATTAGATAGGAATACTTGAAACCATATAACTGTTCAAATTAATTGTATTTGATAGGAATACTTGAAACCATATAACTGTGTGCAAATTATTTGTATTAGATAGGAATACTTGAAACCATATAACTGCAAATTAATTGTATTTGATAGGAATACTTGAAACCATATAACTGTGTGCAAATTTTTTGTATTAGATAGGAATACTTGAAACCATATAACTGTGTGCAAATTATTTGTATTAGATAGGAATACTTGAAACCATATAACTGTGTGCAAATTATTTGTATTAGATAGGAATACTTGAAACCATATAACTGTGTGCAAATTAATTTGTATTAGATAGGAATACTTGAAACCATATAACTGTGTGCAAATTATTTGTATTAGATAGGAATACTTGTAATAGGAATACTTGAAACCATATAACTGTGTGCAAATTATTTGTATTAGATAGGAATACTTGAAACCATATAACCACTTGAAACCATATAACTGTGTGCAAATTATTTGTATTAGATAGGAATACTTGAAACCATATAACTGTGTGCAAATTATTTGTATTGATAGGAATACTTGAAACCATATAACTGTGCAAATTATTTGTATTAGATAGGAATACTTGAAACCATATAACTGTGTGCAAATTATTTGTATTAGATAGGAATACTTGAAACCATATAACTGTGTGCAAATTATTTGTATTAGATAGGAATACTTGAAACCATATAACTGTGTGCAAATTATTTGTATTAGATAGGAATACTTGAAACCATATAACTGTGTGCAAATTATTTGTATTAGGGAATACTTGAAACCATATAACTGTGTGCAAATTATTTGTATTAGATAGGAATACTTGAAACCATATAACTGTGTGCAAATTATTTGTATTAGATAGGAATACTTGAAACCATATAATGTGTGCAAATTATTTGTATTGATAGGAATACTTGAAACCATATAACTGTGTGCAAATTATTTGTATTAGATAGGAATACTTGAAACCATATAACTGTGTGCAAATTATTTGTATTAGATAGGAATACTTGAAACCATATAACTGTGTGCAAATTATTTGTATTAGATAGGAATACTTGAAACCATATAACTGTGTGCAAATTATTTGTATTAGATAGGAATACTTGAAACCATATAACTGTGTGCAAATTATTTGTATTAGATAGGAATACTTGAAACCATATAACTGTGTGCAAATTATTTGTATTAGATAGGAATACTTGAAACCATATAACCCATATAACTGTGTGCAAATTATTTGTATTAGATAGGAATACTTGAAACCATATAACTGTGTGCAAATTATTTGTATTAGATAGGAATACTTGAAACCATATAACTGTGTGCAAATTATTTGTATTAGATAGGAATACTTGAAACCATATAACTGTGTGCAAATTATTTGTATTAGATAGGAATACTTGAAACCATATAACTGTGTGCAAATTATTTGTATTAGATAGGAATACTTGAAACCATATAACTGTGTGCAAATTATTTGTATTAGATAGGAATACTTGAAACCATATAACTGTGTGCAAATTATTGTATTAGATAGGAATACTTGAAACCATATAACTGTGTGCAAATTATTTGTATTAGATAGGAATACTTGAAACCATATAACTGTGTGCAAATTATTTGTATTAGATAGGAATACTTGAAAACCATATAACTGTGTGCAAATTATTTTGTATTAGATAGGAAATACTTGAAACCATATAACTGTTCAAATTATTGTATTTGATAGGAATACTTGAAACCATATAACTGTGTGCAAATTATTTGTATTAGATAGGAATACTTGAAACCATATAACTGTGTGCAAATTATTTGTATTAGATAGGAATACTTGAAACCATATAACTGTGTGCAAATTATTTGTACTGTACTTGAAACCATATAACTGTGTGCAAATTATTTGTATTAGATAGGAATACTTGAAACCATATAACTTTCAAATTATTTGTATTAGATAGAATACTTGAAACCATATAACTGTGTGCAAATTATTTGTATTAGATAGGAATACTTGAAACCATATAACTGTGTGCAAATTATTTGTATTAGATAGGAATACTTGAAACCATATAACTGTAAACATATAACTGTTGCAAATTATTGTATTAGATAGGAATACTTGAAACCATATAACTGTGTGCAAATTATTTGTATTAGATAGGAATACTTGAAACCATATAACTGTGTGCAAATTATTGTATTAGATAGGAATACTTGAAACCAATATAACTATTTCAAATTAATTGTATTAGATAGGAATACTTGAAACCATATAACTGTGTGCAAATTATTGTATTAGATAGGAATACTTGAAACCATATAACTATTCAAATTAATTGTATTTGATAGGGAATACTTGAGACATATAAGTGTAGGTATGCAAATTAATTGGTATTAGAT
>CM042177.1:5262461-5359961 GCA_023376005.1 Doryteuthis pealeii
CAAAAAGATGAATGTCAAAACATTTGGTCTCAATAATTTAAAGAACACCCCCACTAAAAACAACGAAAGGGGGCCCCCCCCCCAAAAAAATAATCAAAATTTTTTGGGGGAAAATTTTTTTAGTTTTGGCTGTGTTTTTGTTATATCCATTTTTCCCTCTATTTTTTCAATCAACATATTTTTTGTTTCTTTTTGTGTGTTACAAGTGAAACAATATTGATAGTTATTTTTAGTGACTTGATTAAATCTGACCTAGTCACTGCTTTGTTCTGCTTATGCGCTTATCTCCGGTGCGTCTTAATAATTGAAAATAGATCTGGTTTCACTGATACTGCGTCTTATAATCCGTGGCGCCTTATCGTCCGAAAAATAACGGAACTAACACACCTCACACACACACACACACAGCACACACACACAACACACACACACACACACACATATATATAATATATATATATATATATATATATATATATATAATATATACAGACACATGTTTCATCAACGTTACCCCCTTGAATTCAATCTGTTAAATACCACTTAAAGAAATTGACCTTGTTGTCAATCGTCTCCGTGCGAAATAAGGCTGGTAAAATATACATTGGAAGGTGATATATATATATATATATATATATATATTATATATATATATAGGTATATGTAAAAACAACAATTTCTTTTGCCGATAAACAAAGAAAATACAGGCTCAATCACAGGTTTGAAGAGCTAATATTTATTTATTTTAACAATGTTTTCATAGATCAATGTTCATTATCAACGACCGCGTTTCAATGCCAAAAGCAATCATCAGGTTGAGAAGCAACGATCCAATGGTGTTTGTTGTGGTTCTTTACTCTTAAGATCTTGCTTCTCAACCTGATGATGCTTTGGCATGAAACTGCGGGTCGTTGATAATGAAACATCTGATCTATGAAAACATTGTAAAATAAATAAATATATATATATATATATATATATATCTATATATGTGTGTGTGTGTGTGTGTGTGTGTGGTGTGTGTCCTGTTGTGTGTGTGAGTGTTGTGTTGGCACATATATATGCATATTTATAAATATATATATATAATATATATATATATATATAATATATATTGAAGGTGACATATATATATATAGTCTTGATAGGTCGTGAACAGCACCCACACAAGGAAACCTGTACTGGTCAACGCGCCCCCTATCTCACAACTATCCGAGTGAGACGGAAGAAGGCATGGCAGGACCTGCTGGAGAATGCAAGGATGAACTCGTGAGCGACGTTCTTCTGTTGGAAGCCAACACATGGAACATGCAAGTGTGGGGCGGCGCCCAGCAAAGGACCTACATTGACCAGTTATGTGAGGATGCTGGCTTGCTCGCAGAGGAGCTTCCAGGTGTAATGAATGATAGGGAGGTTGGGCGAAAGATGTCATGGATACCCGTGCTGCAATGCGCGACATTATGAGATGATGAATAATATATATATATATATATAATATAATTATATATATTATATATATATATATATATAAATCTTTCCCGTTGGGCCCATAACACAACTTGATTAAAACATATTTCTATGGCTAAGATAGATATGGAATGACAATATAGATATCATGATTGGCACAGTGAATGTTAGCTGTATGAAAACGTTATTGAAAACGGTTATATAGGGAAATAAGTAGATACCAACGGAAACATCGATTAATATGAGCAAATTCTGACAGTTCAATAGACATAAAAAGATACAATTTGATGGAAAAGGGGTTAAAGCCAAAAAAAAAAAAAATAATACCTTCAATGGCGCAGTCGTCGACATGTTTCGAGATTTCCAGAAAGAAAGACAAAAAACAAACGAAAGACGGAAGGAAAGAAAGCAAGAAAGAAGAAAGCAAGTAAGAAAAGAAGCAGAAAAGATAATGACGAAAGAAGGAAAAATAATGTCTAACTTAAAAAAGAGGATCGAGAAAGAGAGAAGAAAGAAAGAAAGTGAAGAATAAAGACAGAAAGAAATACACAAGGGAGAAAGAATGAAATAGATGAAGAAAGAGAGATTAGAAAGAAAGAAGAGAAAGAGGAAAGAAAGGAAGGGGAGAAAGAAAGAAGGACGAAAGAAAGACGAAGAAAGCAAGAAAGAAGCAGACAATGAGAGATTGAAAAGAAAGAAAGACAGGAAGAAAGAAAAAAGAAAAATAATGAAAGAAAGAAAAATATGAAAGAAAGAAAAATATGTCTTGAAGAAAAAAGGATAGAAAGAAAGAAAGGAAAAGAAAGAAAGAATGTTAAGAAAGACGAAAGAAAGATGAAAGCAAGAAAAAGAACTGTCTAACTAAAGAAAGAGGATCCAGAAAGAAAGAAAGAAAGAAAGAAAGGGGGAAAAAGACACAGGGGAAAGAAAGGAAGACGAAGACACAAGGCCTGAAAGCATAAAAAAGAGAGAAAAACAATGCTAGATGAAGAAAGAGAGACTAGAAACTGTCTAACTGAAGAAGTAGGACTGAGAAAGAAAGAAAGAAAGAAAGAAAGAAAGGAAGAAAAATAATGTTTAACTGAAGAAGTAGGATAGAGAAAGAAGGAAAAGACAGAAAGAAAAAAGGACAGAAAGAACAATAATATCTCTAATTGGAGAAGAACTATATAGAAAGAAATAAAGAACGCAAAAAACGAAGAAAAATAATGTCTAACTAAAGAAATATGATTGAGAAAAAAAGAAAGAAAAAAGAAAGAAGAACGAAAGAAAGAAAGAAAAATAATGTCTACTAAGAAGATGATTGAGAAAAAGAAGAAAAAAAAGAAGAAAGACGAAAGAAAGAAAGAAAGAAAGAAAATATGTCTAAACTAAAGAAGATGATTGAGAAAAAAGAAAGAAAAGAAAGAAAGAACGAAAGAAAGAAAAATAATGGCTAACTAAAGAAAGATGAATTGAGAAAAAGAAAGAAAAAAGAAAGAAAGAACGAAAGAAAGAAAGAAAGAAAAAATAATGTCCTAACTAAAGAAAGATGATGAGAAAAAAGAAAGAAAAAAAGAAAGAAAGAACGAAAGAAAGAAGAAGAAAATAATGTTCCCTAACTAAAGAATGATGATTGAGAAAATAAAGAAAAAATAAAGAAAGAACGAAAGAAAGAAAGAAAAAAAGAAAAGTAGATGTCTAATCGATGAAATAGGGATCGAGAAAGAAAGAAAAAAAGAAAGAACGAAGAAAGAAAGAAAGAAAGAAAAAATAATGTCTAACTAAAAAAAGATGATTGAGAAAGAGAAAGAAAAAGAAAGAAAAAAAGAAAGAGCGAAGAAAGAAAGAAAGAAAAATAATGTCTAACTAAAAGAAATATGATTGAGCAAAAAAGAAAAAAAAAAGAAAGAAAGAACGAAAGAAAGAAAGAAAGAAAAATAATGTCAAACGCGAAAGAAAGAGGATCGAGAAAGAAAGAAAGAAAAAGAAAGAAAGAACGAAAGAAAAAAGAAAGAAAAATAATGTCTACCGAAGAAAGAGGATCGAAGAAAAAAGAAAGAAAAAAAGAAGAAGAAGAAAGAAGAAAAATAAGTCTAAACTAGAAATATGATTGAGAAGAAGAAAAGAAAACAAAGAAAGAACGAAAGAAAGAAGAAATAATGTCTACTAAAGAAAGATGATTGAAAAAAAAAAGAAACAGAGAAAGGCAGAAAAGAAGACAGAATGGATGAATGGGAAAAAGGGTTAAGCAAAAAACTACTTTCAATTTCGCGCGGTCGTCGCCATGTTTCTAGATTTCTATCGAACAGCAAAGTCTTTCACCTGAATCAATTGCGCTGCCGGCAATAAAACACATGCGATTGAATATTGTTTGCACTAGATATCGATTAAGTGATTGAAGAGTAAATGTTCAGATAAAGCGAGAATCGAGTTGGAGAAAAAACGAATTCGAAGGTGACAGATACTTGCCTAAATACTCACCTAAATTTCCGATTAATACAGATTGTTGTGTTAATTTTTGGTTTTTGGTGATCTTTTCGTTCAATTTATACTCGGAATAGTTTTGCTTTATGTCGAAAGTTAAATGATTTAACGGATTTGATAGAATCGAATAAAATATAGAAGTGCTTAAAAGAAAGAAGGAACGAAAGAGAGAAAGAAAAAAGAAGGAGAGAAAGAAAGAAAGAAAGAAATACAGAAATGAAAGAAAGAAGAAAGAACGAAAGAAAGACAGAAATAAAGAAAGAAAGAAAGACAGAAATAAAGAACGAAAGAAAGATGGAAAGAAAGACAGAAGGAAAGAAAGAAAGCAAGCAAGAAAGAAGGAAGGAAGAAAGAAGAAGAAAGCAAGGAAGAAGAAAACAAGAAAGAAAAATGACGAGATGAAGAAAGAAAGAAAGAAAGAAGAAAAATGAATGTCTATCTGAAGAAAGAAGATCGAGAAAGAAAGAAGAAGAAGGAAAGAAAGTTAAATGATTTAACGATTTGATAGAATCGAATAAATATAGAAGTGCTTAAGAAAGAAGGAAAGAAAGAGAGAAAGAAAAAAGAAGGAGAGAAAGAAGAAGAAGAATACAGAATGAAAGAAAGAAAGAAGAAGAACGAAAGAAAGACAGAAGTAAAGAACGAAAGAAAGATGGAAAGAAAGACAGAAGGAAAGAAAGAAAGCAAGCAAGAAAGAAGGAAGGAAGAAAGAAAGAAGAAAGCAAGGAAGAAGAAAACAAGAAAAGAAAATGACGAGATGAAGAAAGAAAGAAAGAAAGAAAGAAAGAAAGAAAGATGGAAAAAAGACAGAAGGAAATAAAGAAAACAAGAAGGAAAGAAAGAAAGAAAGAAGAAAGCATGAAAGAAGAAAGCAAGGAAAGAAAATGACGAGATGAAGAAAGAAAGAAAGAACAAAAGAAAGAAAAATAATGTCTTACTGAAGAAATAGGAGCGAGAAATAAAAAAAATTAATTAAAAAAAGACAGATACGATAAAAAGGGTTGAGGCTTGCCATAAGGGCAATAGGGTTGGGGCAATCATATAGGTGCTAGGGCTTGACGTAACCAGCCGATTGATCGAAGGGGGCCTCTCCGACCGCCCGTCTAGCCTAAGTAAGGGTCTAATGTTTTCGTTCAATTTATACTCGAAATAGTTTTGTCGAAAGTTAAATGATTTAGCGGTTTTGATAGAATCGAATAAAATATAGCGAGGTTTAAAAGAAAGAAGGGAAGAAAGAGAGAAAGAAAAAAGATGGGGATGAAAGAAAGAAGGAATGAAAGAAAGAAGTAAAGAAAGAAAGACGAAAAGAAAGAAGAAAACAAAAACTGCAATGACGAGAGAAGAAAGAAAGAAAGACAGTAAGAAAAAAAACGAAAGAAAGGTAGAAAGAAAGACAAAAGGAATAAAAGAAATACAGAAATAAAGAAGGCGAAAAGAAAGAAGAAAAAAACGTACAATGACAAGATGAAGAAAGAAAGAAAGACAGAAAGAAGAAAAAACGAAAGAGAGATAGAAAAAAAAGACAAAAGGAGAGAAAGAAATACAGAAAGAAAGAAAGGCGAAAAGAAAGAAGAAAATAAGAAACATGCAATGACGAGATGAAGAAAGAAAGAAAGACAGAAAGAAGAAAAAACGAAAGAGAGATAGAAAGAAAGACAAAATGAAAGAAAGAAAGAAAAGAAAGAAAAGAAAGGGCGAAAAGAAGAAGAAAATAAGAAACATGCAATGACGAGATGAGAAAAGAAAGAAGACAGAAGAAAAAAAGAAAGAGAGATAGAAAGAAAAGACAAAATGAAAGAAGAAAGAAGAAAGAAAGAAAGAAAGAAAGGCGAAAAGAAAGAAGAAAATACGAAACTGCAATGACCGAGATGAAGAAGAAGACAGAAAGAAGAAAAAACGAAGAGAGATAGAAAGAAAGACAAAAGGAGAGAAAGAAATACAGAAAGAAAGAAAGGCGAAAAGAAAGAAGAAAATAGAAACATGGCAATGAAAGATGAAGAAAGAAAGAAAGACAGAAAGAAGAAAAACGAAAGAAAAGATAGAAAGAAAGACAAAATGAAAGAAAGAAAGAAAGAAAGAAAGAAAGTTAAATGATTTAGCGGATTTAATAGAATCGAATCAAATATAGCGAGATTTAAAAGAAAGAAGGGAAGAAAGAGAGAAAGAAAAATGATGGAGAGAAAGACAAAAGGAAAGAAAGAAAGAAAAAAAGAAAGAAAGGAGGAAGCAAGAAACAGACAATGGCAAGATGAAGAAAGAAAGAAAGACAGTAATAAAGAAAAAAACAAAAGAAAGACAGAAAGAAAGAAAGAAGAAAGATCAAAATAAAAGAAATATAATGTTTAACTGAAGAAAGAGAATAAAAGAACAAATAAAGAAATATAATGTTTAACTGAAGAAAGAGAATAAAGAAACAAGGAAAGAAAGAAATACGGAAAGAAAGAAAAAAGAAAAAAAAAACAATGACAAGATGACGAAAGAAAGAAAGAAAGAAAGACATAAAGAAAAAAACGAAAGAAAGGGGGAAAAGAAAGAACGAAAAGAAAGAATGAAAGAAAATGATGTCTAACTGAAGAGTGAGGGTCGATAAAGAAAGAAAGAAAGAAAAAAGGAAAGAAAGGAAGAAAGGAAAGAAAGAAATAAAAAAGATAGAAAGAAAGAAGGCAAGAAATAGACAATGACGAGATGAAGAAAGAAAGAAAGACAGACAGACAGAAAGAAAAAAACGAGAGAAAGACGGAAAGAAAGACAGACAGAAAGAAAAATAATGTCTAACTGAAGGAAGAGGATCGAGAAAGAAAGAAGGAAAGAAAGAAGGAAAGAAAAAAAGGAAATAAAAAATTGAAAGAAAGAAAGAAGGAAAGAAAGAAGAAAGCAAGAAAAAGACAATGACGATATGAAGAAAAAAACTAAAGACAGACAGAAAGAAAGAAATGTTTAACTGAAGAAAGATGATCGAGAAAGAAAGAAAGACACAAAGAAAGAAATCATGAAAAAAAAGAGAGAGAAAGTACAATGACTAGATGAAGAATGAAACATAGAAAAAAAAAAGAAAGGAAGGAACGTAGAAAGCAAGAAAAAGGCAATGATTAGATGAAGGAAGTGAGATTAAAAAGAAAGAAAAATAATGTCTTACT
Organism: Doryteuthis pealeii; assembly: GCA_023376005.1. Taxonomy (NCBI): domain Eukaryota; kingdom Metazoa; phylum Mollusca; class Cephalopoda; order Myopsida; family Loliginidae; genus Doryteuthis; species Doryteuthis pealeii. The sequence goes on from CM042177.1 coordinate 5,269,532, forward strand.
GAAGAAAGAGGATAGAGAAAGAAAGAAAGAATGACGGAAAGAAAGAAAAAAGAAAGAAAGAAAGAAAGAAAGAAAGAAAGAAAGAAAGAAAGACAAATAATTTCTAAATGAAGAAAAAGGGTTGAGAAAAAAGAAAGAGGGAAGGAATGAAAGCAAGAAAGAATGAAAGAAAAAACGATGGCTACATGAAGAAAGAAAGAAATAAAGAAATAAAAGAAGGAGGTAGGAAAAAAAGAAAAGATAATGACTAAGTGAAGGAAGAAAGAAAGAAAGAAAGAAAGAAAGGAATAAAGAAAGGAAGAAAGAAAGACAAATATAATGTCTAACCCAAGAAAAAGGATCGAGAAAGAAAGAAAAAAAGAAGGAAAGAAAGAAAGACAGAATGAATGAAAGCAAGAAAGAAAGAAAGGAAGGAATAAAGACGGAAGGAAAGAAAAAGATAATGTGCACCTGAAGAAAGAAGATCGAGAACTAAAGAAAAAAGATGGAAAGAAAAACAGAAAGAAAGAAAGAAAGAAAGAAAGAAAGAAAGACGGAAAGAAAGAGAGAAAGAAAGAAACAATGGTTAGATGAAGAAAGAGAGACTAGATACATAGAAAGGAAGAAAGTAAAAAAGCAAGAAAAAGACAAAGAAAGAAAGAAAGAAAAAGACAATGTCTTTTCGAAAAAGAAGCGGCTAGAAAGAAAGAAGCAAACAAACAAACATGAATAGTGATTTTCTCTGTTAAGTTTCGTTTTACACAAGGCCAATTTTCTGAGCACCCGATCTAAACGGAATCAGTGATTTTTTTCTTTTAGGAGAGATCTGTGTATTTGACCAAGTTAATCTCTCCCATTTATTATTTTTGAAATCACTATCTCTTCCATCTAATCAAACTTCCGTTTTCTCCGAAGTAAATATACATTAGGGACTATTTGTGTATAGTCTGGGCGCACTATGATTGCATTAGAAAGATCTCTTAGTTTCTATAGTTTTTTTTCTTTAACTCTACCGAAGCCTGAATAAACTATTTGTTTCATTTCTCTTTTAGACTCTTCTCATTCAAAACATGTTAATGGACTGAAGTTTACAACTACTACTACTACTACTACTACAATTAATAATAATAATAATAATAATAATAATAATAATTATGGCGGCCAACAATAGTAGAAGTGACAGATGGACAAACAGAAAAACAACAATGACTAGAAAACAAAAATGGGAAGAAAAACAATTATATGGACACTTCAAACGACAATTCGAAGAGGTTGCACATGGAAAGACTTGGACATAGTTAAGAAAAGGAAACCTCAAAAGAGAAACAGAATCATGATAATTGCTGCACAAAATAATGCCATGAGGACAAACTATATAAAAACGAAAATTGATAAGACCCAACAAAATAGTAAATGTAGACTTTGTGGTAATAGAGATGAGACTGTAAACCATATACTCTGCAAATGTAGCAAACTAGCACAACGAGAATACAAAACTAGACACGACTGGGTTGGGAAGGTGATCCACTGGGAATTATGTAAATAATTAAATGGTATATGCATAAACCAGAATCTGTTCTTGAGAACGAAACGCATAAAATTATCTGGGACTTTGAAATAAAAACGGATCACCTTATCCCAGCAAGAAGACCAGACCTAGTGTTGATAAACAAAAAAGAAAGAACTTGTTAACTGGTGGATTTTGCAGTGCCAGCAGATCACAGGGTGAAGCTAAAGGAAAATGAAAAAAATAGACAAATATCTGGACCTTGCCAGAGAACTGAAAAAGTTATGGAACATGAAAGTGAAAGTGATACCAATTGTGGTTGGTGCACTTGGAACAGCCCCAAAAGGATTAGAAAAGGGTTTGGAAAGTTTAGATATCAGAGGAAGGATTGAAAACATTCAGAACACTGTACTGCTGCAATCTGCCAGAATACTCAGAAGAGTCCTGGAGTCCTGAGGAGACTTGCTGTCACTCAGACTCCAGTGAAAGACCAGCAGCTAACACTGACGTGAAAACTCAAAAGGAGATAATAATCTATATATAATGGAGATAGTTTGCATTTGTGTCTGTAACCTAAACTACGTCACTGCGTACGTCACAGGTTCCACAATAACCAAAAGCGTTTATTAATGAGAACCTAATTTATAATCAAGATCATATATACATGATATTATAGAAGAACATTGGTTTATATACGTTATGAAGTTGTCTTAGTAAACCCGATAGTCTAGGCGATTATGACATTTGGACAACTAGACTAGGTACAGTTGGGTGGGAAAGGCGATCAGTTGGTAACTGTGCAAAAATCAAATTTTGACCAACTTTCTTTCTTTTTCTTTTAGAAGTTCTTCCCACACAATGATGACGTCACTACATGTCAATCATCAGTTAAAATCTGACAGTATAAAAAACAACTCCCCGATTTATAGTCTATTGAAGTAAGTCAGTCAGTCAGTCAGTCAATCAGTCTACTATTGGTTTGAACAATGTGACTGGCCAAGCACAACCGAACCAGTGTCAAGACAACTGGTACTTATGGTTATTTAGAACAGTCCACTCATGCATTTGGGTGATTCCATTCCCTGAGTCCTGATTGGCTGCTTGGTTTGTATGATCCTCTGAGGCTCCATAAATCCTACCATTTTGCAGTAGTCTTTGCAGCAAACCAGAATCGTATTTGAGTTACGATTGCTTGCTGTCTTGTCTTGCCAATTCGACGGTAATTGGACTTAGTATGATTATTCTACAATTACACAAATTCTGAACTTGCAGTTGCAATCATACACATTTCAAAGGAAATTTTCATCTGCATTCTGTGGTGTATAGCGACGAAAGACGTCGCCGCTTTGCAGCTCTATTTATCTCGCTGCTGCCCCCCCCTACTATTGCGCGGCATGTGTCTCGCCAACCCTGTCTATTGACCCATACTACTAAATGGTATATGCACAAAACTAAAATTCTCTGGGATTTTGAGATACAAACAGTCACCCAATCCCGACTAGAAGACCAGAGCTAATGTTAATTAACAAGAACAAAGGAACTTGTTATATTGTGGATTTCAGTGTTCCGGTGAATGACAGTGTTGAAATGAAAGCAGCGAATGATAAGCAAATACTTAGACCTTGCCAGAGTACAAAAAACAACTTTGGAACATGAGGGTGAAGGTGATACCAGTTGTAGTTGGTGCTCTTTAAAGGGTTTGGAAAGGATATTCGAGGAATTGTTTTAGTTTGGTTTGGTTTAGTTTATTTGTTAATGGACGATCAATCTTTGTTTAATGTCTAAGCCATCCCTGTAGAAGAATAGTAGTGGTACTATTTAACCCATATATATATATATATTATTATAATGGAGATTGTGGGTTTGTCTATCTGCAACCGAAATTATATTACTATACAAGTCACAATTCCTTTAGTTATTTACATCATATTCTCCATGATTTTATTTTTATTTAAACCTCAATCATTAATAAAATTGTTTTACATTACTTACACTGTTGACCATATCTTCATACTAATAACATGCAATTGTATTTATATATACAACAAAATAGAGGTTTACAGTATGAATGGGAGGGCTAATTTGCATATTTATATTAAAATTTTGATTTTAATAAATATATACTTAGTATTATTGATTTCTAATTGTTTGGTTTTATCTTATTGAATATGAGCAAAAATCTCTTCAATAAATCTTAAAAGAAATCCCTTAACAAGAAGAAATAACTGTAATATTATTCTTTACTTACTATTTTAACTAAACAGTTTAATTAGGAAAATTTACCAATGAAAGACGGGAGTAACGGAAAATGATGGAAGAGTTAGTTTCAAAGTTGTTCTATTTTTCAATCATACACCTTCTGTTCAAAATATTTTTATCTACATTCTTATTCAGTTTCATTAGCCTTTCTAATTTAATATGATATTTTATTATAAAATGTAACTAAAATATTGCACCCGGAGGGTGCATATATTTGCTAGTATATATATATATATATATATATATATATATATATATTTATATATATATATATATATATATATATATATATATATATGGGAGTAAATATGGAAAATAAATCCGACAATATAAAGAAAATTTGAAAAACAAGTGTTCCGAAAATGGGATGAATTTAATTATCGATGTTTAAACATTTCGGTTTCTTTAAACCTTCATCAGGATGTATCTTGGGGTGAAGAAAATGATGGATGTTTTTATATGTGACATAACTAAAAAGATTTTCATCTCCTGTCACATATAAAAACATCCATCATTTTCTTCACCCCAAGATACATCCTGATGAAGGTTTAAAGAAACCGAAATGTTTAAACATCGATAATTAAATTCATCCCATTTTCGGAACACTTGTTTTTTCAAATTTTTTTATATATATATATATAATATATATAATATATATATATATATATCCTAACTTATATAATATACAAGGTGTGTCATAAAAGTATCGAGATTGAAGCTGTATTTACCAACATAGAAATGAACAATAAATGGAACGTTATTTTTTTCAGAATACAAAGTGTGTCAAAAAGTACATAAAATTTCGGTACTTTGTGACACGCTCGATCTCTGATTTTGAGCATTTATAACTTTAGTAAACTATATATATATATATATATATATATATATATATATATATATATATATAGTTGTTTTTAATTGTGCAAATAGGAAATATTAAGCAATAAAGACTCTATATACATACGTATATATATAGTTTTTTAATTGTTTAAATAGGAAATATTAAACAATAAAAAACTATATATATATATATGTGCGTGCGTGTGTGTGAGTGTTTGTTTGTGTGTGTGTGTGTGTGTGTGTGTGTGTGTGTGACTGTTCCTGTATCTTTGTGTAGTTTTCTTTATTGTTTAAATAAAAGTTGCCAACATGATGATGGTATCATATCTTTTTTAAAATCCCTCTGTACCAACATGTCGACTTTGTTAAAAAGAAATATTCATGTTTGTCAGATTACTTTTGTCCATCATCATTATATATACTAGCAAATATATGCACCCTCCGGGTGCAAGTATTTAAGTTTTAATATAATAAAATATCATGTTAAATTAGAAAGGCTAATGAAACTGGATAAGAATTCAGATAAAAAGATTTCGAATAGAGGGGGTATGATTAAAAAATAGAACAACTTTGAAACTAACTCTTCCATCATTTTCCCTTACTCCCGTCTGTCATTGGTAAATTTTGCTAATTTAACTATTTAGTTAAAATAGGAAGTAAAGAATAATATTACAGTTATTTCTTTTTGATAATGGATTTCTTTTAAGATTTATCCCCGAGATTTTTGCTCATATTCATTAATATAAAACCAAACAATTAGAAATCAATAATACTAAGCATATATTTATTAAAATCAAATTTTTAAGATCAATATGCAAATTAACCTTCCCATTCACACTGTAAACCGCTATTTTCTTGTATATATAAATACAATTGCCTGTTATTAGTATGTATATATGGTCAACAGTCTTAATGGTGTAAAACAATTTTATTAATAATTGAGGTTTAAATAAAAATAAAATCATACAGAATGTGATGTAAATAACAAAGGGAATTGTGACTTGAATAGTAATATATATATATATATATATATATATATATATAATATATATATATATATATATATATACCGGTAGCAAATTATTGTTTCAACATGTTTGATTAAAGATCACGGAAAATTTCATCTGGCTTTTTTGCTAGTTTCTTTAAGTCGGTTCAATTTAATGCACATGCCTTTAAAAACTAATAATAATATTAGCCATACTACAACTATCATCATTAAGCTCCTGAATAGATTAGACTCAATGTCTAACTCTAAGGAGATTATTATATGCTGGATACCAAGTCATATAGGAGTGAGGGGGAATGAAAAAGCTGACTCTGCAGCTAAATCGGCTCTAGATTTAATCCCTGACAAGTTCCAGATACCATATACTGACTTGAAACCTAAAATTAATAGATTCCTTCATACAAAATGGCAACAACACTGGAATAACTGTATCCACAATATATTCTTCCTAATCAAACCGACTTTGGGAGGCTGCAAACCAACTTTAAGGAAGTCTAGAAAGGAACAAGTCATTATGTCCCGATTATGCATTGGTCATACAAAACTAACACACTCTTATATACTCAAACAAGAACAACAACCACAATGTGAAACATGTCAAACACCCCTGACAGTTAAACACTTATTGATGAAATGCAGATTTTTTGCTCCCATCAGAAACCATTATTTTAAAGCAAACAATTGAAAGATCTGTTTGAAAATGTTAACATAGAGGATATTTTCTCTTTTTTGAGGGAAATAAATTATACCATAGAATATAGACATGAAACAAATCAATGCCATACAATATGATTCCAATAATGCTAACACATTGTTAAAAACCAATTACTAAAAGTATATATATGAATACACAATATGTATAACACCCCAACCGCTAGGCATGATATAACCCTGGACGGGTTGATATGCCGTTAAAATTAATAAACCAACCAACTACAACTACCTTTTCCTGTCACCTTACATACCATCGAGAATATAGTATTGTTGAGATCGGCTAGAATACTCAGGAGAGTCCTGGAGATCTGAGGAGGCTTGCAGTTACATAGCCTCCAGTGGAATCAGGCGGATGGGAAAAAGTCGAATTGAGTGAAATAATAACTGACCTACTAACCAAAGCAACAACAAAAACAATAAACCATTCCAAATGAATAAACCTCGCACCAACACTAAACCAAAAACAAACAATAACTAAAAAAAGAAATCCCCCCGGAGACGATCAATGGATATGATTAAAAGTGCATGGGAGCAGAATTTGGGGCAACTCCTCAATCAATTGAACCCCAATATAAAGAAACTGGTTCAAAAGTTAGAAAGAAGAAAGAAAAGATCATCAAAAGAAAATGTTCCGTATTCTTTAGCCAAACATGTTTAAACAATATATATATATATATATATATATATATATATGTGTGTGTGTGTGTGTGTGTGTGTGTGTGTGTGTGTGAGGTAGAAGACTGATTGAAAGAAGACAAATGCATATATTTCTTTTGCCAGGAATAAAACGAACTTTTTCGCAAAAGACGAATCAAAACTATTTATAAGTTAGTACAAATACTAGTACACACACCGCCACCCCGATACACCTGCCCCTTCACCCGCACTCCAGCCCAACCTCGCCACACAGACACACACACACACACACACACACATACACACACACATATACATATATACATATATACACACACACATACACAGAACTGTCTTCTTTTACTCATATAAGTCGTATTTACATATCTTATCATGTGAAAGCAAGTTCTTTAGGTTGCACTCGTGAGACGGCAGGAAAGTACTCAGTAGCCGATATTTCTATAACGAACACAACCATTATAAACACATACTTTTCTTTGTTATCCTTTTCTATGACGTAGAGGGGCCCGCCATGTTACTGTGGACCATCAGCAACACGCAGCGACATCTAGGTTTCAATTGTTTCAAACATCCATATATAGATGATGAATGACTTGAAGGAGAAAAGATAAGAAAAGATTGAAGATATTTCAAGCGAAATATTCTTTCTTTCTTTCTTTCTTTCTTTCTTTTGTCTTTCTTTTTTTTTTTTCTTTTCTTTTTTTTGTGGCTAATCTGGATTTATCTCAGCTAGAAAAGGCCTTGTCTAATTTTATATTATTTAATAGAGAACTATAACCAGCTGCTTTCATCGGCCACCCCCTACCCTAACCCTAACTCCACCCGCCACCCTAACTCTGACTAGAAGCGGCAACCTATTCCCCCTACCCATAACTTTCTTTGCTGCATTCAGTGTTAACGTCTGAACATTTACTCTGGAGGCTTTTTGGCAGTTTTTCATCCTATAATGTATTTGATTGCAAGGTGGACATGTAGGTACAGAGCGATTTAAAAAAAGAAGAAATAATACAACCATCATTTTGACAAGTTTTATTAAACAATAAAAAGACTTTATATATATATATATATATATATATATATATATATATATATATATATATATATATATATATATAATGTTGTTTCTGGTTCCAACGGGAGAAAATTAAATATTTTATAAAAAAGGAAGGTCCGCAAAATGTATTTTGTTCTCAGAAAAAATTTTTTTAAATTCTTTTTGTTTTACATGTGCAACACGTGTTTCAGATCTTCTGGTATCTTCTTCAGGCTTTGATTGATAATATGAAAAAAGATACCAGAAGATCTGAAACACGTGTTGCACATGTAAAACAAAAAGAATTAAAAAAATTTTTTTCTGAGAAAAAAATACATTTTGCGGACCTTCCTTTTTATAATATATATATATATATATATATATATTATATATATATATATATATATATATATGTGTGGTGTGAAATAAAATGGAAATTAATCCGACAGTATGAATATGATATAATGAAAAAACAAAAGATGTTTACAACTGAAATAGGCTCATCAGGAGAGAAGTGTGCAAAACCGTTTCGGGGCCAATCTCTCGACGGTTTAAAAAGCAACACCGGCCCATCCTCACTAATATGAGGACCCTTTCGCATTATAATGCATCGACCGCACGTGGGTCGGTCATCAACAAAAATAAGACGGGAAAATGACCGTTAGTAAAACAGAACGCTGCTAGTCAAACGTTGAAATTAATCATATTCATATTAGTGAGGATGGGCCGGTGTTGCTTTTTAAACCGTCGAGAGATTGGCCCCGAAACGGTTTTGCACACTTCTCTCCTGATGAGCCTATTCAGTTGTAAACATCTTTTGTTTTTACATTATATCATATTCATACTGTCGGATTAATTTCCATTTTATTTTCAGACATATATATAATATATATATATATATATATATATATATATATATATATATGTGTGTGTGTGTGTGTGTGTGTGTGTGTGTGTGTGTGTGTGTGTGAAAATGGAAAAGGAATTGAATCCGACAATATGAGGAAAAATGAGTAAAGAAAAGAAATGTAGATGGATAAAAAGAATTTAATCGATATCGCATTAATCGATATCACTTACACATGTGTTTCGGTCAGTTTATGTGTGTGAAAATATTTCGCACACATAGAAGAAATAAATGTTCACTCTGATGAAGGTCGATTCTTCTATGTGTGCGAAATATTTTCACACACATAAACTGACCGAACACATGTGTAAGTGATATCGATTAATGTGATATCGATTAAATTCATTGTATCCATCTACATTTCTTTTCTTTACTCATTTTTCCTCATATATATATATATATATATATATATATATATATATATAGTTGTTTTTAATTGTGCAAATAGGAAATATTAAGCAATAAAAAGACTTTATATACATACGTATAAATGAAGAAAATTTGAAAAAACAAGTGTTCCGAAAATGGGATGAATTTTAATTATCGACTTGCCTTTCAAAAATAAAACGCTGATCAAATACAGTTACATAACTAAAAAGATTTTCATCTCCTGTCACATATAAAAACATCCATCATTTTCTTCACCCCAAGAGACATCCTGATGAAGTTTCAATGTAACCGAAATGTTTTAAACATCGATAATTAAAATTCATCCCATTTTCGGAATACTTGTTTTTTCAAATTTTCTTCATATTGTCGGATTTACTTTCCATATTTACTCCCATACATATATATATAGTTTTTTAATTGTTTAAATAGGAAATATTAAACAATACAAAACTATATATATATATATATATATATATATATATATGCGTGTGTGTGAGTGTGTGTGTGTGTGTGTGTGTGTATGTGTGTGTGACTGTGCCTGTATCTGTGTGTAGTTTTCTATATTGTTTAAATAAAAGTTGCCAAAATGATGATGGTATCATATCTTTTTTTAAAATCACTCTGTACCAACCTGTCGACTTTGTTAAAAAGAAATATTCATGTTTGTTAGATTACTTTTGTCCATCATCATTATATATATATATATATATATATATATATATATATATATATATATATATATATATATATACTAGCAAATATATGCACCCTCCGGCTGCAAGTATTTAAGTTTTGATATGATAAAATATCATGTTAAATTAGAAAGGCTAATGAAACTGCATAAGAATTCAGATAAAAAGATTTCGAACAGAGGGGGTATGATTGAAAAATAGAACAACTTTGAAACTAACTCTTCCATCATTTTCCCTTACTCCCGTCTTTCAGTGGTAAATTTTCCTAATTTAACTATTTAGTTAAAATAGGAAGTAAAGAATGAAATTACAGTTATTTCTTCTTGTTAATGGATTTCTTTTAAGATTTATCCCCGAGATTTTTTCTCATATTCATTAATATAAAACCAAACAATTAGAAATCAATAATACTAAGCATATATTTATTAAAATCATTTTTTTAAGATCAATATGCAAATTAACCTTCCCATTCACACTGTAAACCTCTATTTTATTGTATATATAAATACAATTGCATGTTATTAGTATGTATATATGGTCAACAGTCTTAATGATGTAAAACATAAAAAATGTTATTAATAATTGAGGTATAAATAAAAATAAAGATGAATTTAATTATCGATGTTTAAAACATTTCGGTTTCATTGAACCTTCATCGGGATGTATTCTGGGGTGAAGAAAATGAGGGATGTTTTTATATGTGACAGGAGATGAAAATCTTTTTAGTTATGTAACTGTATTTGTGTGTGGATCGCGACTTGCCTTTCAAAAATATAACGCTGATTTTTTTCAAATTTTCTTTATATATATATATATATATATATATATATATATATATGGTTTAGGGGCTTATATTTTAAAGTCTAAGCAAAGACAATGGCCCGCTAATCACCAAAACCCACTAAGCACATTATGCCAACCATATGCTTAATGTCGCAGAGAGGCCAAACTCCGTAATAAAACAACATGCGATCAGAACAAACAACTAAAATGTGGCACACAGTGCACCTACTTAAGTTTCTCGCAGTAGCACGAATCTTTGGGGTTGCCGAAGATTCACGCTACTGTGATTTTAATCGTCTAATTAGCTCTTTATATTGAGCAATCTTTAATCGGTGTTAGTGAAAAATTCCTAAGTAAATAAAACAACATGCGATCAGAACAAACAACTAAAATGTGGCACACAGTGTACCTGTATAGGTTGTTTTGATGCAAACAATGTGCTTTGCATCGCACTAGCAACAGACCATTTTAAACAAATCGTAGTGCATGTTGATTGGCAAATGTATGGCTAAGTACCATGCTAAAGCATGTATCAAGAGGGATTTTTTTCTTGATATCGTGGGATGAAGTGAATCAGTCGCTGCTGACCCTCATTTATCGTTTACGGTAAGAGAGTCCAACACACACGCACACACACGCACACACACACACACATATATATATATATATATAATATATATATATATATATATATATATATATGTAAACAACTTTTAGCTATTTTCAGCCGACAGTGTATTTGGGAGAATATGTGCTTTTTTAAATTTTAGTCAGACCTAATTTTTTGAAAGTTAATTCATTTATGGTTAATTAGGCGGGATTTAACTACTTAAATTTAAGGCTAAACAAATCGAGAAAAATCAATCTCTGAATATATATTTCGACCTATTAGGTCTCTTCAGCAGAGCTATAGATACGAGGACCGCCCAGCGTGTGACTCGAACCCTTTGTGCCGAAACGGCACGCCGGCTTTTTACCATCACGCCAAACAGGAATCGCAATTTGTCTCGCTTTGTTTAGGTATTAGTAGCATTCATATTCCACTTTGGAGACTTTATCGCACGACGCAAATGTAAACAACTTTTAGCTATTTTAGCTATATATATATATTTATATATCACAGTGACCATTAAATCCACCAAACAAATAAGTATACACTTTTATTTACTTAGGAATTTTTCACTAAAACCGATTAAAAAGTAATGTCAGCGGGGTTTAGAATACTGCATCCTCCGCAATGGAATAAGACCCAGCCAAAGAAAATATTGTGACCTAGGTGTGAAACCTAGCTACATATTATGGTGAAGCTTCAGGTATGGATATCTGTCGAATGTGCGGTATGTATTAACACACAACGTTTTCACTGTACTATCATTAGTAGTTAATCTAGAATTAGAATAAATGACCGAACATCTATCATTTAAATTTTCTATATTCATTAGAAATCAGTATTTTTGAAAAGTTTAACAAAACAATAATATTCTTTTCTAAATAAACAAATATACAGAGTGTGATGTATAAATTGTTGCCATTTAAAATTACTAATTTCTTTTTCTTTCTCTTTTTCTTTCTCTTCCTCTTCTTCTTCCTCTTCCTCTTCTTCTTCCTCTTCTTCTTTTCTTTCTCTTTTTCTTTTCTTTCTCTTTTTCTTTTTCTTTCTCTTTTCTTTCTCTTCCTCTTCTTTTTCTTCCTTTTCCTCTTCTTTTTCTCTTCTTTTTCTTTCTCTTCTTTTTCTTGCTCTTCTTCTTTTTCTTCTTTCTCTTTTTCTTTTCTCTTCTTCTTTTTCTTTCTCTTTTTTCTTTTCTTTCTCTTTTTCTTTTCTTTCTTTTTCTTTCTCTTCTCTTCTTTTTCTTCCTCTTCTTCTTCTTTCTCTTCTTCTGTTCTTTCTCTTCTTTTTTTTTCTTTCTTCTTCTTTTCTTTTTCTTTCTTTCTCTTTCTTTTTTCTTCTTTCCCTTCCTCTTCTTTTTCTTCCTCTTCCTCTTCTTCTTTCTCTTCTTTCTTTTTTCTTTCTTCTTCTTTTCTTTCTCTTTTTTTCTTTCTCTTCTTTTTCTTTCTCTTCTTTTTCTTTTCTTTCTTTGTTTCAGGTTTTGTCTACTGTGCAGCAAACTAAAGTTAGTTGGGCACTGTATGCGAGGAAAACAGCACCATGATGCTATTTACTCTTCCAGAAAGATACATGTAAATCCAGAGAAAAACACATTTTTGACTTCAAAGAAAATAATTTTTAGACTAAGAAATTAAGTTTATACAAATTAAAAGACAGAAAAATAACTGAAAACCAGACTAATTCTTATACTGACAAGTGTATATAAATTGTAAAAGTCGTCGGGGTGACCTAAAATTGGTATCAGCCAGACAGCAAGGAAGTCTATCCCCTTTTCACTAGAACTAGACCAATGGGATTGATTTGCGTCTGAGGTGGAGCACCATACCTACCAATAACTCCTCACTTTTTTCGCACAGATCCCTGTGCTACTCATACGCTGAGTTGGGTCCAGTAAGGCCAGTATTGAACCAGGAATCTTGTGGTTCCCAGGCTAAACCGTACAAATCTCAAAGTCAACGATAGTAATTTTCTTATTAGTAAACGCTCTAAAATTGTTGCCTTGAACCAGTTTTGGCAATGGCCAACCGAAATCAATATTAAGTAATATAAACGCCCGAAACGCTTTGTCGACTATTCAAAGCTTGATTGTTTTCCTCGGAGCAAAAATCTCCCCAAAATTTGGATGATTGAATAATAAATAAATAAAAAAAGTAATTTAGAAAAAAAAAAAAGAATAAAAATATTCCACCATTGCTCAAAGAAAACATTTTCTAGGACTCGATTGTGAAAACGAGGCTCTCGTAGCCTCAGGTGAAGCAAAACGTTATTTATTAGTACTTGAGCGTTTTTATTTGATTATCCCCCTTGATATAATCGAGGTGATCTCCCCCCCCCCTCTTTCGGATTAGTATAGTGAATTTCATTTTGCATTTCTCATTCATAGTCTCTCTCTCTCTCTTTCTCTCTCTCTCTCTCTCTATCTCTCTTTCTCTCTCTCTCTCTCTCTTTCTCTCTCTTTATATATATATATATATATATATATATATATATCCGTAGATGGGTTACCAAGTCAGTTGGTATTAGGATGATTTTAAGTTGGACCTTTCTTCCAGCAGCAGAACGTTAGAGTTGTTCAGATCCATCTTTAGAGCTCGATGTTCAATGTAATTGAACAGAGTAATATAAGTGGTAACTAAAAAGCTTAAAAATCGGTCATTTTTCGGTTATATATCTATTTCTGTCCGTGGGTATCAGTGTATAACTATGAGTATCATCAGACCACTGACTTTACTGGAAATGCTATACAGAAAGTTCATGTGGCTTTATTTACAATTTTTCTGAGAAAATCCTAAAAGGTTTTGATTACAGTTCTTCTCAACATCTTAGGAGGTGGTGTTTTTGATAAAGGATGAGTTCACCAGGTGATCTCACTATGGGTTGTTTTGTTCCTGATGATACTCATACACTGATACCTGTGGGTAGAAAAAGATTTATAACCGCAAAATGACCGATTTTAAGCCTTCTATTTACCAAACACACAAACATACTCTCCCCCTCATATATATATATATATATATATATATATATATATATATATATATATATATATATATATATATAATATATTTATATATTATCTATTTATATTTAGAAGGCAATTACAATGCTTATAAAATAAAATAAAATAAAATAATGTTCAGTGTCTAATCAGTTTTGAAGAAACTTCATCTTCAGAGACTGTTTTTGAAATGGACGCGGTCTTGTGTGTTTTTTTGTTTTGGACGTTATAAACACGCGTCTCGTGGGTTGTTATAACTGCGCTTGGTGAACGCATGTTTCTCACCTATATAGTCATCGGGCAATTGATATCTCTCTCTCTCTCTCTCTCTCTCTCTCTCTCTCTCTCTCTCTCTCTCTCTCTCTCTATCTATCTATCTATCTATCTATCTATCTCTCATTATGTCAATATCTATCAATCTCTATCTCATTATGTCCATATCTATCTATCTATCTATCTCTCTCTCTCTATATATATATATATATATATATATATATATATATATATATATATCATTATGTCCATATCTATCTATCTACCTGTCTATCGCATTATATTCATATCTATATATATCATTTTGTGTCATACATCTATCTATCTATATCAATCTATCTCTTTATCTTCATATCTATCTATAATCAATCAATCAATCTATCTATCTATCTATCTATCTATCTATCTATCTCCTTACGTCCATGCCTATTTATCTATCTCGTTCTGCGTCATTTATATATATATATATATATATATATATATATTTCTATCCATTTTCTTATGTTCATATCTATCATCTATCATTATATTCATATCTAACTATCTATTTATCGATGTGATTAATCAATAATTTATTTCATCATCGTCAATCAATTCCATCCATAATCTATCTATCTATCTATCTATCTTCTCATATCCATATCTATCTATCTATCTACCTACCTACCTATCTTATTATGTTCATATCTATCTATCTGTGTCTATATCACATTATCTTCATATCTATCTCATTTTGTGTCATACATCTATCTATATCTATCTCATTATGTCCCTACCTCTCTATCTCTCTCTATATATATATCTATATATCCATCTCTCTCTCTCTCTCTCTCTCTCTCTCTCTCTGTATATATATATATATATATATATATATATATATATATCATTGTGTTCATATCACATATTCATATCTATTTACTATCTATGATGTGTCATTATGTTCATATCTATTTATCTATCAATTTATCTATGTATCTATCCATCTCATTCTGAATCGTCTATCTATCTATCTATCTATCTATCTATCTATCTCCTCATGTTCATATCTATCTATCTATCTATCTTACTATCTGATTATGTCTATATCTATCTATCTAACGATCTGTTCAATCAACAATTTGTTTCATTATTATCAATCAATTGCATCCATAATCTATCTATCTATCTATCTATCTATCTATCTTATCATGTCCATATCTATCTATCTATCTATCTACCTACCTAACTCATTATGTCCATATCTATCTATCTACCTACCTACCTATCTCATTATGTCCATATCTATCTATCTACGCATCTTTCACATTATCTTCATATCTATCTCATTTTGTGTCATACATATATCTATATCTATCTCATTATGTCCCTACCATTCTATGTATCTATCTATCTATCTATCTCATGATCTCCATATCTATCTATATCATTATATTCATATCTATTGGAAGTGCGTGGTGTAATGGTTAAAGTCATGAGAAATGGACTCGTCGCCCCGAGTTCAAATTCTGGATGTGGTAATTGCATTTCACTTAGCGGTAATACCCTTCGGAAAAGTATGAATCCTACTCTCCCTCCAGCTATGGATAAATAGTAGGGCAGACTGGGATCTTTAACCTTGGTTAAGGAAACCAGTCTAGGAGAAGGAAAACGCTGAATTCAAACCTGTTGAACTCCTCTTAAGAAATTGACCGAGTGCGGAGGGGTTGGTGAATATATATATTCATATATATTTCATATCTATGATGTGTCATACATCTATGTATCTCATTCTGTTCATATATTTTTATCTATCTATCAATTTATCTATGTAACTATCTATCTCGTTCTGATTTATCTATCTATCTATCTATCTATCTATCTGCTCATTGTCATATCTATCTATCTCATTATGTCTATACCTATCTATTAATAGATCTGTTCTGTCAATAATTTGTTTCATTATCATCAATCAATTCCATCCATAATCTATCTATCTATCTATCTATCTATCTATCTATCTCATCATGTCCATATCTATCTATCTATCTATCTATCTATCTATCTCAAATTGTCCATATCCATCTGCTTATCTATCACATTATGTTCATATTTATCTATCTTATTTTGTGTCATACGTCTATCATTATCTATCTATCTAATTATGTCCCTATCTTTCTATCTCACTATCTATCTATCCATCTATCTATCTATCTATATATCATTGTGTCCACACCTGCCTATCTCATTATATTCATATCTATTTCATATCTAGGATGTGTCATATCTAGGATTTTTCATACATCTATGTATCTCATTCTGTTCATATCTATTTATGTATCTATCAATTTGTCTATGTATCTATCTATCTCGTTCTGAATCATCTATCAATCTATCTATCTATCTATCTATCTCCACATGTTCATATCTATCTATCTATCTATCTATCTCCTCATGTTAATATCTATCTATCTATCTATCTCCCCGTGTTCATATCTATCTATCTATCTATCAATCTATCTCCTCATGTTTATATCTATCTATCTATCAATCTATCTATCTATCATCTATCTCCTCATGTTTATATCTATCTATCTATAATCTATCTATCTATCTATCTATCTATCCTCGTGTCATATCTATCTATCTATCAATCATCTATCTATCTATCTATCTCCTCATGTTCATATCTATCTATCAATCTATCTATCTATACATTTATCTCTCTATCTCCTCATATCCATATCAATCGATCAATCTATCTATCTATCTATCTATCTTCTCATGTTCATATCAATCTGTCTATCAATCTATCTTCTCATGTTCATATCTATCTATTAATCAATATATCTATCTCTCTATCTCCTCATGTTCATATCTATCTATCAATCTATCTATCTATCTCCTCATGTCCATATTTATCTATCAATCTATCTATCTATCTCTTCATGTTCATATCTATCTATCAATCTATCCATCTATCTCAGTATGTCTATATCTATCTATTTATCGATCTGTTCAATCAATAATTTGTTTCATCATCGTCAATCAATTCCATCCATAATTTATATCATGCCGTTAAATATTGGAATTTGTCCGACAGGTATAGTCCTTGTCGCATGCATCAGATCGTTATGTCNATTTCTTATAACGCCACGTGGAAGGGTTGTGATAGCCGTTGTTCATCAACTTTCAATTTCATTCTTTTTCATTATTTAAATTTATTTTTATTATTTGTTTATATATATATATATTATATATATATATAATAATATTATATATATATATAAGTAATTAAGTGCTGAACTGTGCAGGACAATTCCTGTCGGACACGTTTTTCGTTGATCCGTTCAATATTTTCCAGGCCCATCACTTTCTGGTGTCGGTGTAACTGGCATAACAGTCCCCCAAAGTTTCAAAACAAGCGCTTCGGCAATACAATTCTGCCATCCTCAGGTTGGAAACGATGGTATGATTTCTGTCTCTTTTTTAACGGAGAACGAGTAGAAGCAAGGAATTAGAAGTCGGAGGTAAAACATTAGTAGTAGGAGGTGTCGTAGGAATGGTGTGGTTCGGGGCGAAGCTTTGCGTTAGTGATTTGTGTAGGAAGGGGGGCACAAGTTGTGAACACCAGAAAAGATGGCCCGAAAATGTTAGAACGGAATCAACGAAAACTGTGTCTCGACAGGAATTGTCTGTACAGTTCAACCAAAACTTGTATAAAAGAAAAAAATGCTGGCAACTTATGTTTAATATATATATATATAATAATAGTATATATTTATATATATATATATATATATATTGGTGTGTGGTGTTGTGTGTATAGAATGTGTATTTTAATTTAATTATATATCTAGCCTATTGTTTATACGAGGCAACCTAATTAGCTATTAAATTTCAATGCTACATTAGGTCCTCGTATAACAATAGACATTTCAATTGCTTTCTTAACATAAATAAAGTAATAACATACTTAACAATATTCAAGCAAATTATCAAATACTATTACAACAAAATATTATATATATATATATATATATAAATATAATATATATATATTATATATATATGTATGTAATATTAATAACTTATGTTTAATAACGTTTAAACTTCTTTCTTAATATCTTACTTTATATATAAACATTTAAAAATATATATAGAGAGAGATTTTTAAATAATTTTAATTACTAAATTTTTAAATCTTCCATATCTTCCGTTGCTTTTTCAAATTAGTTGAATAGGGTGACGTAGCTTGATATGTCTTTCTTTTCTAGTCTGTCAAAAAAATTGGCTACAGTTAAGAGATAGCTTTTCGCCAAAACCGATTTTTTTGTGGCGGAGTTGAAAACTGCAACATAAAAAACTTTTCCTTTTTGCAACATCAAAGATTTACATTTGGAATTCATATCACAGAACTTATACAATTCTAAAAAAATTTAAAAATATATAATTAAAAATCTGTTTCAAATGCCTTTTAAAGTAATAAAGATTTCATCATTCGCATCTGAAGAGTCGGGAGATTAGACATTTGTCTAAGCTTCCTGAAATAGACTATAATGCTAAAATCTCTAAGTCTTTGTTATTTTTTACTTATATATATTATATATATATATATATCATAGTCGCGCCAGAGTTAGTATATCAAAAGGCTCAATAATATATATATATCTATATATATATAATATATATATATATATATATGATAATATATGGATATATATATAGATATATATATATATATAAATTATATATATAGAGAAAAACCCACGAGACGCGTGTTTATAATCATACAAAAGAAGACGCACACAAGACCGCGTCCATTTTCAGAAAATGTCTCTTGATGATAAAGTTTTCATTGAAATCATAATATAGATACGAACGATTAATTTTTATTAATACGCATTGTTATTGCTTTCTAAGAAGCTATAGAATAATAATTGAATGAAAATAGATTGAGTCGGTGTAGTGTGCTGTGGTGTGTGTGTGAATTGAGTGTGTGTGTATGTGTGTGAGTTGTAGATGTATATATGAGGTGTGTTGTATTATGAGAGGAGTGTGATTTGTGTGTGTGTGTTGTGTGTGTGTGTGTGCTCTAAATATAGTAAAAACAAAATATGAAAAAGACAACCGGTAATACAAATAAAATAGTAAAGCTAAAGATATAAAATAAGGAGACTGTGATAGTTATTTGGTTATCAATCTGCTCTAAAAAGTTCTTGCCAATGGAAAAATTAGCGCTTTTATATAAGATAGTACCAATGTTCGATAATTATTGAAAACGCTGGGATAACGTTATCGCAAATTAGAAATCGATGGATCGAACATTCTGTCTTACTAGTAATCTGCCAATGGTTATGTGTCTGTGATAAGAGTTTTAGCCTTTATGGTCCTTATAGTCAACAACAAGATTTTGATAGATATGATCTACGAAAGTAATTAAGCACGTGCAGCGTTGGCTGATTACTGAAATATCACTCATTATGAAAAGTCCTGAGGGTGTTTTTTTCAAAATATAATTGGTTCACTAACTTAATTCAGTACGGTTACAAGGAAAAGAGAAACCCAAAAAAAAAGAAAAAAAGAAAAACAAATCTTCCATTCTTTCTCTTCAATTTTTATATTTAATTCGTCTTATAGTTGCGGTTAATAATGTAGATGAGTTAAAAAGGACCAAGTTATCGATGTCAGTTAGTTAGTTATCTGACTTTTTTTAATTTCCGGCCGTATTAAAGATGAAGTTAACAAGATGTATATAAGAAGGCGTATGAGATGGTAGAACAGTCGAAAGCTTAATTTAATTACGTATATGTCTCTAGAAGAAGATGCAGTTAGGTGCACATGCTGAGGGTAAATATATGACAGAACCTCTAGTTGAGGAGTAAAGAGCCTACACATGAGAATGTAGGTGTGTTTCATTATAGGGAAGGAAAAAATAAAAAAAAAAAAGTGTGTATCTGCTATGCTAATAGATTTATATTCGATATCTTGATTGAACTCTCCTTTATTTCGATCACAGTTTTTATAAAGTTAATGCGAATAGTTAATAATAATTATAAGAAACTTGAAACGAATTAATTAGTACAAATTATGGAGGGGTACAAAGTATAGTAGGGGTTATTATATAGTTATTAGAGGAGATAATATATAATATTATAGGTTATGGGTATATGTTTATATAGGAAATAAATATTTGTAAATTTATGAGATACGTATTCAGGTATGATAAGGAAGGTAAAAGTAATTGAAACCAAAAAGGAGAAATTAAATTAGGAAATATAATAAAATTGATAGATAAAAGAAATAGAAAGACTCCACTATTTATGGAATTGTGTTATCCAAGTGCGATAGTAAATATTGATAGAATATATGGACATTTACTTGTTAGACGACATTTGATAGATAGGGTAATGATCTGAGATTTAATGTGAAGCAAGCGGTTAGTTTATGAAGAGTTATCGATTATTGATAGTGAATTTTAGTATTATAGAAGTAAGACTCTAGTGGATGGCAACGACGAGAGTAAAGTAGACAGATATGGAACATGTGGAAAGATATAGTAATGGAAAACCAAAAAGGAAGAAGGATCTTGAAAATAAGGATATAAATAATAATAGAAATAAAACTGATATTAACACGCGGAGTAGGTATATATTGACTAGCTATCAGACAGCTGTAGTCTGATTTATAGGATAGACAGACATAAAATTAAATATTGACATGTATAGATAATATGGGAAACGAGATAGATAGATAGATAGTTGTTTAAGGTATTTACTTGATCTATAAGCCGGAGATAGTTTAGATAGATAGATAGATGAGATAGATGATGTGTGAGGTAAATAGATATGGAATAACGGAGATAGATATGATAGATTAGATTGAACATCGACGAAACTAGATTAGATAGGTATATTATAAGATGAGATTCGGAGTGCGAATGAAAGTATTGTTATAAATAAGTACATGGAATGTGAGATTAAGGATAGATATGGAAAAAGAAAGGGAATAGTAGGAAGAACTGAGACAAATAAAAAGAGTGAGAATAAGTGATAAATATAGAGAATAAAAAAAATACGAACACGCTGATAGCTAGAATAAGATTACCATAGATAGTAGATTAGTTTAATAGATAGATATGGACATGTGCAAAGACAGTAGAATAAATTAATTAGATTATATTTTTATAAAACATAGCAGACATTATGTATAGAATTTGTCGACGTAGAATATCGTACAAGCCGTGATGGAATTGGATATAATAAAATATATATTAGGAGTGAGAGGTTAGTATATGGAAGACGGCTTAGGGAGATTGAGTTAGGATGAATAAATTTTTGTATGAGATACGATTCGAGAATAAAGAAGAAGGAAATAAGTGGAAACCAAAAAAGATATAGAATAGACAAAAAACTTGTAATTTCCCTTAATATATAGACATCACTGCGAGGAACTACATTGAATAGATTCACGATCGAATAGTCGGTTACCGTCTAATGATGTAAGGTAAGATAGATAGATTTATAGGGATCATGTGTGCAAAGACACGAGAGATATATTAAAAGAGAATTATGATACTTGCGGAATTAGAATAGATAGATATGATGATAGATTATAAAGATATCGAAACAAGCTATGAAACGCCGGGTGATAAACGCAGTGATAAATAAATAGATAGATAGATAGAATGGGGAAACTGAGATAAGACAGATATTATGGATAGATAGAAGTAGGGAAAAAGTGGAAAGTAAGATAAAAACAAAAGAAAGATAGAGATATGATGGAACACGTTAGAAAAAAATAAGTATTTAGGAGTGAGAACTCAAACTCGATCGATCGACGAATCGATATATTTACCTTTATAGATTTTCAAGAGTGAGGAGTTACGCATCGTATTAGGAATCGCTATTGAATAAATAAGAAATATGAGTTATATAGGATAGAGTATAAAGTTATGGTAGGCAAGCGGAGATATTGTAATAGGGAGTAGATTATAATATATATGATATATAAGATATAGAACGGAGATATATTAGTAGATAGATAGAATACATCAATGAAATAGATAGATAAAGATAGATATGGACAGGCGGATATAGATAGAAAGTAAAGATATATAGATAGATAGATATGAGAGAGAGAGAGAGGAGAGAGAGAGAGAGAGAGAAGAAGAGAGAGAGAGGAGAGCGAGAGCGAGGCATTATATATATATATATATTATATATATATATATATATATATATATATATAGAGAGAGAGAGAGAGAGAGAGAGAGAGATAGAGAGATATGGACAAGCGGAGATAGATAGACATAGATAGATAGATAGATAGATAGATATAGAAAACGGAGATAGATCGATAGATAAATAGATAGATAGATAGATATCGACAAGCGGAGATAAATAGATAAATAGATAGATAGATATGAGAAAGAGAGAAAGAGAGTGAAAGCGAGAGCGAGACATATATATATATATATATATATATATATATATATATTTATAGAGATATATATATATATATATATAGATAGATAGATAGATAGATAGATAGAGAGAGAGAGATAGAGAGATAGAGATATATATCAACAAGCATAGATAGATAGTAGATAGATCATGCTTATCATTTTGAAAATCTTTGCCTTGACTTCGCTCTCTACAATGTTCAGAAATGAATATAATTCGCATATTCATAGCATTCCCCTTCCCCCCCCCCACCCAATGCCCATTAGTTCGCTCATAAAAACGAGTTATTTCCCTTATTACAACCTGATTTGCATTTGTACCTTTGAAGCCTTCATCTCGTTTCGGAGCGACAATCGTTACAAAATAAGCGCAAAGGCAATTCTTCGAATTTACTTGCATCTAAGATCGATACAGATTCCTGGAAGATAAAATAGTCACAAGGTTGGCAAAGTAGGTTCAAAATTCTTAATATCGTCTATACCAGTGGTTATCAACCAGGGGTCATATGACCCCTAGGTTCTTTATAAAAAAAAATTGTTGTGGGGGGGGGGTCATGGCTAGCAAAAATATTTTACTATAAAAATACATTTTTAAAAACTTTGAATGGTTATAGCAGAGTCCACCAGAGAAAATAGGAGTGTTACATAGTGAGGTTTTCACGGTGTTGTATACCCTTCTTTACCTGCACTAAATAGGTATATGTTATATACCTTCTACTTCTTACTCTGGTCGTCTACTCTTCTGGCCGGCTTGGTTCTTCTATCATCTATCTTGGTCTGGTCTTGTCGTGGTGTTTCTTGGGGACTTCGGGTCTGGTTCTGTTGGGGATCATTCCTTATCAGAAGCCCTGTGTCATTGTTGGTTTTTAGTAATAAACACAAGACTTCGATTTACAATGATGTTACTTTATTCGTAGACCCCAGACCAGACAACCTGTGCAGTGAGACTCACATCTTGCTAGCTTCGCTTCTAAGTTCTAACTCTAACTAACTGAGTTGCTTACCCGTTAAACCGGAAGGGCCTTCTATCGGGGTTTCCGGTTCTCACGGTATATCCCGCAAGGCAAGGTCAGAGTGAGGTCAAGCATTGTCACTCACTCTCAAGGCCATCAGCTGTACTGATCGCCATAATGATTTCTACACTATTGTCATAATCATTAGGTTCTAATGATTATGTAACACACGGTACCAAATCGATATAATGTTGTATACCCTTTCTTTACTTCTTACTTCTAGTCGTCTTCTCTTCTGGCCGTCTTTGCTATTCTGATCGTCTTTGGTCTGGAATTTCTAAGGTCTTCTATTGCTATGTTCCTGCTGGCTGGTCGTCCTGGATTCATTTCTTAGTCTTGTTACCAAGACATTCATCAACCACAAAACATTTTACTTATATAAACTTTTATTTCCTTAACTATACATGTCACGTAACGAAATATCTGACTAACATAGCGCGTGAGTTCCAGTTTTAGGCAGAGCATGAAATGGCCGCTGCTCTGCCTGACGTCTAACTGCAAACTGGGGACTCTGAAAAGGGTCCCACGTGACTTCACATATTTGGCGGGCTTCTGTAATTTTCCATAGAAGGACCCGGCCATGGTATGAAAGGGGTCATCCCCTCAGAATTACAGGGGATTGACAATAATCTTATGCAACCGCATAGAATATGTAACAGGAGTCTACGTAGGCTAGAGGCCCCCTCTGATCAATCGGCTGGTCATGTCAATTCCTAGCACCTATATGATTGTCCAAACCCTATTGCCCCAGCCCTTTTTATCGTGTGGCTGCTAGAAGGGGTGGCTGTTGGTCTTCATGTTCTGGTAATGACGTTAAACTCTATCTGATGGTGAGGTTCCAGTTCTGGAGGTTTAGGGAATGTAAGCACCCCTTCATCACCATTGCTACCTAGTACACTCTGACACGGAGTGGTAGTACCTGTTAGGGTTCCATTTATAAAAAAAAACATTGAGTATCCATTAAGAATGAATTAATTTCAAAATTTTGTCAGTATTAAATGATCCTATAAGGTTGATATGCCGTAAAACAAACAAAGCCACACAAAACCTAAGATATGAATCAAAGGGTTACATAGTTTAAAAAGACGTTGAGAACTACTGGTCTATACTATAAAATCTAGTCATCACCTTCCACATACCGACAAAAGCCCTGAAGATGATCTAATTAATAGATCGAAACTCTGCAGCGTCGGCCAATAAACACACCACTTAACTCATTTAAACCTGTGTTTTTTCAATTTTCTATCATACTCTATATATATATATATATATATATATATATATATATATATATATACCAGTTCGCATACCCATACCAGATCACAAACGTATAGAGTAATATCTTATCTACAGAAAGGGATGTCTATAAACGTATTGGAAAAGCATGGACTCCTATAAATAGATTATCGATCATGTATATATATATATATATATATATATATATATATATATATATATACTAGCAAATATATGCACCCTCCGGGTGCAAGTATTTAAGTTTTAATATAATAAAATATCATGTTAAATTAGAAAGGCTAATGAAACTGAATAACAATTCAGATAAAAATATTTGGAACAGAGGGGGTATAATCGGAAAATAGAACAACTTTGAAACTAACTGTTCCACCATTTTCCCTTACTCCCGTCTTTCAGTGGTAAATTTCCCTAATTTAACTATTTAGTTAAAATAGGAAGAAAAGAATAACATTACAGTTATTTCTTTATGTTAATAGATTTCTGTTAAGATTTATCCCCGAGATTTTTGCTCATATTTATTAAGATAAAACCAAACAATAAGAAATCAATAATACTAAGCATATATTTATTAAAATCAATTTTTTAAAGATCTATATGTAAATTAGCGTTCCCATTCACACTGTAAACCGCTATTTCGTTGAATATATAAATATAATTGCATGTTATTAGTATGTAGATATTGTTAACAGTCTTAATGATGTAAAACAATTTTACTAATAATTGAGGTTTAAATAAAAATAAAGTCATGGAGAATGTGATGTAAATAACAAAGGGAATTGTGAATTGAATAGTAATATAGTTTCGGTTACAGACATACAAACCCACAATCTCCATTATAATAAGACTAGCAAATATATGCACCCTCCGGGTGCAAGTATTAAGGTTTTAATGTAATGAAATATCGTATTAAATTAGAAAGTCTAATAAGAAGGCAGATAAAAAGATATGTAACAGAGTGGGGGTATAATAGAAAAATAGAAATGAAACTTACTCTTCCATCACTCCCGTCTTTCATTGATGAATTTTACGTATTCAACAATTTAGTTAAATTAGGAAATAAAGAATAAAATTACACTTATTTTTTCTTGTTAATGGATTTCATTTAAGATTCATTGGAGAGATTTTTGCTTATATTCATTAAAATAAAACCAAACAATTAGAAATCAATAATACTAAGCACACATTTAATAAAATCAATTTTTAATATCAATATGCAAATTAGCCTTCCCATTCACACTGCAAACCGCTATTTTTTGTATATATATAAATACAATTGCATGTTATTTGTATGTAGATATGGACAACACTAATAAAAAGGTGAAGCAATTTTATTAATAATTGAGGTTTAAATATAAATAAAATCATGGAGAATGTGATGTAAATAACTATGTTAATTGTGACTCGATTAGTAATATAGTTTCGGTTACAGACATAAAAACACACAATCTCCATTATAATAAGATATATATATATATATGCACCAGTTCACATACCTAGAAAGTAATATATTATCTACAGAAATCAACCACTAAATAAATAAGTAAATAGATAAAAAAGTAGAGAGAACAATAAATTTCTCCTCTGAGTTCTTTCACTCAACAAATGTTTTTCGTCGATCAATACCCATTGATTTTATCGATCATTCACCATGGCCCGTCTTGTGAAGAAACACATGTTAGGTCGCCTGAGGAAGATCGGAAAAACGAACGATTTAAACAAAATTGCGAAATAAAGAGACAAATAACAAGAAAGTATTGTCTCCATATGTTTTTAAAGAGGTCTCCCTATTCTCGCCCCCGGACGAGCAAAATAATTCTTGTTATGGTTTTTGTTTAACAGAGACTGGATATTGAATGGACAAATTTTTAAATTTCTTGTTTTTATCAAAATACTTCAGTGATACCTGTTCGATCATGAACACTCTGAAAGGAGACATGAAGATCCACGTGTCTGAAGAAGAAAAAGGAAGCAGATTAGCTTTATTAAACGTTTTTTGCGTTTTCTTTCTCGTATCAAAAGTATGTAACCCCCTGGGCGCAGATATTTAAGTTTTAATGAAATAAAATGTTACAATAAATTAGAAAGACCAACGAAATTGAAATAAGAATGAATATAAAAATATCGCACGTATTTTAATGTTATTTTAATTGATTTCTATATAAAAATTAATTCTAATACATTTGTGGATAACAAGGTTTGTATTAGAAATCAGAAACAGCAAATAATTATTATTAAACCTAGTGTTGTTAAAGTCATTATGCAAACTAGCAACAAAAACGCTCTCCGGGAGGTCTAAAAGTTAATTTTAAAAGCATATCGCCTATGAGGGGTGGGGTAAAATTCAATGTTTTTATATTGTAGGGGTTATTTTCCCATTTGCCTGAGGAGTTATATGCCCGCCGGTTGTCGTTTGTTCCCACTAGGGAACCTCTGGTATTTAAGCGGCTATTTCAAACTTCTCTTCCTCTTTCCTCGCTACGAGACCACATGGGTTAGACACGGTCTACCCCTTTCTCAGTGGGGCCCGGTCCCCCTCCTTGTAAGTCATTCCTATCTATGGACGCTCCAGTCCTTTTATATATGTAGGTTTATCTACTCTTGTATTTGTATCTTATGTATCCATGTACTCTTCTATTATGTATCCTTTGTATTCATGTGCTTTTATCTATTAAATGTGTTGTCCCTCAATCCTTGTCAGAGTTGTATGTTCTTCAAATATTCACTTTGAATCTTACAATATCATAAGTAAGTAAAATCATTAAATGTTTTGTATCATAAGTAAGTAAAATCATTAAATTTATCCAAGATGTAAAAAATAAATAAAAAATAAATAAAACAATTTGAAATGGAAACTTGTTTTCACCCCCGCCCCAATAAATAATTAATTTGAATATTGTACACGTACATTTTACATAAAATCTTAGGTATATATTTGCAAACTTGTAACTTCTTCTTACTGAAAAAAGATCGAGGGTAAAAAGTTTTTTTTAAACTGATAACATGGTCGTTTTTTATTCTATGTACTGACGATTATTGGTATTGTGACGTAAGCAGTGACGTAGTTTTTGTTACAGACAAATAGAAACCGAATCTCCATTATAAATAGATTAGCAAAAGTATACGCCCCCCCCCCTGGGCGCAAGTATTTAAGTTTCAATGTAATAAAATATTATATTAAATTAGAAAGGCTAAAGAGAACGAATATAAAAGTATTGCACTTATTCTAATATGTTAATGTCTATATAAAAATTATATATAGTATAAGAATTAAATGTAGTTTTAACTTCATTGCTAAAACTGCTTCTTAGGAGGTTACAGAGAATGGTTGGTTGGTTGGTTTGCTGATTTAATGGCATATCAACCCGTCCGGGTTATGTCATGCCTAACAGTTAGGAAGCAATACATATCGTGTAGTTAACAATGTGTTAGCATTGGTCTATATTCTATGGTATCAACCCGTCTGGGATATGTCATGCCAAACGGTTAGGAAGCAATACATATCGTTATTATATATATATATTTAGTAATTGATTTTAACAATGTGTTAGCATTATTGGGATTATATTGTATGGTATTAAGTTGTTTCATGTCTATATTCTATGGTATAATTTTATTTCTCTCAAAAAAAGAGAATATCCTCCACGTTGACATTTTCAAACAGATCTTTCATATTGTTTGCTTTAAAGTAACGGTTTCTGATGTGAGCAAAAAACTGCATTCCATGAATAAGTGTTTAACTGTCAGGGGTGTGTGACATGTTTCACATTGTGGTTGTTGTTCTTGTTTGAGTATATAGGAGTGCGTTAGTTTGTATGACCAATGCACAATTGGGACACAATGACTTGTTCCTTTCTAGACTTCCTATGTAATAAAACCCAACAATGAGGTACTTATAACAACAATACAGACTTTATTGTCTGAGCACATGTAACATAAATATATATAGATACAAGCAGTTAGGATGAAAATCTTTAGGAAGTAAGAAAGAGTTCTTCTCGAATAGAAGAGTCACTTAATGTATATGAACCATGAGGCTAGGGTCTATAAAGTGCTGCTACGTATACACATAAGTACAAGCCTATAGTTGGGGGTTAAGGCCTAACCTAAATGAACAGAGACACCACTTGTCTAGTGCATTTTTGTGAACGCCAGATAAAAAAGAGGGACACAGCTTCCCGTTCTGAGTTTAAATAGCCAGGTAGTAATGCCACCTAGTGGCAAATACTGGCGGATAACTCTTCTTCACTCAAGTCCATCTCAGCAAGGGTAGGCAATTACTACAATAGCATTGATTTTAATATATAGATATAATATATATATTATAAATATAATAAAATAATATTTATCAAACCCAGTTTTTAAACCATTAAAATTCTCACCTTTTGAAATCTTCTGAGATTGCATAAGCATGAAACTAATAGTATTGAGATATAAATATCCATATATTAAAATTTGATTGTAAACCTGCTCTGCTTTTTAGCATTGAGCACATTTATATGCTAATACATTTTTTCTCCATTCCTTATTTTATATATATATAAATATCCTTGTGTCTTTGGATGTTTATTTGGTTGTTTGTGTGTGTGTGCGTGTTTATGTGTGTATGTGAGATGCGCATTGATTATGTGTGTGTATCCAAAATGTCTTAAATAAATAAGAAAATCGTGACGTCAGTGATGACGTAGTTTCAGTCACAAACAGACAGTTACATAATCTCCATCATAATATTATTATGATTAATTCACTTCTTACGATAGACAATCAGCTAACACTGGTATGAAAAGGCATACCAGCATTGGCTGATTGTCTTTCATTGGAGACTGAGTGACTGTAAGTCTCTTCAGGTCTCAAGGACTCTTCTAAGTATTCTAGCCGATCTTGGATGGTCCCGATTCTTCCTCTGATTTCCAATTCATTCAGACCAAATCTTTTCCAAATTCTTACCGTTACTGGTCCACTCTGACCCGGAGTGGTAATACCTGTATCATCCAACCCATGGTGAACTAGTTGGTCCATTACTAGTAAAACGTGAGTTCTGTTCTCGCTGGATTCCCTATATTTGCGAACTTTTATCACATCCTACCGTGGCGAACGGGTTGTGTAAGCTTCCATCAGGGTGTATTAGTGATCAGAGACAGAAGAAATTACATTATACTTATACATTCTCAGTCATTCCCTGGATGCCCTCATACATGCAACCTTGTATCACATTCTTGCTGTGGCAAACGGGTTGGTAAGAGAGTGTTCCATCATGGTATAATGATGCATAAACTACTGAAAAGTGAGTTCGATTCTCGCAGGATGCCCCATACGCGCGAACTTCTAGCACATCCTACCCGTAGCGAACGGTTTGGATAAGAGGGTATCTGATCATTGTGTAATGGTTAGCTATCTAGTCTTGCAGATCCATAACTACTGAAAGATGATTTCTATTCTCAATGGATTCTTATCCTCCTCATACACGTGCCAACGGGTTGGGTAAATACCAACTTTAGAATCACGCTAATATTTCAAAATATTCCTGAATTTAAATCCTTTTGTAGTTGGCGAACAATTGGGTAAGAGGGTGTCCCATCCTGGTGTAATGGTTTGCAACCTAATCTTACAGATCAATAACTGCTGAATAGCAACTTCGATTCTGACTGGATACCTCATTCTTCTGACCTTGTATTCACATCCTACCCGGGCGAACGTGTTAGATAAGACGGTGTTTCATTATAGTGTAATGGTTAGCAAGCTAATCTTGCAAATCCATAACTACTGAAAAGTGACTATAAAATTAACTCTCTCTCTCTCTCTCTCTCTATCTCTCTCTCTCTATCTCTGTCTCTCTCTCTCTCTCTACACACACACACACATATATATATATATAGTGAACGGGTTGGGTAAGAGGGTGTCTGATCAGGTTTTAATAGTTAGCAAGCTAGTCTTGCAGATCTGTTACTACTGAATAACGACTTCCATTCTCGTTGGATTCCCCATACATCCGACTTTGTATCACATCCTACCCATGGTGAACGGATTGGGTAAAAGGGTGTCCCATCATGGTGTAATGGTTAGCAAGTTAATCTTACAGATCCATAACTACCGAAAAATGAGTTCTATTCCAAATGGATTCCTCATCCTCCTCCTACTCGTGGTGAACAGGTTAGATAAATACCAATTTCAAATCACGCTAATATTTCAAAATATTCCTGAATTTAAAAAATCCTTTTGTACTTTCCACATTTTCATCTGGGCGTTAATTGACAAACTTCAAGCAATAAATGACAAATGAAGAAATATGAAACATTTTGTTGTTGAATTTCATTATTTTTTAAGATTAACTTTTCATTTCACAACATCTTAATTAGATAAACCAACAATTTAAAAATCAAATGAAAAAATTAAAATCAAATTCTATGGAATGAGAAAGAAAACAAAAACTAATGACGTGTCCATTAATCTTCTGGTTCAATTTTGTTGGATTCATTAAAATTCTAATGAGGTTTCCGTGACAGGATTAAAAAAACAGCCAACCTTTTCCTTATTGTTTGTAAATAATTAAAACATGTTATTGATCCAAAATCATCTTTGGTAATTGAATAATAAATGATGACATCCATTTTAAACTTAGAAAATTCTCTCTGTGGTTATTTATTAAAAATCTCAGATTATTTTCGCTATTTATTTATTAAGAACGTCATGGTAATGAAATACTATTACCTATATTAGTTTAAAAAAAATATAATATTATCTAGTTTTCATTTAAGCCTTTTCATTTAGTCTTTATTCAATTTTATTATCTTTGTTTGAAATACTGTTACTGTTATTGCCATCTGTATTTTTGAAATCATTAGCAATATTATATTTTTATGAGTAATAGTAAAATTAAAATTGAATTAACCATTGACCAACTAAGCAAAGATGCAGGATGCTGCGCAGAGGACCTCCCTGGGAAAATGAATGATAGGAAAGGTTGGCGAGAGATTGTCATGGATATCCGTGCTAATTGCGTGACATGATGATGATGATGACAATTATTTATCGTATAACAATATAATGATAATAATGTAATTATATCATATTATTATCATTATTATTTTATTATTATTATTATTGTTGTTGTTGTTGTTGTTTTTGAGTTTTTCACACCTGCCGTAGCCGGTGGTTCATTGGAGGTTTGTTATATAGCCATATATGTGTGTGAGAGAGAGAGAGGAGAGACAGACAGACAGACAGACAGACTAGATTATAGATGGTAGATCACACTTTATAACATATATATATATATATATATATATATATATATATATATATTATATACCATATATATTATTATTATTATTATTATTATTATTATTATTATTATTATTCATTCATTCATTCATTTGCATTTCAGTCTCGGAATACTATAATAAAGTTTTTATGTGCCCCTGAAATTACAGTACCCCTGTGACTGTGAAGTCCGATTATTATTATTATTATTATTATTATTATTATTATTATTGGGTTCTTCACACCTGCCGTAGCCGGTGGTTCATTGGAAGTTTGTTATATAGTCATATAAACCCTTTTGACATTCTCGAGTATATAATAGAGAGACAGACAGACAGACAGACAGACGTATTTGATTAGAGATGGTAGAACCTACTTTATAACTTCTCTTGCTGTTTACTTGTTCTATTAGCTAGGCATCGTAGATCTTATTTTATGACTTCTAACTAAATCACAAAATTATTCCAGTGATTATTAATTGAAAATCTCATATTATTTTCGTCTCCTCAAGTCTCCAGGTCTTTAGATTTTGAATTAAGAATTTCAAAGTTTTTCAAGATCTTGATTTATTTGTGTCTTAGGGTCGTTATCAGCATTTACTTGACTTTCAAAACCTTTAATGATTTAACAAATCTAAAACAGATATTCTACCAAATAAACCCAGAAAAACTACTCAGATACATAAAAGAGCGCACATCTACAACAAAATCTAAAAATCTTCCCAAAACAATAAAACACAAAAATATATGTTAAAAAGAATCATCTAAAAATTCCATTCACAAAAAATGTCAAAAAAAAAACCTTTAGAAAATTAAACATTATCACCAATTCATTTCAAAAACGTAGTCGGCATTAAATGACCCATTGAGGTTGATATGCCGTAAAACAAGAACAAAATCAAATAAAAAAAGATCAAATCGATTTAATTGATCGAGCTTAACGCCTTTTCAATGCGTATAGTTTTATTTTAGACGTTGAGGTTAGGGAATAGGTTAGGTCGATTTTTCACGTTTTTAAAATATCAAATTGTCCATTTACGCGAAAGTTGTGTGTTAGTATACTGAATACTGATACCAAAAATTAGATATTTTACTTGCACCATTGAGGAACCTTCTTGTCGTCCAACGTTCCGTGATGGCTCCCGATTACAACAAGAAGGTTCCCGAAGTCCGAGAAGGTTCCCAAGTCCGACAAGAAATACCTGAAGAAGACCGGAGGGCACATCGGCCGAAACGTTGTACAGATAACAATGAAGATGAGGACAATAGTCTGAATAACGCAGATAATACTATTCACCAAATATGTTTCAGAAAAAAAAACTATTTCAAACATGAATTCATCTAAAAATATCGAAATTTCTATGAAAATTTGACAATTAATTGAACCCTTATAGAATTTTGTTATTTTTATGTAGCAATGATACTAAATATAAATGACATCATTGGCATTTCAGTCTCGGAAGATTATGATAAAGTTTCTATGCGCCCCTGAAGTTACACCGCCTCCTGTGACTGTGAAGTCCGATGTTTGAAAAACATTCTCGACCACAGATTTCGCATTTGAAGGCTGTCCCTGAAGATGTTGATGTGCCGTTGCTTTGTTGTCGCTGCTTTCTTCTAGACCTCTTAGCTTCATAGTGTTGTGTCAGGGTGACTTCTGACATGAACAGTCCTCTATGGAGATTCTGCCGCCACCGAGAGCGGTCCTGAGCCAAATTTTTTTCCAGCTGGAAGGGGCAATGCCAAAGCACCTGAGATCATTCTTGAATCGCAGCTGGGGACGACCAATCTGTCTTTTACCAGGCGTAAGCTCTCCATAGAGGATGTCTTTCGGGATTCGTCCATCATCCATCATCCATCCGACGTACATGACCCAACCATCGGAGACGACGTTGTCTCAGTAGAGAGCACAAGCTGGGGAGTTGAGCTTTCTCTCTAGAACTGCTGTGTTAGTGATCCTGTCCCTCCAGGCGATGCCCAGTATACGTCTAAGGCAGCGAGGGTAGAAGTTATTTAGCCACCGCTCTTGGTGGGAGTATAAGGTCATGTTTCACTTCCATACATGAGGGTGCTGATAACACATGCCTATACACCTGTACCTTTGTGCGGATAGTGAGCTTGCTGTTGTCCCACACTCTTGCTGTGATCTTCTCAAAAGTTAAGGCAGCTTTTCCGATCCGGCAACTGAGTTCTGTATCAAGTGACAGGTTGTCGGTGATGGTGGACCCAAGGTAGGTGAAGGTGTTTACGGCTTGCAGGGTGTAGCTGTTAATGGTGATGGAGGGAGGATTTACAGTTCCTTGACCCATCGTCTTGGTTTTCTTTATACTAATGGTCAGGCTTGGGTGAACTGGTCCATGGGTTTTGCAGGTGCTCCATATTTTTATGTAGCAATGATACTAAATATAAATTAGATACATATTGATAAACTTACTTAATTCTTCAAATGACTGTGACGTAAGCAGTGACGTAGTTTCCGATACAGACAAAAAGAGTCTGAATCTCTATTATTAATAGAGTTATTAAAAAACCTCAGATAACTGAAATTTAACGTTCAAATGGGATTCACCAATTATTGTTGCAAGATGGGTATATTATTGACTTTTGTGAGCTAGGACTACTAATGGAAGGAGGAGGAAGAAATAAGAATGATAAAGGTTTAAAACATAGTGATGAGCCAAAACAGGATGAACGATGATTTGACCGTGGCGTGACCCGAACTGTGAATTGAGTGGCAACGGAAGTCGAGTGTGACCGCAAGCGAAGCGGAAGTCGGGTGTTGACCAGAACGGATGTGACGTGGTGACGTGAAATGAAGAAAGGGATCGGTCTCTTTTTTGCCTGCGGCCGTTCGTAGAGTACGGATGGGGCCTCTAGTGGCTAGCATGGGGTCACAGTAGTTTAACAGTTTCTCTCTCTCTTTCTCTCTGCCTTTCCTCTTCGATACAGCACACGAGACAAACCTACCCTGGGAATAAAGGCTGGCAGTTGTGACGACATGTTTCTCGTGTTATAATTTCTATCAACACCATTTTAGCACTGTGAATTTGGAGGCACGTGGACGAGACCGCTATACAATATATACGCGCCGCACCTTACAGATATCGTAGTAGCGCTCGGAAAAAAGGGACAACGCGACATATATCATTTTGGTACCGTGAACAATATACCACAACGGTACATTATTTGCCTTTTATAAAATTTCATGATTTGATTGATTTATTTTCATGGCATGTCAACTTGTTTAGGCTTATTTTATGCCGAGAAGGGTGGAAATCGCGTTTATTGTACGTTCATATATATATACGCTTGTTCCTAAATCATCCTTGTTAAAAATGACACCCTCCAAAGTGTCCAAGATACAATGCAAACATGTAAATACAAATTATCTGGTGTCGCTTAATCGCAGAATTCTCATTTATCACATTTTATTCCACCCAATATTTTAAAATGAAATATTCCATATGGTCTTGCGTTGCTTAAATGACCAACGTAAAATTAAAATGAACAAAAAAGAATGTACACGTTTGTTTTATTTGTAATTCTGAAATTGTTAATTACGAAATATATTTTAATAATCTTAATCTTATGTTGTCCCGGCCTTTTGTCTTAATTTACACTCATGTTTTAGGAAGCCAGCGTGAGAGGAATTTCCGACCCAACTTAGATATTTTCCGAATCATGCTTTTGTCGGCAAATTAATATAGATAATTTAAATGACTCTACCCAGATATTTACCGCCCTGTCGGCTGGGGCGATAGAATACACCGACTGCACCTCTGCAGAGGGGTAAGACTCCCAATGGGGTCATCTGTTGGCCGTGGGTGGCGACCCGTGATGCTTAAGGATAGAGCCCAGGTGGATGAGCAGTTCATGACATGCAATCTCCACTTTGGCCCTATCTTGGCTAGACGGGCGGTCGGAGAGGCCCCCTCGATCAATGCTGGTCACGTCAAGCCCTAAACCTATATGATTTCCCAACCCTATTCCCTTATGGAAGCCCAGCCCCTTTTTCATATGGGTGCTAGAGGCGTGACTGCGGGTCTACATGTCCTGGGAATGACGTTAAACTCTATCTGATGGTGAGGTTCAGTTTTGGAGGTTTGGGGAATGTGAGCACCCCTTCATCACCATTGCTCCCTGTCCACTCTGACCCGGAGTGGTAGTACCTGTTAGGGTCCCATCTATGGGTTAAATAAAATGTGTTAATAAAAAAATTGTATTATCCATTAAGGTTTGGATTTGGTTTGTTTGTTTTACGGCATATCAACTCAGTGGGTCATTTAATGCCGATAAAGTTTTGAAAATAAATCAAATTCTTAATGGATAATACAATTTTTTTTATTAACACATTTTCTATTTAACGCATAGATGGGACCCTAACAGGTACTACACTCCGGGTCAGAGTGGTCAGGGAGCAATGGTGATGAAGGGGTGCTCCACATACCCCAAACCTCCAAAACTCGAACCTCACCTCAGATAGAGTTTAACGTCATTCCCAGGACATGTAGACCCGCAGTCACCGCCTTCTAGCACCCATATGATAAAAGGGTTGGGGCTTGCCATAAGGGCAATAGGGTTGGGAAATCATATAGGTCTAGAGCTTGACGTGATCAGCCGATTGATCGGAGGGGGCCTCTCCGACCGCCCGTCTAGCCCAAGATAGGGCCAAAGTGGAGATTTGCATGTCATGAACTGCTCATCCACCTGGGCTCTATCCTTAAGCATCACGGGTCGCCACCCACGGCCAACAGGTGACCCCATTGGGGCAGTCTTACCCCTCTGCAGAGGTGCAGTCGGTGCATTCTATCGCCCCAGACGACAGGGCGGTAAATATCTGGGTAGAGGCATTTAAATTATCTATATTAATTTGCCGACAAAAGCACGACTCGGAAAAAATCTAAGTTGGGTAGGAAATTCCTCTCACGCTGGCTTCCTAAAAATTAAATAAGAATTAAATTAAGACAAAAGGCCGGCACGACATAAGATTAAAATTATTAAAATATATTTCGTAATTAACAATTTCAGAATTACAAATAAAACAAACGTGTAAATTCTTTTTTGTTCAATTCATTTTAATTTTACGTTGGTCATTTAAGCAACGCAAGACCATATGGAATATTTCATTTTTAAAAATTGGGTGGAATAAAATGTGATAAATGAGAATTCTGCGATTAAGCGACACCAGATAATCTGCATTTACATTTTTGCATTGCATCTTGGACAATTTGGAGGGTGTCATTTTTAACAAGGATGATTTAGGAACAAGCGTATAGATATATGAACGTACAATAAACGCGATTTCCACCCTTCTCAGCATAAAATAAGCCTAAACAAGTTGACATGCCATGAAAATAAATCAATCAAATCATGAAATTTTATAAAAGGCAAATAATGTACCGTTGTGGTATATTTTCACGGTACCAAAATGATATATGTCGCGTTGTCCCTTTTTTTCCGAGCACTACTACGATAACGGTAAGGTGGCGGCGGCGTATATATTGTATAGCGAGTCTCGTCCACGTGCCTCCAAATTCACAGTGCTAAAATGGTGTTGATAGAAATTATAACACAAGAAACATGTCGTCACAACTGCCAGCCTTTATTCCCAGGGTAGGTTCGTCTCGTGTGCTGTATCGGAGAGGAGGAAAGGCAGAGAGAAAGAGAGAGAGAAACTGTTAAACTACTGTGACCCCATACTAGCCACTAGAGGCCCCATCCGTACTCTACGACGGCCGCAGGCAAAAAAGAGACCGATCCCTTCCTTCATTGTTCCACGTCACCACGTCACATCCGGTTCTGGTCAACACCCGCAGCTTCCGGTTGCGGTCAACACCCGACTTCCGCTTGCGGTCAACACCCGACTTCCGGTTGCCACTCAATTCTCAGTTCGGGGTCACGCTAGGGTCAAACCATCATTCATCCTGTTTTGGCTCATCACTATGTTTTAAACCCTTATCATCTCTTATTTCTTCCTCCTCCTTCCATTAGTAGTCCTAGCTCACAAAAGTCAATAATATACCCATCTTGCAACAATAATTGGTGAAGCCCATTTGAACGTTAAATTCCAGTTATCTGAGGTTTTTTAATAACTCTATTAATAATAGAGATTCAGACTCTTTTTGTCTGTATCGGAAACATGTCACTGCTTACGTCACAGTCATTTGAGGAACTAAGTAAGTTTATTATATGTATCTAATTTATATTTTAGTATCATTGCTACATAAAAATATGGAGCACCTGCAAACACATGGACCAGCACGAGCCTGACCATTAGTATAAAGAAAACCAAGACGATGGGTCAAGGAACTGTAAATCCTCCCTCCATCACCATTAACAACTACACCCTGCAAGCCGTAAAAAACCTTCACCTACCTTGGGTCCACCATCACCGACAACCTGTCACTTGATACTGAACTCAGTTGCCGGATCGGAAAAGCTGCTTCAACTTTTGAGAAGATCACAGCAAGAGTGTGGGACAACATCAAGCTCACTATCCGTACAAAGGTACAGGTGTATAGGGCATGTGTTATCAGCACCCTCATGTATGGAAGTGAAACATGGACCTTATACTCCCACCAAGAGCGGTGGCTAAATAACTTCTATCCTTGCTGCCTTAGACGTATACTGGGCATCTCCTGGAGGGACAGGATCACTAACACAGCAGTTCTAGAGAGAAAGCTCAACTCCCCAGCTTGTGCTCTCTACTGAGACAACGTCGTCTCCGATGGTTGGGTCATGTACGTCGGATGGATGATGGATGATGGACGAATCCCGAAAGACATCCTCTATGGAGAGCTTACGCCTGGTAAAAGACAGATTGGTCGTCCCCAGCTGCGATTCAAGAATGATCTCAGGTGCTTTGGCATTGCCCCTTCCAGCTGGAAAAAAATTTGGCTCAGGACCGCTCTCGGTGGCGGCAGAATCTCCATAGAGGACTGTTCATGTCAGAAGTCACCCTGACACAACACTATGAAGCTAAGAGGTCTAGAAGAAAGCAGCGACAACAAAGCAACGGCACATCAACATCTTCAGGGACAGCCTTCAAATGCGAAATCTGTGGTCGAGAATGTTTTTCAAACATCGGA
Source organism: Doryteuthis pealeii (assembly GCA_023376005.1). Lineage (NCBI taxonomy): Eukaryota > Metazoa > Mollusca > Cephalopoda > Myopsida > Loliginidae > Doryteuthis > Doryteuthis pealeii. Next base: position 5,309,234 of record CM042177.1, read on the forward strand.
CTTCACAGTCACAGGAGGCGCTGTAACTTCAGGGGCGCATAGAAACTTTATCATAATCTTCCGAGACTGAAATGCCAATGATGTCATTTATATTTAGTATCATTGCTACATAAAAATAACAAAATTCTATAAGGGTTCAATTAATTGTCAAATTTCATAGAAATTTCGATATTTTTTAGATGAATTCATGTTTGAAAATTTTTTTTTCTGAAACATATTGGTGAATAGTATTATCTGCGTTATTCAGACTATTGTCCTCATCTTCATTGTTATCTGTACAACGTTCGGCCGATGTGCCCTCCGGTCTTCTTCAGGTATTTCTTGTCGGACTTGGGAACCTTCTCGGACTCAGGAACCTTCTTGTTGTAATCGGAGCCATCACGGAACGTTGGACGACAAGAAGGTTCCTCAATGGTGCAAGTAAAATATCTAATTTTTGGTATCAGTATTCAGTATACTAACACACAACTTTCGCGTAGATGGACAATTTGATATTTTAAAAACGTGAAAAATCGACCTAACCTATTCCCTAACCTCAACGTCTAAAATAAACCTAGATGCATTGAAAAGGCGTTAAGCTCGATCAATTAAATCGATTTGATTATTTTTTTATTTGATTTTGTTCTTCTTTTACGGCATATCAACCTCAATGGGTCATTTAATGCCGACTACGTTTTTGAAATGAATTGGTGATAATGTTTAATTTTCTAAAGATTTTTTTTTTGACATTTTTTGTGAATGGAATTTTTAGATGATTCTTTTTAACATATATTTTTGTGTTTTCATTTTTTGGGAAGATTTTTAGATTTTGTCGTAGATGTGTGCCTCTTTTATGTATCCGAGTAGTTTTTCTGGGTTTATTTGGTAGAATATCTGTTTTAGATTTGTTAATTCATTAAAGGTTTTGAAAGTCAAGTAAATGCTGATAACGACCCGAAGACACAAATAATCAAGATCTGAAAACTTTGAAATTCTTAATTCAAATCTAAAGACCTGGAGACTTGAGGAGACGAAAATAATATGAGATTTTTCAATTAATAATCACTGGGATAATTTTGTGATTTAGTTAGAAGTCATAAAATAAGATCTACGATGCCTACCTAATAGAACAAGTAAACAGCAAGCGAAGTTATAAAGTAGGTTCTACCATCTCTAATCAAATACGTCTGCCTGTCTGTCTGTCTGTCTCTATTATATACCCGAGAATGTCAAAAGGGTTTATATGACTATATAACAAACTTCCAATGAACCACCGGCTACGGCAGGTGTGAAGAACCCAATAATAATAATAATAATAATAATAATAATAATAATAATCGGACTTCACAGTCACAGGAGGTACTGTAATTTCAGGGGCACATAAAAACTTTATTATAGTATTCCGAGATTGAAATGCAAATGAATGAATGAATGAATAATAATAATAATAATAATAATAATAATAATAATAATAATAATAATAATGTATGGTGGTTATATATATAATATATATATATAATATATATATGTTATAAAGTGGGATACTACCATCTATAATCTAGTCTGTCTGTCTGTCTGTCTGTCTGTCTCTCTCTCTCTCTCTCTCTCTCTCTCATATATGGCTATATAACAAACCTCCAATGAACCACCGGCTACGGCAGGTGCGAAAAACTCAACAACAACAACAACAACAACAACAATAATAATAATAATAATAATAATAATAATAATAATAATAATAATAATAATTATTATTATTATTATTATTATTATTATTATATTTACTCTTTTTGAGTTTTCACATCAGCATTAGCTGATGGTCTTTCACTGGAATCTGCGTGACAGCAAGTCTCCTCAGGTCTCCAGGACTCTTTGGAGTATTCTGGCAGATTGCAGCAGTGCAGGTTCTGAATGTTTCAATCTTCCTTTGATATCCCAAACTTTCCAAATCCTTTGGGACTTTCCAAGTGCAACAAAACAATTTGGTATCACTTTCACTTTCATGGTCCATAACTTGTTTAGTTCTCTGGCAAGGCCAGATATTTGTCTTTTTTTCATTTCTTTTAGCTTCACCCTGTGATCCTTCCTTTGATATCCAAACTTTCCAAATCCTTTTGGGACTGTTCCAAGTGCACCAACCACAATTGGTTCACTTTCACTTCATGTTCCATAACTGTTCGTCTCTGGCAGGTCCAGATATTTGTCTATTTTTTCATTTTTTTAGCTTCACCCTGTGATCTGCTGGCACTGCAAAATCCACCAGTTGACAAGTTCTTTCTTTTTGTTTATCAACACAAGGTCTGTTTCTTGCTGGGATAAGGTGATTATATTATTATTATTATTATTATTATTATTTTACGTTGATAGCAATAATTGTCATCATCATCATCATCATCATCATGTCACACAATTAGCACGGATATCCATGACAATCTCTCGCCAACCTTTCCTATCATTCATTTTCCCAGGGAGGTCCTCTGCGCAGCATCCTGCATCTTTGCTTAGTTGGTCAATGGTTAATTCAATTTTAATTTTACTATTACTCATAAAAATATATATTGGTAATGATTTCAAAAAATACACATGGCAATAACAGTAACAGTATTTCAAACAAAGATAATAAAATTGAATAAAGACTAAATGAAAAGGCTTAAATGAAAACTAGATAATATTATATTTTTTTTAAACTAATTAGGTAATAGTATTTCATTTACCATGACTTCTTAATAAAATAAATAGCGAAAATAATCTGAGATTTAATAAATAACCACAGAGAGAATTTTGTAAGTTTAAAATGGATGTCATCATTTATTATTCAATTACCAAGAATGATTTTGGATCAATAACATGTTTTAATTATTTACAAACAATAAGGAAAGGGTTGGCGTTTTTTTTATCCTGTCACGGAAACCTCATTAGAATTTTAATGAATCCAACAAAATTGAACCAGAAGATTAATGGACACGTCATTAGTTTTTGTTTTCTTTCTGTTTCCATAGAATTTTGATTTTAACTTTTTTCATTTGATTTTTAAATTGTTGGTTTATCTAATTAAGATGTTGTGGAAATGAAAAGTTTAATCTTAAAAAATAATGAAATTCAACAACAAAATGTTTCATATTTCTTCATTTGTCATTTATTGCTTGAAGTTTGTCAATTAACGCCCAGGTGAAAATGTGGAAAGTACAAAAGGATTTTGAAATTCAGGAATATTTTGAGATATGAGCGTGATTCGAAATTGTTATTTATCTAACCTGTTCATCACGAGTAGGAGGAGGATGAGGAATCCATTGAGAATAGAACTCATTTTTCGGTAGTTATGGATCTGCAAGATTAACTTGCTAACCATTACACCATGATGGGGCACCCTTTTACCCAATCCGTTCTCCATGGGTAGGATGTGATACAAAGTCGGATGTATGGGGAATCCAACCCGAATGGAAGTCCTTATTCAGTAGTAACAGATCTGCGAGACTAGCTTGCTAACTATTAAAACCTGATCAGACACCCTCTTATCCAACCCGTTCACTATATATATATATATTATGTGTGTGTGTGTGTGTGTGTGTGTGTGTATGTGTGTTTTGTGTGTGTGTGTGCGTGTGTGTGTGTGGAGGAGAGAGAGAGAGAGAGAGAAGAGAAGAGAAAGAGAGTGTTATTGATATAGTCACTTTTCAGTAGTTATGGATTGCAAGATTGGCTTGCTAACCATTACACTATAATGAAACACCGTCTTATCTAACACGTTCGCCCGGGGTATGGATGTACAACGTCAGAAGATGAGGTATCCAGTCAGAATCGAAGTTGCTATTCAGCAGTTATTGATCTGCAAGATTAGGTTGCAAACCATTACACCATGATGGGACACCCTCTTACCCAACCGTTCGACAAGTTTGTCAATTAACGCCCAGGTGAAAATGTTGAAAGTACAAAAGGATTTTTAAATTCAGGAATATTTTGAAATATTAGCGTGATTCTAAAGTTGGTATTTACCCAACCCGGTTGGCACGTGTAGGAGGAGGATAAAGAATCCATTGAGAATAGAAATCACATTTCAGTAGTTATGGATCTGCAAGACTAGATAGCTAACCATTACACCATGATCAGATACCCTCTTATCCAAACCGTTCGCTACGGGTAGGACGTGCTAGAAGTTCGCACGTATGGGGCATCCTGCGAGAATCGAACTCACTTTTCAGTAGTTATGGATCATTATACCATGATGGAACACTCTCTTACCCAACCCGTTTGCCACAGGAAGAATGTGATATTTGGACACAAGATCCATTTCCTAGTGTGTCTTGAGCTAAAAAAAAAATACTTTTTTTACTTTAAGTTACCCTGAGTTTGATTTATTCATAACAAAATTGCTTTAAAACTCTAATAAATATGTTTACTGATTTAAAATAATTTACAGATTCCAAAAGTTCAGTCCTTCCCGAAAAAGGAAACCAATGATTACATGAAAATTGAAATTAAAAAAAAAATGTTTTATTCCAATAAAAGGGAAAAATGTTCATGGTAATTCTTTCATATTCATTTGTTATTAAATTCTGGTCTCCATGACTGAGATCCTCCGTTCTACATTTTGAGGTCAGCATTCGGGCAATCACTGGACGGCCAATATTGGAATGTAGTACTAACTTTTAGGAAAATGTTTTACCGTCCCCAGCAAACTGTTCCAGATGACGTATTGATCATCCTGGCGTTAATGTTGAGTCCTGGATGGGACCCTAGTTTCTGGCATTGACATAAAATGAAATTTTATGATATTTTTGTCCATATTTCTTCATCTATGTTCATTATATAAATAAGGTTTATGTATGAGGCATCCAGCGAGAATCGAACTCATGTATAAGTACTTATGAATTTGTAAGACTAGTCTGATCACTAATACACCCTGATGGGAAGCTTACACAACCCGTTCACCACGGTAGAATGTGATAGAAGTTCGCAAGTATGGGAAATCCAGCGAGAACAGAACTCACATTTTACTAGTATTGGTTCCAACCAGTTCGCCATAGTTTGGATGATACAGGTATTACCACTCCGGGTCAGAGTGGACCAGTAAGGTAAGAATTTGAAAAATTTGGTCGAATGAATTGGAAATCAGAGGAAGAATCGGACCATCCAAGATCGGCTAGAATACTTAGAAGAGTCTGGAGACCTAAAGAACTTACAGTCACTCAGTCTCCAATGAAAGACAATCAGCCAATGCTGGATGCCTTTTATACCAGCGTTAGCTGATGTCTATCGTAAGAACGTGAATTAATCATAATCTATTATTATGGAGATAGTAACTGCTGTTTGGACTGAAACTACGTCATCACTGACGTCACGATTTTCTTATTTATTTAAGTTACATTCTCAACGATAAAGAAATAGTCATTATTCAATCTTAATTTGCATCTCATTTATTAATGATGTCTTCTATTAAAGTCTTGCTAAGATTTGTCGCAAAACTAACCATATTATTAAGGTATTTGCCTCTCATCCCACTTATGAGGGCGTGACACAAGGACATTTTTATGTGGGCCCACCCACAAGCCGAAGCTCAAGGGTGGTAGACACCAAAAATGCGTCGATCCCGTCGGCATTCCCCCTCGATGAGGTCGCCTCAGGCGCTGGGCAATAAACCCAGCCCTGCCCTGCCCCTTTAAATCGAGGGGGTAGGAGTTGCCTGGTAGGGATAGCTCCCTGGGATCGACGCTGTTAATTTCATTAATAGACACAGGCCCCGAAAGGCCCGTGCTATTAATGCATTTAACATCCTGAAATATGTGTACATATCTCTAAAAATAAAGATTTACATAGTATATGGTGAGAATTTGCATAATGGTTTTAACAAAACTGGGTTTGATAAATCATTATTTGCTATTACTGATTTTTAATACTATCATGTTATTCTTTAACGTATTAAAATCAATGCTATTGTAGCAATTGCCTACCCTTGCTGAGATGGACTTGAGTGAAGAAGAGTTATCCGCCAGTATTTGCCACTAGGTGGCATTACTACCTGGCTATTTAAACTCAGATCGGGAAGCTGTGTCTCTCTTTTTCATATGGCGTTCACAAAGATGCACTAGACAAGTGGTGTCTCTGTTCATTAAGGTTCGGCCTTAACCCCCAACTATAGGCTTGTACTTATGTGTATACGTAGCAGCACTTTATAGACCCTAGCCAATTGGGTCATATACATTAAGTGACTCTTCTATTCGAGAAGAACTCTTTCTTACTTCCTAAAGACTTTCATCCTAACTGCTTGTATCTATGTATATTCTATGTTACATGTGCTCAGACAATAAAGCCTGTATTGTTGTTATAAGTACCTCATTGTTGGATTTTATTACATAGGAAGTCTAGAAAAGAGCAAGTCATTGTGTTCCGATTACGCATTGGTCATACAAGACTAACGCACTCCTATATACTCAAACAAGAACAACAATCACAATGTGAAACATGTCAGACACCCCTGACAGTTAAACACTTATTCATGGAATGCAGTTTTTTGTTCAGAATCAGAAGCCGTTATTTTAAAGCAAACAATATGAAAGATCTGTTTTGAAAATGTCAACGTGGAGGATATTCTCTTTTTTGAGAGAAATAAAATTATACCATAGAATATTAACATGAAACGACTCAAATACCATCAATATAATCCCAATAAGTGCTAAACATTGTTAAAAAATCAATTACTAAAGTATATTATATATATATAAATACACGATAGATTGCTTCCTACCGTTGGCATGACATAATCCCAGAGGGTTGATATGCCTTTTAAAAAATAAAATTATACATAAGAATAAGACATGAAACAAATCAATACCATACAAAATAATCCCCAATAACGCTAAAACAGCATTGTTAAAACCAATTACTAAAATATAAAATAAATACACGATATGTATTGCTTCCTAACTGTAGGCATGACATAACCCCGGACGGCGTTTGATATGCCATTTATAATCAGCAAACCAACAACCACCATTCTCTGTAACCTCCTAAGAAGCAGGTTTTAGCACAGAGTTAAACTAGATTTAATTCTTATACTATATATTAATTTTTATTATAAAATCAATTTAACATAAAATTAAGAATAAGTCGCAATCTTTTATATTCGGTTCTCTTTAGCCTTTCTAATTTAATATAATATTTTATTACATTGGAAAACTTAAAATTACTTGCGCCCAGGGGGTGGGGGCGTTATACTTTGCTAGTCTATTTATAATGAGATTCGGTTTCTATTTGTGCTGTAACAAAAAACTACGTCTCTGCTTATCACAATACCAATAATCGTTCAGTACATAGAATAAAAACAACCATGTTATCAGTTAAAAAAATACTTTTTACCCCTCGATCTTTTTCAAGTAAGAAGAAGTTACCAGAGTTTGCAAAATATACCTAAGATTTTTATGTAAAAGTACGTGTATACAATATTTCAAATTAATTATTTATTGGGGCGGGGGTGAAAACTAAGTTTTCCATTTCACCCCCCCCCCCCCCCCCCCCCTAATATTTTTATTTATTTTTTATTTTATTTTTTTACATCTTGGATAAATTACATGATATTTACTTTACTTATTTGATACAAAACATTTAATGATTACTTACTTATATTGTAAGATTCAAAGTGAATATTGAAGAACATACAACTCCGACAAGGGTTGAGGACAACACCAATTTAATAGATAAAAGCACATGAATACAAAGGACATATAGAAGAGTACATGGATACATAAGATACAAATACAAAGAGTAGAATAACCCTACATATATAAAAGGACTGGAGCGCCCATGAATAGGGAATTGACTTACAAGGAGGGGGACGGGCCCATGAGAAAGGGTAACGTGTCTAACCCTTGGTCTCGATAGCGAGAAAGAGGAAGAGACAGTTTGAAATAGCCGCCTTAAATACCAGAGAGTTCCCTAGTGGGAACAAAACGACAACCGGGGGATATAACTCTCAGGCAAATGGGAATAATAACCCTACAAATAAAAACATTGAATTTTACCCCACCCCTCATAGGCGATATGCTTTTTTAAAATAACTTTTAACCTCCCGGAGGAGCTTTTTGTTGTTAGTTTGCTTTAATGACTTAACACACAGTTTAAAATAGATAATTATTTGCTGTTTCTGATTTCTAATACAAAACCTTTGGTATCCACAAAATATAGAATTAATTTTATATAGAAATCAATTTAAAATAACATAAAATAGGCGATATTTTTATATTCATTCTTATTTCATTTCGTTGGTCTTTTTCTAATTTATGTAACATTTATTCATTAAAACATAATATCTGCGCCCAGGGGTACATACTTTTGATACGAGAAAGAAAAAACGCAAAAAAAAAAAACGTTTAAATAAAGCTAATCTGCTTCCTTTTTCTTCTTCAGACACGTGGAATCTTCATTTCTCCCTTTCAGAGTGTTCATGATCCGAACAGGTATCACTGAGTATTTGATAAAAACAGAAATTTAAATTTTGTCATTCAATATCCAGTCCTGTTAAAACAAAAAACCATAACAAGAAGTATTTTGCTCGTCCGTGGCAGAATTAGGGAGACCTCTTTAAAAACATATGGAGACAATACTTTCTTCTTTATTTGTCTCTTTATTTCGCAATTTTGTTTAATCGTTCGTTTTTCCGATCTTCCTCAGGCGATCCTAACATGCTGTTTCTTCACAAGACGGGCCATGGTGAAGATCGATAAAATCAAGGTATTGATGACGAAAACACATTGTTGAGTGAAGACTCAGAGGAGAAATTTATTGTTCTCTTCTACTTTTTTTATCTATTTACTTATTTATTAGTGGTTTGATTCTGTAGATAATATATTACTTTCTAGGTATGTGAAACTGGTGCATATAATATATAATCTTATTATAATGGAGTTGTGTTTTTTTATTCTGTATCCGAACTATATTACTAATCGAGTCACAGTGATTAACTAGTTATTTACATCACATTCTCCATGAATTTTATTTATTTAAACCTCAATTATTAAGTAAAATTGCTTCACTTTTTAATTAGTGTTGTCCATATCTACATTACAAATAACATGCAATTGTATTGTATTTATATACAAAAAAAAGCGGTTTGCAGTGTGAATGGGAAGGCTAATTTGCATATGATATTAAAATTGATTTTATTAAATGTGTGCTTAGTATAATTGATTTCTAATTGTTTGGTTTTTATTTTTAATGAATATAAGCAAAAATCTCTCCAATGAATCTAAATGAAATCCTTAACAAGAAAAATAAGTGTTAATTTATTCTTTATTTCCTATTTAACTAAATTTGTTGGAATACGATAAAAAATTCGATAAAATGAAGAGGAGTGATGAAGAGTAGTTTCATTTCTATTTTTCTATTATAACCCCCACCTCTGTTACATATCTTTTTATCTGCTTCTTATTAAGACTTCTTAATTAAACATATTCATTACATTAAACCTTAATACTTGCACCCGGAGGGCATATATTTGCCTAGTCTTTTATAATGGAGATTGTGGGTTTGTATGTCTGAACCGAAACTATATTACTATTCAATTCACAATCCCTTTGTTATTACATTCACATTCTCCATGACTTTATTTTTATTTAACCTCAATTATTAGTAAAATTGTTTTACATCATTAAGACTGTTAACAATATCACATACTAATAAAATGCAATATATTTATATATTCAACGAAATAGCGGTTTACCAGTGTAATGGGAACGTAATTTACATATAGATCTTTTTAAAAAATGATTTTAATAAATATGCTTAGTAATTATTGATTTCTTATTGTTTGGTTTTATCTTAATAAATTGAGCAAAAAATCTTCGGGGATAAATTAACAGAAATCTATTTAACATTAAAGAAATAACTGTAATGTTATTCTTTTCTTCCTATTTTACTAAATAGTTAAATTAGGGGAAATTTACCACTGAAAACTGGAGTAGGGGAAAAATGGTGGAACAGTTAGTTTCAACAGTTGTTCATATTTCCGATTTATACCCCCTCTGTCCAAATATTTTTTATCTGAATTGTATTCAGTTTCATTGCCTGCTAATTTAACATGATATTTTATTATGATTAAAACTTAAATACTTGCACCCGGAGGGTGCATATATTTGCTAGTATTATATTATATATATATATATATATATATATTATAATATATATATATACATGATCATATCTATTTATAGGAGTCATGCTTTTCCAATACGTTAGTAGACATCCCTTCGTAGATAAGTTTACTCTTATACGTTTATCTGGTATGGGTATGCGAACTGGTATATATATATTATATATATAAATATTTATATATATATATTATATATATAGAGTATGATAGAAAAATTGAAAAACACAGGTTTAAATGAGTAAGTGGGTGTGTTTATTGCCGACGCTGCAGAGTTTCGATCTATTAATTAGATCATCTTCAGGGCTTTTTCGTTATGTGGAAAGGTATTGACTAGATTTTATAGTTATAGGACCGAGTAGTTCTCAACTCTTTTTAAACTTATGGTAACCCTTGATTGCACTATCTTAGGTTTTGTTGTGGCTTTGTTTGTTTTACGCATTATCACCTTATAGGAACATTTAATACTGACAAAATTTTGAAAGTTAATTCATTCTTAATGGATAACTCAATGTTTTTTATAATGGAAACCCCTAACAGGCTACTACCACTCCGTGTCAGAGGTTACTAGTAGCAATGGTGATGAAGGGTGCTTACATTCCCTAAACCCCAGAAAACTGGAACCTTCACCATCAGATAGAGTTTAACGTCATTACCAGAACATGAAGACCAACAGCCACCCCCTTCTACAGCCACACGATAAAAAGGAGCTGCCGGGCAATAGGGTTTGGACAATCATATAAGGTGCTAGGAATTGAATGACCAGCCGATTTGATCAGAGGGGGCCTCTAGCCTAACGTAACTCCTGTACATATTCTATGCGGTGCATAAGTTATTGTCAACCCCTGTAAATTCTGAGGGGATGACCCCTTTCATACCATGGCCGGGTCCTTCTATGTAAATTACAGAAAGCCCGCCAAATATGTTGAAGTCACGTGACCCTTTTCAGAGGCCCCTAGCATGTAACGTCCAGGAGACAGCTCCATCACTCTCCTAAAACTAACTCAGCCTCTGCTATGTTAGTCAGATATTTTCGTACTAATAATAATATAAAAGTTATATAAGTAAAAATGTGTCTTGTGGTTGAGAATGTCTTGGTTTAACAAGACTAAAAATGATCCAGACGGAGCCAGCCAGCAGGAAACATAGCAATAGAAGACCTTAGAGATCCAGACCAAAAGACGATCAAATAGCAAAGACGGCCAGAAGAGAAGACGATAGAAGAAGAAGTAAAGAAAGGGTACAACTTATGATCGATGTACCGCTGTTGTACAAATCATTATGATACTAATGATTATGACAATAGGTTGTAGAAATCTTATGTGATCAGTACAGCTGATGGCCTTGAGAGTGAGTGAACAATGCTTGACCTCACTTGACCTTGCCGCGGGATTACCGATGAGAACCGGGAACCCCGATAGAAGGCCCTTCCGGTTAACGGGGTTAAGCAAACTCAGTTAGTGAGTTTAGAAACCTTAGAAGCGAAAGCTAGCAAAGGATGTGAGTCTCACTGCACAGGTTGTCTGGTCTGGGGTCTTACGAAATAAAGTAACATCATTGTAAAATCGAATCTTGTGTTTATGTTACTAAAAAACCAAACAATTGACACAGGCTTCTAATAAGGAATGATCCCCCAACAAGACCAGACCCGAAGTCCCCAAGAAACACCACGACCAAGGACCAGACCAAGATAAGATGATTAGAAAGAACCAAGCCCGCCGCGGCCAGAAGGAGTAGACGACCAGAGAGTAAGAAGTTAATAAGTATATAACATATACCTATTTATGCAGGGTGTAAAGAAGGGAATACCAACACCGTGAGAAAACCTCACTCATGTAAAACTCCATTTTTCTCTGGTGGACTCTGCTATAATTCATTCAAATTTTTTAAAAAATGTTATTTTTATAGTAAAAAAATATTTTTTGCTAGCCCATGACCCCCCCCCCCCACAAAACAATTTTTTTATAAAGAACCTAGGGTCATATGACCCTGTTGNAATTAACAGTTATGTTTTCTTGTTAATGATTTCATTTAAGATTCATTGAAGAGATTTTTGCTTATATTCATTAGAATAAACCAAACCAGTTAGAAATCAATAAGCGCATATTTATTAAAATCACATTTTATAATCATGCAAATTAGCCTCTCCATTCACACTGTAAACCGCTATTTTGTTGTATATATGAATATAATTGCATGTTGTTAGTATGTAGATATGGTAACAGTATTATAGTTAACAATTTTATTAATAATTGAGGTTTAACTAAAAAATAAAAGCATTGAGAATGCGATGTCAATAACTAAGGGAATTGTAACTTGAGTAGTAATATAGTTTCGGTTACAGACAGAAAAAACAGACAATTCCATTATAATAAGATATGAGGTTAAGTAAACAAATAAATGTGTTATTTTTATATGGCTTTAAGGCTTTGATTGGATTGTACTTAATTGAATCGTACCTAATTTGAAAATTAATTAGTTAATAATTTCATTAAATTCATTAATAATTAACTAATTCATTTTCAAATTAGGTACGACTTCAATTAAGCACATTCCTCCATATATATATATAATAATATATATATATATATATATTAATATAGTGTGAACAAAAAGTATTAAGAAATCAGGAATATTTTGTATGTTGTTTATTCTCAACTATTTGACCTAGGTTTCATTGGCGAAAAATTTTTATTTGAAGAAATTGTTTGATATTATAGAAGATTCTCTTCTGTGAAGCCCGGAGAAGAAAGAGAAATAGATTAATATATATATATATATATATATTATATAATAAAAATAATGGAAATACAATAAAAATAATCCGACAGTATGTGAAGAAAATATAAAAAATATACAAACACAGGATATTATGATCAGAGGATACAATTTTATGTGTCTATATACAGTATTTCGGTATTAAACAATCATCAGGAACTGTTACAGAAATATAGACACATAAATTGTCCTCTGATCATAACATCCTGTGTTGTTATATTTTGAAAATATGTTCTTATCACACAACACACACACACACACACTCCACACACACACACAACACACACAACGCGCGCGCACACACTCGCAGGAAGCACTGTTAAAATACTGCACACATTCACAGAACCAACGTATTATGTGTGTGACCAGTTACTGCGCTACGCACCTTTATGCTGCCCATAAACACTCTCACACATTCAATTCACCTTCACATACATACACACATCATTTTATCCAATCATACGCACCATGTCTATTGAATTTTTGAAATTTTTTGAAATTTTTCGATTTCCTTACATTGAAACATCTTCACCTGATGAATGCATCGCATGAACAATATGGTTGTGAATGTTCTTTGTCACCCAATAAATAGATATGTAAAACCTATAATATTTATCTTATTATATATAAATCTGAAATATATATATATATATATATATATATAATATATATTATATATATTTATACATGTAGTTGTGTGTGTGTGTGTGTGTGTTTCAATGTATATGTTGGTACTGTTATAGTTGAATAAGCGTGGTAATCCAACGTACAGGTTATTAGAAGAGTGCTCAATATCTGTTATAGCACTATAGAATAATACATGAATGAATACATATTTAAGCTTATATTTATTTGCATTGGAACAATTTTGCTACCATTGGTTTCTTGCTCTGTAGCAAGCATCAGGCGAGAAAGTGTTTTCTTCTTGTTGAACACAATTTCGTCGCCAGATGACTGCCCAGAAGCAAGAAACCAATGGTAGCAAAATTATTCCAATGCAAATAAATATAAACTAAAACACACACACACACACACACACACACATATATTATATATATATATTTTATATATTATATATATATGTGAGAAAAGTAGACAAACACGGGATGTTATGGAAACTATGTAATCTCAAAATATAATATATTATTTTAATATTAGGTAAATGTAGGGTTAATTCGGTATGAAGTGACAACGGATGTTATGGACGATCGCATGCAACGTTTCGGTCTCTTATTAGACCATCTTCAGACCTTGGATATAGTTCTTTTTTTTTCTTTTTTTTTTTTGAGAATTTCCATCATTGGTAAGAACAATCCAGTCTGAATTGGTCTAATAAGAGACGAAACGTTGCATCGTCGACAATAAACATCATAACATCCCTGTTTGTCTACTTTCTCCACATACTGTCGATTAACCTCCTCACATTTCTACCATATATATATATATATATATATATATATTATATATAAATAATGCTTAATTGGAGTCTACCTAATTTTGAAAATTAATTAATTAATAATGAATTAGGCGGGAATACCTAATTAAATGTATGGCTAAACAAATCGAGAAAAATCAAATCTCTGTATGTACATTTCGGCTATTAGGCCTCATCAGCAGAGCTATAGATCGGAAGACCGCCCTGTGCGTGATTTGAAACCGACTGCCAACTGACAGGCCGATCCCATAACCTCTACACTAAACGGACTTCTTAGATTTTACGACTTGTTTAGAGTAGGTTAATATTCCTCTTCTAGTGACTTTTATTACACGACGAATGATAAGTTGTAAAACACGGTTTGTTTAGAATGGCTTTTTGCGCGATATTTTTGGGAGAATAAGGCTTAATTGGAGTCGTACCTAATTTGAAAATTAATTAATTAATAATGAATTAGGTCGGGAATACCTATTAAATGTATGGCTAAACAAATCGAGAAAAATCAATCTCTGTATGTACATTTCGGCCTATTAGGCTCATCAGCAGAGCTATAGATCGGAAGACCCCTGTGCCTGATTTGAAACCGGACTGCCAAGTCTTCCGATCTATAGCTTTTTTCTAATAATAAAAATTATCGCAAAAAGCTTCTAAACAGATGTCCGTGTTACATATATAATATAAGATAGATAGATGAGTAGATATGTGTGTGTGTGTGTTGTGTTTATGTGTTGTGTGTATTCTGGCAGCATTCCTTCATTTATACATGTGGATTAAACAAATGGCAGGTCTCCTGTTTAACGATTTTATTGATGATCTTTTGAAGCTTTCTGACCAACGTTTTTAATATTTAGGATGGAATCTGTGGATCTATCACTCTCTCATGTATAGATCCGACATGGGTATATAACAATGACACACCTTATATATATATATATATAATACATATATATATAATATATATATATATAATATATGATAATAAGTTAATCCACATACACGTGTTTCGAGATTTCACCTCTAATCAACGTGGCTACACTTTAAACAGCTACCGCTAGCCGGGATCGAGACCTGACTGAATTTTCGTCTGTAAAGTCTCTTACGCTAACGGCTATTAGCGAACTTAGGAGAATATTTAATTTAAGCGGAAATGAATTCACGAGAGTCCTCTAGCTTTGTAAACAAAGTGAGGGTTAGCTATACGTCAGAAGATGAATTTACAATTAAATCCCTATTTAAGAACTCAACCAACTGGGAGTAACCGAAAAAGAAAGAAAAATATTCAAATATACGGCGTTCCTCAACTTCTTAAACAACAGATGATTAAATATTGACGTGGATAAGTATATTAAAAAACACCTAGTACTTTCAATAACTCTGAGATGGAATTTTACTTCCGAAAATATATTATTTTGAAAAAAAAACAAAAGTTAAATAAATATAATTTTCAACACAAATTGCATTGTAAATTGCCTTCAAAAATCTTATATTGTCACAGTGGTTAATTGATGCAAGTTTCACAATGTTAAGACAGCGGATATAAAAATATAAAGTGCTCAATACGTTAGTAGAGCAAAGGTATTATAATAATGGTACGCTGTAATCACAGTGGTTCCGACACATTTTCTTTTCACTTTCTTTTCTTCTTCTTTATGTTTTCTTTCTTATTCTTTCTTTTTTTCTCGTACGTCACTTTTTACAAGTTGTTCAGTGTCTCTCTTTTCTTCTCTCTCTTTTTCTCTTTTTCTTTACATCAAAGTCTTCTCTTTCGTTTTCCATCTTTTGAATGTTCTTGTCTTTCCTCAATGATCTTTCGATTTATTCTCTTCATTATGTCATTCTTATTCTTATTTACTTTTAGCGTTTTCAATTCTTTTCCTTTCATTCTTCCTTTTAATTTGCGAAATAAAAAACACACACGTGTAATCGACTGCCATTAATCATTACTTGATTAATCCAGTGGATTTAATCATGAAAGATCCTTATGTAAAACTTGATAGTGTTATTACTGTGTACCATTATTATGATATATATATATATATTATAATAATGGTAACATATATATATATAGTAATATTATATATAATATATATATATATATAATATATATACTATATTATATAATATATAGTATGTAGAATTAAACAAAAGGCACATCTCCTGTTTAATAATTTTATTTATCTTTTCTAATTTTCTGGCCAACTTTTTAATGTTTGGGTGGATTGGTGGATAAGTCCACCAAAGTTCAGTTCCCGATACTTCGGCACTTCGAAGTGCCATCATCAGGGTGATGTATTCCAGTTTTTGTTTTTTTTAGATTTTTTATTAATTATATTAATGTGGAGGCTGGAAGGAGAAGAATTGATGAGAAAGGTGTTATAGGCATTTTAGAATGTGTGTACTGTATTGGAAATTAATTTTGTTTAGGGATTGTTTGTATTGTTTTATGTAAAACTGGAATACATCAACCCTGATGATGTCACTTCAAAGTGCCGAAAGTACTCGGAACTGAACTTTGGTGACTTATCCACCAATTCCACCCAAACATTAAAAAAGTTGGCCAGAAAATTAAGAAAGAAAAAAAATAAATTGTTAAACAGGAGATGTGCCTTTTGTTTAATTTTACATGTATAATGAAAGAATGCTGCGCAAAATCACACACCACACACACACATACCCCCCCACACATTAATATATATATATATAATATAATTTATATATTATATATATAAGACAGAGCAGTCATATATTTTGATCTTACTCATGATGCCTTCTTTCGAAAAACAGATTTTGGTGAAAACAGAACCCCCCCCCCCGTCCTTACCGGCTCCACTTTATTTTTTTCCTAAAACTGAAAAATTCATCTAATGATAAGATTTGAAGATTATTACCTTGAAGGGAAGAGAATCACAATCGAATAGCATTTAATATATTTGGATAACACAATATGAAAACTGCTTGAAACCATTCAACCTCACTTCTGAATATCTTCCATCTAGCGCTCCGGGTACGTTCCGTGCACAAGTGCTCCATTAAAAAAGACCGAGTGGAAACTGAACATTTCAATTTTCCGATCATGCTACACCTGCTGACAGCAGGTGTGCGATTAATATTATATTTTTCTTTTTATTCTATTGTCAAACCGGATCCCATAATAACATCTACTTATCTTTGATTTTATAAAGTTTCTAGAATAATATTTTTTGGAATGCAAAATATTGTCACAATGGAATTTCACAATATAATAGATTGTTAATCTTTTAAATCCTGAATATATATATATATATATATATATATATGTGTGTGTGTGTGTGTGTGTGGTGTGTGTGTGTGTGTGTGTGTGTGTGTGAAAATGTGTGGCAAGTTTGAATAATATATTAATAAATACTAGCAACAGAAAACAACCTTCGGGCGTCGTAAAAAGTGATTTTTGAAAGACATTGCCTGAGAGGGTGGGAGTAAAAAATTCAATGTCAGAGGGTTTGATTATAATAAGCAAACATCATATTTATTAAGAGAGTAAAAAATTTAAACAATTTGAAATGAAAAACTGAGTCCTCTCAAATAAAATGTTGCATGCATGTAATAATCAAAACAATTATTTTGAAATATTTTCACATCTAATTTTAAACAAAATCTTAGGCATTTATTTATTTGTAAACTTTTTAGTTAACTTCTTGTTTGACTTAAAAAAAAGGAAGAGAGTAAAAAACGTATTTTAAAATTGCTTACTCAAATGTTGGTGTATATAGCATAAGAATATTGTGACGTAAGCTGTGACGTATAGCTATTACGTATTTTTTTTGTACAGACAGAAATACAGACAATCTCCATTATTAAGAGATATCTTCCTATGAAATAAGTAGTGCTCAATATCAGATATAAGAGACTTAGATAGCCGGTATTCCAATGGCGCTTGGTGACTGTCAGTTTCTTGCCTATGCGATCAACAGAAGGTCTGCAATTGTATTCTAGCACGATATTGGACCTCCAGTCCCATATACTTTTTCAATAATATATGAGCAACATCGTATATATGTATACACAACACGTAAAGGATAAAAAGGAGTATAATGATACGCACACGCGCACACATCACACACGTGGCATGAGAGAGAACATGTTCTTAAAAGCGTTGATATATCCAATTTCAAAAAAGAGAGATATTCTTTACTTACTCTTTAAGTAAATACTTAAATTAGAAAAAATACAAATGAAAGACGAGGTGATGGAAGAGAAAAGTTTCAGTTGTTCTATTTTTTATTATACTCTCTCTGTTTCAAATTTTTTTTGTCTGCATTTCCCATTTAGTTTCATTAGCCTTTCAAATTTAATACAATATTTTATTACATTAAAACTTAAATACTTGCACCCGGAGGGTGCATATATTTGCTAGTATATATATATATATGTGTGTATGTGTGTGTGTGTGTGTGTGTGTGTGCCAAATGGTGTTGACAATCGACATAGACAAGTCGTCGATTGAGATATACGCAGATTAAATGGTAAGTGTCCACAGGTTTCAATAATAACAGCTGCACGTGCACGTATCACGAATGCAAAGCAATCGGCCAGGTATTCGTGCGATGACAGAAGTTTCCAATCATTTTACATGCACCATTTCAATGCGTGTTACGTTGCAATTACGTCATAATTCAAAGGCGCAGAAAGATTGGAAAGGTCGATGCTCGGGCTGAGGTAAGCGAGATATGGAACGAGATTAAGATAAATCGTTATTTACGAACAGGAATGGAAATGCGGACAAATAGATTGATAGATACATACACATATATATATGTATATATAAATATATATATATATATATATATATGTGTGTGTGTGTGTGTGTGTGTGTGTGTGTGTGTGTGTGTGTAAATTGAAAATGGAAGTGAATCCGACGGTATGTTGAAAAAAGAAATAAAGGAAAGAAAGTATTGAATAGATAAATAGGATTAAAGAAAAAACAATTTATATGCATATATATATATATATATATATATATATATATATATATATATATATATATATATATTCATACAAAACCGCCAGGAGACTAAAGCTAGTAAGTAAAAAGTGCTAAATACCTAAGAGGAGCAGATAAGTCAGATCTTAGCCATGAAGAGCATTAAGCGAAACTTTTAGTAGGTTCGTCTGACTCATTAGATTTATATATATATATAATGTAAATGAAAATGGAAGTGAATCCGACGGTATGTTGAAAAAAGAAATAAAGGAAAGAAAGTATTGAATGGATAATATAGGATTATTTTAATTAATTTAGCTTACACGTGTTTCGGTCAGGAGATTATCCATCTGTACATTATTCTATCTATTATTATTTTTAAATAACAAAAGGAAATAAAATAATAATAATAATAATTGTTAAAAAAATAAGGATTTACTCTGAGGAAGGTCGATGTTTCTTTGTGTGCTGAACATTTCTATAATTTTTATATTATTATTATTTTATTTCATTTTGTTATCTAAAAATAAAATAGATAGAATAATGTCCACGTGGATAAACTCCTGACCGAAACACGTGTAAGTTAAATTAATTAAAATAATCCTATTTTATCCATTTAATACTTTCTTTCCTTTCTTTCACTTTTCAATATATATATATATATATATTTGGGAGAATATGTGCTTAATTGAAGTCATAATTTTTTGAAAGTTAATTCATTTATGGTTAATTAGGCGGGATTTAACTACTTAAATGTAAGGCTAAACAAATCGAGAAAAATCAATCTCTGAATATATATTTCGACCTATTAGGTCTCATCAGCAGAGCTATAGATAGAAGATCGCCTCGTGTGTGACTTGAAACCCTTATGTCGATCTTACCATCATAATTTTTATCGCTTTGTTTACTAATTAAGCACATATTCTCCCAAATATACTGTCGGCTGATACTAGATACATTGGGTAAGGTCGTGCGATAAAGTCTCTAAAGAGGAATATAAGTAGTACTAATACCTAAACAAAGCGATAAAAATTGCGATTATGGTAAGAGGCTTGCGTGCCGTTTCGACATAAGGGTTTCGAGTCACACACGAGGCGATCTTCGTATCTATAGCTCTGCTGATGAGACCTAATAGGTCGAAATATATATTCAGAGATTGATTTTTCTCGATTTGTTTGCCTTACATTTAAGTAGTTAAATCAAAACCATAAATGATTAACTTTCAAAAAATTAGGTCTGACTTCAATTAAGCACATGTTCTCCCAAATATACTGTCGGCTGAAAATAGCTAGATTTGTTTACATTTGCATGTATATATATATATATATATATATAAGGAAGGGGGTTGGATTAAATCCGACAGAATGTAGTAAAGATATGTGAAACAAACAAAATTCAGACAAGTGTATACGGAAGCGCGTGGTGTAATGGTTAAAGTCATGGGAAATGGACTTGTCGCCCCGAGTTCAAATCCTGGACGTGGTAATTGCATTTCACTTAGCGCTAATACCCTTAGGAAATGTATGGAACCTACTCTTCCACCAGCTTTGGTTAAGTAGTGAGCAGACGACGGTCTAGGAGAAGGAAAACTCTTAATTCAAACCTCTTGACATTCTTAGGTTGGAATATTGAGAGAAATTTTGATACAGAGGAATAGAGGGGGGTGAGAGAGCTAGGTAGAGGGGTGGCGTTTATATATATAAGGACATTTTGTAAATCAACGTTTCATGCTTTTATGGTTTCTTTTAATATTTTATTGTTTTGATATTTCTTTTGATGTACAATTTTGAAAAGTATTAATGATTTCTCGGAAATACATTTTTGGCTGACCGAGTACATATTTTCATAATATAGTATCTGTCGGTGGACCTGAACTTTCAGACCCCCCCCCCCACCATCTAAAATTTTTGTTTTTAATCTTTTTTTTTCAACGAATTATTATCGATTGTACACAAGTCTATTCGATTGTAAAAAAAAAAAATTTAAGTTATTTATTTTTCGAGTTTTCAGGGGTGCTGAGTTCCCCTATAGGTTTATAGTAAATCGAACCCCATATCAGAACCGCTGAAAAAAATGTTTCTATGTAATTTCTTTTCTTTTTCTTCAATGGGTTATCATCGTTTACACACCAATCTATCAGATTGTAGAAAAGAAATTTTAAAAGTTCTTTATTTTTCGAGTTTTCATGGGTGCTCATTTCCCCGTAAAAGTTTATAGTAAAACGATCCCCCATATTGGAACCGTTCGATAATAAATAATTTGGGTTCTTTTTTTTTCTGGGCCACCCTAACTTTGACACCTTTGCGCCAGTTTCCTTTCGAGCGGTTCCGATATGGGGGATCGAATTTACTATAAACTTATACGGGGCACTCAGCACCCCTGAAAACTCGAAAAATAAATAATTTTTTTGATTTTTTTTTCAGTCTGATAGATTGGTGTGCAATCGATAATAATCCATTGAAAGAAGAAAAAAAAATTAAAAACAAAAATGTTAGATCGGGGTGGGGGTGGGGGGTTTCTGAAATTTCAGGTCCGCCTATCTGTGTCTTTCATTATTGAACCTGGTTAAGTTAATTAAGAAATGTTAACGCAACTGTTACAGTAATTGTTTTGTTTTTATCATCAAGAGGATGCTAGTCAACTGTGTCAAAAACAATTCTATTTAGCTAGGTAAACGTATTTAGAATAAAACATGTTCTATCTATTTTAAGGATTTAGAATATAATTATATATATTTATATTAATATATATATATATATATATATATATATATATATATATATATATATATAAACTATCCTATCTCTTGTATAAAAAGAATATATGCATATATATAGAGAGAGAAAGGGGAGAGAGAGAGAGAGAGAGGGAGAGTGAGGGAGGCAGAGACAGAGACAGAGACAGATTAACGGACTGAGATTGATAGATAGATAAATAGGCGAGAACAGAGTGAAATAGATATATTGATAGGTACAAAAAATACCGAGATAGATATAGACTGTTATATATATATGTGCATATATAAATATACATATATATATAATATATATATATATATATATATATATATATATATGGGAGAATATGTGCTTAATTGAAGTCGGACCTAATTTTATGAAAGTTAATTAATTAATAATTAATTAATTAGGCGGGATTACCTATTAAATTTAAGGCTAAACAAATCGAGAAAAATCAATCTCTGTATGTACATTTCGGCCTAAATGTACATACAGAGATTGATTTTTCTCGATTTGTTTAGCCTTAAATTTAATAGGTAATCCCGCCTAATTAATTAATTATTAATTAATTAACTTTCATAAAATTAGGTCCGACTTCAATTAAGCACATATTCTCCCAAATATTGTCGGCTGAAATAGCCATATCACAAACATCGTCTGTTTGTTTACTTCTCATATATATATATATATATATATATACATTCATATATATATATATATATACATTCATATATATAATATATATACATAGAGAGAGAGAGAGAGAGAGAGAGAGAGAGAGAGAGAGAGACACACACACAGACAGACACACAGGCAGAGAGAGACATACAGAAATTGGTAGATATATATATATATATATATATATATATATATATATATAGAGAGAGAGAGAGAGAGAGAGAGAGAGAGAGAGAGAGAGAAAGAAAGAAAGAAAGAGAGAGAGAGAGTTATACATGGATAAATAGATAGATATGAACAAACTAGGATTGATAGATATAAAGTTAAATTGATAGATATACAGAATGTGATAAATAGCTACATTGATAGGTATATATATATATATATATATATATATATATATATATATATATATATGTGTGTGTGTGTGTGTGTGTGTGTGTGTGTGTGGTGTATTTTGATAGACAGATAGATAAAAATAGATAGATGGATAAAAATAGGTAGATAGATATGAACAAGGGAATATAGATCGATAGATAGATAGATAAAAGTAGATATTTAGATTAAAGAGAAGGACATAGGTAAATAGATATAGGGATATATATATATATATATATATATATATATATATATATATATATATATATAGATAGATAGATAGATAGATAGATAGATAGATAGTGATGTTCTAGTTCCAACGGGAGAAAATTCAATATTCTATAAAAAGGAAGGTCTGCAAAATGGATTGTTTTTTAGAAAAAAATTATTATTCTTATCTTACATATGCGACACGTGTTTCAGATCTTTCTTCAGGCTTTGGTCAATTATATGAATTTTCACGTTATTGACCAAAGCATGAAGAAGATACCACAAGATCTGAAATATATGTTTATATCTTATTATAATGGAGATTGTGTGTTTTTCTGTCTGTAACCGAAACTAAATCACTACTCAAGTCACAATTCCCATAGTAATTGACGTCACATTCACCATGAATTTATCCTTATTTTAACCTCAATTATTAATAAAATTGTTTTACATTATTTATACTGTTAACCATATCTACATTCTAATAAAATGCAATTGTATTTATATATACAACAAAATAGCGGTTTACAGTGTGAACGGGAAGGCTAATTTGCATATTGATATTAAAAATGTAATTTTAATAAATACATGCTTAGTATTATTGGTTTCTAACTGTTTGGATTTATTTTGATGAATATAAGCAAAAATCTCTTCAATGAATCTTAAATGAAATCCATTAACAAGAAAACATAACTGTCATTTTATTCTTTACTTCCTCTTTTAACTAAATACTTAAATTAGAAAAAATAATAATGAAAGACGAGAGTGATGGAAGAGTAAATTTCAGTTGTTCTATTTTTCGATTATATCCCCCTCTGTTTCAAATCTTTTTATCTGCATTCTTATTTAGTTTCATTAGCGTTTCTAATTTAATATGATATTTCATTACATTAAAACTTAAATACTTGCACCCGGAGGGTGCATATATTTGCTTTCTTATAATATATATATATATATATATATATATATATATATATATATAGAGAGAGAGAGAGAGAGAGAGAGAGATAAATAGATATATACATTGTAAGATACATAGAGTATTGAAATAATGCGGTCAGAAAATTGGAAATTTTGATGGATAGACGGCTTCAGAAAGTATCCTTAATTAGATAAATCTATTTAGTTGGGTAGGACTAGATGAAGATAAATGGTTATTAACTTATCGATAGGGAAATGTAGATGAAGGAGTAAACACGTGTAGAGGTCTACACTTGATTTATGGTCACGAAATTATTAATTTGCGTTACGGTTACCCCTGCTTCTTCCTGTTAATGTTTCAATTCCCATCTCATAGGCCTATCCTGGGTATTATTCCTTAAAATTAGGTGTTTCCTATTTGAATTATACACCAATATATTTACTAATAAGTTAATCTAAGAAAAATGAAAGATTCTTAGACGTATCTGTTGGGCTTATCTTTTATGTTTTTGTTTTTATTGTTTTCATCATAATTTTCTTGATTGCTTTTTAACTGCCTTCATTTACTTTCTCTTTAAGTAGGCAATCAAGTGCCTCTTTGGGCAATTATTTTTATGAAACACTGATATATATATATATATATATATATATATATATATATATATATATATATATGTGTGTGTGTGTGTGTGTGTGTGTATGTGTGTGTGTGTGTGTGTATTTGGGCAGCATTCTTTCATCTATACATGTAGAATTAAACAAAAGACACATCTCCTGTTTAACAATTTTAATTTTGATCTTTTCGAGTTTTCTGGCCAACTTTCTAATGTTTGGGTGGCATTCGTGGATAAGTCCACCAAAGTTCAGGTCCTGAGTACTTTCGGCACTTTGAAGTGCCATTATCAGGGGTGATGTGTTCCATTTTTTAAAAATTATATTAAGGTGAAGGCTGGAAGGAGAAGAATTGGTGAGAAAGGTGTTATAGGCATTTTGACCCAGAAGATCCTTATGGTGAAACTCGAGTAGGTTATCTCTTGTAACCATTTTATAATAAATTTGCTCTACTTACGAATTGAGCACTTTGTATTTGTTATATCGCTGGCTTAGCCCCCGCCCCCCTGAATTCTGCACCATCTAACCATCATGACCATATTCACCGGTAAGTCACCTTTTCCATTATATATATATATATATATATATATATATATATATATATATCCTGTTCGTTGTAACGTCTTGTCAGACGAATGCCACTCCTTTATTCATTGTCCTTCGTGAGCCCGTCGATGAAATTTCAGTCCTGTCAGCGGCTAACATAAGTTTGAGCAAATTTTGCACTCATGACGATCGGTGTGGACTGAGATGACGGGCACGGTATACGCATTACTGTTGGGCACACTTTAGTGGAGTCGCAGAATGAAAAGTGTGTGTGTTGGAAATCAGCGTGTTGCATGGGATTGACAACATTTTTTACATAGATCATTAATTGGGTCTGAGCCTATTCTAGTAGTGAACACCCCAAGTGGATTTAACAGGTTTGAATTCGGGGTATTCCTTCTCCTAGACTGGTTGCCTAACATTGTGTTACTTCCATCCGTGGCGAACTTGTTGGGTAACAATGAAAATAAAATGAATTGTGACATTGTTGGAGATGCAGTTGCCCTTACAGACACATAATCTTCATTAAAATAAACTAGCAAAAAAATAAAAATAAAGAATAAGTGTCCTAGGCCCAAGTATTTATTTTTTAAAGTAATAACATATGTTTCAAAGGAAAAATTCCTGATAATTTCACAAACTCTAACAATTGAAATACTTTATTCAAAATCTTTCCATATTCGATATTCCATATTAAAGATATATTTTCATATATTTACTAAACAATGAATAAATAAGTAAAGTTTTTCTTATATAAAATACCACATAATCTAAGAAAATCCTTTTTTTTTTTTTTTTACATTTGTGAATATTGAATACATCTGTGCATATTGAATTATATATCTATATAAACAGCATTTCTTTATTACTTTTCTTTTGTTTAACTTGAAGTTTTCAGTGGTTTTATTGATTACGGATTTTTAATCTAAATGAAATAATTCCCAGAATTTGAATACAGTATTTTCTTGGTGACTTGGATTTTCAAAAAAGTCAAATTTGAAGTGGTGTAAGCACACACATATTAGAGAAAATCATAATCTCAAGAAATATGAAGTTGTTTTTTGTTTTTTTCTCAGAATTTTTTTCTCAGAAATCAAACATGGGTGAGTTTGTTTTGTTTTGTTTTGTTTTACGGCATATCAACCTCAGTGGGTCATTTAATGCCGATAAAGTTTTGAAATAAATCAATTCTTAATGGATAATACATTTTTTTTATAAATACATGTGTTCTATTTAACCCATAGATGGGACCCTAACAGGTACTACCACTCCGGGTCAGAGTGGACCAGGGACCAATGGTGATGAAGGGGTGCTCCACATTCCCCAAACCTCCAGAACTGGAACCTCACCATCTGATAGAGTTTAACGTCATTCCAAGGACATGTAGAACCGCAGCCACCGCCTTCTAGCACCCATATGATAAAAAGGGGTTGGGGCTTGCCATAAGGGCAATAGGGTTGGGAAAATCATATAGGTGCTAGGGCTTGACATGACCAGCCGATTGATCGGAGGGGGCCTCTCCGACCGCCCGTCTAGCCCAAGATAGGGCCAAAGTGGAGTATTGCATGTCATGAACTGTTCATCCACCCGGGTTCTATCCTTAAGCATCACGGGTCGCCACCCACGGCCAACAGGTGGCCCCATTGGGGGAGTCTTATCCCTCTGCAGAGGTGCATTCGGTGCATTCTAACGCCCTATCCGACAGGGCGGCAAACATGGGTGAGAAATCAGATGCAAACAAAGAGAGCAGAAAAGCCATATCTGTAGACTACTAATTAAATTTGGTACCTACCACGGTTTTAACTTGTTTTTGTTATGTGACCTACGCACCGCAAACTAACACGTTGTAAAATATTGCAAAACTTTGTTTGCTTTTCTTGAAAAAAAAAACCTTGGTGTGTAAAGTGGAATGTAGTCTTTAAATAATGTTTTTCTTCGTCTAGAAATGACAGCCTGGAGCCTCATAAAGTGTAGTAAAAAACGGCTTGAGATCCGACTTGAAAAATTGAAGTGGCGTGAGAATTACCAACATGTTGTTTATCAACTACTTTTCCTTCATGGTATAAACATGAAAATTCACAGCTTTCGAGTTCTGCTGTTTGGGATTTAGCTGACAACAAGGTGGAGCCGTCTGCCAAGCCCACGCTTTAACTTCAAACTTCGCAGTTTGTACAGTCAGTGGGGCTTAAAACACGTCGTCCATATTCCCCCAACGGGAAGGCTAATTTGCATATTTATATCAAAAACTTGATGTTAATAAATATGTGTTTGGTATTATTGATTTCTAATTGTTTGGTTTTATCTTAATGAATATGAGGAAATATCTCGAGGATAAATCTTAAAAGAAATCCATTAACAAGAATAAATAACTGTAATTTTATTCTTTACTTCATATTTTAACTAAATAGTTGAATTAGGAAGATTTAGCAATGAAAGACGAGGGTGATGGAAGGGTAAATTTCAGATGTTTTATTTTTCGATTATACCCACCTCAGTTTCAAATCTTTTTATCTGCATTCTTATTTAGTTTCATTAGTCTTTCTATTGCAATATGATATTCAATTACATTAAAACTTAAGTAATTGTACCCGGAGTGTGCATATATTTACTAGTACAAATAATTTGCATGGAATTAAATGGTTTCAAGTATTCTTATCTAATGTTTACTACTTATTTCTGGGTAGATTCTTCACTTAGAAGTTTTGTAGTCTAGTCACGCTATTACGTTAACAATCAGACTGACACTATTGGGAAAGGTATAAACCCCTCATCGTTTAGGCTATGAGTTAAATAGTAATACTACTGTTAATCTAAGAGGATGACTTTGACATTAATGAACTTTGATATGTCATTAAACAAAGAAACTAAACCACACCAAATACGAGGGATATAATATTATATATATATATATATATATATATATATATATATATATATATATATATATATATATATATTTAAAAGGAAGTTTGATATGTATGTGTCGACGTATACTCTGAAAAGGGTATTCACTCAGATTTGAAATCTTGCATACACCTTAATATCCTTCTAAGAAAGACACGAAACTTCAAGGAGATCTTACTCCTCAACAGATGTAAAGTCGGCGTATTATACAGTCCCAACTGACAGACCAAAATAAATAAGGAAGTTTAATACCCAGCTCCTTTAAATTGTTACTTTTTTAGGGGTAAAAAAGTAAATAAACTAAACAAATTTATTTTTACCCCTTTAACGCAACAAGTAATTAAAAAGTGAATTTAAGTTTTTGTTATATATACAAAGAAGTGTTTGAAAAAATGTTTCGGAATACATTTAAAAAATCAATATTTTAAATGTAGACAAAAAGAAAAATATTTTGATAATTTGCTTGAAGCATTGTTAAGTATATTATTATTATTTATGCTAAGAAAGCAATTACAATGCATATAAAAATAAAATAATGTTCAGTCTTATCGATTTCAAAGAAACTTTATCATCAGAGACTGTTTTTGAAATGGACGCGGTATTGTGTAGTTTTTGATTTAGACGCGTGTTTATAACGTCTAAAACAAAAACCACACAAGACCGCGTCCATTTCAGAAAAAGACTGAACATTATTTTATTCTTATACGCATTGTAATTGCTTTCTTAACATAAATAAATATTAGAAAAATATTTCCTAAAATAAATATTGTACTATTCGAATTATTGGTGATTAAAAAAAAAATTGATTAATCATTTTCCTCTCTTTTAAAAAAAAAATGATAAATCATATTCTCTCTATTACTCCCGTTTTCTCTTTATCACTCCCTGTTTGTTGTTCCTAATTATTATTATACAGTCCAATCGAATATAAATAATTTTTAAACAGAACTATTGAACCTATAGAGACTGTAACAGGCTTTACCCTCTGGGTTAGAGTGGACCTGCTTAGAGTTTCCAGTCTTTTAAGCTGGTAATTATCCTTATGAATATGTTGGCTGTTAGTGTTGATTCAAATTAATTTTTGTATATATAACATCTACTTTTTTCAGTTGGAGTAATTAGAATCTGTTTTTTATTCTTTTTTTTTTTTTAGATTCAGAGCAATAATTTTACATCTAACTTGGTCTTGTTGAGAAAGAAACTCTGTCTATTCAAAAATTAAATCTGAAAGTAGAAGAATAATGGTTTCTTTTGACTTAAAAGTACTGCTCAGATTATCTCATGAAATTGATCTGCTCTTGGCCTGATGTGTACAAATAAATTTTGCCCACCACCAACTACGAGTAATAGTCCGATCATGGGCCGGGTACTTCTGCTAGTATATATATATAAATATTTAGGAACAAGCGAAACAAAAGCTAAGTATATAAATTTTTCTATTGACGGTTTTTATTTATTTATTTATTTTTTTTATTTTTTTTTTTTTAATTTCGACATGGCAACACACTTGCAACATTTGACCGGATGACAGACGATATTAGGAACATTTGTTCTCCACAAACTTTAAAAAAAAATTAAAAAAAAAAAGAGAAAAATAAGAAATTACAGTTATTCGCCCATTTCCTTCATAAAGGAGGAGAAGAAGAAAGAGAAAAAAAGGAGAGGAAAAGGAAATAAGAAGAGAAATTATAACCACACAATTAAAAACATAAACACGTCCAGTTCTGAAAATAAACTCTGATGATGAAGTTCATGCTTCGAAATCGATAAGACAAAAATAACATCTTTTTGTTTTTATTTTTCATACGCATTGTATTGGCCTTCAAAATATTAATATATTATAATATAAATATTTGTCCTTGGGAGTTATTGTGTGAGGTATGTAGTTACAAGCGTATTTTAAGAACTTGGTCTGATGGTGGTAACGTCTTTGTTGGTGGCCTAAAACTCACTTACAAACAAAAATACATTCTCAGTTTCAAATACCGTCATATGTTATGAGTAACAACAAACAAACCCTTTCATGCCGTTGTTGTTGATGGACCTACGTTTCATATTCGCGCTTATCCCAAGACGAATCTTTTACTGGTTATCATATAAATGGTCTTATCGAGTGACTTATCTCTTTATTTATCTATTTGGTTGTTTGTTCTGCTACTTGGGCAAGTATCTTACCTCATCAGGCTTTTTAAAATAAAGAAGAGAAAAAATAACTTTTGGTCAGAAAATATACAAAAAATATGTTCAGATAAAATTCTGTTAAGTCACTATTTATCTCAATCTATTCACACACACACACACACACACTATATATATATATATATATATATATATATATATATATATATCTGTGTGTGTGTGTGTGTGTGTGTGTGTGTGTGTGAAGAAAGGAAGTGAATCCGACGGTATGTAAGTATATTGAGAAAAATGAAAAAAATGAAAAAAACACACGTTTAAATGGGTTAAGTGGTGGGTTTATTGGCCGACGCTGCAGTGTTTCGATCTATTAATTAGATCATCTTCAGGGCATTTGTTGGTATGTGGTAGGTGATAAGAAATTATTTATCACAGAATAGTGAGAAAAGCGAGATGTCAGATTTATCGAGATATTTTGTATTTTTTACACACCCTGTATTCTGAAAAAATTAACGTTCCATTCATTTTTCGTTTTTATCTTGGTAAATATAGCTTCAATATCGATACTTTATGACTCCCCTTGTATATATATATATATATATATATATATATATATATATATATATATATATATTATATAGAGAGAGAGAGAGAGAGAGAGAGAGAGTTTGTGGTTATTTCCTTGTTGAGTAACATGATATTACAGGGTTATCCCAGAAAAAACAGAACCCAAATTATTTATTTTCCCATTAAATTAACCCTAAACCCCAACCATAACCTTAACCCTCACCCTAAACCCTAACCCTAACTATGAATCCTAACTCTAACTCTAATCCTAACCCTAAACCTCCTAGTTGAATATCATAATATTACAGGGTGACCCAGAAAAAACAGAACCCACACATTTTGTAATAAAACTGTTAATTTTAATTTTTTTAAAGTTTAAGTCCAACAAGGGTTAGGGTTAGGGTTTAGGGATAGGGTTAGGTTTAGGGTTAGGGTTAGAGTTAGTGTTGGGGTTGAGGTTTACGGTTAGTTACTCAACTAGCAAATAACCGAGTTTGTTTTATTTCTAATTTGAAAATAAAAACTTGACGTGAAATGAGTAATGGTAAAAACAACATAGTCAAAAATGATTAAAAATCCTCCAATTTAAAACTGATACATTTTCACTTGAAACTTTAAATTACAAAAGTTACAAACCAATTACCGGTGCATCTATTTATTTTCAAAGCATTTTAGTTCATGCATTTTCAAAGAAAAACGTTATTTCTCATAAAATTAAATTTCTGAGCAATAATATTTTATTTAATATTTGAAGTAAGATAACTTAATTGTGATAGGCTTGATAAAATCGTGAATCTATCGAGGATATTGATATGTTGGCATAGTGGATAATTTTAGGCGAGATATAGCACTGGATAACTTAAGATTTTTGTTGAAGCGGATCAGGAAAGGAATATATGATATATGTGCTCTTAACTCCTTGTTGGTTGAGCTCTCTGGGGTATATTCCACTGTTGACCGCAAATTAAGATTAAATGTGAAAGAATTCCTATAAAATGGATGTGAGCTCTCAAGCGACTGTAGCATATATACCTAAGCATGTATTTATCAGTTAAATTTTACCCCTTGTCTGCAGTTGGCTGATGACCGAATCGTTAGGAACGCTGATTAAAAATCAATCAGGTTTCTATACGGAGTATCTGAATGACTATATATATATATATATATATATATATATATATATATATCCCCAGACAGTATATATATATATATATATATATATATATATATATATATATACTCGGGTATCATTTTTTCCTTTAAAAATGTTGTGCTAAACACGTCGGACATCTCGTTTCTGACGAGTTCCTTCTCGATCTTTTCTAGTTTTCTGGCCAGTTTTTCAATACCACGGTGGAGTAGGTTGATATATATATATCCCTTAACCTCTAGGCCATTGCCAGCTGCTGTTTAAGGAGCGGTGTTTTAACTGTTTTAAATACATACATCTGTGTATATACATTATGGTCACCAGAGAGATCAAATCTGTAAACAGATGATCATTGCGTTATGCTGTTTATATGAAAGTTTATTAAAGTCTCTAAGGAAATAAAATACTCTAAAGAGTTTCGGTTTTTGTTAACCTTCATCAGTACACCTTCATTTGTTGGAGTACTTTGTTTTTCTATTTTCTACATACTGTTGGGTGTTTTTACACACACACAACACACACAACACACACACACATAATATATATATATATAATATATATATATATATCCAAAAGTCCAGAGAAGAAATCTTCCTTGCGACACAATAGTTTTATTTAAAAAACTGACGCAGTTTGAGAGCTCAATGTGTGCTCTTAATGTTAGAGTCACAGAGCAAATATATTAGTAAAGAAATAACAAAAGACTTATAATGCTCAACCTCTAAGTCTTTTGTTATTTCTTTACTTATATATATATATATATATATATATATATATATATATATATATATATATATACTGGTTATCGGATTAAAAAATTACTCAGTCGAACTTCAAGATTTTAGAATGTTGTCTCGACTTTCCAAACACTGTCTTTATCATTTCTTCATATAATTCAAATTAACATCATTGAATTAGTTATTAATTATATAGTGTACATTGGCTTCGTACGTGACTTACATTGAATTTCTATTCTTATTCAGTCTAATGTCATCTAATGAGTTAATTCAACTCTCACATCATTGAATTACTGTTTCGTTGCTGGATCGTTGTGAATACAGCAGAGATTGCTTTTTGATCTAATAACCCCACGCTATAAAAGAAAAAGCCAAATCTGGTGATGAAATTTGTAGACCAGTTCACATACCTTGGTAGCAATATCTCATCAACAGAAAGAGACTTTAATATACGCATAAAAAATACATAGGCTGGAATTGACAGATTATCGATCATATGGAAATCTGATCTCTCTGATAAGAGAATGAAAGGAGTATAACAGATGGCCTAGCTCTTCTCGCAAATACACATGCCGAAGCCGACTAACTGCAACTTAGCCTTGAGAAGGAAGCGGAGGCATTGTCCTCTATTTGAACTCAGATAAAATGGAGTTCATATATTTTAAACGAGGAGACATTTCTACCTTGGGCGGTATTCTTCTGATATTAGAAGACCAGTTCATATACCTAGGTAGTAATATCTTATCTACGGAAAAGTGATGTCAATGTACGCATAGGAAAGTAATAGACTGCTGTATAGATTATCAATCATATAGAAATCTGATCTCTAACTTGGATGGTTTGCCTCTGATTATAGAAGACCTGTTCACATACCTAGGTAGGTATATCTTATCTACAGAAAAGTGATGTCAGTATACGCATAGAAAAGGCATAGACTGCTGTATAGATTATCGATCATTAAAAATATGATCTCTAACTTGGATGGTTTGCCTCTGATTATAGAAGACCTGTTCACATACCTAGGTAGGTATATCTTATCTACAGAACAGTGATGTCAATATACGCATAGAATGTAATAGACTGCTGTATAGATTATCAATCATATAGAAATCTGATCTCTAACTTGGATGGTTTGCCTCTGATTATAGAAGACCTGTTCACATACCTAGGTAGGTATATCTTATCTACAGAAAAGTGATGTCAGTATACGCATGGAAAAGGCATAGACTGCTGTATAGATTATCTATCATATAAAAATATGATCTCTAACTTGGATGGTTTGCCTCTGATTATAGAAGACATGTTCACAAACCTAGGTAGGTATATCTTATCTATGGAAAAGTAATGTCAATATACGCATAGGATAGGCATAGACTGCTGTATAGATTATCGATCATACAGAAATCTGATCTCTAACTTGAATGGTTTGCCTCTGATTATAGAAGACCAGTTCACATACCTAGGTAGTAATATCTTATCTACAGAACAGTGATGTCAATATACACATAGAAAAGGCATAGACTGCTGCATAGATTATCGATCATATAAAAATATGATCTCTAACTTGGATGGTTTGCCTCTGATTATAGAAGACCTGTTTACATACCTAGGTAGGTATATCTTATCTACGGAAAAGTGATGTCAATATACGCATAGGAAAGGCATGGACTGCTATATAGATTATCGATCCTATGGAGATCCGATATATCTGATGAGATAAAGCGCGAATTTTCTCAATCTATAGCCGTGTATGTACTATCGTATGGCTGCACTACATGGTCCTTAGCAAAGCACTTACAGAAAAATCTAGATGGGATCTAAACAAGGGTGGTGTGTGTTGTCTTGAACAAATAATGTAGGGAGTGCCCCACAGAAAGCAGTTGTACAGGCCACTTACCGCCTATTAAACGAAATATCCAATTCAAAGACATTCTGGAAAAGTAAGAACAAACTCAGAAGTGACGTTCTCTTATTCATTCATACACGTGGACACACCTACAAGCCCAAACAAACATCAATCAACTTTGTATGGATTCTGAAGCAGTGTGGAAGATCCACCAGGGGCGATGTCCGATAGGGAAGTTTAGTGAGGAATAGTCATGGGTAACAGTGTTGTTACAATGACCTAATTATATATATATATATATATATATATATATATATATATATATATATTATATATATATATTCACAGTCATCACACATACTTTGTTTCGGCGTTTCACGTGTGGCTAAACTTTAGCAACAACAGCTAGCCGGAAGCGAAACTAGACTGATTTATTATTTTTTCCGATTCCTTACCTCCTCCGACGTCAGCAGCTACCAATAAGAAGCAGAATTTTAACTGATAAATGCATGCATAGTTATATGAATTAAGATCAATAGAGAGCCCAAATCCGTAAATAACAGATACCATTATATATATATATTAATATAATATATATATATATAATATATATATATATATTGGTTTGTTGGTTGGTTTTGAAGGCTGTCACAATGCGAGTGTAAAGAAAAAAGGAGGTAATATGATGTCATTTTATTCTTTTAATATTTCGGGATGAAAAATCCCATCATCAGAAGAATACTGGAACTGAAGTTGTCTTAGCGGCTGCTAAATTCGTTCTTTTTTCTTTACACTCGCATTGTGACTGCCTTCAAACCAACCAACAAACCAATATATAACACAATGCTTCAAGCAAATTACAAAACCCCTTTTATATATATATATATATATATATATATATATATATATATATATATATATATATATATAAGTAAAGAAATAACAAAATACTTATAGATTTAGCGTTATAGTCTATTTCAGGGAGCTCCCTAAAATAGACTATAATGCTAAATCTCTAAGTCTTTTGTTATTTCTTTACTTATATATTTGCTCTGTGACTCTAACATTAAGAGCACACATTGAGCTCTCAAACTGCGACAGGTTATTTTTAAAAAAAACTTTTGTGTCGTAAGGAAGATTTCTTCTCTGGACTTTTGGATTATATATATATATATATATATTATATATATATATATATATATATATCGAATGAAAAAAGTGAATGGAAGTAAATCCGATAGTATGAAATTAATATTTAGAAAAAACAAACACATGATGTTAATTCGCTGACAGAAATCTGTTTTCGACCTTTTATTGAAGTGGTCTTCATCAAGAGCGATGTGTGTATATGAGAGATAGACGAAAGTGGTACAGATGAAACGTTCTAGTTCATAGCCGGATTTTTTTTTTTTTTTTTTATTTTTAAATTTTGAAAATCATATTCTGTTTTGAAAATAAAATAAAATAAATTTTATTTTATTTTAATAATCAGAAGCATTATAGTCACAAAGAAAACTCAAAAAGAGTTTAATGTAAATATGTATAAAAATGTATAAGAAAGTATGAAAAAGTTCAAAAATCCCAGCAATGCAAACCACGATAGTCACCGGAGATGTAGATATCCAGGTATTTTTTTGTTTTTTTCAAAAGACAGAATAAAAAAGTGAATGGAAGTGAATCCGACAGTATGAAATTATTATTTAGAAAAAACAAACACATGATGTTAAAATTCGCTGACAGAAATCTGTTTCGACCTTTATTGAAGTGGTCTTCATCAAGAGCGATGTGTGTATATGAGTGGACCATTACAAGACGAAAGTGGTACAGATGAAACGTTCTAGTTCATAGCCGGTTTTTATTTTATTTTAAATCTTTAAATTTTGAAAATGCATATTCTGTTTTGAAAATTCCTGCGATTTTTTAACTTTTTGATACTTTCTTATACATTTTATACATATTTACATCAAACTCTTTTGAGTTTTCTTTGTGGACTATAATGTTTCTGATTTATTAAAATAAAATAAAACTTATTTTATTTTATTTTCAAAACAAATATGCATTTTCA
Organism: Doryteuthis pealeii; assembly: GCA_023376005.1. Classification (NCBI taxonomy): domain Eukaryota; kingdom Metazoa; phylum Mollusca; class Cephalopoda; order Myopsida; family Loliginidae; genus Doryteuthis; species Doryteuthis pealeii. Next base: position 5,346,012 of record CM042177.1, read on the forward strand.
AAATTTCAAAATTAAAAAAAAAAAAATCAGAGGAAGAATTTGAAAAATGCACAGTAAAGTAATTTTCTTTATTTGCTTATGTTGCAATACTTCAATTTTCCCTTACAAGCGGTCATATTTTTCATTAAACTGTTTTTTTTTTTTTCGTTTTACAATAGACATGCTCTGATGATGATCCAAAACAGATTGAAATATTGCAACATAAGCAAAAAAAAAACAACAGTACTTTACAACATCTGTAAACACTCTCAGGAGCACTGCAAACACTCATGGACCAGTTCACCCAGCCTGCAGGACTTCAGCCTGACCATTAGTATAAAGAAAACGAAGACAATGGGTCAGGGAACTGGAAATCCTCCTCCATCACCATCAACAGCTACACCCTGGAAGCCGTAAACACCTTCACCTACTTGGATCCACCATCACTGACAACGTCACTTGATGCTGAACTCAGTTGCCGGAATCGGAAAAGCTGCCTCAACTTTTGGGAAGCTCACAACAAGATGTGGGACAACAGCAAGCTCACTATCCGTACAAAGGTACAAGTGTATAGGGCATGTGTTATCAGCACCCTCACGTATGGAAGTGAAACATGGACTTTATACTCCCACCAAGAGTGGTGGCTAAATAACTTCTACATTCGCTGCCTTAGACGTGTACTGGGCATAACCTGGAGGGACAGGATCACTAACACAGCAGTCCTAGAGAGATCTCAACTCCCCAGCCTGTAATCTCTACTGAGACAACGTCGTCTCCGATGGTTGGGTCATGTACGTCAGATGGATGATGGACGAATCCCGAAAGACATCCTGTTTGGAAAGCTAACATCTGGTAAAAGACAGATTGGTGGCCCTCTAATGCGATTCAAGGATGTCTGCAAAAATGATCTCAGGTGCTTTGGCATTGTCCCTTCCAGCTGGGAAAATTTGGCTCAAGACCGCCCTCGGTGGCGGCAGAATATCCATAGAGGACTGTACATGTCAGAAGTCACCCTGATACAACATCATGAAGCTAAGAGGTCATAAGAAAGCAACGGCAACAAAGCACCGGAAACATCATCATCTACAGGGACAACCTAACAAATGCAAAATCTTGTGGTCGAGAATGTTTCTCAAACATAGGACTTCATAGTCACAGGAGGCGCTGCAACTTCAGGGGCACACAAAAACTTTTATCATAGTCTTTCGAGACTCAATTGCCAATGAATTTACAAAGACGCGTGTTTTGACATGCGGCTCGACTTTTTAACAGCCACTTCTAGCCAGGAGCGAAAACCGACAGAATTTTCGCCTGTCAAGCTCCTTACCCTCACGGCCGTCAGTGACTGTCAGTCAGAGGCGATTGATTAATTGAGACATACTTATGTAGATATATGTTTTTACAATCAACAGAAAACTCAACACTGTAAACAACAGGCGAGTAAATGACTTACGCTAAACGGTGAAAGTTCAATTAATGTCTCCTCTACAGTGCTCTACCAGGAGCACACATATATATATATATAATCATCTAATGACACGTGTTTCGACTTATCAAGTCTCTTCAGTGTGGCTAGACATTTGTAAGCTACTATAGCCGGGATTGAAATCCAATCGGTTCAACATCAGTCAGACACATTAACCGCTATGCTACAGTCACTCACAGAATATAAAGAGGATTTTAACTGTTTTTAATATACACATTCCTTTGTATGTAAATGCCACCATATAGTGCTCCATCCCTTATATAGAAGACCGTTGCGTTTACAAAATCCCACAAATACACACACACACACATACATATATATATATATATATATAATCTTCACGGACAATAATAAAATCCTCTATAGAAATAACCATACAGAATGCCTAAATAACCTTAATACCTTTACCAATATCTATTAATAATGGAGATTCACTTCGGGTTTTTGTCTGTAATAAAAACTACGTCACTGCTTACGTCACATTACCCAAAATCGTCATAACATAGAATGAATACACTCAAAATTTGAACCTGCAACATTAGACAGTCCTCGTTTTTTAAAACAAGTTTTAATAAATACATGACTGGTATTATATATCTATGTATAGTTTGTTTTATTTTAATACATATTTAAAGTTTACATTTCAAATTGTTTTATTTTTTAATCCTTTAACGAATTTGATGATTTTACTTACTTAGGGTACAAACTCGCTGACATTGAATTTTTAACTCCCATTCCTCAGGCAACATGTTTCAAAAATTTATTTTTACATCGCCCGGAGGGTGTTTTTTTATTTTGCTAGTACTAAATAACTAATGTACTAACATTAGCACCCTCACCAATAATAAACCCTCCTTATGGAATTAAACTGCAATAACAAAAAGCGCATTAAAACACAATACACCTTCCCAACCAAATAAAACTCGCAACACTTATTCAACAATACAACAATTATTCCCGTGAAGACCACTAAGGATGTGATTGAAAGCGCTGTGGGACAAAATATCGGACACATTCTCTACCACTTGCATCTCGATGTAAGAAAATAGATAAGTCTTGAATGCAAAGTAATTTAAATGGAATTTGTTGCGGTTTTCAACAAAACATGTTGAAATAATATATATATATATATATATATATATATATATTCAGTATTAATAATATAAATGATAAATTTTAATTACAATATATATATATATATAATATATATATATATATATATATATATAATATATATAGTGTGTGTGTGTGTGTGTGGTGTGTGTGTGTGTGTGCGTGTGTCTGTGTGTGGTGTTAAAAGGAAAAATAAACAAAGGAAAGAAAATGCTGAAAGGATAAAATAGATTTTATTTTAACTAAACACGTGTTTCGGCCAGTAGTTCGTTCATGTACACATGTATTCTATTTATTTTCTTTCCTTTGTTTATTTCAAATACCGTCGGATTGCTTCCATTTTCAACTTACACACACACACACACACACACACACACACACGTATATATATATATATTATATATATATATATATATATAGGAGAGAGAGAGAGAGAGGGGGGGGAGAGATGTTTTGTCCTGATCATAATACGCTATTTTAAAACACAATGTTAACAAACGGTTTTCATTTGTATAGTATCTCATAATATATATATATATAATATATATATATAGATAGAGAGGAGAGAGAGAGAGAGAGAGCGAGAGAGAGAGAGAGATAGAAAGAAAGAGAGAGAGAGAGAGTGTGTTCAATGCCCTCTCCTGGGAATTAAACTTTTACTATCGAAGTGTTCTTTTTTTTCCTTCTTCCACGTCTGTCTGCGCTGACAGTGCACTTTCCATCCGAACTCCGTGTCAAACAATTTCGGTAAATGTGATTGAAGTGTAGCGACTCGGCGAGAGAGAAAGAAAAAAAATGTGAGGAATCAACCGACTGACTTTTTAGACTTACGATTCCATCTCACCTGACTTGTTCAATATACTGAGATAACTTTAAGCACGGTGCCAATTCGAGCGTCTCTGTGTGTCTCTACGTGTCGCTGTGTGTCGGGGTGTGTGTGGCTGTGTGGCTGTGTGACCTACGCTCTTCCAATAAGTTTCAGGTTTAACATTATTTTTGGTACAGTTTTCAGTAACCTCTTTCCTTTCACTTTTTCTTAAATACCCGTAAAAAACAAGGGATATTATTTGCTTAATTATCCCTGTTGAGTCATCCTTGGTTCCAGTTGTAAAAGTAAACAAGTGAGTAAACCAATAAGTCCTTGTGGGATAGTGTTCTTTAGGTCCGACATCCGAGTGTGAATGAGTTAAGATTAGAATCAGGCCTCTATAAATACACCAACAGCAGCAGCAGCACTGCCAGTGATTGGATAATGGGAATCTTTCTCAGGTCACGTGATAGTCAACGAGTCTATAAGTAGAAGTGACTACTCGCCTCATACCTTATATACAACAAAATTCGGAAGCGCATGGTGTAATGGTTAAAATCATGGGAAATGGACTCGTCGCCCCGAGTTCAAATCCTGGACGTGGTAATTGCATTTCACTTAGCGCTAATACCCTTGGGAAAGGTATGAATCCTACTCTCCCTCCAGCTATGGGTAAATAGTAGGGCAGACTGGGCTCTTTAACCTTGGTTAGGCAACCGGTCTAGGAGAAGGAAAACTCTGAATTCAAACCTGCTGAACTCTGTTTAATAAATTGACCTTGTGTCGCATCCTGCTCGTACGGAGGGGTTGGTAAATATATATATATATATACAACAAAATTCCAACAATCCCTTTCATATTTGATTTGATTCATACGAATGGTAATTTGAACCTTTCAGGCAGTCTAAAAGAACATGGGGAAGAGTCAGGGAGAACTGAATACCAGAGGAAGAAAGAAGACCGTTCAGACCACAGCACTGCTGAGATGAGCTAGAATACTGGGAAGTGTCCAAGAGAGTGTTACTTCCAATTTTATTCCAGTGAAGGCCCTTAGCCATAACTCTCACTAATAGTAAAATAAGGGAAAACTAATCTAAATCTCAATGTTATGTAGTAATGAAGCATGTGCAGCAAACTGGCACAAAAGGAATACAAGTTTAAGCATGACTGGGTGGGAAAGGTGATCCACTTGGAATTGAGCAAACATTATAATTTGACCATGCTAACAAAGATTATATGCCCAAACCAGAATGAATTCTAGAAAATGAGACATACAATTTCTAGCACGTTTTTGAGTCCCGGCCAGAAAAGCAGACGTAGTGTTAAGAAGAAAATACTTATCATCTATTGTATTTTACCACTCCAGCGGACGATGGGGAAAAGTAAAAGAAAGCGAAAAGATGGTCATTTACCAAGATCTTGCTAGAGCTAGAAAATATGAAATTTGAGTATATTTCTTATAAAGTTATCAGCTATAGGTAAATATTAGGTTGTCTTTGCTTTTTATCCTTGAGAAGGAAAACTCTGACTTTAAATCTGCTGAATTCCACTTAAAAATGACCAAATGTCACATCCTGCCAGCAGACCTGGGGTTTTAAAATACACCGACTGCATTTAACCGCTAGGCTATAGTCACCCAGAGAATATGAAGGGGATTTTAACTGTTTTTAATACACACATTCCTATGTATATAAAGGCCGCCATAGAGTGCTCCATCCTTTATATAGGAGAACGTTGCGTTTATGCTTTAGATGGCGGTCGTCAGCGAAATACCCCAAATACCACACACACACACACACACACATATATATATATATATATATATATAGTGGTAAAGATAAAAACATAAGCACGTCATTTCTGAAAATAAACTCTGATGATGAAGCTCTAGCTTTGAAATCGATTAGACATAAAAAAAACATCTTTTTGTCTTTATTTTTTTAATACGCATTGTATTGCCTTCGAATTTTAATATTTTATAATATATATATATATATATATATATATATATATATATATCTTCACAGCATTTCTGTATAGGGACCACCTGTTAGCCATGGGTGGCGACCCGTGATGTTTAAAGATGAAACCCTGGTGACTGAGTAGTCCATGACATGCCAAAATCCATATTGGCCCTTACTTATGCAATCGGCTGGTCAAGACCTTGCACCTATATGATTGCCCCAACCCTCTTGCCCTTATGGTAAGCCCCATTCCCTATTATCATATATGTGCTAGAAGGCTGTGGCTGAGGGTTTATTGTCCTTGGTATGACGTTAAACTATATATAATGGCGAAGTTCCAGTTTTGCAGCTCGGAGAATGTGGAGTACCCCTTCATCTTTCTTTCTTTCTTTCTTTTGTCTTTTTTTCTTTTTATCCTTGATTTTTCTTTCTTTCTTTCTTCTTCTTTCTTTGCCTTTTCTTTCTATCTTTCTTTCTATCTTTCTTTCTATCCTTGATTTTCTTTCTTTCTTTCTTTCTTTCTTTTGTCTTTTTTTCTTTCTATCCTTGATTTTCTTTCTTCTTTTTTCTTTGCCTTTTCTTTCTTTCTTTCTATCTTTCTTTCTATCCTTAATTTTCTTTCTTTCTTTCTTTCTTTCATTCATTCATTCTTTCTTTCTTTCTTTCTTTCTTTCTTTCTTTCTTTCTATCCTTGATTTTATTTATTTATTTATTTATTTATTTTTCTATCCTTGATTTTCTTTCTTTCTTTTTATTTTTTTAAATTGAAAATAATGTTTGAATTACAAATTGTCGTCATTTTTATTAAGGGCGCTAAGCGATATTTAAAAAGATTTGGTTTTTGGGTATTGTTGTATTACGTATAATCCTCCATACAAAAAATAGTGCATACGTCAAGATGCGATAATTTTGTCTACAAAGATTAAGAAATGGCGCGATTTTACGGAAATTTAATTTTAAATGCAAAAATTTAGGTTTTATGTAAGAGAAATTAGTTTTTTCTTTTTTATAACACAGAAACTTGGAATTAATTATTAAACGTAAAATAAAACATTTTTTTTAACAATCTGACCCAAAGTTGTGGTACCTATTAGGGATCCATCTACGGATTAAAGAGAACATTATCAGTACTAAAATATTATGCTTTTAAAAAATTGAGTTTTAAAAAAATTAAAAATGAATAAAACAAAAACTTCTTCGGTATGAAATGAACGCTTTGGCCCTATCTTGGGCTAGACGGGCGGTCGAGAGTTCCCCTCCCGATCTGGTCACGTCTCTGAAAGACCATTGCTCCCTGGTCCACTCTGACCCGGAGTGGTAGTACCTGTTAGGGTCCCATCTATGGGCTAAATGGAAAAATGTATTTATAAAAAATTGTATTATCCATTAAGAATTGATTAATTTCAAAACTTTATCGGCATTAAATGACCCACTCAGGTTGATATGCCGTAAAACAACACCAAAAACCAAATCAAACTAAAATTCTGTTGACTGTTCTTTCCACTGCATCTAGTGGTGAAGTTCTAATTCTGGGGCTTTAGGGAGTCTGGAGTACCCCTTCATCTCCATTACTCCCAGGACCACTATGCCTACTACACAACCAACCAACCAACCAAACAAACAAACAAACAAACAAACAACCTACATCCTGCCAGTGCAGGTGGGGGGGGGGGAGTAAATAGATAAATACGTCTCAGTTTGAAATAGAAAAATCGCTAGAATTTTCATCATTAATTTGACATGGACTAAATAAAAATAAATAATGAAACAAAACATATTAGAAACAAAATGGGTTGAACGAAATACGCACGTTAAAATGGTTTATAAACATTTGAGTCAGCATAAACATAATATTTCATCTTCAAAATCCAAACAACATGAGGATACACACTAACTTAAATACAATGATAAAGACAACAAAGAGAGAATGATATATGAAATAATAATTTTTCATACCAAAAATCCAAACAATATTAGAAAAATGTTTGTGAAATACACAATCTAAAATAATAACAATATATATATATATATATATATATATATATATATATATATATATATATATATATATATATATATATATACATATATATATAATATATATATATATATATATATATATATATATATATATATATATATATATATATATATAATATATATAGATAGATAGATAGAATAGATAAGAACAGACTGAAATAGATAGAATGATAAATAGATAGATGTGAACAGACTGAAATAGATAGAAAGATAGATAGATAGATATGAACAGGCTGAGATAGATGGATAGATAGATAGTTATAAACAAAGTAAGATAGATAGATAGATAAATAGATAGAAAGATATTTATGAATAGACTTAAATTTAATTCTTAATTCAAAATTCAACTCTTAAGTATGTATATATATATACACATATACACATCGAATACAACCATATACATGAACACACACGCACACACGACACACAAAAAGTAAACATAGGCACATATACGTAGGCACACACATACACACACCCAAAAAGTATAAATTAAGTAGAAAAACACAAAATTTATTCAGAACAAAAAAACAAATTACAAAACACACACCTGATATATCAAATGAACATCTGATGAACTTTATCAAGACAACCCTAATAAAAAATAAATGAAAAAGTTATAAAACTCAGCTAATAAATTTTATTAGCAAGCCACCCAAAAAACAAAAACACCTGTTTAAAAGACTAATGTTAAAAATGAAATTCCTGTCCACTCCCACAAAAACAGGAAGAGGTGGTGAAATACTCATGTATATATGTGTATAACAACATGCATACAAGAATTCATTTTCATATTATCAATCAAAGCCTGAAGAAGATGCCAGAAGATCTGAAACACGTGTTGCATATGTAAAACAAAAAGAAATTAAATTTTTTTTTTTCTGGAGAACAAAATACATTTTGCGGACCTTCCTCTTTTTATGAAATATTGAATTTTTCCCGTTAGAACTAGAACAACATTTTTCACACACACACACACACACACACACACACACACAACATATATATTATATATATATATATATATATATATATATATAATATATTATATGTGTGTGTGTGTGTGTGTGTGAGTATGTATATGTTTGTGTGTGTGGGGTGCTTGCAAAGTTTTGTGGGGTTGTCTTAGAAACATGGAAAAAAAGTAAAGATCAGAATCAAAATGAAGACTATTGTGTTCTTAATCTTGTTTATTTGAAATTTTCACTCACATATAACGACAAAGAAGCATACGTGAACTCCATAACAACAGCATGTATATATACATATATATATATATATATATATATATATATATATATATATATATATATATATAAATACATTATTTATAAATATTATATCATGATACATATAATTTTACATAACACACATGCATATAGATAGTATATAATATATATATATATATATATATATATATATATATATATATATATACTAGGTTCCTGGTTCGATATCGACCCTCGCCAACTCAGCTTATGAGTAACACACACACACACACACACACACATATATATATATATATACATAGAGAGAGAGAGAAAGAGTAAACTACAGACACGTGTTTCGAGGTATCACCTCTCATCAGTGCAGTTATACCATTTTTAGCAGCTTACGCTCGCCAAACCTCTTATCCATACGGCCACAATCAGCTGCCAAGTATAGCAGGTTATTTAATCGCTATATTTCTAAGCGGATATGAATTCACCAAGAGGTCTTACACTTTGTAAACAAAGTGAAATTTTGCTTAATGCCGAATACGGAGAATTTGAAATTAAATCCCTCCTAAATAAAGTGCTCAACTGAAATTAGGAGCGTATATATATATATATATATATATATATATATATATATATATATACGGTGTTATATATACTGTTGTTTTGGAGTTCACGCATGTTTCTTTGTCGTTATATGTCCTGGGTAAAGAAACCCGAAAGAAAAAAATGACCACAGAAAACTTAAATGAACAGTCAGTTTAAAAATAAATCTTTGTCAAACAGGGGCACAGCTTGAAATTTATATATATATATATATATATATATATATATATATATTATATATATATATATAGTATGAACAAAAAGTAATAAGACAAACAGGAATATTTCTAATATGTAATTTATTCTCAACTAGTTTCGACCTTAGGTCATCGTCAGGATAAGATGTCTTTAAATTGTTTTTAGAGAGGTTTTTTGAAAGGGAGCATTATAAAAGAATTATAGAAATTGAAATGATATTTTGAGGGTTTTACATGCTATTATAATCCGGGTAGAAGAGTGTATTAGTAGTAGCAAGTCCATCTGTTCCGTGAAAAAAAAAACTCTTTGAGGTGGTTTCTTTTTGAATGCTCTTATATATGTGAGGGAGGGTTCTTGGGAGTTGTGTATATGACCATATATGTATACATATAAATGTATGTGTGTGCATCCATATATGTGTGTGAATGTGAGTGTGTGTGTATCTTGGTACTGTGCGCGTGACTTTTAGATTTTTAAATGGGTCAAGAGTGGCTTATTTGATGTGGGACGGTCGGCGTTTGTTTATCTAGGTGTTATTGGCCCCCACATATTTGTCACCTCGACTTTTTATCACTCCCACGGTAATGAGTCTAATTTCTGGTTAAATCCAAACGGGTGAAAACACCTTATCTTTTTCATCCATCTGTACTCGTGGTTTTCGATGACAGATTTAGTGTCAGTATCTTTTTGGATTCTTTCGATAAGAGTAAATTTGGCGTCTCTATCAAAGTCATGGTCATCTAGTCGGAAGTGTTGCTCGACTGGGATGAACTTGCTAAGATCTGTATTTTTTATCCGATGTCTGTAATTACTAAGCCTAAAATAAAATGCCCAGTCAGACTTCCCAACGTACTGCTTCTTGCACTTGGTGCAATCGAGTAGGTAGATTACGTTTTGCTTTTGCAGTTCGATTCGTGGAAAATTTTGAAGGTCTGTTTGGTTGTTGAACTTGGAAATGTGTCTGTTGTTTTTATTTGTTTGCAGCATAGGTTGTTTTTGTACTACAGGATCGGCAGAATTTTGTGGAGTTAACTTTGGGTCTCATGTGGACTACTCTATTGTTTAGTATATTGTTACTTCCTATCATTTCTCTGAGGTTATAGGGTCGGCGATAGGGAATTATTCCGGGTTATTGGAAAATATCTCTTAGTTCAGGGTTTATTTTAAGGATGCTCCAGTGGTTTTTGATTATTTGATTTAGTGGTGGGAGATTGTTATTCAATGTCATTATTAGGGGGAAGCGATGTATCTTTTTTTTCATGTTTTACTTTTAGGGTTTATGTTTTAATTTTAGGGTTTCTTGTCTAAGGATGGAGATAACTTTAGCTACCTGGCTATCTATTAGTGTGTGGGAGTATCCACGTGCTGAGAACTGTTGTCTTAGTTTATTTATTTGTTCTCTTAGCTCATTGTCATCTGTGCAGATTCTTCTCAGTCTAATTGCTAGTGAGTAGGTGAGGCTGTATATGGTTGGCAACCTTCTGTCTATTTTAGACTATGGCGTAGTGTCCATTCTTTTATTTTTTTTATCTACAGCTACGTGAGTGGCTGAACAGACCGATCCTTGAAAGGCAGTCTCTGGTGCAGTGGGTGCAAGCCTATATATATATATATATATTATTATTATTATTATTATTATTATCATTATTATGGACTCTCACGACGATTTTCGACGCATTAGTGATTTGTTTATTGTGGTGAAGGCTTGTAATGAACCATCAGCACTTTCTGGCACAGTCAATAGGAAGGAATATATATATATATATATATATATATATACATTCTATATGTGTTACCCAAAATTATATGTATCGTGATATAATATCTATAAATAATGTATTTTATACACACACACACACACACACACACACTCTCTCTCTCTCTCTCTCTCTCTCTCTCACACACACACACACACACCACACGCACACGCACGCACACATACACACACACGCACGCGCGCACACACACACACAGACATATATATATGTATATATATATATGTTTATTTACATATATATGTTTACAAAATACATTAGTTATAGATATCACGATATATATTATATTTTATGTAACACACACGCATATAGAAAGTATATGAAAAAATAAATAAATAAATAAATATATATATATATTATATATATATATATATATATACCCTCTATATGCATGTGTGTTACGTAAAACGATATGTATCGTGATATAATCTTATTATAATGGAGATTGTGGGTTTGTCTATCTATAACCGAAACTATATTACTTTACAAGTCACAATTCCTTTAGTTATTTACATCATATTCTCCATGATTTTATTTTTATTCAAACCTCAATTATTAATAAAATTGTTTTACATTACTTACACTGTTGACCATATCTACATACTAATAATATGCAATTGTATTTATATATACAACAAAATAGAGTTTTACAGTATGAATGGGAAGGCTAATTTGCATATTGATCTTAAAAAATTGATTTTAATAAATATATGCTTAGTATTATTGATTTCAAATTGTTTGGTTTTATCTTATTGAATATGAGCAAAATTCTCTTCAATAAATCTTAAAAGAAATCCCTTAACAAGAAGAAATAACTGTAATATTATCCTTTACTTCCTATTTTAATGAAACAGTTTAAATTAGGAAAATTTACCAATGAAAGAGGGGAGTAACGGAAAATGATGGAAGTGTTAGTTTCAAAGTTGTTCTATTTTTCAATCATACCCCCTCTGTTCAAAATCTTTTTATCTACATTCTTATTCAGTTTCATTAGCCTTTCTAATTTAATATGATATTTTATTATAAAATTTAACTAAAATACTTGCACCCGGAGGGTGCATGTATTTGCTAGTATTTATAAATAATATATTATATATATATATATATATATATATATATATACATGAACACACATATATATACATATACATATAAATACATTATTTATAAATATTATATCACGATACATATTACTTTACGTAACATACGTGCATATAGAAGGCATATATATATATATATATATATATATATATATATATATATATATATTATATATATATATATATATATATATATGCCATTGAATGTATAAATTCGCCATCTATCCGTTCTACTTGAGTTTCATGAATGTCAGTCTTCAAGTATTTGAGGAAAATAGAGTAAATAAGGAAGTAATTATTTTCCTGTTTACATCATGAAACGCGAATCATTGGGAAAGATTTTATGAGTTTTTAGATCTAATATTTATTATATATTCTCCTACTTGTAAAGAATGGAGTAGTCCGGCTTTTTGAAATTGTTCCATTTATTTTAAAGGCATATATTTATATAGTAATTTGTATTATATATATATATATATATATATAATATATTATATATATATATATATATATATATATATACATACATAGAGATACAGTATTTATTCATTGCAATTGAAGTTGTTTATTTATCGCGATATATAATATTTTTGCATAACATAATGATATTTACATAATGATATTTCTGATGAAAAAATAATCATAGTAAATCGCACGTACACATATAGACACGGGTATACACACACAACACACACACATACACACACACATACTTTATATATATATATATATATATATATATATATATATATATATATATATATATAAAGAATAACTAAAAAATGAAAGAAGAATGAAAAAAATAACCGAAAGAAAGAATGGACTAATCAGAAGAAAGAAGAAATAGAAGAAGGAAAGAAAGAAGAAATAGAAGAAATAAATAAATAAAATATAAATAAGAAGAAGACAAAAAATGCACACTCTGAAAATAAGTCGATGAATTAGTAGTTTTGTCGAGACTATAGAATCTCTTTTTTTTTGGGGGGGGGGGTAAAGATACTGTGGACATAAATGGGGCAGAATGAAATAAAAGAAAGAAATAACAAGAACAAACAAAACTAGAACGAGATAGAAAGAAAGAAAGAACAAAGAAAGTTAAAAATGATGTATTATTGCTAATGTCATTTTTATTAAAATAACAAGAGAAAAAAGGTTTGGAAAACGTATTCTTACGTGTTCGCTTTCCTTGATTTTTTAGAATTTTAAATCTCTTCTATATTTTCATGTACATGATTCGAAAAAAAAAACCAGTAAATTCAATTTCATTTTTTTATAAATATTTTCTAGGTTAGTTAGTTAAACATGCTGCATTAGCGAATTCCTCATATATATAAAGCAAAAGGTTTTACACTAAGAAATGCAAGAAGCAGGAGATATCCTGCACAAACAGTCACAGAGGCAGACTATGCTGATGACCTCGCACTTCTTGCAGATACACCGGCACAGGCTGAGACACTACTGCATAGCCTGCAGGAGGCAGCAAAAAGCATCGGCCTGTATGTGAACTCTGCTAAAACAGAGTTCATGAGCTTCAGAAAGAAAGGAGACATATCCACGTTAGACGGTAAGCCCCTTAAGCCAGTAGAACAATTCACATACCTGGGTAGTAATATCTCATCCACAGATAACGATATTAACACACGTATGGGAAAGGCATGGATAGCCAC